>OZ007528.1:5085538-6313156 GCA_963931895.1 Eupithecia pulchellata | reverse complement strand
CCCGGCTGACATTGACATTCACCTATAACAAATACTTACAATAAATACAAAGAATATGTGCTCGCTGAATCTGTTATGTAACAGAAATTCGAAATATAAAATTTGCTGGCTGCGCCCCGCGCCTCACCATCCCGCGGGGGCACGCCTCCCCGCACGATATCCGCGCCATCCCGGCTGACATAATACAGACACTTACAATCAATACAGGGCGAATATGTATAAAACAACCATTTTAGTTTTTTATTGTTTTTGGTTCTCCATTAAATACGTTCTGCGGTCAACCAAATGAGAAAAATCTCATCAGTTCGACGATCGAAATAAACAAAGAAAAAACTATTTCGTTCTTTCTCCTTTCTAT
This sequence comes from Eupithecia pulchellata, assembly GCA_963931895.1. Lineage (NCBI taxonomy): Eukaryota > Metazoa > Arthropoda > Insecta > Lepidoptera > Geometridae > Eupithecia > Eupithecia pulchellata. Next base: position 6,312,798 of record OZ007528.1, on the reverse strand, counting down.
AAATATTTCACCCGTGACATGCTCGATTTAAATAAGTTCGGTGGTCGAACAAATGAAAAAAAATATCTCACCAGTTCAACAATCGAAATAAACAAAAATATTACTATTTATTTCTTCCTTTCTGTTTATAAAATATCTCACCAGTGACATACGTTCTTTCGTCTGCCTATTAATATCTCACCAGTGACATGCGTTCTTTCGTCTGTCTATGAATATCTCACTAGTGACATGCGTTCTTTCGTCTGTCTATTAAACTCACCCGTGACATGATGGCAGTCGGCCCCGTTCTTGCACGTGCAATGCTTGGCACAGTTCATGCCGTAGGTACTGACGGGGCAAGGGAACTCGCACGCCGCGCCCGTGTAACCACTGTCGCACGTGTACTTGCCGGTCACTGGGTCGCAGGTCTTGTTGTCTGGAAGAATAATATTGTGTTATAAACTGTCATGACAATAAAAGAATGATAGGGTCTAACAGGTTTATTGAAAACACGTCCTCAAGGGACCATCCATAAATAACGTCACATGGGAGGGGGTCGTGTGACATTGTGTGATAAGGGGGTGGGAATGGTCTTAATTTTGTGACGTCACATTTCAAATCTGTTATTTAATAAGCTAACTTTTAAAACACAAACTTTATTACGTAGGAAAACTTCAAAAACATAAACAACTATATCTGTGTAAACATAAAGTACCATATTTAAAGAATATTTATCGGGTATTTATCGCGTACCTTTTGTTTTTTATTTTCCCCTACGTTTCCATCGCGTTGCAGCGATCGTGGTCACGGGGCGACTGGATGTTCTGCGAGTTACTGCCAAGAATTGACGGCAGTATCCACGACTACCCTCAATTCGACTTCTGAATCAGGAATGTCCACGTTCACAGTACGACACACTACACTGACCGTGTCCGAATGCAGTGCAGTCTGTACACGACGCCCGCACTTATTGATCACAGGATTCCACGAGGACGAGAGGCGAAAACCATCTTCACGATTAAAATTTGGGTGTTTTTTGATCAATAGCGGAACATCTGCTAGACTCAGGAAGTAACCATTGGATCGAGTTACATGACCCAAAAGTTCTATCACGTGAGCGTCACTATTATAAAAGGATGGTACGAGAGGCGATTGAGATCAAAAAACACCCAAATTTTAATCGTGAATATGGTTTTCGCCTCTCGTCCTCGTGGAATCCTGTGATCAATAAGTGCGGGCGTCGTGTACAGACTGCACTGCATTCGGACACGGTCAGTGTAGTGTGTCGTACTGTGAACGTGGACATTCCTGATTCAGAAGACGAATTGAGGGTAGTCGTGGATACTGCCGTCAATTCTTGGCAGTAACTCGCAGAACATCCAGTCGCCCCGTGACCACGATCGCTGCAACGCGATGGAAACGTAGGGGAAAATAAAAAACAAAAGGTACGCGATAAATACCCGATAAATATTCTTTAAATAAAGTACCAGTTGTTTTGACGACCACTCACTCACTCCGCTAGTATTACATACGCACCGACCGCCTAGGCGCCCTTTGATTAAGCCGCCAAACGCATTGCGCCCATCGGTGATTTCTTTGTTTCGATTTCATTTCACCCATTGAAGTACTATAAAGTACTTACACCTCACTGATTTCACCACTGATTTTAATTTAATTTTTAAACTTAATTTAAATTTTATTTTTTTCCCTTGATGCACGCACAAGAGTGTGTGTTGTGCCTAACCAGACCTTAACCGACCCTAGCCACCAAAGCGACTATGAAGCAGTAGGTCTTCTTTGCTTGGCTTTGCGTTTGTTATTACGGAAGATGGTTTATTGACCCTGTCAATAGCGGTTCACTTACTAAGCGGCGAGTGCAGACAGCGCTGGCTGCAGCCCGCGCCGTAGGTCCCCGCCGGACAGGGCTCCGTACAGTTGTCCCCGGTCCAGCCGGCGGCGCAGGCGCATTCCCCCGTGGTGGCGCTGCAGGACGAGTTGTTAGCGCACGGACAGCGCTCCGAGCATTCCGCGCCGAAGGTACCCGCCTTGCATTTAGCAAGGGTCTCGCAGTTCACGCCTGGGGAAGCGAAACTTTCATTTATAAATTTTTTATGACTATCAGTCCTCTTGTACCCATAGCTCTGCTTAGCAGGCTGCTTAGTATGCTGTGTGGATTGTTCAGCATTATTCATTTATTTATTATTTTTATTTATTTATTTAGAAAACAGTATAACATCATTACAGGTTTTTTTTAACCCCAACGCGATGGTATATGTAAGTAGGCTAATACAAAGGTACTAATCTAAACATTTGGTTTCTATAACTACCTGTGCAATCTGTAGGAGTTCCGGTAGGTTATTGTAAAATATGTCCACACTGTTCGCAGACAAGATATTGAGCAGATAGATAGGGATAATTTAATATACTTGACGGTTCATACACCCACTCCCTAAGTAGAGCTTGTGTTATGGGTACCCATAGGTATACATAATATGCAACGCGAACTGAACAAATACACTATAGCTTATGCAAATATTCGTCTTGCAACGGTAATTGAACCGGGAACCTTTTGAGTAATAGTTGCGACACATAGACACACTCAGGGCAAATGTTTGTACGATCTGCAGATATTTTTTCAGTGTTTAGGTTGTTAACTATAATGTATAATAAAAATATCTAACTATGTAATCTATTGTATTATGTATATCAGTCATCCACTAGCCATAACACAAGCTCTGCTTAGATGGTGCTGTGTGGATTGTCCAGCATTATTTATTTTATTAATTATTTGTGTTCCGGACACTATTTAGTAAGGGAGATGATTTAAATTTTAATAATGAAGACCTGGCGTTTCCTCAAACTTATACTTAATGGTTATTGCAGAACCTGCAGTGATTTATAACAAGAGTGAAGGAAAAACTAACAAGGACAAAAGTTTTTTTTACTGAGACATTCACAATAGCTATTGAATACCAAGATTAGTCTGAAACTGTTACTAACAACAAAATATGGTATGTATTTTTAACGTTAAAATCACGTATAAAATTATTCTTCGAACCTGTTCAGTGATACCTGTTTTTACTAAATATTCATGCAACATGCAAAAGGTAAATATAATAAAAATTTCCTATTTAGTAATCAATGGTTCGTGCATATATCCATACCTTTCCTTGATAGACCTGAGTAAATGAGGTGATAATGAAACATTTAAATTCTAGAAAGCACCAATAAAACCTCATTCCTCCACATATTACACCATCATCATCAGCCCATGTGTTAGTCCACAGCTGGATATAGGCCTCCCCTAATTTTAAAATCAACTTATCAAGAAGTTACAGTTCCTATATGATGGTGAATTGAAGTGCATTCTCACGGACGCATTACGTGAAGACGTACTGAGCAGAGCATCAACCAATCACATGAGTTCGAAAAACAACGTCATAAGCCCCGCTTGTTCCTTTTTTGGGCAGTTTTTTTTGAGGGGTTAGAGAAGGTAGCTAAATCCCCTGTCTGCTCCCATTTCATTTTGGCAAACGATGTACTAAACATCCTGTATAATAATGAGTATGACATTAAAACAAACCTTTCCACTCCGGCTTGCATATACACTTCCCGGTCACGTGATCGCAGCCGATAGCGTTCACGGAACAGTTGCAAAGAGATTCGCATCCCTGCCCAAAGAAGTTTGCGGCGCATTTGTGTTCGCACCGCTGGCCGGTGTAACCCGGGCCGCAGATACATGTCCCTGTGAAATGACGAACAAACATTGTATTGCAGTAGGATAAATTAATGTCTAACTCTGCAATCTATGTTATACGACGACACTGAAAATTTATTGATTATTTGAAAGTATAAGGCTACTTTCAAATAACTGTACATAAATTGTAAGCACCTTTTATTATTATTAAAACTAGTTTAGCGTATTTAGCATAAGTAATTAACAAAAATGCAACTTTTATATACATTTTCTATTGGATTTTATTATTATTTTAATAATAACTGAAAAACAGTTTTTACCTACATAGTTCAGGCACATACAGTGCGCGTCACATATAAGTACCCCCCTATCTCAACCTATTTGGGACACAATAGTTGTTATTGTTGGGATTTTCAGATTTTGAGTATTATGGAAGGGCGGTTCGATCCTGAGCGGGGCGGCGGGCGTGATAAAATTTTGCATGTGAAAATTTGTGACAAGTTACAAGGGAATTAGAAGTAGTCGAAAATATTTTGTAGACAAGGGGGATACTTAATTCTGACGCGCACTGTACATTAACTTATCCCATAAACTACCTCTATAAGATTAAGTATTATTTGTTATTTTGTAAGCCGTAAGTTATTTTGTATAAATTATTTAATTTTTTTTTTTAATGCTTAGTGAATTCTTAGGCCTATGTGTAATAGGCCTATGTCCAGCAGTGGACTATTATAGGCTGGTGATGTGATGTGTGTGTGTGTGATGTGTAATACGATTTCACTCGAGTTATGATGTCCACTTGAGCTTTACATTTTCAATTGTATAATACTAGTTCTAATTTGGTTATTAAATTGTAATAATTTTATAAGTACTTATTTATAATTTTGAGCAGTTTCTCTCTCTCATTCCTTTTTTCCCTGTATTGACCTTACCTAAGTAATTTAATTGTTTGCGATTCTAATATCTTGTTGAAACGTCGGGAAAAATTGGTAAATAAACGCGATAAATACCCGTTAAAATACTAATAATTGAATAACTTACCGTCGGTTGGGTCGCAAGATGCGTTATTCTCACAGTTACACGGCTGACGACAGTTGATACCGAACGTTTTACCGTCGCAACGCCGATCGCATTTCAGGCCATCGTATCTGCAAGTTACAAGCATAAATTAAACTCACATTTCTTTAGATAGATAAAGATTTTATTTGCTTCTGCAACACACAGTAGTACATTAATTAATTATTTTTCTCGTGTAACGGGTTCGATTACCGGTTCAAGCATGTAACTATTAAAAAATCTATAAATGCAGTTTAAATTGTTTTTAAAATTAAAATAATGTCTTCTTTCAGTAAAATGTTCCATCTACAATATTAAGGTCCTTTCCCTCCACGTGGCAAATCTGTGGGACGCCCTGTATAAATAAAAATTTGACTAACAATGAATTATAATAAAAAGTAGGTACAAAGTAGTGTGTGCTGCAGCACAGATAGATTTAGATAGTTAATCTACACATACATTTGGGTAAGTGCGAACTAAACTGGGGTCTAGCTTCTTTGATTTTTTTTGTAAACAAAGGGGTAAAGAGGTCAGAAAAGAAATATTTTGATACTGTTATTTGAGCAAAGCAGAATCTTTTATTTGTTTTGATCTCGACCGCGTACATTCGTCTACCGTCCATCGAATTTGCAGCATTTTCGCTGTACTTTGTTAGGAGGTCTTGATTTTAGGGCCATCAGTTTTTGTTGTTTCATTTATCTAGTTCTAGAATCTTTCAATATTTTAAATCGATTTTTATTTGCTTCTGCAACACCCTAGAGTAAGTATGTATATGTCAAAGTCAAAGTCAAGAGGAAGCTTCATACGTTTAACAAACCTTATTATCATCATTACACCCGTGCAAAGCCGGAGCGGATCGCTAGTAACTATCATCAGACACGGCAGCAACCATTTTCTAAAAGGGTGAAGTATGACTCGCCCTCATGCAATGCGTGGGGATTATGAGCAATAACCCCCAAATAATAAATGTCATATAGATGACATTTATTATTTGCGTGGCGTAATTTATTAATGGCGCTCATTAGGGGAGGTCCAGAGGTCCAGCAGTGGACTATTATATAATATAATGTTAATAATGTTGGACAATCCACACAGCATCACCTAGCCCTAAGCTAAGTTTTTTTTGAAAAAACTTATTTTGATTTTTTGCTAAGCAGAGCTTGTGTTATGGGTACTAGATGACTGACATACATAATGCTGCATCGCAGGCGGACCTTCACCCACCGCGCCACAGATCATCATATTAAAGGATGATGATGACTCACCCTCGTTCACAAGTACAATTTCCCGTCTCAGGGGAGCATGTGGAATTGTTCTGGATTATAGGCCAGCAGTGGACTATTATAGGCCAGCAGTAGACTATTATAGGCTGAAGATGATGATGACTCACCCTCGTTCACAAGTACAATCCCGCGTCTCAGGGGAGCATGTGGAATTGTTCTGGATTATAGGCCAGCAGTGGACTATTATAGGCTGATGATGACGACTCACCCCCGTCCACAAGTACAATCCCCCGTCTCAGGGGAGCAGGTGGAATTGTTCTGGCAGTCACATTCGTGCTTGCAGTTATCTCCGTAGCGGTGTGGCGGGCACGTCTCCTCGCAGCGGATACCTCGGTAACCGGGAGCGCAGAGGCAGGATCCTATAAACAACAACGGTTTAACTAGGTCCTGCTCCGGTACTTTAAGGAGCTGGGCTGGTGAGGTTAGGTTTGACTATAAAGGCAGGGGCATAATGCACAAAACACTCCCATGCGAGATGTCAGTGCAGATCTCAGTTCCCCCACTTGGAATTAGAATTAGAACGGTTAACCTATAATTTTTTTTAAGTTTGATGAATTTATCTATACTATTATTATAAAGAGGAAACATTTGATTGTTTGAATAGGGTCCAAAACTTCTGGACCGAAAAATGAGATTCATATGAAACTGCAATAATGGAACCCATCGTGTATGTTCTGTACTGTATGTACTGTCGTAGTCGCTCAGACATAACCGCGCGGGTCCCGCCAATCAACTGCTGTTTGAATACATAACACAATATGGCGGTTACGAACCGCGCGGTTGCCGCGTGTCTGAACCCGCTCTTTTACACTACACTGATCGTGGCCGCGACGCGCGGTCATGGCCATATTTTTCATTGATACAAATAACAGCCATTGATATGCGAGTGAGCGTTGTTCCCACAACATTACGAAGAACAACAATTCTTCTGTATCGACGACCTATGTGGCGCGGTGGGCGAAGGTCCGCCTGCGATGCAAGAGGTTGCGGGTTCGATTCGGATTATTGGCAATAACCCCCAAATGAAAACATAAGGGGAGGCCTATGTCCAGCAGTGGACTGAAATAGGCTGACGATGAACGATGACGATGAAATGAAATGAGTGAAGTAGTTTTATTATTCGTCTATGGTCAGTAAAGTCTTGTGACCAACAGAGGGGTATCCTGACCTTGCCAACTCCCGTTCTAGATACTCAAAGATTACCGTTGATAGGTGAGCAGAGAGCGTTGTTCTCGCAGCGACAAGTAGACCGGCAACTCTTGCCGTAGGTGAGTATGGGACACTGCCGAGAACAGGTCTCGCCTCCCCACCCGGCAGAGCATTCGCATGTCCCTGTCCACGGATCGCACCTGGGAAGGAAATAAACGCATTTAATTCAAAATAAAAATAAAGATTTTTTTTCATTAGAAAACTTAGGTTTAAGGTATGTAGGTATATGAGACTAATTTTCCCCCTTCCAACCCCCATTTAATTTTGACAAACGATGCACCAAACACCATTTAGAATAAAAACTTTGAAAATGATTAACAGAAAATGTTTGCTGACACTGACAGTGACGCTTCTTGTCATACATAATTGAAGTTATACACTAATACACACTTCATTGTACTTTGTACTTACATGTCAGTAGTAGAAGGTTCACATTCGCATTCCTTATCGCATCCCTTCCCCCACTTCCCGTCGGGGCACGCCCTGCGTTGGCAGCGCTCGCCTTGCCAGCCCGGCTTGCAAGTGCAGGTTCCGTTCCGGGGCGAGCACTCGCCGCCGTGCTCGCACTTGCATTGCTTTACGCAGTCTAAGCCGTAGAAGCCGATAGGGCATACTTCTAAGCACTGAAACAAACAAGGTTTTAAGATTTCGCCGTTTGTAGGGATAATTAAAAGGTACTCAATAAATAATGTTGGACAATCCTACCATCATAATATAAATGTTATCTCTATTCTAAGATTTTTATTAATGTAACTAAAATAATGGATTATTGGCATTGCCTTATTAATAAATAAATAAATAAATCATCATCAAGCCCCAAACAAAGCAGAGCTTGTTATACAAATAATAGCAGATGATTAAAATATGCTCAAAATATAAATCATTTTGGTACTACGTTAGTATGAGGAATTCATCCGTCACCGGAGCCTTAAAGTTCAACTTACTTTCTCCCCCATAAAGCCAGGTTCACACTGGCAGTGACCGTTGACGTGATGGCAACCTGCACCATTACCGCATTCGCAAGTCCTTTCACAATTCTCACCCCACCTTCCCATAGGACACCTGTAATGCAATATAATAATTAATATTATTATTTGATGGCAAATACAAGGATTCTGGGTCTCCATTTTTAAAGCCCGTCTATTGCAGAGGTATAAATCTCTCGTATCACTTTTAATATAGACGTACTTAACAAGTTTAGAACTTGGTTAGAGCGGGAAGTTGAAACTTGACTTGTTTTAGTTGTAAGGGAGTATAAGTACATATTTTAAGAACTTAGTTAAAAATTTTATATGTATTAAAAGATGCTTTTGTCTATGCTTTTACCAGACCAATGTCATTTTAGGTCTAAGACTCATATAAAATGACATATCATATAATATCATAACATACATATCATTTAGCTAGAAATAAACTATGATATGTATAAAAAAATATAATTTTGTCTATGGTTCCATCACACAAATGTCAAAGCTATTAGCGAAAGCAATTGAACCACGACGAGATCATGTGTTAGAGCGATTGCAAAAATCGTTTGTCATTTTCGATATTGATGAATGAAGCATTACTCAGAAGGAACTCATTTACTATGAAGTTGAAGACGCGCAACTCGTGGAGAGTAACTAGTGTGACAAATATAAAGTAAAACAAATCTGTATAAATAGTAACATGTAATTCTAGTTGTTACTTGGTACTTAGTACGTACTTGTTAGCACAAACTTCTCCAGTCCAGCCGGCGGGGCATTCACACTTCCCTTCAAGCATGCTGCATTGCCCTTTGTTCTGACATCTACAACCCTGGTAGCATACCTCATTGTCTGGACAAGTCTCTTCACACCTGGAATTAAACAAAATCTACTTATTATAACGGGCTGGACTAGATGATGATGCGTCGGTTTTCTTTTTATTTATTTATTTGAAAAAATTGGTTTCACAGAAACAGCCCCGGACCCTAAGTAAGTTATAAATCCATAACAAGCGTTCAATCCAGTTGATGAAGTGTTTTCATTGCAGCAACATAAAAAGTAATCTTAACATAAAATTCCTAATTAGTTCGAGAAATACTTAGTTTATATTTCTGCAACAAGATGTTTGCATTGCGCATTGGTTTCGCTGTATCAAGATTACATATTTTCAGGGGTCAGCCAGGGGTCAATGTGACGTTTCTTTTTGTTTTTCATATTTACCCGTTTACTAACGTTTGTATTCCTTTAACATCGCATTTGCGTTGCCGCTTTTGTTCATGTTAATGCCCAGTCAAAAACTGCCGAGTGGATGAAAACTGTGCGGATCTTAGAAACCGTCATACCAGACCGCACGGATGCATCATTGAATGGAAATGCAGCGTCTGCTTCTGCGCGACATCGCCGTTATGACCTGACTAATAATGGTCTGGAATATGCCTTACAATGGTCCGGTAAAGCCTGGAGAACAAGTGCAAGCCCCACTAGCGGGGTCACATGTAGAGCCGGCCGCGCACTGACAGGTTTCCTCACAGTTGTCGCCGTAGAACGGAGGGTCGCAAGCTTTCTCGCAGGCCTCGCCGCGCCAGCCGGGCGCACACGAGCATTGGCCTGTGAGAGGCTCACAAGTGCCACCGTTCAGGCATCGGCATTCGTTCTGGCAGTGCCGGCCCCATTTGCCGAGGGGACAGGCTGAAATAAAGATAAAAATTTAATGATCTCATCGCAAAAAGCTTCATCCGGCTCAATCTTTACAATAATTTAATGATTTATTAATAGCAAAGCAATACTATCGCAGCTTTGTCACTCACTTTAAGCTACATTAATCGTGAGTGACAAACTTTTCACACTGTCTCTGTCACTCAGGAATATTGTAGCTTTCTGTTATTTGTATTACTAAAGAAATCGGACTAGAGTTCCTAAGATTACCCTCACAGATATTATAATTTAAGTGTAACTGTAGAAGTATAGGTGAAGATAAAGAAAGTAATAAACACTAAAGTCATTAGCACAAATCATTGTAAATTTCACGTTATTAATGACTTTAGTGATGATCATGATGATTTCAGCCACAGCGGCGGCCACTCTCCTTTGTAACGGACGGGGCTGTGGTTGCTATGTGCGAGGGACATAAATGATAGCTATGTGAAATGTAAATAGCATGGAAATAATGAAGGATTGACTTATATTCGGTATGTCTATCATATGAAGCTGACAGTTTTCGGTAATTACCCGACTAACAATTTGATATTCATGTTCTTTCCGTTGTAACGCAGATAACCGTCAAATTAAGTATTTTAGCAATGATAGCATAATCGCTCGAGTGATAATTAGACACGATTTAATTTTGTCTTTATCTTTATTGTTGGTGTGAAGTGTGACGCATCCGGTTATTCTTATTAGGATAGGTTTGTATGTCCGTGAAATGTTGATAAACAGCGGCTGTAAATGTTTACTGAGGCTACTATAGCTGCTATTGTCTGGTTTGTAGGATACATTCGAGGAATAATAAAACTGATTCCCACACAATCGTCTGCCTACGATCAAAAATTTTTAAACTTCGTATATTTTTTAAGACTAAAGACAAAACAGGATGCTCATAATAACACTTTATTTTACGAATATGTCCTATAGGTATGCTATTTCAGCTCATTGTGTGGGAATCAGTTTAATTATTCCTCGAATGTATCCTACAAACCAGACAATCATACCTCAGCCAAAATTCAAATTTCGAGCAGAATGACAAGATATGATTTTCGTATGAGTGAGAAGCACAGAGCGATAGACGTGCTCCGTATTTTATATTTCCAAAACTGTTATGCCTAATTACAAGTTATTTACACAACTAATCGGAAAATTAAAAAGACGAAAACGAAGAAATTCTACTACGTTTCTTGACAAAACAAAAATCCAACAAAAAAATGAGGTGGTTCCTGAGATAAATAGCAAAATGTGTGCAAAACATGTATTTTTCAAAAAATAAAAGTATCGAGAAAATTTTCACCAATCGTGTTTTTGAAAAGACGGAATCCAAGATAAAAGTTCGAATTATCATTTACCTAAATATGAAGGTGGTAGCTTTCACAGATTCTGAGATAAATAACGATTTATAACTATAAAATTACATAAGGTACACTCTTAGGTAATTGTTTTATTATTTTCGTTGCTGACTAGCTCAAGGCTAGGTTTTTAAACTTTTCATCGTGATTGTCCACATTCCCACTTCTTACTTTTTCAATACCCACCAGACATAATTTACTAATATAGATTCCTACATAAGCTGTGGAAAACTTATACTTGATTATTCACTTTCACGATGAAAACATGGTAAGTATTATCAACAGCAAGATAACAATTACACTGTAATACCCATCCGATCGAGCTTCGAGTACCTACATCCTGTTTGCCACAACTTCTACCTATGTACTCTCGAAATTCTCGCTACTGAATCTACTGTATCTGCTGATGGATGAGGTATTAACTTACAGATGTCACATGCTGGGCCGCCGTACCCGTGCGCACAGGCGCAAGTGTTGGGGGCTATACATTGTCCGTGTACACATGTGTCCACGCAGAGAGGCACGCACTGCTTGCCTTTAGGATCAGGTGCGTACCCCGCGCAGCATTCCTCAACTGGTCTGTGCTTTAGCAACTTCTGCGTTTTAAATACTTGACGGAATTTGATCTTGTATTTGGTGCATCGAGGTGGCACGTTCAAGCACCAAGAGTATTCCTTCACTTGATATGCTTCATTTTCCGAGACGCGAATTGTTGTTGTATAGCTGTAAATAATATAGAGTAGGTATTAGATATGCATGAGTCAACTTTTACGTATTGAATAATCGCAAGGCAAAGGTCATCGTAATGGAAATAAGAAATTAATCATAAACATGTCTTTTAGCCTACCTCTCAGTGTTCTACCTAATAAATCTGTTGCTCAACTTTTATTTATGAACAATTCATATTGTTTTACAGCTAACTTGAGACAACTTTATCATCAGAACGATTTCTTCTTAGTACTCCTACGTGAGGGATCGGTATATCCTCAGAAATCGAAATAATAAGGACCCTTATTATTAAGATTTCTGTGGGTCATGTCACAGTCGCACAGCAATACAACTTTCTTCAGTACATAATTGACGTATGCAAAAAGATATACATCGATCGAAAGCAGTAAAGTTAACTGACCCGGTGAGTAACCGGCGACACTCAGACACCCCTGCGACCCTGCTGTTGAGAAGTAAATATATAATTGGTTAAACTGGACCATGGGCGACGGTTAACAAAGAACAATGGATGCAACGCTGCATGCAGGAAAAAGGGAACATTATCATGCTCTAATCTTATCTCAGGCATGTCAATACGATGTGCATAGGTGAAAGCAAATTGAAAGGAACTAAACGGGTTATTGCTGTAAAGACCTAGGTATTTATTAATTTTACCCAAAAACAAATAGTAACAATATAAATAATAACTAAAATTGCTGAATTTAATTTTAATATATTATTAAATTGAGTCATTTAAATTTCTTGGGGAGACTTTCGACCGGTATTGATATGGATCACTTCAGCTATAGATTGTTTACAAGAGTCTCCGGTTAGCTTAATTGTTTTAATCCTAAATACTCGTTCTAATTTGTTTATATAATTGTAATTTTCTTTGTCCATAATTCATATAAATTTAAAACCTATTTAATTCGACATTCCGGATAATTACGTAAATAGGTATATACGGCTGTGGTATAATTCCGATAGAGAAATATTATTTAACAGTGTAATAATATAGTTGTATTTCAACAACATAAAACCACTAGTATATTTCGAGGAACTACATAACATAGTGAATAACGTCAAACTTTATCATTTCCCTGTATGGCTATTTTGCACGTCATCAACATATAGCCCATCTAGGTATTGACCGCTCTTTACATAAACAAATAACGGGGGTTTATGAATCGAACGCAGTATTTCATACACATAAAACAAAACGTTTTGTGTTTTAATGGTATAATTGAATGTTGTGAAAGACTTTTCATAAATAACGCCATTGTCTTGAAGCTAGACAACGGGTAGGTGAGCGAATTATTAAGCATAACATGACTAACTTTCGGTTGGTACTCTATTATGTATTGTTTTCTATATATACCAAAAATTTAAGTATTAAAATTTATATAAGTCATCAAGGTCTCATAACGTAATAGTTACTTTGGGTATGTACAAATATAACATTTAACGTATTTTGAAAAAAAAAAATGTGGAAGGAAACTAGATAAATACAATTTTAATACAAATAATAGCAGATCGTGTGAAAATATGCTCAAATTACAAATCATTTTGGTATTACGTTTGTATACAATATATTTGGGAAATTCATCCGTGTCGCCTGAGCCCTAATGCTTCTATTTTAGAGACAGATGAGACTTATACAGAATCGAAGCCTCTAAGCCCTTCTTTCGTCCCCTGTCTTAAGAGACATGGCATTATTATTATATAGCATTCTAAACCTAGCTGAACCTAGCTGAAGATTCACAAACTAAAGTTGACTTTGACATTGGACTAATCTTTCCACACGACCCATAACCGGATCATATCATAGAACAATAGTTACTTATCTTACTATGTGCTTTTGTTACTACCCAAACACGTAATTGTATCCAAACGAATACTAAGTACGTACTTAGAATAATTTGGATGGATACTTGAATAGATTTCGTGTGGATGCAGAGTCCAACGAAGATAGGTACGAATAGATCATATTTTACTGTAAAGGTTTTTTTTATGATGGTTGTTTAAGTTCTCTTTTATCGACATAATATCCATTTTTATAAATTACTAGCGGTCGGCCCCGCTTTGCACGGGTATTTAATAAAAAAAATAATTTTCATGCGGTATCCAATTTTTTTTTTAAATATTCTTTAGCTTATGTTCATCACGGAAAATTTAGGATTCTATCTAATGGTGAAAGAATTTTTCAAATCGGTCCAGTAGTTTCGGAACCTATTCAAATCAAACAAACAATCAAATCTTTCCTCTTTATAATATTAGTATAGACGTGTAGACTTATAGGTAGAAAGTAGGTACATATTCCCACAGACACATCTTAATTTTATCTAACCCGAGGACCGTAAAATTCTGCACAAATAGAGAATGTTAAAAGGTATAAATTAGAGTACCTAATATAAAAAAATTTAAAAAACTATTCCTAATAATAGGTCTTTACCTATGAAATTGCCGTTCTGACAATGACGAATTAGAGGCGATTGTGGAAGCTGATGCTACACAATCTACGGCTGAATTAGCAGCAGCTTTCAACGTTAGCGACAAAACAATATTGGTCCATTTGCGTCAAATTGGCAAGGTAAAAAAGCTTGACAAATGGGTGCCCCACGAGCTCAATGATCGCCAGCGCGAAGTACGCGTCGAGACGTGCCTTACACTGCTCAACAGACACACAAATGAAGGAATTTTGAACCGCATTGTTACCTGCGATGAAAAATGGATTCTGTTTGATAACCGCAAGCGCTCAGCAAGTTGGTTGGATCCTGGTTCAGCACCTAAACAATGCCCTAAACGAAAACTCACCCCTAGAAAAGTGATGGTCACTGTTTGGTGGTCTAGCGCCGGTGTGATTCATCACAGCTTCTTACCAAACGGGATGAGCATTACTGCAGATGTGTACTGTGAAGAACTGAACACAATGATGGAGAAACTGGCACATCTCCAACCAGCATTGGTCAATCGCTCCTCTCCGCTGCTCCTGCACGACAACGCGCGACCTCATACGGCACAGCAGACGGTATCCAAGTTGCAAGAACTGGGGTTGGAAGCTCTACGTCATCCGCCCTTCTCACCAGACCTTGCGCCTACAGGCTACTACTTTTTCCAAAATTTTGATAACTTCTTGGCGGGAAAAAAATTCAATACCCGAGAGGCAGTACAAAATGCCTTTGAAGAATTTGTTGCCTCCCGTCCTGCTGATTTCTTTAAGAAGGGCATCAATAAACTGCCACTGCGTTGGCAAAGATGCATTGATTGCATGGGTGATTACTTACGATTAATACAAATAAAAAATACATGAAAAAAATTCGTTTCAATTTTTTCATACAAAACGGCAATTTCATAGGTAAAGACCTAATATATGGTCCTTCTTCCACCCCATTATGATTATTAATTAATAATGTTAGTAGTTAGGCAAGTCCCACATTAAAGCAAGTGCGGAATAAAAAAGAGTGAGAAAAGTTAGTACCTAAAATATTAGTAATAGGGGGTTAAATATTTAAAGAACTGCTATGGAAATTGACAGACACCTTTTGTCTATGATCTCTGATTATCAGCTCTATTTATCGGTGAAGCCACTATCTGAAAAAACTTGGCTCGTTTCCATAGGTATTTATATTTTTCAACAACATCAACAACATCACCAGCCTATAATAGTCCACTGCTGGACATAGGCCTCCCCTAATGAGCGCCATAGATGGCATCATTATTTGGGGGTTATTGCCCATAATCCCCACGCTGGGCATGCGGGTTGGGGATCGCAGTTCGGTGTAGTTGTTCTGCAGAAGGCGCTGCTGCCCGCCCCCCGGTGTGTTTCCCTTAGTCGCCTCTTACGACACCCACGGGAAGAGTTGGGGTGGTGAAATTCTATGCCGGCACCACACGGCTATTCTATGCCGGCACCACACGGCTTTTTACGGGTGGTCGATTCTATACAGTAAGCCAGCTTCCGAGGGGCTGGGGCTTCTTCCTCGGCTTTCATGTATCTTTAACACACTCTCTATGCCCTTGTGTTCGAAAACAACTCAAAATTTATATTTTTGATTAGGTTTATTTCTTTTTATAAAATAAATATTTGATATTTATAGAGGCTTCGATTCCGTATATTTGATATTTATTTTATATAAAAACTATTAATATTTCATTGTTAAACTGTATTAATTTAAAACTTTATAAATTTTATTAATATATATTTTTATCTGACAAGCGCCCATAATACGCACGACATAAAATAAATAAAGACAAATGAATCATAGCGCGTAATTTTACCACAAAAGAGGATAAACGACATTTTACTAGTTTTCTTACATTAACTTGAATAAAGAATAAGTTCAAAATTGAGGGGGTAAAACTTTGGGCCGTCCCAATAATATATAATTTAAAATTAAACACGATAAAAGTTGAGTTATTGATGCACTAGGAAACACTTTTGGGCGTCTGTTAATCCACACAACAATAAAAGTTGAGTTATTAAACCACGAGGGAAAACTTTTGGGCGTCCTTTAATCCACAATAATGCTTAATTTAAAATTAAAAAAGTTAAAAGTAGAGTAGGAAGTTAAAGCACAAGGTACTCACGGTTCCTGCCTGGTGCACACATTTGGTCCTTCGAGCAACGCCTGTGCCGCCGCCAGCAGCACCAGAAACGTGCTACTCACACGCCACATTGCGACTACTGTTCACGATCTCTTACAGGACCCCATTACAAATCAATTGATTTCCACTGTTTACGGAAAAACAATAATTCAAAAGCGACTCCGTGTTTTTTATTAGCGTTGTTTCAGCGGTTATCTGAAAAGAAATAAAACTATTGTGAGCATCATTCCAATTCTTTCCAAACGTAAACAATGATGTATTACGGCTATTTAGGTATGAAACTCGTTGAATATAAACATCGAAAGGTTTCTTACACAATATAATGCCGTATGACGGTGCCCAATTAGATTTGCAATCAAACGCATCAGCAAACTCAACACGTTAACACCTTCCTATAATGTTTAGATTCAACTGAAAACAGGGCCTCATATTTGAAACGTTCGAGTTCGTAAGTTCCTTGAAAATCTGTTTGTAATCCGTGTAAGCGATGTTTTTTTGTCGTTAGGAAAAACTAAAAACACGTTACGATGATCAACCAGCATAAAAACCAAGGCCGACATTAGAAATCTGTCACAGCTCTGAAAAGGCACGTTCATACATTATTATCGCCATTTCAAATTGTCTAGTTTCTAGCTACACGCGGAAATATGCACATAAGAGAGCGTGTGTAGAGGGCATTGTGCCAAAACCTAATACTGTTTCATAATAATAATGCTGAAATAAATGAGAAGTACCTCTATTAGAAGTTCTCACGTCATATTTACCGAATTCTGCATTTATAAACGATTTGGAACTTTGATGAAATGCAGTGATCTATCCTATCAGCTGATTTAACATTATTTTTGTTACCCCCGGTCTCGCATTTTTCTGTCCTGTTTAGATCTTTAATATCTCAGCAACTAAGTACTGCAGCTATAAACTGAAAATTTAAAATAATAATACATTGTGTGCGCCTGTACAGACTTCGATAAAAAATTAAGTAAGTAAATGATGATTTTCAGTACAAATTGTAAGGTCGTAAAAGATACCTAACAAGTCAAAAGTGGTATCAAATTAAATGTATCGGTTTGTACATCTCAAAACAGGTTTTATTTTTTTTTTAATTACGGTTTCTCTGTATTGGAAATATTTTTAAAAAGGTCTAAAAATTTATGGAGAAGCCTGTACTTGATATTAAAAAAAAATATCAAGTACCCAATTTTCAACTTGGGGGCTATTCCAATGAGTGAGATTAAATCAAAGGTATTGATTTGGACATTTCAAAACAGTTTTAGAAAATACATTGAACATTTTACCATTGGGTACAACCTACTCTCTTATATTTATGTCCGAAGACCTGGTATTTGTGTTGGTTATCTTATTCCTAAGAAAGACCGATTCTAGACTACACTAGGTCACATCACAATTCACATGGCTCCTAGATAGCCATAATTTGAACAACGCCTGCAAGTCCAAACAAACCTTTATGGTCATTTGGTATTTACGGAAGTAGATTGTTACTCATATGACACTGTTTTGCAATTATCTTTCGAGAACAATTAGTTTACGTAATTTCTCGCGAATCTAAGAACACTTTTAAGAGTTTAATAGATTTTTTAAGAATAGAATAACTTTGACTCGTCTGCTAATTTATCCATTATGAGTATGTATTCTGTGATAGAAAATAAATTGCATAGAAATATATAATAACGGCAATTTATAAGTTTTTATACCACCCAGGTGGCAAAGAAGAATACGGTCCGTCTGATGGGAACCGGTTACCGTATCTTATGGACGCCTGTAACATCGGGGACATTACACGGGCGTTGCTGACCCTTTAAATGTCATAAAAAAACCATGTCATGTAATGAGCGTGAAATACCTAAACATAATCCCAGGATATACCTTGATAAGACCAGTACAGGACCTAAGGGAGTTGCACAGGGATTTGGGGACCAAGGACGAGAATAGACACCGGCGTAAAACTGTGTATTAGAAACTAGCGGTCTGCCCCGGCTTCGTATGGGTATTTATCAAAGATCTAAAATTATATATTTTTACACTGTTGGGTGATATTATTGATATTTTCATACGGAACCCTAACTTTTTAAAAAAATTCTATAGCCTTCATTAGGGATAGTCTAGGATTCTAATGGTGAAAGAGTATTACAAATCGGTCTAGTAGATTCAGAGCCTATTCAACTCAACATCCTCTTTATAATATTAGTATACATATAGATAATAATAATGAATAGATCCAGCACTGGACGAAGTGAATAAAGTCACCGTTGATAATAATGTTAAGGTACTTAGAGCACGTACCAAGACATTGATTATGTAAATTGAGTTTGCAAAATATTAGGAGCATCTAAGAAGATATTTATGCATGTTTAAGTCTGAACTGGAAATAATGCATGTAATCGTGTCTTTAAATGAATTGGTGACTAAAAACTTTACATTCAAACTTTACCAATGCCAAGCAATCTTAAACTTATTTATAGACCGTTTAAAAGCTATTTGCAGGCAAAGCGCCGAATTAAAGAGACTCTCGCAATTAATGTTAAATGTATAGCATGCTGTTCTAAATATTCGTATTATCTGTTTTACTCCGCGCATTCAGTCAACAAATTGCTAAGTCCGAGTACGATCATAATAGTTGATAAAAGGAAGACCAACACACATTATGGTCACAGGTATGTTATGAATGGAAATAAATGATTCTTATTCTTAATGGACCTACCAGATGTTTTTTATATCGATCTAACTGAGCCTAAACCTTCGCTAAGTGTAGATAAAAGTGTGGGATAGGTACTCTCGAGTCGCCAAACCGATTATTGTACCAGTCAGCCCGCTTCCTGTACCTAGAGTTCGCGGTAAAATTAAGATGTAAGTTGTATAAATACTGACTAAGGTAGTCATGTTACTATTTGGAATGAATGGATGACAAAGAAACGCGTCTGAAAAAAAAGATCTTCAAGATTATAGTAACTATTTTAAATCTGTAGCAAATTCTTGACGTATTTTGCAACATAGCATACAGCCAGCAAGTTTCTGCTTCGTAATATCGCTAACTATAAATACGTTGGTATTTCTATAGTAGCACTGCAAGTCAATCAAAATAACCGGTCTATGGTTATTTTAAATTAACTGCATCCACTCGAGAAAATTTAAATTTTACTAAGTCTATGTGATTCTAATGTTTTTTTATGTATTAGGTATTCATAAACGATCGATTTTACCATATTTTGGAATAAAGTTGTATACCTGACGTTTTTATTTACCGAAATTTAGAAAGTAGAACGGCCGGCGCGATATTCGTTCTGTAAACTTGACTTCTAAAATATTCATTCAACCATTCTATTCAAAGTAGGCCAATTAGTACATCGTCAATATTTCTGCAAGCCAGGTCAAACCCGCTGAGTCTGATAGAATATTGTCTAAACATTCTGTTGGGTACCTAAAACAATTGGGCGTCATGTATTAGTAAAACAGGTCACCGACGTGTGGGTAAAGCGCAGAGCACGCGGCGCGGTTAATACGCAGCCATTTGGTGCAAGCAGCGAAAGTAGAGCGACAACGATAATCGGCGTATTCGCATACGCCTACGACAACGCGACGATGATATGGAAGAAAATATACAATTGCAATAAAAATGCGAACTTCTATGGGGTGCGAAAATTGATAAGAAGCTAAGTTTTTAATTTTAAGTAGTTAAGTACCTACCTAATATTTGAGCCCTTAATTATTGAACTACTAACCTACATTATTTATTTTTAAAATAACTCTTACTGTACAACTCTTATTGTAGAACACAAAATACAATAGGTACAGAAGAAAATTCCGATAATCAAGGGCGGCCTTATCGCTTTGAGTGAATAAGCTGAGCCATCATTACATTATACAGAAACATAATATCATGAATAGCAAGATACATACATAGTTCAGTCTCATTTTAACTGTCTGGGTCTCTTTTTACTTATACCACTTTAGTAATAAAGTGGTAATATTGCTAGGTATTCCTGCGCCTAGGATAAGCCACGCATACTCATCCTGCATGTCAAGTGTTAAAAAAACTTAATTGAGGAGTTGAAAAATATCAAAAGCTTCCTTAAATTTTTATGAGATGGGTGGGACATTTTAACCCCTACTACCAACGGAGGGGGGTTATGTGGTTGGCATGTATCTATACTAATATTATAAAGAGGAAAGACTTGATTCTTTGTTTGTTTGTTGCTCCGAAACTACTGGACCGATTTGAAAAATTCTTTCACCACTAGGATCCAAAATTTTCCCTGATGATGAACATAGGCTATAGAATATTGTCTAAAAAATTATGGTTAATGAAATTTTTTTTTGTTAAATACCCGTGCGAAGCCGGGGCGTACCGCTAGTGTATCATTATAGCGGATTTCTTTATCAACACACGTAGTGCTGCAACTACTAGTCCGATTGTAACAAATAAGGTGTCGAATGATACGTCTCGATACCACGATGGTTATAGGCTACGGCTACGTGAAAATGGGGGCCGAATGAGATAGCGGGATCTAAATAAGGGTCGAAAATCTCAATATTCGCGAAAGGTTTTTTAAAGTAGTTTAATAAAGTTTTTTAAGTTTAATAATGTTTACTTTTCTCAACTTATAGGCAAAATAAATAAATAATAATAAAAATAAATAAAAATTTGTTTATTCAGACAACTTTAGTCTATTTTGTTAGTATGTACACTTAGTTCTAGGTGGGTTAGTACTTAATATTAAACATGGATTTTGTCCTCTGATGTAGGGTATACATCAGAGGACAATCGAATTTGTTGGATATTACATCCAGAATGCTGTTACTGCTCCCGCGGATTCTGCTGAGCAGTGATGCCGTCTTTTTGCGCCATATTGCATCAAAGGAATCTGTACGGGCTTCGGCGAACATACCTGAGGCGCTACAGAACCGCGGCAGACGTAACAGCAACCTGAATGCGTTATTATATTGGATACGCAAAGCATTGTACGCCTTTAGGGTATAGCGAACCCATAGACTCGCTGTATACAATGATGTACAGAATGCTTTAAACAATGTGATTTTCACAGCATCTGTACATCGTGCGAATCTACGGGCAAGCATATTCGCCCTGACGGACAATGCTCTGCGTTCCCTCTCCATATCTAAGTCATCCTTCAGGTCCTCAGTGACAATGTGGCCTAAGTATTTAAACTTACGTACCCTTAGAAGTTCCAGGCCATTTAACTTTACTGGCGGCACATAAATCGGCCTTTTGGTGCCTGCACTGAAGACCATGAATTCTGACTTACTGGAGTTGTACAGGAGCCCGTGTGACTCAGCATACGACTCGCATACACTCAGTAGCTTTCGGAGAGCACTGATCGAGGGAGCCAGCAGCACCATGTCATCGGCATAGCTGAGGTTGTTCACGCAGACCCCGCTGACATGGCACCCGACAGGCATGCTGCTAAGTCCCTCGACCAGGGCGTTCACATACAAGCAGAAAAGCGAGGGTGAGCTGAGCCCCCCCTGCCGCACCCCGCACTCCTGCCTGTACGAGTCCGAAAGCTCACCCGACCACTTGACCTGATTTTCCTGGTTGAGGTACCAATATCTAAAAAGTGATACTAACTCTGGCGGTAGCCCTATGTTCTCCAGTTTCCTCCAGAGGATATCATAAGATACCAGGTCGAAAGCTTTCGAGAGGTCCAAAAAACATGCATACACAGGTGTCTGCCTGTCCGTATAATACTTGACAGTGTGCTTTAGACTAAGAATGGCTGTTTCAGTTGACAGCCCGGGTCGAAACCCGAACTGAGCATCATGTAGCTGTAAATATCTGTTCAAATTAGAGTTAAGCACACCGTCAAGTACCTTGGCCACAATCGAAGCCAACGAGATTGGTCTATAGTTATGTTTATCAGACATATCTCCAGTTTTGTTCTTTACAACGGGTACCACCAGAGTCCGCATCATGTCAGGAGGTAGGTACGAGTGACTGATACATATATTGAAAAACATTGCCAGAACTCCAGGAAGATGAAAGCCAGCATGCTTCAGATGCTCGATGCTGAGTCCATCATGGCCAGGTGACTTGCCTCCAGTCATTTTATTTAATGCAGCTCTAATATCTTTTGCCAATAAAATAGTGGTTATAGTCTGGTCACTAGTCTCAGCATCTCGCCCCTGGCATGATGGCCCCAGAGGAGACTTTACAAAAAAGTGATCTCTAAAAACCTCTGCAATGTCTTCAGGAGCGGAAACCCCATCTACGCTCACCGGGTTGCCAGGTCTAACATTAAACCCAGATGTGCACTTCCAGAACTTTTTAAAATCACCTCTAGAATGATGACCGGCCAGGGAGTCCATTTTGATTTGATCTTGGTGGTTCTGCAACCATTTCAGCCTACCCCTAAATATTTTACGTGCTAAGACCATGTCATCAAAAGCCTTGCCACTAGTCGGTTTCCCATACCAAACCCAGGTGTGAAAAGCAGATCTGGCACTCCGGTGAGACTCACTCACATGTTTATTCCAACCTGCTAATACTTTTTTACGGGGTTTATTTTTTACAGAGCTAGTAGCACAGGCAGCTTCACTAAGTATACTTATAATAGTACTATACATTCTATTTATCAACTTGAAATGTTTTGGATTGTAACATTTACTATTCATGCATTTTTGAAAATCAGAAGGGAAGTTCACACATTTTAATTTTCTATTACACATTGACTGGTAGCTATTAATCTGGTCTTCATTCCTATCCTTCCATAATACTTTATTACAAATAACTGCTTTATGCTGAGTTTTGAGTTTAATGACCTCAAAATTGCACTTTATAACTAGGGGAAAATGATCAGACCAATAGACATCATCTTTCACATAAATATCTGTGATACAGGGCCATGCAGCTTGTGTAACTACACAGTGGTCAAGCCAACGCATACAGTTAGTATGTATATCACTAATGAAAGTCACAGTTTTAGATGATAAACTTAACTTAAGTATGTCTGCACATAACCAGTCTTGTTCAGTTGAAAATACCTTAAGCTCACGATAAAAAAGCTCATCTGGATGAGCATTAAAGTCTCCGAGTATGAATGCAGATTCAACACTGTTCTCTTCAATAATAGCACCAATGGCACTTAGACAGTCTGTAAATTCCACCAGGTTGCTAAGGCAGTCAGTTGGCATGTATACACATATGACTAGCACGGACCGGTCCTTAGTAGTAAGATGAATAGCACATAACCGAGGGTTTCTACACTCTATCACTGACACACATTGAAATAAAGATTTGCGCCAAAGAAGCGCAACTCCTCCATAGGGGCGGCCTAGCAAAGGCCCGTCGCTGAGATCTACCGCCGATGTCCCAGTGCTCCCAAAGTCCCCGTCAATAGATGCTAGAAGTGGCAGGTCGTGAGGCAGCAACCATGTCTCCTGGAGCGCAATGATATCAGCACCACAGCAGAGCTGCCGCACACTGTCCATAGAGCGTTTGATGCTTTTACAATTGAATGTTATCATAGTTGTGTTAGACATTATGGTAAAACATTTCTCTTCTGATTGGGATCTTGATAGGGCAAAAATCTTCTACAAGTTACCCCATCTGGCCACACTTCATCATTTAGGAAGAGTTCCAGTCTGTGCCGAGGAACCACCATCTTGTATGCATTATAATCCCGCTTTGATTTCATTCTTATTTTCTGAAGTGTGACTTTTACACTTGTTTTTAAGAAAATAAACTCAATTATGTCTTTCTCTAATGTATCTTTGTGCACATTAGATATATAGAGAGGAATTTTTACATCAGCTGGCCTGAACTTATCATGGGGCTTGATTTCTGCCTTTCCTGTAAAGCCTTCAGTTTTGTTTCTGTGTCTTTTCCTCTGTACCTCTATCCATTCTTGGCTTGGGTGTAATGGCTGCCACTCACCATCAGTCTTTAGTACATCAGCAGTTGATTTTTCATTAGACACCATTGCACAGGAATTTGTTTTCACATTATTATGTGATAGAGTTGGCTTAGATCCCTGTTTCGAGCTAGACTGGATTCTCGAGGATGGCGAACGAAGTGCGGTGACACAGCCCTCAACTATCACAGCTTTAGTTTGTACACTTCCATTGTCAACACTCGAGATTGAGGGCGCAAAAGAAACCCTTCCCGAGCTGCTCTTTCTAATGCTGGCCGTCCGCGGCTCCGGTGATATCTGCAATCTGTTTATTTCATGGGGAATGTCGGAGTTCTCACGTACAGGCGTACTGCTTACGTTCGGCGGACTGTTCGAGAAGTTCAAAAAACCAGTAGGACCGCTGTCTAACAAATAGGCACCACGTCTCTGGTTCACATTCTTATCCATGTTTACTAGCGACGCATACTTCATATAGTCTAATTCGGATCTCATAGCGCTGAGCTGTTCGTTCGTCGCATAGGAATCCTTTATGTTTTTTATTTCGGATTGAAGCCAAACAACATCCTTCAATATTTTTGTTGAAAAATGTTACAAAAGGGAAACAACCCCTCATATACACAGGTTACTAGTATGAACATAGGCCTCCGCCTACCTAAGTATCAAAAGAAAATTAAAAAGACAGTAGGTGAATGCTAGTTAAACTATATTCTATAATAGTTATGCCTGTAATGAAGTCACATTATTTAACTCAAATAACAGGGCACATTCTAAGAATTTTTATTAACTCAATATGTTTAGCACATGTGTCAAATTTCGGAAAACTGGTAGATGTCAGAAGATTTTAGTTTTGTAAATATGCAGACCACATGTTTTTAGCATAATAAAATAACTGAGTTATACTCTTTAGTTATACTCAGTTATATACATAGTTACAAATAATGATGCCATCTATGGCGCTCATTAGGGGAGGCCTATGTCCAGCTGTGGACTATTATAGGCTGGTGATGATGATGATGATATACATAGTTCTACACTTATGTTTTTTTTATAAAGAAAAGATACTGGTATCTTTAACTGATTTTGTATAGAAGATTTTTTGATTGATTTAAGTAAGTAATCATGGACCATCCACATAACATCACCTAGCCCCAACCAAGCTAAGCAGAGCTTGTGTTATGGGTACTAGATAACTGATATACATAATAATATACAAGTACATTGATATTTTTTATTATAAATATAGAAAAACGACCAGAACACAATGAACAAATAGTAGCATTACATACAAATATTTGTCCCGAGGCGGGAATCAAACTCGCAACCTGCTGCGTCGCAAGCGGTTCTTTGCCCACCGCGCCACAGAGTTTGTTGTAAGTAGACAATGATATACAGGAGGTTTCTTTATGTGAGGGAATGATGAGGGATACATTAATGAGTAAATAAAAAGTAAACAAGGTTAAACCAAAATTTTAGATGTAGAAGAACATCTAAATTTCTGGATTGGTTCACACAAAATAAGAGCCACATAGCATCAATCCTCAATAACACAACATTGTTTATGATATAAATCTCCAGATGAGATCATTCACTTCGAGATTTGCATGTGCTTGTTTGTTGATATTATAGGTGTATGGGTGATTGTCACAGAGATTTTGACAAGGAATATAGATATCTAATAAACATACATACATACTTAGACTTATGGAAAAACTAACTTTGGTTCACTGGTATTTTTGGAGCATTTATTCATACATTGAGTTTTTGGAGCATACATTAAAGTTGGTTTTATTATGGGTGACAAACTTTTACGCATTACCATATTTATAATCAAAAAATTTCTCTGTCACAATTTTTTTTCTTTAATTACCTTATTTAGTTCAGCTAATATAGTTCCCATTACACATTATCTGCTTAGTTTGGAGTAAGATAATGCTGTGTGAATTGTTGAGAACTATTAATTTTGTTTATTTACTTAACAATGAAACTAATGCCACACCATCATTAAAAGATGTTATTAATAAGATTAATCTGTTATTGATTAGTGATGCTATGGTTAGTGCAAAAACAATTGTTTATTTGCAGATAAATTTGGTATAAAAAATTATTTTCAAATATTGGAATACTTTACTGGTATTGGTGTTCAAAACTCCATTGTTTTATCTATACTAATATTATAAAGAGGAAAGATTTGATTGTTTGTATGTTTGTTTGTTTGTTTGAATTGAATAGGCTCCGAAACTACTGGACCGAGTTAAAAAAATTCTTTCACCATTAGAATCCTTAATTTTCCGTGATGAACATAGGCTATATAATATTTTCAAAAAAGTTAGGGATCCGCATGAAAAATTCAATAATTGAACTGTGGGCTGTATATTCAACCTCTTTTTCT
Source organism: Eupithecia pulchellata (assembly GCA_963931895.1). Classification (NCBI taxonomy): domain Eukaryota; kingdom Metazoa; phylum Arthropoda; class Insecta; order Lepidoptera; family Geometridae; genus Eupithecia; species Eupithecia pulchellata. The sequence goes on along the minus strand of OZ007528.1, from coordinate 6,285,965 downwards.
ATTATGGCGCGTCAGAATAGAAAACGAGGTTGTATAGCGCACGGTGCTTGCTTTTTCTCTATGGCCAGTGTCAGTTTTGGAATGTTGAGTCAATGTCAAAATCCCAATGCTGTTAAAAAAAGTAAAGATCCGTATGAAAACTGTGAAACCCATCGTGTTCGTGTGTATAATTTCTGAAATTTTTGTTTAATACCCGTGCGAAGCCGGGGCGGGCCGCTAGTTGTTAATAATTTGCTTTAGTACCTAATTAAGTTTGTTTTTATATAAATTAGTGTTAATGTAGAGTCAGCAACAATAGTGTTAATTAATTAATTGTCTACCTAATATGAGTACAACATAGTGGCTGTATTTTAACACTATAGTGTTATTCTTCTTAATTCTATTTATATTTACTTTATTAAAAATATAAGTACCTATAGTTGTTTGTGTATCTAGTTGTGTGCTTTCATTGAATAAATAAAAAGTAAAGGTTTACTTAAAGGAAATAAGAATTTAAGTGTCATCTCTAGTTTTCTTTCAAGTCCAGCCCAACCCAAGGTTGTCTGGAAGTAATCACTCATAGCGATAAAACCAAACTATTTCTCCATCTACTCTAAGCATATCCGTTTGCATTGTCTTTCTTTGTGAAGAATATTACAGTATTTTCTATCTTTTTACCACGCAAATGCCGTCGTAAATTGTTTGAGACTCTTGAGAATTTGCTGTTCCTTCAAGCAATTACAGAATGGACCAACACAGATCTAGGCGAAAATTGTTTGCGACTCTGAGAATTTGCTGTTCCTTCAAGCAATTACAGAATGGACCAACACAGATCTAGGCGAAGACTTCGTGACAAAAGCGAAGCCGCGGGCGGATGATACTAAACCTACTGAAGTATTGAGACTGATGATGAGTAAACTTTATTGACTTACGTAGAGACAAGACCAAGAAATCCTTGGTTAATGTTATTCGCATGAATCACAGTTCACAAAATGTATCACACGAACAAATTAGCGTACTTTGGCTACCAATTTTATCACACTTTTATTTATGTATGTCTTTGTTGCACTGAATTTTAAGGTTTTTGATTGAAGTTCAATACAGAGGAACAAAGCAAAATGTAAAACAAATTCATTTAGAGTTGACCACAACACAACAAACTCGTTCGACGACCAAACGAATACCTACTCTACTTATAAGATGACCGACCGACCAAAGACAATAATTACTGACAACTGACAGCTTTCTGTCGTAATATGACAGTTCAAGTGCGTGTCGGCTTTTAAATTTTTAATTGAAGTTCCGTTCCTAACTAAAGACGCAGTTGGTGTTTTGGGTAGCCTGGTGAAGCTTTAATCGTTGGAAAGGGTTCTGTTACCATAGAGATACAGACCCCTTCTGTCTTTGGTTCTGTCAAAATGACACTGACAACTGAAGTGGAGCCTCCTAGACAATCGTTTTTCTGAGAGCCTCCCCGTATCATCATGATAGAGAGCGACGGATAAAAATATGGCGCTCGAGGCATGACACCGGGTCTTGGGAAGAAACCACAATGGTAGCAGTTGTTTTATTGAGTTTTGGTACAGACTCCCTCTAATCTGGGCTAGCCGGTATCGGCGAGCCTAAATCAGAAGTGGGATGTAACCCATGTCTTCACGCCCACATGTTTTTCCAAAAAGAGTATTCTTGGAAAAGGAAAAGGTTTCGCATCAAAATGGCGTCCAATGGCTTGCTAATCGGAAATGAACCAGGACGCGGCAAAAAGGATAATTCTGCGCCGATAAACGTACAGGGAATATCACGATCCCTAGTATCCTATGATAATAACAAGCGCTATGGATTTTCAGTTCTGCAAAGGTTTGTTGGATGTGATGGTGGTAAGGTCTGATCGTTCCACATTAAAATTATTGGTTTTGTTAACGCCCAATTGATTTGTACATACCAATGTACTAAAGGTAGCATGTTAACTTTGCAAGCAGTTCAAGTTAATTAATTTGATGTGACCATACCTACATTTAATTAACCCAAACTGAAGAAAAATCTTAGAAAGAAACTAAACTTTCTTGGTTCAACAAAGTCACAAGTAGGTGATTCAATACTTGATCAAAGCTGTTCAATGTGACCCTATGAGGCATAGCTGGTGATAATGTGTCCCAAAGTGTGAACGATGATGTACTGAGGTGGGAGAGGGCACCTATGTTGCATCTTTCTGCTGTGATTTATTGTTCAGATTTCTGTCAGAATGGAGAATGCCTTATAGTGTGATGAAACTACATTGAGCATGGAGGTGAACAAAGACATCCATGTTGCAATACAAAATAGAGCCCGATGATGGGATGTCATAGAAAATCAACTTTACATGGTCAGTCAGAGAATAAAGGGTGATTAAGATAGGCCACATCAACCTGTCTGATTATTGGTTTAAGTTTCGAAGTACCTAAGTGTTTGTTTTTATAACAAAAAAAAGAGAGTGAAACAGTAAAATTATTTTTCTGTTGATTGTTATGAAATACCCAACGCTTTGTATTAAGTTGCTGTTCTACTGTGTGACCTTCATGTATCTATTCAGTTAGGTAGGTACTCACTCATTCAGAATTGTGTAATGTAATAGCAACATGTTAATAAATAAACAAAAAAATTAGACTTGATATTCATGTTGAGGAGTGAAGTAAGTATAAACAAAAATACCTTTCTAATACCTAGCAGTATAGCTAGCTGCAAACACAGATGATCATGCTGTGTGATTTATTATGGTGTCATTTACTTTCTTGTGTTGTATTCTACTATAGCTTTTGATGTGTTTTGTTGTTTTCTCTTGTTCACATGGTTTCATTCTGTTTCTATACAATCAGGGTTGATGTTTTTCGTTTTCCCTCGGTTTCTTGGACTTAGTGGGTTGTACATGGTGGTACAAATGGGCATATTGAGAACGGTGTCTCAATTGGCTCTACATGAATACGGTGTTGCATGGAAGAGTCGTGTTGGCATCTTGGGTTCCTACACCTAAGATTAGTCTTCCAGACATAAACGGTGATGTCTGACTGGACAAGTGTGGGCTGGCATATTGAGTACGGTGTCTCAATATTGGCTCTACATGCATACGGTGTTGCATGGAAGAGTCGTGTTGGCATCTTGGGTCCCTACACCCAAGATTAGTCCTCCATCTGGCTGGACTGGTGTGGTTGGGCATATTGAGTGTGGTGTCGCACATGCATAGGTACAGTGTTGCATGGCAGAACTGATGTGTGCATCGTTCAATTTTGTGTTATCTCTAAACAGTGATCAGATGTTGTTTGTTTATGGAGATAGTTTCATCTTGTGAGTCTAGTCTGATTAATTTAGTGTTGGCTTATGGATAACTAATGTGTTTTTGTTTCGGGTCCTCTCATCTCTCTGGTAGTACCACCGCGGATCTCATCTGTGGTCGGTAACTATCACTGGTTGTTTCCTAGTTGTCTGCACACGAGTGGGGCCTATACTAGGGCCGTTCTCACGAAATGGAGCGTTGTGGATGGCCAAGAAGTTGAGTGTGGTTATTGTATGTTGATGTTTTAACCTTCAACGTATCGCGGGCTAGCAATGTTCTTAGTTTGTGGATGGAGGTGTCGGCAGGGTGTCTGTGCTGCGGTAAGTAACGTGCGTGCGGCGGGGCCAACTTGTGTCTGACTGATCCGTGCGTTGATCTCGGAAGGTTTATTGCCAGGTTGGACGAGCGATTTTGGGTCTTTGTGCATTTCAGCACTGTCTGTGGTGATTGCAAGGAGCGTGGATGCTCCGAGGTGAGTATCATCGAGTCAATTGCGAATATTGCGATCCCAAATCGTACCAACCAGCTAGATAAGCTAGGCTAGCGAGATTTTTGTTGGCTTTTTCTCCGGGCTGAGAGTGGCTGTTCATCGGGCTGGCTGGCATGGCGGAGGTGTGCTAGGCTATTTCTCCGACAAGACGGCGCGGCGGTGTGGATCTGACTTAGTTTTGTGTAAGTGGCTAAGTATCAAGGTGGTCAACAACTTAGTTAGGTACCTACCATATAACATGTGGTTGTGGTGGCTAAGACTAGCGTCCGCGGACGGCCGCATGTCAGTTATGCCGTAAAGACGCAGTTGTTGTTTTGGGTAGCCCTGGGTAGCCTGGTGAAGCTATAGTCGTTGGAAAGGGTTCTGTTACCATAGAGATACAGACCCCTTCTGTCTTTGGTTGTCAAAATGACACTGACAACTGAAGTGGAGCCTCCCCGTATCTGGCAATCATGAAGGGTGCCAACATTTTGCATCATGAAGACGCTTCCTTCCATGACAATGAAATTTCCAGGAATTGACACTGGCAGTAAAGTGGCAAACCAGACCATGCAAACCAGATATTGCCATACAATACAAAGAACTCAGCTCAAGACCAAGTCTTTCATTTCTTGTTTTTTGATCTACATATTATTCTTTCTCTTGAATTGAACCTTTGTTTTCATATGTGATGATTTCTGAGATTTCCTTTTTTATGGAACAGGTAGACGAGTAATCTGCAGTTCATAGTTATATCTGAGTGGAATTAAGTTTAATTGTTTAATTTCCGTACTACCGTTGTCGCTCCACTTAAACCTGAAACAGTCCCTATCTACATTTAAGCAGTGAGAAAAGGAAAGGCTTATAAGCGAAATTGCAATGGAATCATCGTCTATTGTTAGTTTTAACAATGATTCAACATTCCAAACCACCCTGAAAGGAGATTCTAACAATATCAGTGTTCATGAACTTGCCCTACATGCAATGAGAGACCGATGTTTATTACTGCAAAGAAGAATAAATACACTAGAAACTGATAACATGCGCTTAAAACTACAAACCAATCAGGGCTCTTCTTATATACCTCTAGAAGATGATGAAAGATCAACACTTCAGCAAAAGCTAGCAGAGCTCACTAAACAAAAGACACAACTGATGCATCATGTCTTCATGGTTTCATGTGAAAATAAAAATTTGTGGAAGAAAATTTCCAATATAAAAGGTACAGACAAGTCTGCTAGCAAAGAAACGAAACACCCCTTAGTACGCACTAATACATACATTCACAGTACACCAAGATCAAGTGCAAATTACCAAGAGAAATATTCTGAGTCCAGCTTGGAGGATATCTCATTGAAATTGATAAATAGTTATATTCAAGAGAAGTCTCAACTTGTAGAGCAATATGAGCAGATGGCACAACTACAGGAAGATGATAACTTACTGAATGCTGACTCTATTGGTTTTGCTTACTTTGAGGATAATGCTACTGATTCACTGAAAGAAATCCATAACCAAACAGAAAAATTGCATAATATGAAGAAAGAACTAACTCAACAAGAAAATGATTTGAAACTTATACTAGCAAGAGTTGAAACAGTTTTCAAAGGTAAAATTTATATTAAATGAACCCGCAGCCAGACATTTGTGGGTTGATTATGGAGACCCATATCATCCTATAAAAATATTTGCAATGCTAACCTAGAAATGGATCTGCCCCCATCCTAAATCCTATTATTTCTTGATATACCACCAAAATAAATAAAACACTTCCTTTTAAGGTTCATGAGACAGCTTGCCAATAGCGGGCAGACAGATAGTGGAGGCTTAATATGAACAGAACATCTATTCTGACCTTTGAAAGGTTAGCGGTAGAAGGCTTTATTTGAATGTAACACCAATATTTGATTTGTTTCAGATGGTTACAAGTGTCCTGCTTGTGTCTCTAACAATACCAGAGCAGTTACATCTGAAAATAAAGAGATTGAAACAAGTGACAGCCTTGTAAACTATGCTACACCTACAGATTCTACTATATACAACAACTTGAATGAACTCAATACATCAGTGTACAAAAGAAATGTCCTTGATACAGAAAAAGACAGTGGTAGAGAGCCTTTTGATAAAATATGTCCCATGTGTGGAAAAACATTCCAGAAAGATGTACCATTCGCTGAATTCCAATCTCATGTAGAGAAGCACTTTATGGGAGAGAGTGAAGTTGATTCAGCCTTAGATAATTTTGAAAATGATAATTCTTTTGGTAATGTGATTTGATTACTTTTTAATGGAATTATGGAAATAAATCAGCACAGTTGAAATGATTGCACATAATTTGATTCATATGACCAGTTATTTGCCAAATACCAACCTGCTATATGTTTTTTAATGTAATAGAAAATAATAAAATAATGTAATTATATTTTTTAATTAATAAACTTCTAAACACTTTTACAGTTTACACTAAAAGCTAAAAATGGTTAACCAAACTAAGCCAAGTCTGTAGGCTTCACATCGGTGGACTTAGATGGCCCCTGTGTTGATTTTTGAAGTAAATTTTTGCTGAACCATTGAGGCCGCTCTTTCTTCATTTCAACTATCCTTTTTCCTTGCCAAAACTCTTTGGGCTGAAACAAAGAATGAAATATTTTTTTTACATAAATAACTTAAAGTGCCTATGATTATGAAGGTAACATTGAGGTTTCAGGACCAGGGGTGAGATTGTGCTTAAATTAAGGACAATTTACTATAAAAAAGTGTGCAGTGAACAGGTTAACTAATTTTCATTTTTCCATTTTGTCAACAATCGGCTGTGTAGCCATAATTAGATATGGTCTGGAGTGGAAGGTTTAGGTGTAGTTCCAGTGAAAAGCACCATCGTAAGATTTGAACACTTCAGTTCCTTTGGTCAAGTTCGAGTATGTGCCATCTATTGAAATCTGCCGTCCGTTACCTAAAATGCGGCTAAGTCGCAAAAGCAAATTTTGAGAAAAACGCAAAAAACGCGGCGAGAATTTTTAAATTGCTGCCATTTGGTTACACTTATTCGTATGACAGATTTTTTGCCACTGAAAGATAGAATGACGTGAGGACTATCAAATGGTTTTGGCTTACACTCAAATTCCTAATAAAATCTATTCATAAAATTATTTTTTGCATTTAACTTTAGCAATGATTTAATGAAAATGTTAATTTTACACCACTATAAAGCGGCTATGTATACCTTAACGGCGTTTTAGTTAAGGATTTGCACATAACTGCTTTAAAGCGTAGGATAGTTTATTTTTACTTGTTGCTCCGAGCGTAGATAACGGCTTTATAGCGAAGGAGTGCGACATAACCGCCTTGTAGTGTTGTGGTTGTATCAAAATCAAAATGAAAACACAAAGCTATAAGATGGTTAGGAGACTTTAACTTCTTTAAAGCGTAGTAACTTGGACATAAATTGAGTAACGGCGTTTTAGCTGTGCATCTCTGGGCATGTTTTTTTCAGTTCCAAATAGTTATAAGACTTTAAACGCTTTTTAGCTAAGTATTTGCAGATAGCCGTGATTTAGCGTTGAAATTTTAATATTCTGCATCATTTAACCGCTTTCTTCCCATCGCTAAGTCAGAAACTATAAACGATAGGAACACGTATCCTAGACAGATCGATGGAGAATTTTAAACTGTATTTCATGGCACTTAAAAGTGAAAATTGACCAAATGTCACTTAGCCGCATTTTAGGTAACGGACGGCAGAAATATTTTTTTTACATAAATAACTTAAAGTGCCTATGATTATGTAGGTAACATTGTGGTTTGAGGACCAGGGGTGAGATTGTGCTTAAAAGGACAATTTACTATAAAAAAGTGTGCAGTGAACAGGTTAACTAATATTTTTTTTTTCCATTTTGTCAACAATCAGCTGTGTAGCCATAATTAGATATGGTCTGGAGTGGAAGGTTTAGGTGTAGTTCCAGTGAAAAGCACCATCGTAAGATTTGAACACTTCAGTTCCTTTGGTCAAGTTCGAGTATGTGCCATCTTTTAAGGCGTTTTATGTGGTCTTTGTCCTGTAGAAGGTCTTTAGCTAATGAGTTGATGTGGTTTTTTTTTTTTTTTTTTGTTGATAAAATATGTTTTATTAAAAATTTAATTCTTCATACGTTTTAATTCTTGTGTTTAATAATTCATGTAAATTAGACTACTTAGTGACTTTTGACTTGTATAAATACAGACTGTGATTATTTTTATATATATTATTATTATTTTATTTTATTTTCGAATTTTAGGAAAACTTACAGCTAGTCAATTACAAAATAGAGATATTATCTAAGTACATGAAAGTACATGTACGTTGCTGAAGGCTATTTACAAGTTTCCACTGTTAGCAGAATAATATTAGTTATAGATATTCAATGGACGACTAACATAAGAAAAAAAATGAAAAATGTTAAACAGACTAATTTTAACAACACCAAAAAAATAATATTTAAAAAATTTAAACACATTGTAGATACATACACATGTAAAAATAAAAAATAACATTAAGTAGAAATATCTGGGAAAAAACTATTACATAACAATTGTTTTAGCTTGATAGCGGAAGTATTAAAAATATCAACATCAATATCTGCACTCATCAAGTTGTTGAACGAGGCACTTGCTCTAACAAAGAACGCGTTTTGTCTGTAGTTTGATTTTACAGAAGGAATGTGCAACAAATTAGGTTTTCTCAATCCAGCCCTGTGTGTGCGTAGTCCTATGAGCTCTAACAACTCCGAACAGTCAATTTTACCATTTGCAATATTCAGGAGGTACACCAAATCAGCGATGTTACGTCGCTCATAGAGCGGAAGAAAATGAAATCTACGACATCTAGCCAAGTAATCTGGAAGAAAGAGTTGGGCTTTATATTGTAAGTATCTCATGAATTTCTTCTGAATCTGTTCCAATCGTGTAGAGTATACGTCATAGCGGGGATTCCACACTTGCGACGCGTATTCTAAATGGCTACGAACATATGAACAATACAAAATTTTAACAGTTTTAATGCTTTTAAATTCAGAAGACATTCGTAAAACAAACCCTAGTGCTTTAGATGCTTTGTTTACTATTTTATTTATGTGGTCATCAAATAAAAGTTTAGAGTCGAAAGAGACTCCTAAATCTCTTATCGTGTCTACTCTAGTAAGCGGTATGTTATGTAGAGTATAATCAAACTTAATGACCGACGGTTTACGAGTGTAAGAGCAAACATAGCACTTAGAGACATTCAAATCTAATTTATTGGATTTACAATAGTCTTGAAACCTCATTAGGTCTTGTTGCAGATTAGAAGCATCATTTGTGTTTCCAATCTTCAACAAGATTTTTGTTCATGCAGTCTACTTTTATATTTTTTGCTGTGATAGATAACTTCTTCTTTTATGGTTGGCATTTCCAAGTATTCATGTATCTCAGAGTTTCTAACAAACCAGTGTGCACTGGAAACCGTTCTTAATGCCAAATTTTGGAAACGCTGTAGTATCTCTAGGTTGGAGTTGCTGGCCCCCCCAGGTTAACTAATAAAGCACAAATCCAACTCATAGGCATGACTAATTATCATCAACATTAATAGATACCTTTTCAGGAACATTATCTCCTTCATACAAGACAACAACATCATGCTCAATGGGTTTGTTACCCAATTTTTGCATTATTTTGTCCTTTATTAACTTTGTTTCTTCCTCAACTCTTTTATAACAGGTCTCTGAAACAAATTCAAAACACTTATGTAGGTATTCATCTATACTAATTTTATAATAAGGAAATACTTGATTGTTTCTTTGTTAGAATTGAACAAACGACTGGACCAATTTTATAATATTATGTCACCATTAGAAACCTAAATTTTCCGTGATGAACATAGAATAAAGAATATTTTCAAAAGTTAGGGATCTGCATTAAAAAATTAATATTTGTTTAAATACGAGGGCAGACCGCTAGAAATAAATAAAGGTTAGGTAGGTATTAAGATAAGATAGTGAGTTTAATTTGTAAAAGATCAGAATTGATGATTACCACACAAGTATCCTTTCTCGTGATGATGCCCACAGTTATGGCACACAAGTATATTGGTTTTCGGAACCAGCGTCTTCAAAACATATTTAGGATCGCCGTACTTTCTTTTCCATCGTTTCTCCAATGATCTTCTAAACTTAGGTACAGCTAACAGCATACCATCTCCAATAAGATCTTTCAGGGTGAACTTTTTAGGTGCTACTGTTGGTTGCTTTTCATGGACGTAAGCAAGAGCTAATTCTGAAAAGATATGAAATAATAATACGTACATAGCATATTACAAAACAAATTATTTAAATAATATCTAATCAGTGAATGGATAAAACAGTTTGTGTGGACTTTTTCATGTATAACTACCTCTTGGCGGATGTCCAAACATGTGAAATACATGCCTTTCTAACTGCTTCAGGACTTGTATCACATTAGATAGTCGCGGAATCATCACGTTAGCCGGAGAATAACGAGAAGTGGTTTGATATAAAATAAATTCTCTTTACGAGAAGGTAGGTAACTAACTACTGCAACTACCTACTGCAGTATGTACTGCAGTAATTTTATTATTTTTTTGGTTATCAACTTCTTCAACTTCAACTTCTTTATTTATGGCGCCGCTTGCTTTTCGCCACGACTCTGCCAGGGCTGCGTTCACAACCTACGCTCGAGCGCGCTCGGAGTGCAACTAGGTCGTTCATAACCTCAGGAGAAACGCTCGGTTGTTATTAACTAGAGCGTTCACAACCTCCGACGGTTGCAACTTTTTACCGGTGTAATTCGATCGACGAAAAACACTCTGACATTGACAGCTGTCATATTTTCCGTTGTCATAGTTTGTTATCTACCTACATATCAAGATTTCTACAGTAAATTTCAAAATTTTCAGTATTTATCAGTTATCGATCGTAGTTACAGTCAGTAGATACAATTTACCTAAAAGTAACCGCAAAACAAACGAACGTCCGGCAACTGTAACGTCAGTTTTGTCATGATAATGTCAACTTTGACGTATAACAACCGACTCGTTCTGAACCTTTGGGTAAGTTAAAATTTACACCAAACAACCGCACCCTGAGCCTCTGAACGCACCCCAGTGTCTGTGTGTCGGAGTGTCATAAACTTCAAGATAATATCAACTTCTTACTTGCTTGCTTCCTTTCGACTTTTACAGTTCGCTAAGAGACTCATCCATCAGTATCCAGCATGATTACGATCGGTCTGTAATAATGCGTCCCGATACCAGCTGGCTCAATCAAAGCATTTTCACCCCGCGATAATAATTACGGTTTAGAAATTTTATTTCTCAGAAGCAAATGGGTACATTCGGTTCTATATAAACAAAATATATTATCTAAGATTTACAAGTGCGGTCAAAACGGATTTAATTTATTATGTTTTGAGGAAAAACCCTGTGATGAACATACATACCTAATAATGAACAAAGATAAAATACTTGAATATAATATTTTCATCGAAATATTCCTGATTTACCAGCCAATTTAAGTATAATGATATTTTTACGCTAGATTAATATTATAATAATACTATACTTTAATTAGCTTGGTTTGGTTGGGCCATTATAATAGTAAAAATTACAACAGTTAAATTGCTGTTGGCTACATTGTAAATACTAGTTTTAATTTGTTCCTATTCTTTTGACTGTAGTTTTTCATGGTAAGTAAAAAATATGAATTCATTTTTATCGCTTCACTTAAGCACTCCATTGCAACGATAATTAAAAAAATATGAGGTCCTAGTACAACCACCTTAATTTTTCTCCACCAAAATATTTCTAGAACGCCTATCACCCCATGGCATGGCAGGGCACAGAAAAAATCTCATAGTTAACATCAACAGCCACATACGAAAGTGAAGAGACCTAAACTTATGCGATATTAACGACCGGTAAAAACGTACATGTGTGGAAGAGGCTTGATTTCCTTCGAGATCAGTGTCGGCTTCATCTTCTTTTCAGTTGCCGCTCTAGTCTGTCACGCACGCGAGACCTTGCGCGAGACCAAGAAGCTTATATTACGCTTACGCGAGACTCGTGACTGACATCAAGCTGACCGCGAGACTCGTGACTGACATCAAGCTGACATCTTCCAAAACATTCATTGTCAAAAATAAAAGTTTTTAAATAAAAGTTTTTATAGCAACACAGAAGATGGCGTTTGACTTCTTGTTTGACAATCAGCTGCTGTCTAAAATGGTGTAAAGTGGGGAGAAAAAAAACGACCAACTGAGCCTTTGCTGTTTGGTGTGTATGTAGTTGATGTCTTCAAGCGTTTCGTAGCAGTTGTAGCTATGGCGTGTTTAAGTTCGAGTAGGCTTTGTGCTCGTGTACAAGATAAGTTGTTGTGCCAATTCGGACATAGAGTTCGGAACCAAACTGTATTTGTGAAACTCAAACCCCCTGGACCAACTCCCCTGAGGATTTTTGGAAAAACTTGTCAGGTTAGTAGCGTTTATTTACATGCGTGTAATTATTTTTATCATTTTATTATTTTTTAGCGCGTTATGTCATTCACAGTTCATTGATAAAAAAGGTCCTTTTTACATAACAACGTGACAGCTAACCTCTATGAGTCAGCTGATCAGTCAGTCAAGAGATGGTAGGCTCTTCCCTGAAACTCCTCTGATGTAGGAAAAGTAGGTACCTATATTTTTTATGTTTAAAATTAAAGACATTAATTAGCACACGAAAAATAATAGATGGGGTCATTCATCAAAAATGTTAAAAAGTGAAACTCGCAAGTCGGCGCGGGCAGTGGGTCGCTTCGAGCGCGCGCGCCACAGGTTTGTTGGGTTTGTCCAATGATTTTCACTCAAGTAGTGTCAGTTAATCATAACTTTTACTTTCATCAAACAAAGCTATATTTGTTTGGAAATCGGCAGGTGTTTAACCTACGTGCGTAATAATATCTCTCCCAAGAATCTAACAAAAAGCTGATCTTAGAGATGTACTTATTTCTACCTCTACATAATATTTATCAGAAATTGATTTATCTCAATAGGACATCATAAGTCATCCATCAACCATAGTCAGTTCAGGACAGGCTACTTATTTTGAATGAAAGTACGTTTTTGTGGTTATTGAGTGCCTATATCAATTAATTCGTTAGTTGTGATTAGGGCTGTCACATTTCTCCGCACTTGTTATCAAATCCAATAAACGTCTCCTAGACTCCATAGTGTTGCATATTCCAGATTTTCAGCAGCAAGCATTTTATTTAACAGCTTCTAGAGCTGATTGAGGATATACTTACATACATAAAGAATATTAATGAAGGTCACGTGCTGGTGGCAGCCCTAAGCTGCCGCCGGGTGCGCGCTTCGCCGTCGTGCTTTCTCGCGCAGCGTGCGAGCATGCAATGTCCAATCTCGCAGACTCGCACAAAACTTTCTAAGCAACAATTATTTTTCGCATTAATATTTCATTTGCACCTTCCATCGCGTTCAATAATTTCTTTTAAGCACTAGAGTCCTGGCGTACACTTATATTCTTCAGAAGATATTTGACGGGAAGCTTCCCCGTCAAATAGCGTAACATCTTATGAAGTAGATTTTTTAAAGTTGACAAGATTGGCTATCTAATATTACCTCTTAAATCTAATAGCTGCCAAAAAACACTAGCTCACTTCTGTCAGTGAAAGTTGTGAGACGATTCGTTGAATTTTTAATAGCGCTAGAACTGGGTAAGTTAACCTGTCGAAGGAGCGCTTATAGCCTTTCTTATTTCATTCTAGTCCATTTGGCGAACATTGTCCTAGTTTGACGCAAACATAACCTTTTATTCGTGTTTTCTGTTGGGGCTGTGTGCTTGACCTGCGACATAGAATAGTGATCGCTTTCGACCTAGAATTACGGCAAAAGTTCCTTATGCGTTGTATACACCAGCGTACAAATGCTTACGATAGCGTGCACTCTGCACTGAAACGATGTGTTAATGCACCGAAGTAGTTTTTAACCAAAGCTGTAGTGTTTTTTATAGAACGATGTTATGAGTTATTTAGGTGGTTCGAATGAATCGTGCCACACGTAACGTCCTGCGTAAATGAAGCTCAGTAGAAATGCGGAACGGAACACATGTACCTATTTGTTCAGTCGACATCATTGTATAAGAGTTTGCGCCAATACATACGATGCAGCATATGTTATTTTCCACTTACAACATTTCCTTCAATCCTAAATTACGTGATTACAATACAAAAGGGCGCAGAAAGCCAAAGAATTTTTGACGATACACAAGTTTTGATTTTGCAACAAAACTTATACCTCTGGCTTTAGGTGGCTCTGTAACCTTTGTCACCAGTTATTAAAAAATGACCTTTGCCATACATTGAAAAACCCAAATTACTTTCGCAATAAGTCATAACATTATTCACACTGGTCATCTCAGAATTTAACTTATTTTTTTTATGTACATTGCGCAAAACTTGGACTAGCTATACAAGTGCTAATCTAAAGATTAAGACACTCCAAGACCACAACACAACCTTGGCTCTTAAGTCTGTCAGCTTTTACTTTACCGTTTTTCCAGTACCAGCCTGTTGTAACGCAATCTAGAATAGTTATTTTAGTAACTCAAAAATTAAGATCCGCATTGTTAACAAACGCATCACAATGAAATCAGTTTTTCCTTAATAAAACTACACAACTACACAAGCTCACAAGGAACGTGAGCTTTATTATAAAGTTCAGCTCAAAGTTCACTATGTCGTAATCGCTATTTAGTGGCGAATATTCTAACTGCCGAGTTAACCTTGCCCAGCCTAGAATAATTGAGCAAGACCATTTCGGTCACCACTTGCAAACAATGAACTCATCATACTTGCGGTCTAAGTAATATTGATTGATGACATTTTGTAGAATATACGTAAGTAATTAATATAGGTAATTAGATATTTTGCCTTTAAATATGAAAATTCGTAGATAGGTTTTGAGAAAATCCTTAAAATCAATTTAAACATCAATAGTCTTTCGACGAACGTTAAATGTTGCCTGAACCTTTTAATAATAGTTACCAGCTGTGCTACGATTTGACGTAAGTAATTATTTATTATTAATTTTATCTATAGTTTTCTTGACTCTACCTAGCGATTAACCTTCCAACTGACAATTTAGAAAATATTAATATTGGTCATTAGAATCAGATTTAGAAACCAACCATTGATAAACTTGTATATACATATATGGTTTATTTTTTTAGAGCGTAACGGTCATATTTAGTAACGCTACGATGTCTGTAAACGCACTGTAAGTAAGTCCACTGAGTGATTTTAATTAAGTTACTGCAGTTACACTCGGCGAACTACACATTGTATTCTCTTGCACTACTGTATGTCATAAGCCGTGTGGTGCCGGCATAGAATTTCACCACCCCATCTCTTCCCGTGGGTGTCGTAAGAGGCGACTAAGGGAAAACACCGGGGGGCGGGCAGCAGCACCCTCTGCAGAACAACTTCACCGAACTGCGATCCCCAACCCGCATGCCCAGCGTGGGGATTATGGGCAATAACCCCCAAATGATGAGTAATGCATTCTATGGCGCTCATTAGGGGAGGCCTATGTCCAGCAGTGGACTATCATAGGCTGTTGATGATGACTGTATGTTATAATAATAATAAATAAATAATGCTGGACAATCCAAGCTAAGCAGAGCTTGTAATATGGGTACTAGATGACTGATATAGGTACTATAATACGTTACATACCTGATAGGTATATATTTTTATCACACATGGGGAACGACAGTACTCGCGAAAAAATATCTGCACATATGACAAACATTTATGGTCCCAATATACATGAAGTGAATAAAATTTGAAGGAACACAAATGATCCAACGCGAAATCGCGTACTCAATGCCAAACTTTATAATTTAGTTCAGACAGATTAATCTAGGCAGTATTCATTAGTATTGATTGATACTATATCGAGTTATTGTCTTCAAATGCGCTTTATAAAATTTCGGACTATTTAGCCCAAGCGCCATTTTTGTAGCGAATGACGTGTAAGATGTGTGAAAAGACGTTAATTTTGTATGTTCGTCATTGAGTTTTTCTCCTTCTGCTCTATCAGTATTATGTGCATAACCCTGGGAATGTAGGTTTTAGGTTAATATCATACGTTGCTCTGAACATGTCCTCGTCTTGTCTAATTAGCCTATGGTTAAATCCATCGAGATGGTAAAGTGCAATCTCGGTTCCTTGAATAATATGTAATTTAGCTCCTCATTAATCTTTTATTTTAATTGTTCGTTGCCAATTAATTACCTATAGTATTCATAGGTTTATCTACTAGGTTAAGGTAGGAATTTCAAAAAGCATAATTTTCATAATTTTTGATGCGAAATTGTCTACTAGAACCTAGATATAATAATATGCTATGGATCAGTTGAGCTACCTGTAGTTTGTTCGCAACAGTCTGCAGTTAGCTCAATTGTTTCTGTAAATACTAGTTTTTATTTAGTTAGATAATTGTAATTTTCTTTGTTAATAAAGGCTTTTTGCCCTATTTATAATTTGCCGTGTGGTGCCGGCATAGAATTTCACCACCCCAACTCTTCCCGTGGGTGTCGTAAGAGGCGACTAAGGGAAACAGCGGGGGGCGAGCAGCAGCGCCTTCTGCAGAACAACAACACCGAACTGCGATCCCCAACCCGCATGCCCAGCGTGGGGATTATGGGCAATAACCCCCAAAAAATGATGCCATCTATGGCGCTCATTAGGGGAGGCCTATGTCCAGCAGTGGACTATTATAGGCTGGTGATGTGATGATGTGATAATATGCTGGACTTTATACCATGATTATCGTTTTCCCTACAAAATTAATTATTAAGTACCTGATTCGATAAGGCGACGAAATGATTACTTTTTGTAAATGTCTCCTCAATTACCTGCTACCGGGTTCATCGAAGATATTCATCATGCATGTGAACTTTTGGTAACTTTTTAGGTACATCCTCAAGAAATGAGAGGTTATTCATGACGAGTATCCGCGTTCAGGAAGTTCTTAAGTGAAAGTTTTTCTAAAGTTCAGTACGTTCTTAACACTCAAGGTCGTCGGGTATTTTTTCATAATGTTTCCTGTATTCTTAAATTTTTAATCAGTACTCTTTAATCCCTACTCATAAAGAAACGGAGCTGTGTTTGGTTCTTCACAGATGAGGAACGGACATGAAACTCAAAATAAGATTGAAAAAGGTCAGTTCATAGAAAAGCGTCATCACATACCTTACTACTGCCAAGATTTTTTAGATAGAAGTGCCACATTGAGTTATGACATTCAAATATACTTCAAAAAATTTCGCATACTCATAACTTTCTATCTTCCCGTGTTCAAATGCAACGGGAAATGATAATGTGCTAAGAAGAGTGATCCGCATATAATTTGGAACTTTTTAAGATTTCAGCCTTCATCTTGAATTTATAGCATGCACAAGTAGTACTTGTAGGAGATAGCTAAACTTTTTGACTACTTTGTTGGTTCAGGGGTTGCCCAGCTACATAACATACATAACTGAACCTTGAATTTCATTTGTCCAACCATTGTCCAACGGTAACTTTTTGACTACTTTGTTGGTTCAGGGGTTGCCCAGCTACATAACATACATAACTGAACCTTGAATTTCATTTGTCCAACCATTGTCCAACGGTAACCTACGAGATGATGCTTTGTTATAGTTCAACAATAGCTGAGCCATCAGATCTTTCTCATGATTCGGAATTACCATAAAACATCGTTATTCCCACATTCTACATTGATCGCGTTCGTCCTTGATCCATAACCTAGTGGGCCCGTCTTTCGACCCAAATGCCTCTCGCCACGGCTCAGGGCTCTTACGAACAGTAATTGCATCTTGAGGAGCGATCATTAGAACAGCTTGGTGCAGTGAATGGTGGTTGTTTGTACAGTCAACTTTCAAAAGATTGACTTGACTATCCTTGAAACCAAGAAACTTATTGTAATTTATATAGATTGTATCAAATTTCATGTTCTTTATTTATTAGTATGCATACTCATCTGCTTCTCTATGAATCCACATTCTTTTTTGGCAAACAAGCACCAAGCACCTTGTATAGTAGTCAAATTTGATCCAGCCATTAAGGAGGAGTTCAGTGCCACACTTCTACTACAGAAGATTATAGTAATATGCCTATGTAGGTATATTAAGATTAGTAAACCAAATTTTTTTATAGTGTGAAATATATAAAATTTTAAAACATCCGAATCACGATTTGCTGTAACTTTACTAATCTATTACTGCGGAAAAATTTAAGAGGCTGCTTAGTGTAAACTTGGTGACCAATTTAGTAATTTTTGCCGACCACTAGATGCAGCTCAATTCAGTTTTTCTGCCGGAAAAACACATTTTCTGGCTGATCAAAACCCTTTTAGTTTACCTGATTTAAATGATACCCATATCTTTGATTTAAGATAAGACATGACTCCTGCA
Source organism: Eupithecia pulchellata (assembly GCA_963931895.1). Taxonomy (NCBI): domain Eukaryota; kingdom Metazoa; phylum Arthropoda; class Insecta; order Lepidoptera; family Geometridae; genus Eupithecia; species Eupithecia pulchellata. The sequence continues at coordinate 6,267,710 of OZ007528.1, read as the reverse complement.
TGTTCACTCAAAAATATGCAACTTTCAATGTCAATTTAGTTTTTTTAATCGATTTTTCACGCTGAACGAATAATCGATTCCGCGTACAGTCAGTAATTAATACTTGTTTTTACCAACGTAGAGGTTTATGGAATAATCTTTAGGTCGATCAACTTGTCCAATGGCCTTAGAATTTAAGAACCAGGGGTATGTTATTTCTTTGAGTGTACTGCACTTACAACAGCGCACGTTTATAGGCTGCAGTCTAGCATGCTAGTATCGAGGCCGTTGAAAATAAACAGTTGAATGGCAATTATGAAATACAGTTTACAATTAGGCTCTGTCGTAGAAAGGGATTGAGCACTAGCCTAAAACCTGCAGTAAAGTGGACTTCAAGGTTAATTCTTAAATGATGAGAAGTAAATCGAGTAATGCAAGTTTATTTGCGAGATTGTGGTCAGAATATTTTTTTGAAGGATTTGTTTTCGAAATTTATCCTAAGAAACGTAAATTTTGCTTTTGGTTTGTTCTTTGCGACTGCCCATGCACTACTTCAAGGCAACTATTGGGACATTCATTTTAATCAAACTTACCCCTTCCTTACCTGAGTATGGTTTAGTTTCGAACCATACAATTATTTATCCATAAACCTACGATCAAACCTTATACCGCGTTCGCAATTAAATGTTTATTAGGAAATAAACTGTAACGATAACAATCACTAACTAGTTGATCATGGCTGCACAAAAAGATGTTTTCACTATAGCTAAAATCAATTATCATGCGGAACTAATCATCAAAACAGCTAACGTACAATAGTGTACCTTAATCATGATGTAGATTTTATCTCTATGATGTAATCCCTGTCTAGTAATGTCATTCTTCGAGGTGTCAAACGTACTTCTAGCCCTTTAGCGCACCAGCCACGTACCATCCGTTTTAATGAACTGTCTACGTACCTACGTGTCAATTGTTGTTCACTTCTATATTAAGCACGGCGGTCAATTGATGCGCAAGAGTGTACGAAACGCTCACTTTCTATTGTTTTAATTGATATGTACGCTTGCGGACTCGTGCAATTTTACGTGAGCCAATGCCGATGTTGTTCAGTATTTTCTTAGTTTTCTGATGAACGTAGCATAAAGTGCAATTATGCACAGTGCATTATTGCACTCTATGTTACGTAAGTACTATATAGTTATTCTGTGTCTATGTTAAATATATTTAAGTGTTATTGTACACAGAAAAGCATCAGAAGAGCTTACAGTTTAATTTTTCTTGCGTTCATTTCTTTTTTTGCTTATCTGATTGCATTATTTTACCTTAACTATCAACTTAATAGCCGTGTGGTGCCGGCATAGAATTTCACCACCCCAACTCTTCCCGTGGGTGTCGTAAGAGGCGACTAAGGGAAACACAGCGGGGGGCGGGCAGCAGCGCCTTCTGCAGAACAACTACACCGAACTGCGATCCCCAACCCGCATGCCCAGCGTGGGGATTATGGGCAATAACCCCCAAATAATGATGCCATCTACGGCGCTCATTAGGGGAGGCCTATGTCCAGCAGTGGACTATTATAGGCTGGTGATGATGATGATGATGACCTTAACTTACTTGCAAAACTCAGTACTGGTAATTATTATTTTATGGTTCAAGAGAATTTTCTAGTTTAACCTAACACCATACTTCTTAGAAATGACACGTTTGAGTCTTTATTAAATGCAAATATTTGTATCTATGTATGAAAAGAACACATATTAGTTTCCAAAGTACGTCATTTATTACTTCTAAAGAGTAATTACGTCTGAAACTGTTTGTTTCTTATGTTTTACTATCATCATACAATACCTTAACTTATTATTTCTTGTCATTGCCTATTTTTCTTATAATTAAAACCATTATGCACAGTGAAGAACTCCTCACCGATGGTAAGATAGATTGGCACAGCAAGAAAAATATAAAATCGTAGTTCAAAAACATTTTGTTATATGAAGCAACTTATTAGCTGAGCCGAGTTTAAAAATATACAATAAAAATACTCTTATTTATCTCTTAATAACCCAGTAAAAATACAAAACCAGAAAAAGACAAATAAAGTATAAATATAATGAACAAACAGTTTTCTTTGTATTAACTGGCTACAAGGAAAATAACCAGACATGCAAAGTCACTATCCATTGTCCGGTAAAAAGTCCCGCGATAATTGTTAAATATACAAACTGTTAACTCCATAATTCAGTATAGTGTCGGTTAAATGTTTACCGAGGGCGTAAAGATACGTCAGGTCACATCACAGGTGTGAAATCGCATGGAATTAATTTGTTGTCTTACTCAGTGAAACGTCTCAACGGATTAACTATAGCGCTGATATACTTCTTCATTTAGCATGAGACAGCTTTAGGCAACGGTTCTAATTTAAGCTCCTTACTATTAATACTAGTAAATTACCATGGATTGCAATTTTCTACAAAGCTAAAACGTATAATTCCTTGTGCGCTTGTCAGGAAGAAGCTATTGCTCGTGCGTTGTTTATTGTTCTTGATTCGGTAATTTGCATGCATAAAATCGAACCCAAAACCTTCAGACTAGAAGGCTAACTAGCGGCTACCGCTCAATTTAAGTAGAGTAAGTAAGACTCGCACGTGCGAGTACATACGTGTGGTTTTGCAATCGCGGGTCCATCGAGTCCTGACTGCACTCGCCTGCAGTTGCATAAACACTTGCGACACCCGTATCGCGGTCACTGCCGCACACCAATACTAGTTAAGGGCACCTGCCGACTGCCGCACCCGCTTTTTCGTATCCGAGCGGAATGGTATTCCAACAGATTTTACTACATTCCACAGAGATAATAGATTGTTTACTATAGATCTGTGGCGTAGATTTGCTTCGTAGCGCTGTGCTGCGATTTCGTAGCATTAGTCGGATATACGACAGTATAAATAAGAGACTGGTTTTTTTTATACCTGGTCTCTGATAAAACTTAAGCATCCCAGAGGCCCCGTGTTTTGTTGTCACATGCCCAACACTTATTCCTTAAGACCTGTTTGTCAAAACAATTTAACCTCATCCTCATAATAGTTAACGATTAATAACTGTCTACCTTTCTCATGCCCTTACTTTCAGCTTCCAACAGCAATATCAAAACTTATAGTTTTTCAAGTATTAACTTTTTTTAATCTAATGGATTTTTATCATTGGATTCTGAATACAGAGTTATATATATATATATATATATATATATATATCTATAGACTGCTTAGTCATTGTCTCGTCTATTATGTTTCCATGACAGCAACGTGGTCCATTGAAGAATAGATGGATTATTGAGTCACTTTAACCTCATAAGGGATCTCACAAGGAGTGCTCGTCATTGTATTAGATTGTGTTATCAAATCAATGATGGCAGGATATGGATGTTGAATGTAATAAACATTTAATTTTGTCGTATCAGTCCAGTGTTTTATGCGAGGCCAGATAAGCTTAGATGACACAGTTATATCATACTAGCGGTCCGCCCCGGCTTCGCACGGGTGTTTAACGAAAAAATGTTTTTTCACGCAGGACCCGAGTTTTTTTGAAATATTCTATTCTAGTCTATGTTCATCACGAAAATTTAGGATTCTAATGCTGAAAGAATTTTTCAAATCGGTCCCGTAGTTTCGGAGCCTATTCAATTCAAACAAACAATTAAATCTTTCCTCATTATAATATTAGTATAGATATACGTATCTCTTATCTCTTATTTGTATGTATGTTAGTGTGTAAGGCAATAGTTGATATGAGCCCTAGAATAAGTTTTTACCATCCAAAACGATTCCTATGTAGCCTGAAATAAATGATTTATTATTATACTGATCTATGTTATATAATATCAATTAAAGTAGGAAATATAGCTAGGTAACAACAATATTTCACCCAAAACACCCAAACCCTCAACGACTTTTTGGTTTCTTAAAATTTTATCAAACATACTTTGCTGGATAATATTAATTATTCCACCTGACAATTTTTTTTTTTTTTTTTTACATTTAAAACTTAAGAAGAAACCTCCAACGAGACGATACAGCAAAAGGATCATGAGCGTTAGGGAAAAACATAATAAGAAAATTGCCAAACATATATATTGTACTCAATTTATTATGCCATGAAAAATATAAACTCTATCATATATGCCTATTAGTGTTACTAAGCATTAAGCAATTTGTCAAAAAATATGGAAATAGATTATCATCCTACGATGCCTCTGACAATATGAAACGCTTGTCAACTTTTTATGACTTTTTACAATAAAATTATTTTTTCTTTCAAACCCTTAGTTTCATTATATTAAACATAAACATCGAACTGTTTCCTTTCATTGTACCTCTAGATTCTAGAGTCTAGAATACAGTACCTTTACCAACGATTCTGTTTACCTTCATTGTACCTCTAGATTCTAGAGTCTAGAATACAGTACCTTTACCATCGATTCTGTTTACCTTCATTGTACCTCTAGATTCTAGAGTCTAGAATACAGTACCTTTACCAATGATTCTGTTATTTCAGAGAGTAACAACATGCGGCCCAGCCTGCGGATCAGCCGGTCCCTCCGCCACCACAGCCGGCCTCGCGTCCCGCCGTCTCGCTTCCAGCTTGCAAAGTACAAGCACCGGCTCACTGCCCAACTATGGCGCACAGATCGTTGACCCCTACCGTCTGCTGGAAGACGACCTCAACGGCATATACGAGGATATCAGATCGGTAAGTCTGATTGTTTTGATTAGCGTCACTTGTGAAAATTGCATTTGGTACTGACCGGCATAAATCGCGGCGTAATGGTTACAGCGATAATGAAACGTCAAAGAACTGTCTCGTTGCTCGTTCTTAGTGTTTTCTTTTCTTCTTGTACTGACTGCATGAACGTTGTGGACTCGTTACATTACGCCCCGAAACGCCGGCCATTACCTGGCTTAACAAAACTTAGGTTGAGTCCGAACAAGCGTATTTTTTTTCATTACGGGTCACGTGAAAGGCTGCTCTTAACAGAAAAGACATCGTGTTGCACTAACTGGTTTTTGGATGTAGCGACTGATTTTACGCGACTTACCACTTTAAAAAGCACGCTTGTTTTGGCCCCAGCCGAAACAACAAATTATTGGTGTAAAAGGAATCTTTATTAAATTATTATGTAGGGTTGGCGACTTCATATTAATGGGGTTGTCGGTAGATACTAAATTATCAGTAAACGTGCTTATTCTGCTTACTTATCAATCAATTATAATTGCATTCAGCCTTTGGTATTGATTTCGCCGTAATCTCTAATAAAGGAAACAGAAATAAGGCCAAGGATGGAGAGCGCTTGTTAATTTTCATACTTTTGTAACATCTGCTTAATAACGGCCAATAACACAGACGGAATACCGTATTCTTTCCGCAATAAATGTTTCAAAATGTGTTATTTAAGTTGCTAAATATGAATAATTAACTACACTCAAACCCAAAGGTTCGCCACCTACGTCCATCGTCCGTACGTACCATCGTCCCACGAAAATAGCTGTATTGTATTTTGTATTTATTCTAAAACTTGTACAGCTATTTTTAGGCGTACCCAAAGCAATTGATATTCAACATCAAAATTCGTTATTATTTATTATATTTACAATCATAAAATAAATCCAAAAATAAAAAAGTCAATTAAAAGAGTCAGTCAAATTTGCGTTAACATGAAATCTAAAATTTATGACTTGTTAAACATTCATACGATATTTTAAGCGATTTGATGACCAAGTAGCTCGTAAAAACGCTGTATTGATTTCCATAGAAACTTAAATAAAATCAGCCTACAGAAATGGTTTCATAAATTGAAGTTGATCAAGTCCCGAGACTACCGATCGTTAAAATATTTATTTAACCAGTTTACCGAACCTAACACTCGGAACACCTTGGCCAAACAAATTAAACTGACACACCTCGAAAATACAAAACGAACCAGTTTTTAGGCTTTTTAGTAGGCCAACGAGAGTGAATTCTTTGCAAGACTTCAAGTTTTCTTGTGAGATGTGTGGTCTTTTTTACCTTGATGATTTTGTCGTCATTTCATCATTATCTGTTAGATGAATAAAGTAAAAAGACTTTATTTTAAGGTTGTTAGATTACAGGCAAATTCTGTTCGTAGTTCATTCGTGGTTCTCTAGAATCTAATAAATCAATATAATACGGACAATTTGAGTGGCTTTGTGTGTGTCCATTGATGAACAATTGTGTCAAAGTCACGACGTGTTAGCACGATGACCGAGCTGATTGTGCAATGCTCGGCGATAATTACGATCTACGATGTGATAACACCGCATGCGCAACTCTTTCTGCTCATTTTAAAAGGATGAAGATTAGATGGACAATGTAACAGACAACTCGTGCGCTTTTTGGTAGCTAAGGTAATAAAGCTCGTTTTCCATTAATATTGTGCGGAGACTGTAAACACCAAAGATGTTACTTTTATACAGCAAGTATTTCCATCTAAATAAATAAAGTAAGGTTCTTTAATTTTTAATTTAACTTGTTTTCTAAGATAAGTTTGTTTCCCGTTATTGCCCAGGAACATTTGCTAATGTTTTTTCACAAAAAAAGACGCAAAAACGAAAGCGTCGTGAATATGTTTGGCTGACGACAACGCCAAAATTACTACCCTGAAATTTTGTCCACATGTACTAGACACAACCTTAAATATAAATATATAAAATATCGGCTACTTCATCCCGTCGTGTGAAACTGCGTCGGATGCTTGTCTATTATAATGATTAATCTTCTTGAAACTTCGTGAATGTAAATAACGTTCACAAAGTGTAACAAATTATATTCAACCTCTAAATAAAATGAAGCCTACGGTTTGTGTGCCGAATTACATGCCAAGTGCACTTTTGTAAAGGCTGTAAAGATAATTTGAGTTCTGTCCTTGATTCAAATTATAAAAATGTTGACGCCGATTCCAGTTCAGTTCTCACTCATTAAAAATAATTTTGACTCCTATTTGACTTTGAAATTAGAGGAGTAATACTAAACATAATTTGTTTACATCTGTTTGAGTGAGACTTGCGTGCAGTGAATCAATGTTGCATTTCCAAAGGGAATATAACCGGACATATCTAGTACCTACTGTTTACAAACATCGTCTATTTCAAAAGTATACAGACTCGTTCTGGGTAGGGCCGCGCAGTGTCTTCGCCAAGTTTGTGGCAGCTCGCCTACTTTCCGTTTGGAAAACTTGTCTAAAACTAGGCCTGTCTTGCTGCATCGACTGCATATTTCTAGACGCTGGTTTCCTACGTTTCGTATGTGCGACTTGTAACGCGGTGAACGACATTCTGGATTTCACGCCAGATCTCTCGCAGATAAAGGCGGATCTGTGGAAACAGTTTTACTAAGATTTCTTAACTGCACATTGTACTTGACGTTTGAAAGTTTTTGTGTAGAACATAACACAAGTTATAGCTATAAATATGTCGCGTCATGATGAAATGTGTACAATATAATGTGACCTCATGATACAAAGTTTGCCATGACGATTTTATAAATAGATAGATCTAAAAAAAATTAAGGTGTGTTGGTAACCTGGGAAGTACGCTAAATTGTAGGCAAGAATCTAATTAGCATCTTAAGTGTTAATAGAGTTGATAGTTTTGGTCGCCATAAACATAACATAATGGTAACCTATAATTTTAGGTAGTGCCGTTTTAGGGTTTCGAGATGGTTTACTACTTTTACTTGGTTTATAGTTTTTGAAATGTAATATTTATAAAATATAATTTGAAATTTACGTGGCGTTTGTAGGTTGATGGAACTATATACAAGAAAAATATCAATTTTTGAAAAATTACAAAAAGTCACAAAGTAGGGTTTCAAAGCGATGAAACCCCGATAAATATGTAAGCATAATATATGTAGTTAGTAAAGCATGGTTTTAGTTCTTTTTTTATTGTAAACTTGAACAGATTTTTAGGTAATTAGAAACTTACCTACTTGAAGCCCGCCATCCCAGCCATCGCAACTATTCCCAACTCCTAGGAGACCATCGAGGGGAGTAGATTTAAAAGCAGCACTGCATGCTTTTTTGCATACAGCACAATACTGAATCTAATCCCTTTACCTAATATTCTTATTTTTTGTATAGTTTAGGTTAATGTACTTAAGGTATGGGCAATTAATTATTATTTTAGAAATATTTAGAAAAAAGTTATTAGTACCAACAGGCTTTAAAGATGGTAGAGCGATACATCTAAAACGTAGTTATCTTGCACATTTAGGTCTACATATTTTAAGGTTTTTGTCTAATTGGCCAACGTGCGAAACCCTCAGCGCGCGAGTAACACACGATCTTGACGGATCTTGTTTGTAAAATTATCACCTGATGTTTGCGAAATACACGTAACTTCAGAACCTTGGAGTCAAAACCATATCAGTTGGCTCTTACGTATTGTTTTTAATGTTTTACTGAAAGCAGTTTTTTCAAAAACCTAGACAAATACATATCTTTGTCTCGACAGTGACTTATTATAGTTACCGAGCGTAAAAAATATATAAAAAGCTTGATCATAGCCGTATTCCAAGTAGTAAAGTAAACACCTAAGATACCTACATTTACCTCGACAGCGGCTAATATAGTTACCTACGGTAAAATAATATAAACCTTGAACTTTGTAATATAAAACAGAGGCAAGAGGCCTTTAATTTTTGTAATAAATATTTCGTTTAAGAATCTCTGATTAAATAATGCAAATACAATACTTAACTAAGATTCCCCCAAAAATCTGTGTGGTCAGATACCTAGGATGACTAAGTTCATTTCAAATGTTAAACATGTTACATGATTACAAAGGTAAGTTGTTGTGTTCAAAACATTAGGAGCTAAGTCAATAGGCTCGTCGTGTCATGCTCGTGTGCGCAAATAGTTAACATTCCTTCATTGTAGCTACTCACTTGCAACTTGCAATGGTAGCTTTATCCTACGCATGGCTATGTCGGCTCGGGCTGTGGAAACTCTTGGTACTTAAGTTTAAAAGTTTTTTTCTAAAGTGGAAATAATGCTTGTTAAGTTCCGGATTTAAGCTGCCCACTAATGCCTTGTATGTTAATATTTATACAAACTTGAAATGTCGAGTTCTTGGAAAATATTTGGTAATAAATTATTAATTCGTATGGGTTTGGTCCTAAAATTTGTATTCACCACGCGTATCTCCGTTTTATATATCGACTTTGCTGTTGTCTACCGCATATGTAAATATACGTATTTACATAATCGTATAGTGCGGTTAAAGAATACGATAAAGCTTTGTTTTATAAAACCAGGACATTAATAAGATCGATTAACAATAGTTGTCAGAAAGATCAGTCTCTTCCTTATTTATCAGTGTCGTAAACCGTTTTGGTTTTAAATGAGTCTTAAAATCTTTGAACGGGTATTTTGACATGAGGTCTAGTTACTTTAAAAAAAATCAGTTTTAAATGATACAAAAGGTTAAATATAGGGGGTCAAAGTCGAAGGAGTCTTTAAGTGTTATTGAACAAAGTACAAATCATCAGATGATTCCTAAATGCAAATAAAAGCAAGAACTAGGTACCTTAACATGTCAACATTAAAAAAATAAAGTATAATGTAGTCATTACATTAATATAAAATTAATGTAAAACAAGCACGCCTTTGCCATTATTTTTCTAAGTAAATGTTTTATAGTATTTTATTGTGCAATAAAGAGTTAAGAATTACGAACAATGATGTTCACTAAATTCCGAAATTCAGTGTTGAGCTTCCATTCTTGCGTCAAGCTTGCGTCAAACGCAGTTTATGTTGCCAATAATGGATTCTTTCTTACGAAAATTGCTGCTATCATTTTTGTCACGTATTCATTCATAATATGAGCTAAAAATAGACATTTATAATATGTTTATATTATGTCACTGTGCTTATGCTACGCGCCCTAGATTCGCACGGATATTAAACAAAAACGTCAAAATTATACACACTAACACGTTAATGTATTACACACTAACACGTTAATGTGCATGGTTTAATAATTTTTTTCACGTGGATCTCTAACTTTTTTGAAAATATTATATAGCCTATGTTCATCACGGAAAATTAAGGATTCTAATGGTGAAAGAATTTTTTAACTCGGTCCAGTAGTTTCGGAGCCTATTCAATTCAAACAAACAAACAAACAAACAAACATACAAACAAACAAACAATCAAATCTTTCCTCTTTATAATATTAGTATAGAAGTAAAAAGAAACTTCTCGATTTATTACATTCCTCAAAACGAAAATGACCTTATACCCTCTTTGAACTAGTTCAAGATCGTAACGATCATACCGAAATTTCGTAGCACGTCTACGGCGTAGCAAGTGCGATGCAGCTACGAAAGTGCTACGGTTTTAATGAGGTCAATAACTTTGACATTGTGGGAAAATGACATACAAATGAGCGTATTTTAATGTCAAGTCATAATTTTAAACCATATTCTTGCAAAATCAGGCATTTTTTTTTCACCAGCCCATAATGATGGATGGATGAAATGAAATGTAACCGATTCATGAACAGATCTGGCTGAAATATTGCATAGGTCTAGACTAACTGTCATAAAACTTTGTATCAGGTAGGAAACGTAGCATTTTATTGTATGAGATAGAAACAACTTATTAATAAATCGTGCGAAACCGTGGGCAGAATAATCTATTTATAAGCGATTACATAGTGGATGTGAGAGGGTTTGCTACGATAGCTTCTACGTTGGAATAATATTAACATTTCAACCCTTGATAAGGATATTTTCACGGTAAGTGCGGTTCTAGTTGAGCACTTTCGTAGGTTCGTAGTTTACCCCCTTACAAACATGATGAATTCATCAAACTACGAATCTTTTCTACAAGGTGCCACGTAATAGCGTCAAGCCGAAAGAAATATTCTGGTCCCCGAGAAGGCCAGATTAGTTCTACGATTTTTTTCTATTCCTAGCACATTACTATTGCTACTATTTCAACGTGACGACAGTTTGCAAACCTGTTAAAAATGCGATAGATACCCGTTAAAACAGAACAAATAATAATGTGTTCAGATTGCGTAAGTTTACAAATATTTGTCTGACACATTTTACGTGGCACCTAGTATAAAGAATTTAGGAAAACTGTACCTAGACTAGATCCCAACTCGACTGTAGCCCCTCTAACCGACAGGAGCTGGACCGGAACACTAACCAATCGGAATTGAACACCATAGCCACATACTACTTCGACGGGCAAGGCAAGGCCCTGCGGCCCATGGTCGCGATACTCATGGCGAGAGCTGTCAACTACCACGTTTATGGGGAAAACAGGTGAGTTTCACTCTTTTATATATTTTTTGTACATAAAATGCATTCTGAACGAGGCGCTGTCTATCCGAAAAGTGTTCTTGTTTTGTTTATTTACAGATGTTTACGAAAACTTACATTTTGGTACTAAGAATTGTTATTTACATAATACATGCCGGTTTTATACCAACGCATGTGTGCTGAGGGCCAATTATATAGTTGTTGCAGTATTTATTTAAATTGAAGGTGGATTTTTGAAGGTGACTTAAAGACAAAATAATAAGAAATTGGTACACAAAACAAAGTGAAATGAATGAAATATAATTTACTTTAACTATTCATTTGTTTGCTCTTGTAAAGACGCGATTTGTTTTGTTATACCTATGCCAAAAATTTACAAAACAAGACTACTTATACTTATCCTTGCGCAAGAAAATTCGAAAAATTATGTAATTATGTAATCACGGAATAATTGAAACCACCGATATTGGAATGCTCAAAACTCAAAACATTATTAACACTAAAGTCGGTTTAATAATCATGATAGTTTTTTTATATATGTTCTGTTTTAAAATACAATAAGTATTGATTCATTCAATCTTAACGCTTTCTCGTAAAATTCCTTGTTATATAGGCAAGAACGAAAAAAGTAAAACTTTTTACTTTGATACGAGTACATCACCTTCTCGTAGTCATTTGAAAATACTGGCCAAAATTACAATGCATTGTTAAAATTTTTATTTAACTGGTCTATCAATGCAGAGTTAACATGGGTTTCAATAATAAACTTGGCGCCTTAGCTGTGTAAATGTAGACGGTTAGGAAAGTTAGAAAAGGCGTAGGTCAACCGGGGCGGCTTGCGGTTTTGCCAACTAAGTTAACGCAGCACATTTACAATGGTGCAAGCTATTGTTTAGATTCATATTTGCGTTTTCTATGCGATATTACATCAATCTAGTAAGCAATGTTTGAAATTAGATAATTGTTTGGAAATTCTTGCAAAGGAAATATTTACGAAATCAATGTTTTAAAATTTTCTGGGTACCTAAACTGATTTTAAGTCTGGGTCTATGTTAATAATGTCTTATACCCATAAACAAGACGAATCTAATGACACCTTGTGGGCTTTCATATTATATTTAGTCCAACGCGGGACGTAAACCTTACTGTAGACCGTGTCGTAAATTTCAATAATGATAAATCATAATCATTTTTAACGGAATTTTTAATGACTTTGGTAATATTGAAAGCGTCTGAATTCCATATAAAGTTTGATAGATTTTGCTTTCCTATTTTACGGTGACAGTAAAAACGTGCTTTGCGGTTTGACGACAAAATATAACAGCGCTCTACAGGTACAGTCACCGCTTGATTGTAGGTACCTATTCTACTTGGTTAGATAAACGACCTTTTAAATTCCCAAAAATATTCCAAAACCCCGTGCACGCACAAAACCAGAACAACCTCTACACCCCACCACTCCTAAAGCCGCTATAACCGCTACACTCGAAATCAATTCATGGAAAGTTCAGTGCCTTCTAGAGTCTAGTGGGGTTAGTGGCTTTAAGGTTGATTGTTTTAGCCATTGCTGTAGTTTTCTGTGAACACGGCATTTTATTCTTCATCTGTAGATTGTTTATTTTATATTTATTTAATTTAATCGAGTTATTTTCTGAACACGGAGTTTTAGAGTATCGGTATAGGTTTTTAAGTCGGTGACTGTACCTTTAACTAGTAGCTATAGTTGTAGTTGACGCCTAATTGAAGCCTTGACTGAACTCAGATAAAACTAATTAGAATGAGCACAGAACAAACACCGTAACGAACGTGTTAAAAGTATTAATCAATACTTATTCACGTGCCAATTGTTTATCCACGTTTTATTATAATGTCATTTAAATATTGATTGAAATATTAATTAGTGAATAATTGAGGAATTCATTACCATCCCTCACGTTTTGTATTGGATATTGAAGAAAACTGCGTTTTAGCAGATTCTCTGATTGGTTTTCCTACGATTCTAGGTACGAAAATAATTTTTTTATAAAACATTTATGAAGTCAAATCAGCCAAACTATGTAATAAATATTTTTAAATGCGTATTAAAATCTGATTCAGGGAGTGTTCTAGAAGGCCTATCCCATCAGATTTTGCAAAGAGTAAAAAAGCAGGGATCATATTTTTTTTATTAATAAGTGGAAACATTAACTTTTTCCTGGCATAGTAGGTAACGTTTTAAAAATGGAAATTAACAATAATATTAGTAAACCATTATTATTATTAGGCCGACCTCCTCAAGTTCTACCTGTGATGCAGAAGGTTGTGGGGTCGATTCCCGTCTCGGGACAAATGATTCTACGATCTGCAGATATTTTTTTATTTGTCGTTTAATAGTATATCAGTCATCTGGTACCCAAAGCTTGGGGCTTGACGATGCTGTGTAGATTGTCCGGCATTATTAATTATTACATAATTAAGATTTCATAAATAATTAAAGTTATATTTGACCCGATTAGCAGGTAAATTATGATATCCTTGCGACATTCATCAACGCTTTATGTTGGCAATAACGCTAATTTTTATTTTGCATATAAAATTTTGAGAGAATACCTATACTCAGATTTCAATAACGTTAACGGCTTTCAAATTGATCTTGGACAAGTCAAATTCAAGATAACTTAATGACTTAATGAGACTAAAACAAAAATACCCAAGATATAAATAACAGAAAAAGTTTCTCACCTGCCTCACTCTTTATTCCTCCAACGATTCCTACAGTAACCTAATCTGTACAATCTTGAGGAAAGTAAAACAATACGTTCCTACAAAACCCTTTCTGCATGCTATCTTAACGATTTCAATTCATGAATAGCAAGTAACTAATAGTAACGATCACTTTATCCCTTTCACGCTTCCCTATGACAGTGTTGAATAAACGTCTCGAATACACTACAAACATCTCAGCTCATCTCTAAAACGTCCATTGCTGCCAAAATGTCGTCTTGAATATTTAACTTCAACTGCATCAGAAATCCTTTCTGTTTTAATCAATCATACCTAAAATATTAATATTTACATAAATATTGGGTAATATTTGACCTAATTAGAAATATGCATATATTATAGGTATTCAATATTGCTACATTAATTACAATGTTAACTAGACACGGCTCGCACGAATTGCAATTTGTGCATATCAGAGAGTCGGTCAAGGTTATTCTTTATGATTTGATCGGTACAAGTTGATTCGTACTTTGGGGCAAGTTCAATCAATTTTTTTTATCTTCTCGCACTTAAGAAGAGACTTCGACATCTACCAAGCATAAATAAGCAATTATAATAATTCTTGGCAGAACAAGTCAGCTATTCGTTGCATCTTATTTATTTAATTGAATCTCTATAAGGAAGTCATAAAGCGGTTACGCTGGGCGAAAATATCTGAAAAGCTTTAGTGCTTGCGGTGTGATAGGTTTCCAGTTAATGAAATGTCAACTCGATGAATATTTAATACAATACCCTTTGATGATATGTATACTTATTGTCTTTTATTTATGTTTCTCATGTATCTTATCAAATATAATCGTGGAACTTGAAGTTTAATCGCGGGTTAACGGGGTAATAAACATCTGTTTTTTACGGGTCGGTATGCAGTAAACAGACGATATTATGATCTAGCATTATACTGGTTTTGATGGTCTGCTTCATAAACCAAAATATTGCCAATAAGACCTGGATGAAATCTCTTCACTACTGAAATTTAGTAAATAATCTTTGTTCAGGAATATATAATTTAATTTTGTAGTTCGGATCGTTTCCTATTTTTGTTTCTATACAACATTTTTTAAGTTCCTAAATAAAGACTTTTCTTTGCTTTACTTATTAGCATTCTTTTAAGCTGCGTAGGATAGATAAATTACTCATTTTATCATAATCATCGCATGCGCCCTCTGTTAAACAAAGACCTTCAAACGACGTTAAGTTACAAGTAGCTGTCTTGAGCCGCCTCAGTCCATCAACTCCCCGAGGCTGCCTGTAGCATTATTTTTCCCTCCCAAAGAGATTACCCACTGACTTTTAATACTTACCTGCTGTTGCACAGCGACCGAAAGTGGACTTAGGCCTCCGACACAACACTGCTCCCGGCATCTCGATTTGAGCTCTCTCTGGCCACCTAGCCTCGATACGCGGTGGTTCCAATTCGCAAGCCCAAACCTGTTTTTCAACCCAATGGTTTTTTTACGTACGCCTTCTCTACTGCTCTTTCCAACTGCTGACTGGATTAGAAGGCTTTTTAATCTAAACGACATCAACAATTAGAGTAAGAGATCGATTCATACGCCGCAATTGTCACTGCCTCATGATACCAAACCAACAGAAAGTAAAGGATTAGTTTGTTCCACAGTGCATTGCTCGCGTCGCAGCGGCAGGTAGCCATGATCAGCGAGATGATCCACTCTGCTTCGCTGATCCACGATGACGTCATCGACCAGAGCGACTTCCGTCGCGGCAAACCCTCAGTCAACGTACTATGGAACCACAAAAAGGTAGGCGTTTTTGTTTACTTTTTACTACGACATTTTTGCTTCTTTGTATAAAAGGAAGCTAAATATTCCAGACCATTTTCCGCTTAAGGCTGGTTCAGGCCTACGCGGTAATCGCTACTCAGAGCAATAATGAAATCAGCGTCATTTTGCGGTAATTCTACTGTCACTAAAATACCAGACGAATTACAACGGACCTTTGAATCCGAGCGGGAAATCCAAGCGAAACTGAGAGCCAAAAACAGCGTTGATCTTAGCCGGCCTTAACAGATATTTAATTTGTGTTTTATTGTTAAAACCAGCAGTAATAAAACCGATGAAACATCGCATAGGCATACGGAACCGCTTAACCAAACATAAAACCCTCATTTATTTTCAACACTCGTACAAGTTGGTCATGAAAATCTGAGCTATCGCTCGATAATAACGTAAAAATTATGTAAAATCCGCACGTATGCTTTGCTTTACTATGCACGACAGATTGTGAATTAATCTATAAATATCGATATATCTTATGACACCGGTGACTGTCTTATGTTGGCTGACGTAAATTCACCCTTCAGAATGCGTGATGGTATGCCTGGTGAATACACGCCACCTGTAGAGGTGAATACAGAATCAACAGCCGATCGAACAGAATATAATAAGAATCCCGCATGCTGGAATAAAAATAGTTATTGAACTCAAAAAACAGACTCATTTTTGCAATGAGTAATAAAATGGTCTCTGGTGTAGCATGAGTTGGTTCTAAACTCGTTACAGCGCTGATATGTGCGTGACGTCACGGAAAAACGTTAAGTACAACAACATTTACTATTATTTATTTGTTTCATAACACCATCAGCTACAATAAAGTCTATAGAGTTAAAAATGACAACAGAGAGCTAATAATAGGTATTCACTTACATGAAACTAAATAGAACATTTGAAATAAAGTCAATCATAAGATACAAATCAACAGAGTTTTCTTAAGGTACTCTGCTATCTGAGATATCTGTCACCCAATAAGAGTTGGTTCAAGAATCGAGGTATATAATATATAGCAAGTTTTTAAGTTATAAAACCTTATTAACATTTTAATGGTGATGTCGATAGGATTATAACATCAGGCTACAACATCTACTTAATTTGAAAGACCTGTTCTGAATTTGTCTAATAAATCTTTTAAATTATAATTTAATCCATATTGCAATGATTGCGTCGCTGTTAAGGTGACTGGCTATGAATGTATTCGACAGTCTGCACACCCCTTAGCTCAGTAGTTTTTACAGTCATTATTATTTGCGTCGGTTTTCCTCACATTCTTTATCGTCGTTCGATTAATTTACGTTAATGTACAGACATAATTTAGCATCGCATTTGATTGGCATTGGTTTAAATCGATTGTGACCATTGCACCGCGCGGGAGAGAATACGGCGAATTAATTTAACTGAACATAAAATATTAATTTACGATGATAGCTTTGATTTATATGATCATGCCCTCTATGTAATGTGTTTTAAAGCATATAATTGTTGATTTCTATGCCAAATTTAGTAACAATCTACGGACCTGCGTTTGCGAACACAAAAAACATGCACTAAAAAATGTCCTGCGCACATTAGGCTAGTATTTCGGCTCATCGGCAATTATGGCTAGTAGTCGAAGAGACTGGCCGCCGCTCATGGCTAAACATTTGTCTTGGAGAATTTCAACATAAGAAAAATTATTAAATACATTTTATTTGAGACATGGTTGGTAAATTCGTGTAGTCCATGCATCCAGGATCTACTTTGTAACAAAGAAGGAAATTTCTGTTTTATCGGTTTCCTTGATTTTTAGGGTTTTGCCATCGGTTGCAAAACCCTTATGAAATCGCTTTGGGTCTGTTTTGTGTTTTGAATCCTTAATATCTCAGAAACTACTGCAGCTATTGACTTGAAATTTGAAATAATAATACATTTTGTGCGCCCGCACATATTTATAGAAAAATAAATGATAAATCAAAATGAAGATTTTCCATACAAATTTTGAAATCAAAATTTTAAATGCGTCCTACAGAGTTGAAATTGGTATCAAATGAAAGGTATTGGTTTGTTGATTCCAAAATAGTTTTTGAAATTTTGGTAGATTTTATACTTTTTAAAATATTTTGAAAAAGGTCAAAAAAATTACCATTCCCCCCCCCCCCTATCTCCGAAGATTGCAGAGTGATCGACATGATATGTAGTAAGTGTTTGTAGATATGGATCTATATTTTACAGGAAAAATATAGAGAAGTCTGTAAAAATAATACTTTTTGAAATATGGTCAAAAAAGGGCGGGAAAAATTTCTAAAGGTGTGACTACCCCACCGAGTTGGGTATCAAATGAAAGGTATTAGTTTGTACATTCCAATACAGTTTTTGAAATTTCGATAGATTTTACACTTTTTGATATATTTTGAAAAAGGTCGAAAAATTGACCGGTACCCCCCCTCTATCTCCGAAGATTGCAGAGCGATCGATGTGATATGTACCAAGTGTTTGTAGATATGAATCTATATTTTACAGGAAAAATATAGAGAAGTCTGTAGAAGTAATAATTTTTGAAATATGGTCAAAAAGGGGGGGGGATAATTTTCTAAAGGGGAGACTACCCCCCCAAGTGGGGTATCAAATGAAAGGTATCAATTTGCACATTCCAAAACAGTTTTTGAAATTTCGATAAGTTTTATACTTTTCGAAATATTTTGAAAAAGGTCGAAAAATTGACCATTCCCCCCCCCTCCCTTATCTCCGAAGATTGCAGAGTGATTGATGTAAAATGTACTAAGCGTTTGTAGATATAGATCTATATTTTACAGGAAAAATATAGAGAACTCTGTTAATATAATACTTTTTGAAATATGGTCAAAAAACTAATTTTCATACAATGGGGGCTATTTCATTAAAAGTAATATCAAATCAAAGGTATGGATTTCGACAATTCAAAACAGGTTTTGAAAATCGTCTAAGTTTCATACTTAGTGAAATAGGTTGAAAAAAGTCGAAAAAAATTGTAGGTACCAACCCACTTACCTACCCACTAATCTCTGTAGTAACTGTTATAGTAGTTCGACAGCGCACCAAAACCGTTGTTCTCAAAATTTTTGAGAAGAGATATGTATCCTAGATAATCCACACAGTATCATTTACCCACAAGCTAAGCAAAGCTTGTGTTATTAGTATTACTACGATAGCTTTTATACTTAATAAAGTATAAGTATCACATTAGATGATTTATTTTTGTGTACAGAAAAGGACAAAACACCCGAACAAATAATCTGAATATCCTACAAATATTAGTCCCGAGGCAGAAATCAAACCGCAACCTCCTGCGTTGTAAGCCCACCGCGCCAACAGGCTGTCATATACGTACTTACCTACCTAAACGACACAAGTTCAAAACCCTCGGCGCGCGAGTTACACTCGCACTTGTCGTACTTGTTTTCTTATTTCAGTGTTTCCCCGAATACATTTGCGAATACTTATATATATATATATACAGTATGAAGGTCGCACATTTGTATGTGGTCCGAGATGCAATGATATACTTAACTAGCGCCCATCAGGAAATTCCAGTCGTGAGAAGAATATAAAGTTCTGCAAGCATTCATTAATATCACTGAAGTCAATTGATATATTAGTTACAAGTCTAATTTATACAATGTCCTGACCATATACTAGACTAGACAGACCTTATTTGTCTTAGATGTGTTAGATTGACGAACAGTTTCGATGAATGTTTAATCGATAGAAGGCGACAATATTTTCATATCAGATCTCACATGTCCATTGCTGAACATGTCTCTCCCAAAAAGGGGGGGGGGGGGTCGCATAAGCGTCATGCTTGACTTTCGGTTTGGTGATCGTAGCCGAACTTTTAAAAATGCACAGAATGAATCTGCTGCTCTGCCTTTGGTAGGTTTCATAAGTCGACTCTTATTTTGTAATGTGAAACTTCTTTTGTTACATAAAACCATAAACTCTGTAAGAGAATTACTAGACAATGACAATAAGTAATTTTGAATTCCTCAAAGACAAACCTTTCTCGAACTCTACATGCCTAAAAGGAAATAAATTGTATAATTTATACTTCATTTCACTTGACGAGAAACTGATAACACCTAACTTTAGCTTTACATAAGAGTTTACTATTGTTATTGTGTATTGTTGTTGTATATTTCTAAGAAATAAAATAAGATCCCAAAAAATTATAGATGCGCTCCAGTACCCGACTAGTCGCAAATTTTTGGACCTCTCTTTTTTCTCTAAGCCGTTAGCTCTACCTACAGGAGAAACATAGAAGTTAATCCAATCCTGTTCAAAAATAAAAAAATATGGTATTTTATTTAATTTTTATCCGAAGGCTTACGCGCTATAATAACAGACATATAAATTCTATTTCAAAATATAATTTCATTTAATTTTGTACGACATCCACGGGCCTAGTTAGAGGGGTATTATTATTACTACATAGGTACATACATATTCACCAGACCACTGGCAAATATGTAGTTCTACAAATTTTGTCAGTAGTGACTATCCAAACCACAATAAGGTTAGTAGTTCTAAACTGATTGATTCATCCTTTGTCCTCGCATGCTGTATTGGGATGACTTTAAATAATTACATTCGAAATCATCAATTAGTATGTATACACCGTCGTACGATCACACGCGAATGGAAAGTATACAAGCAAAGGAACGGCTTCAGGTGTTGCCATGGCGGCACTGCTTTTTAAACGACTGCAAATAGCAAATTTTGGCTGTCGTTAAGTTTTTTTGTAAATTCACGTTGTCTGTATGTTCAACGAGTTCCACATCAATTAGGAATCGATTTTAGTGATTGCTATGGTTTATCTATTGAGAATGATCCCGGGGTGATATAGTGATTCCATGAAAATACTTATTTCTTTGGAATAGTATAACCCGCAACACTCAAAAAAATTCAGTAATAATTATGGAATTTGAATTTGAACTTTAGTTTTTTCAAAACAATCACTTGTTTAGCAGCAGCGAGTGCTATGAGTTCAATTGAACCCATTTTGCATAAAGTTGTTGCCATGGCACAGTTTTTATCAATCGCCTCATGTCACGTAGAGTCGATTGAATTATTGTCTATGGAATATCTCTAAGAGCTACGTGTCTAAGGAACTATTGAACTGAGATAATGGGTTCTCCGTACAAAGTGTATAGAATAATTTAACGATGGTTCGGAATTGATTCATTTCGATTGGAGACGAAATTGTCTGTAAGAAAAAGTACTTATTTCTTTTTTTAATTGGTTAAAAACCTTTTTTAACAAAGAAAGTTACTATTTAATAACCTAAAATTAAAACTAGTATTTACAATTGAAATATTTGAGCTAACTGCAGACTATTGCAGAAAAAACTATAGGTAGCTCCTCTGATCCATATCAATACCCGTCGGAAGTGTACCCAAGATGCTGGCTGCATTGCCTAATTTCCTCATAACAATAAATGTTATAAAAAAATCTGTTTCATTGTCTTTGCTCTATCATTCCTATAAACTCCTAAAACGAATTCACGTTTCGAGTTGGGTATAGTTATTATAAAACCACATTTTCCTTATTCTGTTTACTAGACAAAAACTTGTACCGCCGCCGGTAAAAATAAAACAAGAGAAAATTATATCAAATTGTAGTTTAGCGTTTCTCGTCGTTCTTTTATGTTTTGGGTTGCGCTCGTCAAATAACTGGGTTAAGATCACGAGTCATTCAAAGCGGTTCATTGAAGTCTTGCGGTGCTCATGCGCACCTGTTCATAATTTGGCACTTGCAAAACTTTCTACTTGTTTATTACGACTATAATTAAAAACATCAATGCTTCATTCATCCTACGTAGGCGGAAGTGCTGAACTACGATAAAACTTTAATTTAGACTATATCGATATTTGCTTTGGTCATTGCCGGCACGTCGCTGTTTACCCATTTGTTGGACAAATATTGAACTTCGTGAGATTGCCTATCGCATTTCAATTTCGCTTTTTCATTTGAAATAGAAAGTGATACCCAGTTGGTTTGAAATCTCCAGCAATTAACACATCTTTATTTTCATACACAAGTTTCAAATTACAAATAGGCCATCGTTATTTTAACGTTCCTTAGTTATTTTAATTTCTAGGTTGAGCCTCGAGTAGAGAGCATGAAAGATGCTTCAGGTTTTCTTAATAAATAAATATAAAATGTGTGGGAAGTAGACCATGACACGCCGACATGGTTATGGAGCTGCCTCATTCGGCTTATAGTAGTATCAATATAAAGCTATGTCTCTTTCTATGCCCTTGTGTAGGAGTGAGAGGTCAGCGCAAGCAGTAAGTGGCCTTTGAGCGATGCGACGTCTTACATACCTGCGATAGACCGAAAGCTAGGCGACCCTCGGTGAAAGTGCCAGTCGGCCTCATCACTTTATTATTGAGACTGCCCGATCTTATTTCCGATACGCTCAATGCTATAGAAGAACTCAAAAGAAAACCGACAATTTATTGCTGCTCAGTGTATGCATCGAAAGGTAGCATTAATAATTGTAATTGAAATGTGCTGTTTATTGGGGTTAATTGTTTGTCACGAATTAATAATCATCATGGTAGGTATATACAAATTTTTGCGTGACGTTAAATAGTTTTCAATGTTCTGATGTTAAATGCCAGCATAATTTAGTGTGTAAACACAAAACGAGTCAGTACGTGTGATCATTGAAACACGATCATTTTGTAATATTCCCTCTTTAAATAAATATATTTGCTAAGCCTATTATAGCTATTGGTATGGTCAAGGTGATTTTCGTAATGATTGTGACAACGACTTGCCGCGGCCAATATTGGGATACTACTTTCGATTTCTTACTATGAATCCATTGATTCCTATAAATGACAATAAACGGCTAATTTTCCAACCATGACTGGCTAATAATTTAGTGTGAAATTTGTGCTGCTCTTTCATGTTTATTATTTACAAACATGCTAAGTATGAGTCTAACTGAAGTAGGTAACTATGAACTGGCTTTCAGTTATAAAAACATGTAAATAGTTAAAAATTATATATTTTGTTGGCTATTAATAAAGATAACACAGGTGTCTTGGTTCAATTGTTGAGCAAGCTTTATGTATTAGCTGTTAAAAACTTTAGATACCATAACATTTTATTTATTATATTATATTATATTATATTTGGACGTTATAATATAATACTCGTAATTGTTTAGTTTACTGTCTTTCATATTATGTTGTGTGTGATATGCACGGAATAGTCTGTAGATCAGCGAATAATGCTGCGATCAAGGTGCCTTCTTCTGTAGTGTCCAAAGCCCTTGATGCGTTGACAGGTATCGACTGAACAAAGAGCATATGTGTATGCCTTGAATATGTATGTAGAACAATGAATCTCAGTTTCTTTTATGTATTTAAGTTCCTTGATGGTACGTTGAAATTGCATCAGCTCGCCGTTCATTACCTTATTAACTCCACTTGTAGGCGTTCTGCGTTTTGGTTCGTCCTTCACGAATAAAATGCTCATGTCCTGCGATTACCATGTTCCGATGAGTTCCGACGAACATGGTAATCGCGTGGATCTAGGTACAAAACAATCAAAGTTATGTATTTTTAGGTTCTAGACACACGTAACGTCAGAAATCTATGTATTTGAAAAGCGGTCGTAGATTTGATCCAGTAGTCGTTGACAAAAAATGTTTTTCTTTTCGCACCAATACACAGGTACTTAAAATAAATAGGTAACATGTTGAACGAAGGGGCGATAAAAGTTGAAAACTTAATAACTTTAGATCGTTCGGAATTCTTAGGAGTAATTTCACGTGGTCTACCCAAACCAAGTCGTCGGCCTTGACAAATATTTCTATTTTAGCGGATGTTATCATAGGAGTAATTCGCTTATGGAGTATTTAATCCAATAATCCGTATTTGACTTATGTACTTCAAACATCCAAATGTTGGTTTAGTTAGTAGTGTCTGTCCTATCTCATATACGTGCGTATTTAAACGTTTTGTGCAAATATAGTATCTGGTAACAGGGTGCGTCTGTTTGTATTTCAGCTCATTTATTGTTGCCAAGCCGAGCGCGGATGTAGAATATTTACTCATAGTTACGTCAAAAATTCATAAATATATATTTAATTTGAATTTTATTATACAAAGAATTACGTCGTAACTTATTGCATATGTATTGTTATGTAATTGGTATTTTGTGACAGTAATGCACGGGTCGTTGACCGTTACTGCGGGTTGTAGGTACTGTAAAACGAATTAAAATATTCAGTTAAAATGATTGTATAGTGGCATAATAGGCAGAGCGTTCAACAGAACGGAGGTGTGTACGTCAGCGACAAATTGCAGATTCCTGTCGTAGCTGCGACTATTGTTCAGAATATGTCGCGGGCCTTATTGTCTGTGCTTTGGTATAGAATGCCGAGTTTAAATGAGGTGCGCACGCCATTTGAATTCGCGAAAAGGCATCATTACACAGTGTTCAACTATTTATAATATTGAGTATTTTTTGGTGGCGTGAGAAGCAGGAAAGTTTGCTACGTACATAAAAGGTTGCCTTTCGGCACGTAACGTTCGTAGATCCGCGTGGACCCGCGGTTATCTCCAAGTTGGACGACCTGACGCAATACCTACTCATTCTGTCTTCCATCAGACCGCACCTTTTTGTTTTGGACAGTCGACGTGAATTCAAAATTAGCAATTACATAAGAACAAGAATTTATTTTACAGCCAGCTTTGACAGACTTTATGTTAGTTGAAGAATATTTTTATTGTATTGACCTGCTTCTGGATATGATGAAATAATTCTAAAACGAAAATTCTTCGATGATGAACGTCAGTTTTCGTTACATTCAGCAAACCAGATCAGGTCATCTCTCAGATGAATTGCGTCCACGTGATGGACTTGTATAATATTTTATAGGTTAGGTATTGATAAAAGCAAGATTTCGTCGATTCGAGGTCGCTAAGGACGTGAGAGGCACCGGCAGCGGTGGCAGCTTTCACCGCGCATCGTACCGGGGGGAGGGGGGGGGGGACCATCTATCAACATATACATAGAATAATGTAAAAGTTACTACGCGATACGGATGCAGGTGCACTTGATAGGTCACTGAACGTGCATGTTATTGATTGTACACGAATTAATGATAATAACACTGGTAATTCGGTATCGTCGGAAGGAAAAGCTTTGGCGGTTATTTTGTGGTTATTTCCGCTGTACTAATCAAATAGGTATATATTGAATTTATTATTATAGCCCCTCACACTCGGGGTAATCCTTAATAAATAAAATAATATCCTATTTTTTTTTAATTTTAGCGGGATTTTAATCGCTTATTTAATTATATAGGTAGTTGTCTATATGTTAAAAAAACCTATATATTTTTCGTGAAACCGTCTCTAAAAATTATGTCTTAACATAATCTATACCAATATTATAAAGAGGAGAGATTTGATTAAAATCAGCGCTGCATGCTTTTTTGCATGCAGCACAATGCTGAATCTACTCCCTTTGCCTATTACCTATTCTTATTTTTTGTATAGTTTTTGTTTAGTTTAGGTTAAGTAATTAAGGAATGGGCAATGACTATGATTTTGATTTTTGCTTTTTTGTATGTTTGTTTGAATTGAATAGGCTCCGAAACTACTGGACCGATTTGAAAAATTATTTCACCATTAGAATCCTAAATTCCCTGATGCACATAGGCATATTTTCAAAAAAGTTAGGGTACCGTATGAAAAAATAAATTTTTGTTAAATACCTATGCGAAGCCGGGGCGGACCGCTAGTTTCCTATATTTACGCTAATATACTTTATATATGGTCTATAGTTTTAAAGTAGGTACTTCAGTATGCATGTTTTATTTGTATAACTGGTTTAAATTACACAATTTCAGAGTGCATAATGCACCAGTTCCTTTTATATAAACATCTTGACGCGCACACGACTGTAACAACGTGTGTAGGTACACTGTATTGTAATCAATTGTATTCCAACTCTGGTTTTATTGATAGTAGTTAAACTCTACGTATAAATCCTGTTTTAAAACAAGTTTTGTAAATACAATGGCAACCAGGAATTAAAGTCGTTGCCGATTTAATATTAATTTTCCACTTTATTGTTAGTAATATAACCCAACCATGACTTGGCTATTCATTTTTAGTATTTATTTTTATCTGAAGATGTAATACCCTATTCATTTAGTTATATCTAACAAAGTGGTTAGCATAGATTAATATATTTTTATAATTTTTTTGAAAATTCGATGTTTGAATTTATTTAAAAATGGAAAATTGTAGCAGGAGCGCGTTGAAGTCTTTTGTACTGCGCAACTATCTCTACTACTACGCTGTCAATGACGCTGCTTTCTGCGGCTTAATTTAAACTTAGTATTTATTTATTACTTATCTATAACATGATTAAAACTTGTTACATACAACCTCATTAACAATCACCAAATTACTCGTAATTTCCCTAATATATTAATGAATTAACGAAAGCGGATTAACTATTACTTTCTATTGGCTCGTCATCCGATGACCGAATATTCCGTCGAAAGCAAAATTCGAACACTTTCGTCGAGTGACCCACCGACGTGTGCTTTATACAGCTTGTAGTAAAAACTGGTCCTTTTTACTGTTGTTTTGCGAGTGTTGGATGTAGGTCGAATGACCGCGCCGCGCCGCCTTGTCTTGTAGTCGCTTTGATTAGACCCCTCATGACAGTCATGGCTGTGTGAAAACGACACTTTTCTACTGTATCTGATGTTGGGTGGGAGAATATTGCACAGACTAGAAAAACTTTTGAGGTTTTATTACATAGCGTAATTTTAGCTCCCAGCGTTGTATTGCGTATAGTAGGTATAGTACGGTAGGTATAATAAGTGACTAAAGTGACACTCATTTAAAATCATCTTCTAGCCAATGCAGAGATGAATTATACATACATCGACCCCATTTTGCAATAGTTTCTGACAAAGAATACGTTTGTACTTGCTTACGTAATATTTTATTAATATATTTATTGAACCTTACCTACTAGTGCCACAACTATACAAACATCCTTGAGTCGGTATGTCAAGGTCGCCTAATGTTTGCTTTATTGTTAGTATTTTGGTGGTGTGAAGAAGCATGGCCTGTCCAAATAGGTTGGGAAGTTGTGACAGCTCAACTTGACCTCTTCTCTTAAATGAATCGTTTGTTATTTTAAGTCTGGCCGTTTAAAACGTTCTATCAAGATTAGAAGGTATGCGATGACCTTATCGATTTCGTTGAAACTTTCTGTTAATTAAATATCAGTACTTTTGCGTAAGTTATACTTTCGCAACTACTGAAGACATTCGAATCAGAATAGTTCTTCTGAAAAATGCGAGGATATTACGACGTTTAGCTAATAGTGGGACCGCACGCTCACGCTGTCGATTCAATAGAAACAGAGGTACATATTCGAGTATTATTACTAAAACCGGATTTTTATCGATAGGAACCAGTGGCACTCTATCCAAGGAGGTGTGTTGAAACGATGCCCACTCGTCGGTGGCTAATCGCCACTAGATACCTAATAGTTTCGCAATCCATTGGACCTTCCGTTCACTCAATACGAAATACCCCAATCGGCTGTAATTTGAACACACCGATCAGACTGATTGATCTCCGGTGTCGTATAATCGTCATAATACGAGTATCAAGATCATGTTAATGCCCCTGCTATCAAGAGCTATCTAATTTGGCCGATACGACTAAAACTTTCATTTTCTATGAGTAACGGTTAAACATTGCCGTGCCCAAGACGGATATGTCAAATCTGAGTCATACTGAGCAGACCAAACCCTGTGCACCTGCACTGCATTTGGGTCTGATCACTGGATTTGGTCAAACAAAGCTAGAACCTTAAGTTGTAATATAATTCTGATATAACCCACAACCGAGTATTAGTGTTTGAGTAAAAAAAAATTGAGCGTGATTTATGAAGTGAATGCCTTCGTTTAGATGGGCGATCGGAGCGCAACTGGTTTGTAGGATGAGGGGGGAGTCAAGGCCGGCCGCGTGACACACATCCCGCTACGCTACATTCACCTTCCGTCCGCCGCGCCGGCGGCCGCCACCACCTGCCTGAACATCATTGTCAAGGCTACCTTGTGAAACACCACTTTAGACGAAACCCACTCAAACCATGTTGCAATCGTCCACTACTTCATGCTAATGACCTTCAACTTTATCGGCGTGATGTCCATTATGATTAAAAAGTTAATTTTACACCCTGTCCGCTTCCTCGTTATTAATTCTTCTAGACATGTCCATATATTTCCCTTGTGACATTCCATTTATGGATGGTAAGGATAACACTTATTGTCATTCGAGATGTTGCGGAAGTTTTTACGACTGAAAGTAACTATCCTTATTTAATTAACGTTACAATGGAATGCTCGTTGAAGTCGTTGGGTTATCGACACCGGAACGCCTTGAGATGGGAAGATTTTCGTCGGTACCAAAATAAATCTTTCAATGACAATCCATTACAGACTTTTTATCATATTTTAATAATTAACAATTACATTTATCAGGTACAATATATAATAGATTATACAGTTAGATTGCGAACTTGCATTACAATGTATGGGTGTAAATGAATTACAGAATAGAAACCACAACGCATTCGGAATTAAGTCGACGAGAAATCGTAGAGATTTTTCTGGTAAATTATTCATGTGGCTCACGTTGGGCGGACTTTCAACGTGTTCTTGTAAAAGCCTTTCACTCTTATCAAAGAGCACACGCATGTTTGCATAGGTTTGCATAGGATCGTTACGCGTATTTACAGTGTTCATTGGATATGCAATTGTCCTTCTGAGCGATTGTTAAGTATGAGTCAATGTCCATTAATTTTCGTGTTTCAATTGCACCATATGTCAAAGCATGGTCGTTGGTTTTGCAACAGTATCGCTGAATGCAGTTTGTTGCGTCGTCGCGGTGCAGTGGCACGGGCGGCGTTCTTCGTAACGGATGCGTTTTTAGCCCGCGCGCTCACCCGCCGACGAATGCCAGAAAGTGTGTTAATGCGTGCACCGATTTGCGCAACGAAGCGTGTACGATACGCTACACGCGGCATGCGCTAGCTGCTCCCTAACGTAATCCCGTTAAGATGCTTGTTCTCAATCTCGAAATGTACGATTAGTATAATATTTGATTAGGAGATTGAAATGCTTTACAAGTTATGTATATGTTACGGGTAGAGTAGTGCTAGAAGATATTGTAAGTAAACCAGGTTCACTTGGATTTACCTATTATTAACAAAACTTGTTTCCCAAATTAAAAAAAAAATTTAGATGTTTTTTTCTATCTTTGCTCAACGTTTGTCGCGGCTCTATCCCTTGGAGATTCATAGGTAGACAGTTAATATTTTTACTGGACTTGGTTTACTATTACTTATACTAGTTGGTTTTTAATAAAAATTTAATAATTAAGAGGTCCAACGTCGATACCAAGCTGAGAACCGGTTACTGAAGTTAGCAACGTCGGGCGCGGTCAGGACTTGTATGGGTGACCACGTCAAGCACGCTTTTTGCTTTTTCGATTTCAGAAAATCCCGTTTTTAGCGATTCTCACAGTAATGTACGATGTAACAGATCCCTCCGAGAGCGAGATGACTTACACTTAGCCGGAATTTTAACTTTTAACTACGTCATCGTTTCGCATAAGACATCATCTATACTAATATTATAAAGAGGAAAGATTTGTTGTTTGTTTGTTTGTATGTTTGTTTGTTTGTTTGAATTGAATAGGCTCCGAAACTACTGGACCGAGTTAAAAAATTCTTTCACCATTAGAATCCTTAATTTTCCGTGACGAACATAGGCTATATAATATTTTCAAAAAAGTTAGGGATCCGCATAAAAAATTCAATAATTGAACCGTGGGCTGTATATTCAACCTCTTTTTCTATTATGGCGCGTCAGAATAGAAAAAGAGGTTGTATAGCGCACGGTGCTTGCTTTTTCTCTTCGGCCAGTGTCAGTTTTGGAATGTCGAGTCAATGTCAAAAAACCCATAGCTGTTAAAAAAAGTAAAGATCCGTATGAAAAC
Organism: Eupithecia pulchellata; assembly: GCA_963931895.1. Taxonomy (NCBI): domain Eukaryota; kingdom Metazoa; phylum Arthropoda; class Insecta; order Lepidoptera; family Geometridae; genus Eupithecia; species Eupithecia pulchellata. The sequence goes on along the minus strand of OZ007528.1, from coordinate 6,237,763 downwards.
TGTGAAACCCATCGTTTTAGTGTGTATAATTTCTGAAATTTTGGTTTAATACCCGTGCGAAGCCGGGGCGGGCCGCTAGTAACTAATATTTTAAGAATTTGTCTGATCCATTGCCACTTTCATGGTCTTTATAGATCGTATTATTTTTGCTATAGATTTTCCTCTTGTCGAAACAAGTTCTATCTGTTACCAACTTGACTAACAATTGGTTACCCAAGTTAACCTTCCAGTTTATTTAAAACCAGCGTCCAAGCTCAATCATTAATCATTGGACTTTGGACGTCCATTTTTACTTTTGAAATCCAAATTAGTTAGCAACTGTTGAAATTATAATAATTGCGTCCCATTTGATGGAGCTCGTTTGACTAATTTAGATATGGGCATCGTGACGCTGACCCCTATACCAAGGTGTTACGTGCATGTGTAAATCCGGTCAGGCGATGTAGGCTAACGAGTGTCCAGTGAGCTAATGAGAAAGGTTGTCAGTCCCAGTGTAGCATGCCCACATTGCCCACTCGCCCGCTCAGGAACGCAATCAGGGCAGATAGGTAATCGCTATTGTTATCGCCCAAGGTCTTCGTAGATAACTTCGTCTTTTTGTAATCTAGTTGATTATAATTCAAAAAAATAAGCAAGTGTTTGCGCTACGTGTTATTTAAAGAAAAATACAAATTAGTTCTATAATTTGTCCTATCGTCACTTCTTGAACTTTTAACAGTGCGTTAGCAAAGACATAATTAAAGCTCCACACAGCTTGGCGCAGCGGGCGAACGCCCTACTGCGACGCCGGAGGCTGCGTTTTTTTATTCCCAGAACAAATGTTTGTATGATCTGCAGACATTTGTGCTGGTGTGTTTGTATTATATATACTAGTTATTGGTACACATAACACAAGCTCTGTTTTATTTGATGTCAGATGATGCTGTTTGAAAATGAATATTTAATTTTAAGGCATTTCTTTTTCCTTTTATTTAATTTGGGACTATCTGCGTCACGATGCAGACATATCGCCTAAGTTTATTAGACAGAAAATAACGCTTTTTTATTTACTTGACCTCCAATAGCAGTATGCACAAATTTAAGAATACTAATTAGGTACATTTACATATAAATATATTATGTGCACAGCTAAGTTAAGGGAATATCGTCAACGTCGTTACGTTTGCTCGAAACTATCACCCTAAATCCATAAGCGGATATACTTTTGCCCCACGTAACTAGTATCCTAGATCCATCCCCTATGGAACCGGCACAGCACGGCATTAGTATGCGGCCGGACGTAGCATCAAAACTTTCTCGACATTCCTACTGCGGGAGAAATGCCATCGATACTTATTACAATTAATGGCGTGTTTGATTCCGTTTGATTTATAAATACGACAGATTGCATGTTGATTGTAATTTAAATTGATTGGTGATGTGACGTTTACTGATTGGTGACGGTTTTTTTGTGTAAGGCTTTTGAATGGAAAGCCGACGTAGTCAAATGAGCGTTAAAAAAATAATAAATCATGCGCATTTTGATAAAATCATGTGATAAAAATTCCGCATTAGCTTGATTACTTTATTAGAGATCTAGCTGATGCACATGGCTTTAATTTTGACGTGGTCGTTGCACAAACATCTACACAACGGCAGAAAATTTCGCCTTTATTATATCAGTAGGATGATAATCATATGTCGCTGATCTGTAAAGACTCTTCAGCTGTATCAATGTAAAGATTTGCTATAGATTAATGAACCGAATTTTAATTTAATTCAGAACCATTCGTTTATAAGAATAAACGAATGGTTCTTAATTAAATTAAAATAGTTAGAACATGAGAGACGGGAGTAGGATTTTTCGTTTGATTGCTTTTCTAAACCAACCAGGAGCGTTAGCATGAACCTGTTCTCCTAGACATGCCTTCTTATATAGGGTATAGCTTCCGTCATTCCTTTTATCATAGACTTAAAAAAAACAGTGAAATATAATTTATTTATCACATGGTTCACACATAAAACTAATCTAACTTATAGCAATAAGTATTAACGTTTATTTCGGTTGATGTTTCGCTACATTCTACGGTCTCAGCTCTTGCGATGCTGACATGAGACATGCGGACATGTCACAAGGAAAATCCCCTGTGACATTCCATTTATGGATGCTATGGTTAACACTTATTGCCATTCGAGATGTTGCTTTTACGACTGAAAGTTACTATCTTTATCTCATTAACGTGATGTTAACAATAACCAATGGAATGCTCGTTGAAGTCGTTGGGTTATCGACACCGGAACGCCTTGAGATGGGAATATTTTCGTCGGTACCGACATAAATCTTTCTGTAGGCCAAGCACGGGGATTGTTCTCTAGGGTAGAATAGACAATAACGACATCGCATCGCCATACATTACGTAGATTATTGAAGTTGAAGAAATTAATTTCAAATAATTTACGCATTCGATGACAAAGTGACGTAATTTTTGTCTATTCTACCTTAGACAAAAAAGTCCGTGCTTGCCCTACTGGACATAGGCCTCCCCTTATAAGCGCTAGTTTGACAATTCACTCGTTGCGCGAGCAAGCTTGAGGATCGTTGATCGGTGATGCCTTATTCTGTTTACGATACTCGCGGATATTAAGGTTTTATTAATGGTAATCATAATTTATCTTGCATTCCAGGTTGCGATGGCCGGCGACTTCATCCTCGCCGTGGCGTCGATGATGATAGCTCGTCTGCGAAGCGATGACGTCACACTTGTTCTCAGCCAGGTACATATACATCTCAACTTCAACTTCTTTTATATACTACATATTTGAGAATATCTTTTATATAATACATATTTGAGTGACACAATTCTGCAAATGTCCAAAATTGTGCATAAGAACGAAAAACTTACCACGGGCAAACTACAGGTTATTTATAATATAACGCGATTGCCGCTATAACAGGAACTACCTAATATAAATTTATAAAAAATATTATAAATTTAATAAATAATACGCCGCCCCCACCGAATAAAATCGTAATCAAAAAAACAAAATTTTACAGGAAAAATAAAAAACCGTTTTTTTTAAATAATTCCTAAAATACTTTACTTATCGGTTTCATTTTCATACCAAAAGATAGCAATATTTTTTTTTGTATATGCAATATAATTTAAATTATAACTGTGTTTACGAATGCAGAGTAATAAATAAAAATATGTTTTACCAGAATCAAGACCATAATTTTACACCGTAAAGTAACATTACAATTTTATTCGCGGAAATTGTCGATAATAACCTGTACAGTAATAGGTCTTCGCAATCTTATTGAACTCAAAATAGTGATGTTGGTTGTATCGGTAATGCAATGTTACCATTTTGTTCGGTACTCAATTAAGCTTAAATGAATAACGTAAATTTGCAATACGTTTATATTCCTTGGAGAAGATAATAAGTTTAGTGAATGTGAAAATAGGTTACTGTAAAATTATTTGCATTTTGGGAATCGGTATTAAAAGAAAATCGAAGGAAATACAAAAGTTATCATATTATTACAGATATTTAAAAGATTTTTGTGATAACCACCGATACCGAGTGCTCCCAGGGAAGTTCTAGTGCTCGTCTCCGCTTGCGGAGACGTAAATCTGGACGTGAACCTTAAGCTGTGGTATTCTAAAAGAACCAGAACCACACTTATTGGTTGCGCTTCATTGGCCGTTCTGAATGGAATCGCAAGAGATGCATCTTAAGGTGTAGACTCGGCGGTGGAGGTTCCTAATAGCGTTATAACGAGAAAAACCCTCGTTATACGCCAAAGACGTTTGCGCAGGAATTGTTTATATCCGGCATTTAAGCCTATATTTTGAGTAATCCATCCGACATTCGACAAGCCACAGTCTGCCACTTTTAACAGTTTTCAATTATGTCAGGCGTCCGCACTGTCTCCCAGACCCAAAAATTCTTTTTTTCATTTTATTTCTTTATGCTTATAGTCTCTACACCTGAAAGATTCATGGATATCATTTTCGAGTATATCATATTGTGCAAACGAGGATTATACCCGTTCTATGTAGCCCAGCCTTTAAAATTATCTCTTATAAAGGGCCTCTGTCCTGTTGGCTACGGCCCCATGCCTCCCGAAGGACCGAGACTCTATATGGCCCGTGATCGTGGAAATGAGATAAAATAATGAAAAACCTTTATGCAGATAACGTAAAATGATTTCTTAAGTCTTAGGTATATACTAGGACATGTTATCTGTTTGCCCTAGTTTACACATGCCTCTTCTAGCTTCTTCCATTCGTTTCTATCCTTGGCAATTCTTGTCTTTCCAGTGATGGATTTTATTTATGTCTTATTTCCACCTTTTGAAAGGTCGTCCAAATTTTCTATTTTGATTCCTGGGTAATGTAGTCGTAAATGTAGGTAATAGTTTTATTCGACTTTTCAGTTCTTCTTAAAGTTTGACCGATCTACAGTTATTTTTCTATAAAAATAACATAGTATAGAAGAGAAAGAAAGAAAGAAAGATTATACTCTGCCTGATTGTATTCATAGCAAACTTCTCTCCAAAGACCTATCACCGACCAATCTGACGAACATCCAACTTTCTATTATGCGCTTTCCTCAGGTCCCATGTTTGGTTTCTTAAATTAAAACATTGGAAGAATACATTTATTTTAAAGTTTCCTTTAAATTTTCAGACAAAGCTCTTTGTTTTTTTATGATTTATTAAATGACCAGTATCTCTTTCAAGCATTATCTATTCTTGTTTCTATTTATTTTGTTGTTAGATAATTTGGTGAGGTAAAGTTATAGCAGATAAGGATTTTTCCGAGATAAGTATATGTCTTAACATACCGACTCTATTGTGCTGAGTGTTATTGGTTCAATTTTCAGACTATTAATATGTAGATGCCCTACTTTTCCACATTCTTTGTATCATATTAGCGAGTTCTTCAGGCTTATTGGACCGAATTATCAGATCATCGGCAAACCTTAAATATGTTAGTATAATCTACATTTATTTTTAGGCCATAATTCTATCAATTGAGGTTTTGAAATATTTTCTCAAGATCTGCTTTCGTTCTTTTCCAGTTTGACGGTTGTAGAGCTAAATTTGTAAATGTTTCTAATGATCCTTGTATTTATAATGCTTTAGTTGCCTTAGCAACCACCATGCCATACTTTTTTTTTTGTGTTCTAGGGTTTTAAAGGCTTTGTATCCGGCCAACAATTGTTTTGTAGCTATAAATAATTCATTTGTGTAGAAGGGTCCGGGTGGTTTGTTTAAAAAAACTTAGATCCTACCTTACTCCTACCTCTCTTGGAAATATTGTCGATACCTTATCTTCATCAGCTTTCAGCAGCTTTGTCTCTGGCACATTATTTTGGCTCTGTACAGATCTCGGTAGGATTCTGTAGCCCTTGCGAGTTTGTTTGGTCGTTTTGTTATGCAGTATCCGCTTTTGTTTTTGATCTGCGGTATTCATTCTTTTTGGTGGTTAGGATTTTAATATCAAGCACTCGAAATCTTGGCAAAGAGTAGAAAACAATGGGGGCTTCTAAATTAGAGCACAATATTATCATCGTTGGACGTTAGGTCATGCTGGGTGAGGGTCATGTGCTATCACTTTTTTTTACCTAAGACGAAATGAGAGCGATGTTAAAAGACGTTGCTTTGGCTACTATAAGCTTGCCAAAGCCACATCTCGGGATTTCAATCTGTCATTAAGTGAGTAAATCATCGCAACCTACTATCTCTACATAGATTACGATGGCTTTTTTATATTAAAAATACATTAATAGATGTAACCATTGCAGATATTTTGAATTAAATATAGTAATAAACTATACTGTAATAAAGAACTTCAAAGAAAACCTGAATAAGAGGGTTTTCTACTTTACGAAAACTAAGTTTTTTACTTCTTTCCCGAATAAAATCGCAATCGCATCTTACAACAAAAAGCGAGAAACCGAGGAGTGAGTATTAACCTGTTGCAATGTTGTTCGGATCAAAATGTTGTTTTTATTTTTCGTTTAATAATAAAGTAAAATCCATTACAAAAAGCCTATCTCAAGAACTACTCGTACGATTTGCCTGAAAAAAATTCACAAGGTGTAATCGCACCTCAGGAACAATTATTTCAAATAAAAACACTTCTATCGTAATATACGGTAACCATATTATTCGGTGGGGGCGGCGAATAGGTCTGTCGTCCATACCAAGCTGAGAAACCGTCACTGAAGTTAACAAATTTTTGCGTGGATACAATATTAATTTCTTTAAGCAGCTTTTAAAATTAACGCAATAACGAGTTATTCACGTTAAAATTATTGCAACGCGTTATTCGCGCTAAAATTAGCGGTGGTTTGCCCGCAGCTTTGGGTCGCGACTTTACATTGTTAACGAAATAGTTGGATGTTCAAGGTCTTACGGGTGGTATTCTTCGAAAGATAATAGAACAGTGACCTTGACAGTTAAATGTCATGATTAAGATAAATACTATTTTAATATAAATAATAGCAGACCATTGGTGAAAATATTCTCAAATTACAAATCGTTATGTAACTACGGTTGTATGGGAAATTAATCGCCGGAGCCTTAATGTACGAAAATGTCAATAAAACTATTATTTGTCCAATTATCTTCGTAGAACACACGCCAAAGAATAATTCGGGATATTTGTTTGTACGATCTGCAATTGTTCAGGGTGTTCTGGTCGTCTTTTGTGTAGTGTAAAAAATATCTATCTATGTAATATATTACAATATACCTAAGTATATCAGTCATCTAGTACCCATAACACAAACTCTGCTTAAGTTGGAGCTGCATGATCATGTGTGGATTATCCAGCAATAGTATATTATATTTATAATTTCAGCACAATCCGTTTAGCAGTTATGACGTTAAAAGTAAACAAACGAAGCGAGTAATGCGGCTTACGAACAAAAACATATCATAACAAGTAATTGAAAATAAAAAAACCCGCTTTAGTTCTAACTTTTTTACTCTTTTTCGCAAAATGTGAATGCAAGGACCTTCGAAATGTAGCTAAGAACACTCCCGGAAATCAGACGAGTGACTTATTTACCAAATCGGCTACGCCTTTTGTTGCTTTGACGTAATAAACAGTCTAGATATGATTGGTTGCCATACTACGCGAAAAACATATACCCTTACAATTATCTTTACTTATAACTAGCAGTTCACCCCGGCTTCGCACGTGTAATTACAATTAAATTAAAGTAAAAATGTCAAAATTTTCATTAAAAACATCAAAAATTATAATTTTTTGCACACTGACACGCATACACATCATCATCATCACCAGCCTATAACAGTCCACTGCTGGACATAGGCCTCCCCTAATAATGATGAATACGCCATAGATGGCATTATTCATCATTTGGGGGTTATTGCCCGTAATCCCCACGCTGGGCATGCGGGTTGGGGATCGCAGTTCGGTGGAGTTGTTCTGCAGAGGGCGCTGCTGCCCGCCCCCCGGTGTGTGTCCCTTAGTCGCCTCTTACGACACCCACGGGAAGAGTTGGGGTGGTGAAATTCTATGCCGGCACCACACGGCAGCATACCACGGCAGCACCGCACGCATACACGTTGGGTTACATTATTGAAGTTTTCATACGGATCCCTAAGTTTTATGTAAATATTCTAAAACCTACGTTCATCACTTCATCAGGGACAATTAAGTAATCTAATGATGAAATAATTTTACAGATCGGTCCAGTAGTTTCGAAGCCTATTCAATCCTAAATAATATGGAATCTTTCCTTTTTATAATATTAGTATAGATGCATAATATCAGTTGTCTAGTACCCAGAACACAAGCTCTGCTCACCAAGCAAAGCAAAGTTTGTGTTGTGTTGACTAAATGATTCTGTGTGGAATATCTAGCATTATTTTTCAATTCAAAAAGTCGTTTACTGTTCAGGAAATATCTAGATACATAGCGAATACATTTGAAATTATATTGCTCATAAATATTGTCACATAAATATTCAAAAAGAGAATCATATTTCTAGAAACCGGCATAAGAACCAACTTCTTGTAGGTATATTCGTTTAAATTGTGTGATTTTATTAGAAACCGGTAGTTCTATTCGATCTTTTTGGAAGGATCTGCCCTTGAAAAAACACTAGACACGGGGCGTTGACTTTATTAAAATACCAGTCATGTTGCCTGGTCTATTTGCATATGAACAATAAAAAAATTTGGGATTTTCCAATCAAATACTTGTTTGAAGCCGAAGAAGACCTTATAAGACTTGACAAAAGTAACAAACGTGGAGACGAATATCGTGTCATATATAATTCATTGGAGATATAACTTCCATTGATGGAATTCACACGGTTCCACTCTGTTCCAGTTTGGTCAGAAAACCGGCACTTGAATACAATTTGACGACCTTTGTTCGGCGGGCGAAAGTCTTCGAGGAGGTTGCGAGTTCGATTCTCGCCTCGGAACAAATTTACGATCTTCAGATATTTTTTCCGGGTGTTGTGATCGTTTTCTATGTATAATATAAATCTATTTATGTAGCGTATTGTAATAGGTATATCAAACATCTAGAACCCATGATACAAGCTATGTTTAGCTTGAGGCTAGATGATGATGTGTGGATTATCCAGTTCAGCATTTTTTATTTCCAAAATCATTATTATGTACAGGAAGTGCCCAGTTGCCCTTTTTGGCCACCTAACTCTATTTTAGCGTCTCTTCTTTAAACTATACGAAATAAATCGAATACAGATTATAATAGGTAACACAATTTCCCCATGATTTTGCAATTTTCTGTGTTCAACGTAATATAAAATAGTAGATAAAATAGGTTTCGGCGCTGATTTGGGTCAGGGAAACGCCTTAAGCCAATCTACGCAAACAAAACCTGAACGCAGTATACCTTGACCTTCATGAATGACTTCGAAAATAGGAGGTTCTATGTATTTATGTATGTTTGTCGATCTATCGTATAGAAGTATCGTATATCGTATAGAATAGAGAATGATTCAGAGGTGGTCCAAATTCTATCCCCGAGGAATTATCATTTTCCCCGCAAAACTTAAAACGCGGCTAAAATTCAGGGATTCGATATCGGTTTTTAGCTTCATCAAAACAATCAAATTATTATAAACTAGCGGCCCGCCCCGGCTTCGCACGGGTATTAAACAAAAATTTCAGAAATTATACACACGAACACGATGGGTTTCACAGTTTTCATACGGATCTTTACTTTTTTTAACAGCATTGGGGTTTTTGACATTGACTCAACATTCCAAAACTGACACTGGCCGTAGAGAAAAAGCAAGCACCACCGTGCGCTATACAACCTCTTTTTCTATTCTGACGCGCCATAATAGAAAAAGAGGTTGAATATACAGCCCACGGTTCAATTATTGAAATTTTCATGCGAATCCCTAACTTTTTTGAAAATATTATATAGCCTATGTTCATCACGGAAAATTAAGGATTCTAATGCTGAAAGAATTTTTTAACTCGGTCCAGTAGTTTCGGAGCCTATTCAATTCAAACAAACAAACAAACATACAAGCAATCAAATCTTTCCTCTTTATAATATTAGTATAGATTGTATTGATACGTGCTTAATGCCGGTAGCTAAAGGATATGAGACAAGACTTTAGTAACGTGGTTGACGCTCGCTTGCTATTAAAAGCGCCGTTTGTGGTTACTACCGCACTGGTTGCAACTAAAACGGGTAACCGCAAGCCAGTACGGACCTCGCATAACATTCATGTAAGATCACCAGTTACATTACGATGTGTTACTAAATATGCGAGCGATTTCGCGTTGACGTAGGTCGTTGGTGCTCATTGTTTTTTTTATGTGTAAGACTCGTTTAAACTACAGCTTATACCTTAATTCGGCTTATCTTTTAAAGGGAAAGTAAAGAAGCGAACAAGAAACCTTTACCTTGTTAGATTGTTAGTTATGGAGTTGCAGCAAAACTCATCCCAAACCTTTTTATCATATAGATAATCTGATATTTTATAGTAAGCCGTTTTGCTAAGAACATTTTTGACAATCCGTTTGAATTTATTTAATGATAATTTTTCCAACTCATTTAGAGTTTTGTTGTAGAAGCGTATAAATCGCCCTTTTAAAGATACATTAATATTTAAAGATACATTAATATTTCGGGCCCGCTAAGCAGAAGTTGCAATGCCCAGCGTGGGGATTATGGGTAATAACCCCCAAATAATGATGCCATATATGGCGCTCATTAGGGGAGGCCTATGTCCAGCAGTGGACTATTATAGGCTGGTGATGATGATGATGATGATGATGAAGCAGAAGTTCGGTTCGAAGCGAAATTAGAAACTGGATGAAGTAAGATGTACTGGCCTTCCGCCGCGTAAGATCGGCGACGGATTGTCCGTTCAATGTGGCGATAGCCTAATTATAATTGACTAGCGCTCCGCCCAGGCTTCGCACGGGTATTTAACAAAAAATATTAAACACATTACACTTAAGTTTGCATACAAATCCCTAAATTTTACCCTACTCTAATTAAACCCTAACTCAAACAACAAAAAATTAATCCTTCCTTATACCTATGTATGTACTACTGTACCACTAATGTAAATACATTTAACTTGCACACTCAAATCAACTAATAATGCATTAGCGTTGCATGAATGAACCTTTGAAATCCTTGCACTTTGGTAAACTTTGAAATCCCTCGAGTATCATAGATCGCATGTCTCCACTGCTACTTACAATTGCGGTAACCACTTTATGTACCTATTTCTTTGTTTGCCGTGCGCACAAACAAAGAAATACAAGTATGTACCGCAATTGCAAATAATCGGGGTCGATACAGATCGATAATTCAATTAAACGATGCATCCTGTACCTCTGTAGTCTGTATGTCTCGTAAAATCTGTAATAAGTAACTAAATAATAACTAAATATATAAAAGAACTTGACAACAATTTGTTTTGGACTCAATTAAAACAATTTAACTTTGAGGACCCTGTAAGAAAAATGGCAGCAATCTCCAATACTACCGATCGGTCTTATTTGCTCAATTCTCCTCAGCTTGTATTTAAGGTTACATTTTTAAATTTGGTGCTAGGTTCGCCCTATACAGTTTTTCGTAAGCTGCAAAAGCTGCCAATTCTTTTTCTCCTCATCGCTCGGCTTGCATATCTGCATATGTGTCCCTTGTGCTAGTATACACCTCGTGATGGTGTATATTATAATTGATCAGTCTTTAGGTACATCATCGCTCGCATTCTTCCTGGATATAAAGCCTATAATCCTAATTCAAATCTAGAACTACATTTTATTTAATATCAGCCAGATTCTTCATTAGCTTATGCGCTGTCACATCGCCACTAACTCTCGCCTTTTGTAATATGATAGCGACCCGCACCGCCTTCGTACGGGTGCAATGCTGATACATCATCATCAACAACAGCCTATGATAGTCCACTGCTGGACATAGGCCTCCCCATATACACATAGAACTCTTAAATCACTCTATCTATTAAAGAAAACCGTAACAAATTCTTTTGCGTAATTTTACCTATAGATCCAAGTACAGACAGACAGTGGGAAACGATTGTGTTTCATACTATGTAGTGAATAAGGTTAATATTTCCTTGGCAAATCATCACGTTGTTATTATCCGTTGCAGGTGGTAACGGACCTGGTGCAAGGTGAATTCATGCAGCTCGGCAGCAAGGAGACTGAGAACGAGAGATTCGCGCACTACCTCACCAAGACATACAGGAAGACGGCATCACTCATTGCAAACTCCGTCAAAGCGGTCAGTATTACCACAGATAATATATGGTATTGACTGAGCTTCGTTCTGCCTGTAGGGGCGCGGAGGGGGGCTGTGTCTATGCCTCTCTACCCCGGCTTCGATGGGTGACGACGACCCCTCGGTCCTTGGGTTTAGGCAAAAAGTTCTTATTTGTCGTAATTTTTTTCTTTTAAACAGCATTTATTTATTTTTTTATTGAGGTTTGGGTTATTCATTTTGTTTAGTAAAAGTTTTTGCAAAAATACATAACAACCACAACATCTGCCTTTAAATACATATTTATCATTTGGGGGTTATTGCCCATAATCCCCACGCTGGTCATTTGGGTTGGGATCGCAGTTCAGTGGAGCTGTTCTGCTTTATTTAAGATGATAATTATGTTACTTTGAAAAAAAATATCCTTACAATTGAGCTACCACAGACTGTTGCAAACAAACTACACTTAGCTTAACTGATCCATAATCCCAAACCAGTCGGTAACACTTCCGACTTTGAAAATTCAATACTTGGAATATATATTGAACCACCGTAAAAAACAAATTTATATGCAAAACTGCGAAACGTGCAGATAATTGATTATTAGATATGTATGTGTTGATATATCCTTGATTAAACTAAACCAATGAATTTATTACCATTGCTACCTATTATGTCGGTCATAATTTGACTTAGTTCATGATCAAATCAATTAGTTATGTAAATAAATAAATTTATGAATTCAATATAGGGTAAAATAGGGATGGTTGCCTAGGAGTGATATATGGCCATTGCCAAAAACAAAGCACTGAGTTTAGTATCTCAATATTATAAAGACATCATTGAGACGTTACGTTTTGTATGGGATTTTGGGCAGCGTCTCTCTCGTGCGGAAATCTTACTTAAATCCAATAATGCTTGAAGACATTATTTTTTAAAATTTAACCGTTGACTTGATTAATTAGTCAAAATAAGTTCTGCCTCAGAAAAAATTATGTTAGCCGGTGACATAAATAAATCTGTCTGTGATGATAAGTCATTCTATGGATTTATATTATAATTTAACTCGTTCATTAGGCAGTGTGAGAGCAAGCTGAATTTTTTATACTTGTAATATTTATCAAGTTAAGTCAACAAAATCTGTAAACGTTAGTTAGTCGAAAAAGATACTTATAGATATAAATTTAATTTAATTTCCTTATTAAATGAGATGACACCATCCAAAGATTAGACTAGCATGTTCACACCTTAAAATATCTATCCATGTAATATTGGATTAAGTATATCAGTCATCGTACCCATAACACAAGCTCTGCTTAACTTGAGCCAGTTCTTTGTTTGACCACTTCCTATGAGCGACCAGTTCTCTGAACTTCCTTCCGCAAATGGCCACAACCGACCATAATTAGTAGACGATAATATCAACTTTGAAAGCACACATTTGATTGTCGAGCATTATTTATATATTTTTATTACCTACTACCGGCTTCGCACGAGTATTTAACAAAAATTAACTTTTTTGAAAATATTCTATAGTCTATGATCAGCACGGAAAATTTAAGATTCTAATAGTGAAAGAATTTTTCCAAATTCGTCCAGTAGTTTCGGAGCTTATTCAATTCAGACAAACAATCAAATCTTTCCTCTTTATAATATTAGTATAGACAAAAGCTTGAACTCCATATCATATTCACAGGTGGCACTTCTAAGCGGAGCGGATGAGAGCACATGCGAGCTCTGCTTCCAGTACGGAAGGAACCTCGGCCTCGCCTTCCAGCTGGTGGACGATCTACTGGACTTCGTGTCTTCAGCGCAGGCGATGGGCAAGCCGACCGCCGCGGACCTTAGGCTGGGGCTTGCTACTGCGCCCGTGCTATTCGCATGCGAAAAGGTACACACACTCCGTTATTAGTTTTAGCGAATCTACGAACATAGTTGCCCTTAGCGCCTAAGGTAACACACTCCACTATGAGTTATAGCGAACCTAGTAGCCCCCTAGCGCCCACTATTTTTTTGTTATTTACTTTTGGTGGCTTTTGTATCGCTGCGGCCATGATTGGCCTATTGTTATCGCCACTTCAACGGTTCACCTCCGAGGCAGCGGCGCTACAGTTCGCCACTTATCCTTGCAGTTGCTAAGAACTTTAGGATATCCCTCGGGGTGATATCTCGTAGTTCGTCTGGGCTAAGTAGGTGCCTACCCAGACGGGTGCTACGTTTTTGCATCAGTGCACCACATTCTCCTAGCAGATGGAGAGGCGTTTCTTCCGCCTCCTCACTAAATCTGCAGGATTTCGTGTCAACATTATATGAACATGTCCTTGTTTGACATATAATGTTGCACATGTTCAAATTAGGGCTAAGCCCCAATTTGAACATGTGCTTGTTAAGGCGACAATGTCCAGTTAGGGCTCTTGTTATGATGCGAAGATTGTTCCTGTTTAGCGCTAGGATTTGGTTGCGTAGCGCCCCCTAGCACATAGAAACTATACGAGGGAACGGCACTCACCCTGATGAAAACCGTTGTTAAGGAATGAAATATTGGTGTTTTCCAAAAGTTTTTCCAGGTTAACCCACTTGCATTCATAATAAATTAGTCAAACTACCAATGTTTTGTAGTAAAAATCACCCGTTAAAAAATCTTATTTAGGCCTACGCGCTCTGTAGTTAAATGCAGTTCTGTTAAGTATAATCTGTAGGTAACTAAAGTTAAATTAAAAAAAAAAAAATTTTTTTAAAGACACGTTATCTTATTATAAGCTTTTTTGAGAAAACTTAACTATCTACACAAATTTGTGTAGATAGTTAAGTATTTTCAAAAAAGCTTCTAGCAGGAACCTAGATGAATACTATTCTAATACAGATAATAGCAGATTATGGTGATAATATGTATGCTCAAATTACAAATCATTTTAGTACCCATCGTATTCTATTTGTAAGCTATGAAATAAATAATTATCTATCATTATCATTTTGGTATTACGTTTGTATGGAAATTTAACCCGTCGCCGGAGCCTTAATTAGAATGTTTTCTACATCAGACTAAAAAGTTCAATGAAGCGTCCGGTTCAAATGAGACTTTCTCCCGCCACATATCACACAATGCAACATTTCGCCGATTGTAATTGTATAACTTATTCACTTTGTCACGGTGAAATGGGACTAATTACTCTTTTATCGTCATTTCTTTCGCTCAAAGATCAGCTTCAAAATAATTTAACATCAAAAATGTTCCTACTAACTTTTCTATTTCCGATTTTATCGAGTGAAATAACCGAAACCCAAAATACTGGGCATAGACAACAAGTATAATGGCATAGAGAATACGGTTCCATCCTAACCTGCGGCTCTATTGTCTAACTCAACTGGTAATCGTAATCGGCTTCAGTTTGGCATTTCAAACCTAGCCTGGACTTCGATTGCCACTTTCGTATTGTGTAAATAGCTGAAACCGAAGACCAGTTGAATACCTTAGACAGTACCGACAACATTCTGACTGGGTCTACAACTGGTAATCGGTTTGAAGTTCACTGGCAATGGATTTCAAGTTAGACAATAAGGCAGCTGATCACAAATGTCGTTTTTGTACTGATTTTGTTCGAGTTTCATTAACAAAAAATAATTGAATTAAATAACAAATTCACATTAAAACTTAATTTTCAGAAGCCTTTTATAAATGAAAACTTCTTTTAATTTTTTGTTCCATTCAAATCATTCACTAACCTCACAATACTCGCTTTTTTCAATTTTATTTGTACAAGAACACACAGGAGTCATCCAAGTATATAAAGTTCGTTCATAGGCTGCCCTTTAAACTTTGTCTACTTAGACATTCTTAAAGTAGAGGAAGTATAAAGGCTATATAAATGAGCGACGTTTATATACCTGGTGGTTTGTAATGTTCTCTTTCTTTGTGTGGTTTATTAAAGTATTTCATATATCTAAACTCGACCATCTACAACGTCTCTTAAACATCTAACATGTCATGTATTAATTCCAGTACCCAGAACTGAATCCAATGATAATGCGACGGTTCCAAGAAGCCGGCGACGTGGAGAAAGCCTTCGAGCTGGTCCACAAGTCCCGCGGGCTCGAACAAACGCGTTTCATGGCGCGCAAACACGGCGCTGAGGCCGCGAGACTAGCGGCAGACCTCGCGGATTCCCCCTACCAGAAGGGACTCGTGATAACCGCCGACCTAGTCCTCAATAGGATCAAATAACCACAGGAAGGCATCCACAGTTCTGAACCAACTGGTAACAAGTCTTGTTGGTAACCCCATAGTCACGTATTGAGCGAATCAACTCGTTGCTTTTTTAATAAAGGTTAGTCGAGTGCGGGAACTATGGATCCCTTATTGTTTGTTGTGAGTGAGCCCGGCGAGGCCGGAGACTTATCGTGAGTGAATTGCTATGTGTGGGATATGATGATATATATTTACATGAGTACCATGTGCCCAGATACATATAAAAGTACATAATAAAACTATATTCACGTATAACTGTTATGTAGGTTTATGATTTTATAATCAGTCGAACTGATTTATCGATACTGAATGTATAATTTATTTATGTAGTTTGTACATTGTTTATTGCGTCCTTCACTTGTGTGACCTGATTTATTTTAAGATATTTTCTTCAGAGAATATTTTATTGATAAAAGCTATGTCCGCGAATCGTGATTTATGAACGAATAACTTTTTGTGGATTTAGACTGTAGATTCAATAATTGTAGTGTCAATATTATTTCGGTTTAATCGTCTATAAGTTGTAAACATTCGAGCGATCAAATCATAAATGTTGTACATATATTGTCACTTATATATTTTTTCTTTTACTTGTGTATCGTGAAATTATTATAGTGGTACCCTAGCGTTAAAACGTACCTGTATTTCAATGCATTGAATTAACGAATCATCACAAATTAAATAAACTGGCGGTCGCTTCCCGTATGTATTTTATGATGTGTAAATACTGCGAGTCATTGGATAAGTTACCCGTGTAATATCTTCAAAACCAATTACCTCAATTTCTTTAGTGTACACGTTACGTACTGGAGGTGTATATTGCATTCTGTTTTAGTATTAAATTGTAAGTTTTATACGAAGCCGCACAATCGTCGGGACAGAACTCGTAAAAACGTAAATCGAAGTTTCGAATTTCGTGCAAGTACCATCTAGTGTAAGTGACTTAAGGTTTTTGCACGACAATGTAACAGTAACCTCGATTTTCGTTTTCTGGGTATGCCCTGGCGAAAGTCTGAAGCAAGCGCACGGTTCTCGTTCGGGCGAAGGGGATTGGCTAGCGAAAAGCCCGAAAATAACTTTTCGCGCTTTTCGCTCCCACCTCGAAGTTATTCTATAATTTGCTAGAATCTCTTATCTAACCTGAGCCGTGCACTTACACAGATTATAAGCGTATTAGCTAATTACGATAGATGTAAATAATTTTTCGATTTCAGTGTCACTGAAATAAGCACTTGTCTGTGTATGAATTTTATAGAGGTATTATATAAATACCTTTTGATGCACCAAGAGCGCAGTATTTTTTGTACTTTTTCTTTACTTTCTTATTTAACAAATATTAGTCACTTAATGTAAAGTCTAGGATCGATGCGACGACCGATGAATATTATGATATCGATATAATTAAATATTGGTCAAATATAGGATCCTTATTATTATAATAATTGATTTGTCATCGCGTAGGATAAATACGAACAAAAATGCGAAATAATCGTATGTTTTTGTACATTATAAACTAAAGGGAGTCAATGAATTTTATTTATATGTATTTAGACATGTACGTAGGTCATACCGTTTGTAAATATTACCTATTATTTTGTAAAATGCTAAATCATGAATAATTTTAATATAAATAATAGTTACAAAATATTGTTTTATTTTTATGTTAAACTAAACTGAACGCCATAGCCACTTAAATAGACTCTATTTTCATGTTTCTTTTTAATTTTAAACCTTCAATTAATGTATACGACTATACTGACCATACCTAGGTATTGGTCAAAGTAACTATCTAGGGTACAAGAGGTTTGATAGATATATTTTTTTTATCCTGAGGGAAATGCGCATTATTATCTTACTGCCACGGGAAGATTGTACGATAGCATGTACAATACGTAGAAGGATGTTGGACGCCAAAACTAATCCACTACGAGAATCTGTCATAATTGAACCCGTCTGATCCCGAATCTCTCCTCAAAAGTATTATAGGAAGCACTTAGGGAGCAAATAGAAGCAAAAGGGGAACTAATCGTCGTTCTTTGTTAAATTGTCCATTATACGAGTATAAATGAACAGGCGAAAGCCATTAAAGCCTATATTGCCTTGTCTTACGTTTCTTTACTTTTGTGCAAAATACACGTCATTGGTCAGCCATTTTATTTTATTCTGGAAGCAATCTTTGGATATTATTACTACCGTTAAATGCGACGGGTGACATCATCCTGATCAGGTAACCAGCAAAGAGAAGCATACTTCGCGCAACCAGAATCTGACCGAAATAGAACAAGGAAACGAACGGCACGACCTTCCTTTCTCGAAAATGTGTCATATACACAAATATCAGTATTAGTTATCTGTGACACAACCAAGTAGGCCTATTGAATGCAAGCCAGCCAGTATTGTTGTAGGTCTGCGACGATCGATAGCGCGCCCGGCACCGAAAGGACGAAGCCGGCTGAAAAGTACATGAAAAATGTAGTCTACTAAATGCTGACATAAATACTTACCCACTTAAAAGCTGGTGTATGATTTTTACCGCATTGTACGGGCAGGGATAACATACTTATAGTACACTTATTTTGAAGTAGAGCCCTCATTATTTAGTTCAGTAAGCCTAAGATTAAGCAGCTAAGGTTCCGTAGGACTTTTGACTATAGGTACTTTCTCTTATCATTAGAACTTAGGTGCCTACTTTAGAACATAAAGAAATCTTAGATCTTTCTCTAGATGGAACGTTTTCGGACGTTTGTTCAACTATTTTTTTATAATTACTGTTATAATGACAAAATTACGTTTAATAAACGGGATGTTACTCAAACAATCAACTATAAACACTTGTCTAGCATCAAGTTGTGTTGTTATTGTGTTGATATTTTTTTCTAGCGGTAAAAATAAATGTCAGGCAGAACACATTCATAATCAGGGCATGAAGATGTTTTAATATTCTAGCCAGAAAGGTTACTGTCACCTTTATAACACCTCTTCGTTTTTGTGTCATATTAATATTAGGTACCTTTTTATTAACGTGACATATGGTATACACAAAGTACTTTTACTACATATATGGTATTTACGTGTTAAACCCATAGCATTATGTGTATAACAAATATTATTAAGTAAAAGGAAAGTATATTTCCTAAAACCTTGTTAGCATTATCACAGTCTTGTTAGAAATTTGTAATCAGCCATCAGCACCTATTTCATAATTGTTTGCTAACTTAAAGCATTGCTATGTCTTAGTCTGTCTTCTTAAAGAGATAAGTGACGCTAATTAGCACCTTGTCAATAGAAATTATGAATAATAATATTCAGGAAATTAACAGAAAACCTTTAAACCCCCCGTCTATAAGTTCGTTGTTAATAACAGAAAACCTTTAAACCCCCCGTCTATAAGTTCGTTGTTAATAACAGAAAACCTTTAAACCCCCCGTCTATAAGTTCGTTGTTAATAACAGAAAACCTTTAAACCCCCCGTCTATAAGTTCGTTGTTAATTTCCATAATATAAAGTGAAAAGATTTGTTTGTTTGTTTGAATTGAATACTCCGAAACAACTGGCCCGATTTGAAAAATGATTTCACCATTAAAATCCTAAATTGTCCCAGATGGAAAATACTTTCATAAAAATTAGGGAACTACATGAAAAATTAAATTTTTGTTAGATACCCGTGCGAAGCCGGGGCGGACCGCTAGTTATTAAAATAAATAACGTTAGTCAACTAAGCCTGTTTTTAAAAATGCTTCATTTTATTAGCTTCTTGACTTATAGGACCAAGTTAGTTAATCTGAGTTCTAAGCTACCTTCACGCACAACACTTGATGTAAAATGAACACTTCATATTGGTGGCGTAGATGCCAGTAAACATCGTGCAGAATCTTATCCAGCCAGCATCATCTTGATAGGATTAATATCTTAAAAGGTTTATCATCTTGATAGGATTACAATAACTCATCAGTTTTGCCATCATATCTAAGGAGGTATGTGCCGAATTCATACGGATCCTTACGCAATGCCCCGTCATTGCGTAAGGATCCGTATGAATTCATGGAATTGTTATTTTTTCCCTATTTTGCCAATGCAAACCTTCTAGTCGATGAATTAAAATTTATAGTTTAGGTAATTAACTTCCATGAACTTTTCACGGTTGGTTTAAATTTTCAACACACCAAATCAGTCAGCAAAACCTGCCCATGTACGTACCAAAGTCCACACGAAGTGACTCGTGTAGAAATACCTACCCAAGGGCGTCGCCAGCCCACGGCCCAGGGGGGGGCAAGCCGTAGCCAGAAATATGTACTAATCGGCGGGGGGGGGGGGGGGGGTTGTTAGAGATTACGACCCTAGCGCTCAATAGGAGAAGCCTATGTCCAGCAGCGGATAACATGGGCTGATGATTATGTACGCTTATCCAACTAATTTTGAGCCAGCACGACAACTTTTGTAACTTTTTCGGGTCATTAGGTAGTACAAAAAGATTGTAACAGAGTGTAATGAGCGCCGATATTTTGTTGTGTGCGGTGCGGCCGCTGGAAAAAATCGAAACTGAAGACTATAGAATAAACGGCGAGCGGAGCGAGCCGCGATTTTTTTTAGACTTTTTCGGGCGTATGCTAAAAATTTAGAAGTGTTTGTATATATATCTAAAGGAATAACAGCAAACGGAGGGACCAATTCAATAACGGCAAAACAAGAAAATAGGTACTTAATACATTCATCGATTAACGAAATTAAAATTAATTGTGTGATCTGCTTTCCAAGATGGAGTCGGGCGTAAATGAATGTGATGCGTGCTCACTTACATATAAGGTACACTTATATAAAACGAATCGAATGAAACTTAGCGTGAGAGCGAGCCACCCGACGAATTTTGACGAACAAAAAATTTAGTTTTTAAGACAGAACAACCACTTCGAGTACTCCCACGCATATAATATTTTGTTGCAAATAACCGACCGAAACATCCGAAAAAAAATTACTTTAAATAAAATATTTTTTTTAAGATATATTATTGTACTAACTGTCACTACTTATTCCTAGTGATAGTGGATTTATGCGGGATTTATCGGCAAAGCAAGACAAAAGCAGGACTTTCGTTGTTTTGCAGTTGGCTAGGTACATTTTTTGGTCTCTAGGGGGGGCAGCTGCCCCCCCCCCCTGCCCCCCCTGGCGACGCCCTTGCCTACCCACGTTTTTCGGGTTTAGGTTACCAACAAATGTGAGTATTTAAGTCATTTATGACGGGATATTTATCATGATTTGAATTTGGAGTTTTCCAATATTCTAGCTCAGTCTCATGCGCCAAGATCACGGAACAACGAAGGCACTGATTTTTATTAGCAGATAAAAAGAAGTGGAACAAAAGCAGTGCCTATCTACCCTCCTTCTTTGTCCTATTGTAATAACTAGGTGCTATAATTCCAAAAGATTTAGTATCGTAGGTATTTTTGTTTTATTCTACCTATTTTGTAAAGTCTGTAATATTTCAGGGAAAAAATATCAAGCTTTAAAAAATGCCCTTTGCAGGCCTAACTCAACATACTTATTCAAGACATGCCGCGGCGTGAGTCAATGGAAACAAGTCTCGAAGCGTGCACGATATCATTCCGTATTCCCGCGACTCCGCGAAACATTTCATGAGCTGCCAACCTGCCAGTCGGCAAGCAGCCGTCCAACCTTTCAGCTATGATACCCATCATACCATACCTTCATAATAATCAGAGTTTATAACTTCTCCCTGTGAGTTTACGTTAACAAGTGAAACTATTCAATGTTTGCTTTGCACTCAGACCGATTGCGTAGGTAAGATCTTTAGTAGAGAAGTGATTTCTAAACGAATAAGGCTTGAGTACAATGCTTTTAATAGAATTTTAAGAATGAATTGAAAGGTCAGCTGATTTGTGAGTAGTTAACACAAAGAAGAGGTTATTGTGATGATATCTATCAATGCCATGGATTGTGTTGAATATTTTGACAGAAATCTCTTGTAAGTTAACAAGGCCGTTTGTCATTCGTCACGGTTTCATTAAAGGAGCATAAATTATTATTATTTTTTAACCCCATCACCATTCATACCTACATTATAGCCGAACAACCCTCCTCCGTTTTTCGAAGTTGGTTGAAAACTATCAGTCATCTTAACAATTGAATATTTCTTTATTGCACCATCAATACCTAAAGATTAATATCATGTATATACATGATATTAATACAAATTATATCTAGAATCTAAAATAGGGCGCTCATTAGGGGAGCCTAATGAGCGAGAGAGAGATGGCATGAATCATAGCATAATAGAGGAAGGGGTGGGAATGTGGAACCCTACTTTGTTTTATGAGTAGGTATTTTAACAAATCTATTAGACTAATCAACTCGAAAAGTGACTTTATATACTTAAAGGTAATAAGTTTTACCTTTTATATTAGGAAGGAATAATCGAAATAAAACGACCATTATAAGAAATAATTAGCAATTGAATTAGAAAATGAAAAAAATGTATTCGGAGCTCTGGTTCTGGTAATAGGGAACCCGGGTTGTCGATGTCTGTTTCAGAGATACTAAGGGGTTCCAAATTATCAGCGGGTTCCATATTCACACCCCTTTAGTAATAAAAATAATAATAATAGCGTAATATTCTACAAATATGCTCTAATTATAATTCATTTTGTTATAACGTTTGTATGGGCAATTCACCGGTCCAAGGCCTCTATAACTCTATCATAATAACCAAACCATTGATTGGTAACAGGAGACTGAGTGCGCCGAATTGGGGATCACTAAAGCGTCAGAAAGAGAAAGCGCAAGCGGAGCTTACCCGGAGAGACGGGGAGAGACTTGCGAGGGAAAGAGCACAACATAGAGCTAGGGAGAAGATTATCAGCCAGCAGAAAGTAAGTGATTACTTCGTATAAATAATTATATAACCTAATTTTTTAGTGCGATAAAAACATTAAAATATAAAATAATGGCAAAAGCGAGCTTAACCCTAAAAAGAGTTCTCTTCCTCTCACCTTATTGGGAGAGAGAGAGAAAGACACAAAGTTATAAAAATTAACGAAGTATGAATAATGGATATCGTAGGCAGATTATTATTGTTTTGTCAATTATAACTATGTTTTATTGCATATTTTAACGTGCAATAAACAACTAACGTGCAACGTAACGTGCAACAAACGACACTGAATTCTGATCGATCTGTCAGGCTGTCTGCGGTTTCGGTGTGTGTCGAAGAGTTCATATGTTTCAAGTTACTTGACTCCTGAAATGCTCACAGTCACAAAGTAGCAATAATAACTAAAATATATAAGATTAAATCAGATGGTAATCTTACTAACCAAAAATTTGCAAAAATCCACTAAATTTGCTTGTGCGTGAGTCGGTTTGTCGATTCGTGATACACACAATTTCGCATACGATTTGCAAGAGGGTAATGAAATGCACCCTCCTTGCGGTGGAAGACCTTGACACATTTCCCAAACAAGGCAATGAAACATTTTACCGGTTGCCCTAAATCATGAATACTACTGTCAGTCAGGCAGGCTACGGACGACCTTAAATTTTTTATAAATGGAGTATCAATAAAATAAACCTTAGTTTTTTACATTTTAAAGCTACTTTTAACCTAGCAGACACTGAACTCCTTGCGACAGAACCTCGCAAGGCGATCCAGAATGAGGCTAGGCGATCCAGAACTGTGAGAAGTTCCAGATCTTGGAAAGCTATACCCGGCAGTTTGGTTGCGGATACGGCGATGATGATCTTTTATAAATAAAATGGAGTTCATCATCATCCCTCTAAGTGTTCAGAACCCAAATTATATTATAAAACAATGTTTAACAACAAAAGCCATTTTATTTTCCCACTGTATCAGCTACTTGATAGGTGGTGCTGGTGCTTGAAATTAAAGATTCCAAGAGAAAAACATTAATTGTATTTTTTAAAATTACAAGGCGATTAGGGTTGTAACTAGCAATTTGCTCCGGCTTCGCACTGGTTTTTATTGAATTTCAAAAGTTTTTACACACACTTACACGTACCTACTTTAATGAAATTTTCATAGGTACGGATCCTTTACAATAAAAAACACTTTCGGAAATCACTGCTCTGTTTCGAGCCGTTCGGATACGCCGCGACACCCTACTACTAATGAGACTTATTCATTAACTGAATTAATTTTTGTGTAGGCCCTCCGGGATCTGACCACATACGATCCCTGGGGTCGCGGCGGGGGCGGCGCGCCCAACCCTCATGGAATTCGTTTCACCAATATCCGAGAGCGAGACATCTATCCGGAGGATGAGCTGAGAGTAAGTGAAGTATATTTTTCCAGTAGCCCTAATTAACCATTATAAAAAAAACATAGACGCCATAAAAATAACATTTTCAAACTTCCAACGTAGTTTGACGCAAACTCTGCTGAAAAAAAACGCAGTGGACGCCATTGCCTGATTTTGTCTGTGGTCATGTCGCCAGTTGGCTGTGTGAACAAACTACAAAGTTTCTCCTATCAACGCTGTACAGTTGCGAGTAGTTGACACTATTTAGTCTACACAGCCGTATGACGTCATATCATAATGCCGAGTAATACTCGTATCACGGTGTTTAAAACATATTTAAAACTGACCAATTTGAACAGAATTTTAAAATGTACCTGTTACTTTCTGTTACTTTCTATTACCCTGTTATTTTCTGACTGCTTTTTAACTAAATTATATCAATCACATAATATATAAATTATTTTTAGATATTTCTCTAATAGAGTAAAATTTACTATTACAATCTACCGTAACTGGCCGCAGCGGTTGCGACGTCAGAATCAACCCCTGCAACTTAGCCCGTAGATATCACTCTACAAACCGAAAAAGGGAAATTACCAAAAAAAGAACAGCATGCACATTCTATATTTTTTACACATGCACTGCGATCACAAATCTGCCTGCCAATCATGTGATTATCATGTCAAAAACCAACTTGTAAGGGAGATGCATGTTCAGCATAGAATATGTTCTAAAGTGACTTATGTAAGTACGTACTTATACCTGTAGTTGGTTCGCAACAGTCTGCAGTTAGCTCAATTGTTTCAATTGTAAATACTAGTTTTTATTTAGTTAGGTCATTGTAATTTTATTTGTTACTTTATTTACAAATAACTTTTGCCCTCCTAAAAAAACTTATACAATTCAATTACACACTTTTATAAAATAGTGCAAAGTGTACATTATCTACTTTTACCCAGTAGAATGTTAAGAACCATCAAATTGTTATCAAGTATTGTTTTCCAAAGAATGTGAATTCGATTACAGTTCTATTGTAGCTTTTCGGGTATGTTTTACATAGAAAACAAATTAATAGAATTTCTATAAAACCTTGGTTTTTGCCTTGGCAGGGACGGGAGTCTTTTGAAGTGCTTTCTTTCTGTAGCGTGCCCTTAAACATTTCATGAGCTGTAGCATGACTGAATAAATGTAGGTATGTACCTACCTATAGATACCGTATCGCATGAAGCCATTCTATAGAAAGCTTATAGTCAGTTGATTTTTTGAGCTTTGTAATGTATAAAGTTGATTATATTCTTTTGTCATCAGTATTAGCTTTACCTACGCAATAAGTGTTTAGGCACACTATTCACCCATGTAGTAAACAACAATACGTAGTACCTAATAGTAGTACCTAGTACTAGTAAGTAGTACCTAATTAGACTTAGGTACTATAAGACATTTCACGCTGTTCGACATTTAGCTACTTAGACCTTCTGATCATAGGGGCCTTAATATTTATAAAATGAATTGCCGTTAGCGTCGCTAAAACTTGAGAAATTAACTGATTCGAATATTTATTGTTTTGTTATTGTAATTGTTCGTTGAATGTAACTATGTTCTTTCATGTCCAATCCTTTTCCAGGTTGTAATAAAGTTATGAGGTATTTTTATCCCCTAATAAAAGCCAATAAGGCGTTTTTGGGCCAAGGAAGAATTGTTTATTGCAGTGAAATAATAGGCTGATTTTTGATGAGGTCAATTAACATGTACCTACAGAATAAAAGAGACGTAGCCCTTTGACGTTTTTTGAAAGAGAAATAAATTAAACGCAATGCTTTCTATGGTGAAAAGTCCGTAAAAGGCTAACCTATAACCTAAGGCGAAGACCACACAGATTGCGTAACGAAGATGGGTAAAATGTGTGAATGACCGGTCCCAGCTGTTGACGATACAAGTTGACACACATTCTGTTTTTGTGTTTTCATCATCCGCTTTTACATAATTTGTCGGTGCGATTAACTGAATATTCTTTGAGTTCTTGGAATGAATAATAATGAATCAGGTTTTCGTAGTAGGTATAGCTTCCACCTTTCTTGGCTTTCACACCTAATTATCCAGCTGTAACTGTGTCAGGAGGCTTGTCCTAATAAAATGTTGCGTTTTAATAAACTCTCATAAACACGAAAGAAAACTTTTTAATGCTGCCGTAGCTTGAAAGCACCGATACCTGAAAATAAATTAGAGAATTAATTATATCTAGTAGGTTAGCTTTAAGTTCAATAATTGAACTTAAACGTAACCGACTAATTATAATTAGTTCCTTCTCTAAATTATTTAAGACTGATTAACGAAGTACAACTGCAATTATTGTTTCTGTTGTGAATATTGGTTCTAGTTTGGTCATGAAATTAAATTGATTTTTACTTTGTAAATAAAGATTAAAAAATATTTATGAGTTTAAAGATCTAATTATCAGTATGTTTTCATATATTCTAAGTATGTATCCTAAACATTTGCTCGTTACGCCGAAATAAAAATAGCAATGAAGTAAGCTTAGGTATCATCCTGTAGGTATGTATATTAGAGGTATTTTATACAAAACTAATGTTTAAATTATCCTATGTTAAGTACATGTGTAATTACAATTAGAGTATTTTAAACCAGTTATTGTGTGTGCAAGTTGTATGATTGAGTGACAATAAATTTTTATCTTACTTACTTTACTTACGCTTAACAATTTCTCTCCTGTCACATCCAGGGTGTAAACTCCTTCGAAGCCTCCCGCTACTGGCAGCCCTCCCCCCGCCGCTACCGGCGCACCCCCCGCTCGCTGCGCCTCCGAGAGGACCCCCAGCTCTTCTACGCAGACAACTTGCGGAGGAAGGTCGACAACGACTTCCGGTACCGCACCACTGCTAAGCAGCAGCAGATCTATAAGAACGCTTTAGGTAATTAACTATTGCTAGCGGCCCGCTTCGGCTTCGCACGGGTATTCAACGAAAATTTAATTTTTAATGCAGAACAGAGGCAATATAATATTTTCAGAGAAGTTAGTTCTCTGAAAATATTATATTGCCTCTGTTCATGAGGGAAAATTGAGGATTCTAATGCTGAAATAATTTTTCAAATCGGTCCAGTAGTTTCGGAGCCTATTCAATTCAAACAAACAATCAAATCATTCCTCTTTATAATAGTAGTAAGATACACGCACAAACTGATTGGCAAAGATCTTCTAGTACTCGGCTTCATATTAAAAGTACGCTCAGGCAAGTAGTAGAAGGCAAATAAGTCTTCAAAGAATATACCAACAGCGTTTTCCTTTCTACAAACTCACTGCTACCACCAACTCGTCTGCTCAACGTGGTTGTTCCTTATTGCATAACCTGCCAGTTTTGTTGAAAGCTTTATGTATAAAGTGATAATTACTGAAAAGATGACCGCATTTCCCACATTTCAGACGACATGGTGCTGCAGAGGCAGTTGGCTCTACACGACGAAATGAGGCGAAATCTGGACAACGAACGGAAAATGGTAAAACTTGAAATAATTTGTAAAATATTTGGCCATTTAATAACCTTTATCTTGTTTTTAGCATGCCGCGGACGTACCTTGGGGTAAACCAGGACCTGGTGGGGCCAGTTGGAGGAACCCTAAAGATATTGGACAGAATTTCTCAGAGTCTATGGTAATTTTTCAAACCTTGAAAGAAATGATGTCGTGTAGTATGTAGTATTAAGCAATTTTTTATTTATTTGCAGGGATGGACCAATAATGAAATGCTCAACGAAATGAAGGGGAACCATGGACGAAAAAATTCTTCACATACTTTGCCCAAAGTAAAGTATGATCTAAGAGACCAGGAATACTCAAAAGCTTTAGAAAAAGAAAACACAGAACCCGAAAAACTACCAGGAATAAACAAGTCCAACAATGCAAACGTAAGAAAGCCTAAAAGCGCTGATAAAGAAGGAAATGCATACAATTATGGTGAAATAAACTTGAGGCAAGATTTTACTAGAGAAAATCAAATAAGGCGCGAGAATAGTGCGGCGAAGCAGGTAATACCAATGCCAAGCTACAAAACCAAACAAAGACGGAGTCCAAAGAAAAGTCACTTCGACTTCAGGAAACTTCCAAATGGAGAAGACATTAGGTGCATTGTTCCCGACGATTACTACAACAACTGCCCTAACATGGAAGACGTCACGAATTACAAAGAGAAGAAGCCGACGCCTGAAGCTGCGATCCTTAGCGTGACTGGGGGAGTAGAGCTGGTGCCTTTGCTTGCTAGGAGGAGGAGGGTTGGAGCACGCACCCTGCCTTCCAGTGACGTCACTAGACCTCCAGAAGATAGTTGCCAGTAAGTACACCTAAGTCAAGAGATCAACATTAGGTAGGTATTACATCCTACACCGTCAGCCTATATCAGACCACTGCTGGACATAGACCTCCCCGTATGAGCGACATAGATGGCTTTATTTATCATTTGGAGGTTGTTGCCCATAATCCCCACGCTGGCTGGGCATGAGGGTTGGGGATCGCAGTTCGGTGGAGTTGTTCTGCAGAGGGCGCTGCTGCCCGCCCCCTGGCGTGTGTCCCTTTGTCGCCTCTTACGACACCCACGGGAAGAGTTGGGGTGGTGAAATTCTATGCCGGCACCACACGGCAGTATTACAGACTAGGTGCTAAATAAAACTATTCTTCTTTAATCAACCAATGCTATGTGAACAATTGAACATGCATTGTTATGCCATCTGCAATTCATGTATCTTTTGTCAGGTCGTCCGTCGTACCATCTCACGCCTATTGTAAATTACCTATTGCGTATTGTAGTATCATAATACCCTGCTTACATAGCCGAAAATTTGTGAAATAAGTCTAGTTGACATCAGATTAGCGATAGGCAGTCAAGGTCCAATATAATATACTTAATTTCGTAAGTTCACGGAGCTTGACCCCTTAAAACTATGTAGCCCACTGCACAGCATACTGTATATGGAAATAACCATTTTTTATATTTTTCGCCCGAGGCATCCAACATGGCAAAGGTTACGTTTCGGTGGTATGCTGATCGCAAGTATTTTCGCAAAATGTCATATGGTGTTGTAACTGGTAACACCAATAATTTATTATACTTATCTACCTACCCATTATAACAGATTGGGATCTAAATTATAAATATCAGAACCATTTAGGCATATAAATCTATAATCGATGTGGCATGTACTACCAATCGAAAAAATATGGCAAAAGCGTGAGTTAACTAATTTATTATATAAATCGACCTACCTGTAGATTGTTTGCAACAGTCTGCAGTTAGCTTAATTGTAGATAAGAGTCCTTATTTTGTTCTGTTATTTAATTGTTATTTTCTTTGTAGAGTAAAGTAAGTAACTAACGACTGTTAAATTTTGTGTTCTATCTGAAGTTTTTTTAATTTTGTTACAACAAGCTTCTGCGGTCTTTAATATTCCAGCAGGATCATGATCTGAAGTTATGGAAAATACCACGGCCACTCATATACACCAACGTCAATACGTACCAATATAATCTTTCTGTGTTTTTGTTAAATGTCGGAAATAATTCAGACTATTTTAGAGTGTAGCTCGACTTGACTCCGCTCTTTCGTGATTGTTTATGGCAGTAAGATCGAGCTGTTGCGACACCATCGGGGCTTTCTATCAGGTCGTGCCATGATCAGAGTAGAGCACCGATCAACTGAGTCATTGGCAGTATGAACAATGAGGCTTACCCACGGACGTTCATACACTGAGCGGAAACCAAGCGAAAGCGTCCCAAAGAGACGAGCGACTGGTTGACAGTTTTAAATGAAACTGTCAAAAATTCGTCACTGGTTTATAGGTTTTACTTTTTCGTTAATTAAATCTGACTTGCGTATTCAGGGAAGTTTTCTAGCGTAGGTAAGGTTAGACATACCAAATTACCAATAAATGTAAAAATTAGGTACAACAATAGCAAAAACTTTCAAATAAATAATGAATTCGATCTAAATCAGATGAGCTACTATTGTTTGCAACAGTCTGCGATAGCTCAATTGTTTTAATTGTAAATACTAGTTCTTATTTGATTATTTAATTTGGATTTTCTTCGTTAATTAAGAGTTGACTCAAATAAAATTGTATTATGTTGTACCTAAATTGTAGGCTTCCCACAGAATAACTATTTAGTACTAATGCCTTGCATTCATTCTTAATTTATCTCTAAAGAGGCTTTAATTGAAATAACAGCTCACAGACAGGCGTGGTGCCTTCCTATAACTCTAAGATGGTTAATGACACTATGTGTTAAGATTTATTGTTTTTCATTAGCCGGTTAGCCCCTACCCGTCCACGATATTAAAACACATGCTATCTTTGTATACCTTCATTTATATTTCATTAGTTATAGATAATCTTGGCTCATTATAACTCAAGTTGAACTGGTTGACCCTTTGCTGAGATATTCAATTTAATATGTGAGCGGATTGCCCGTGAAATTCAATGCTAGAAATTTAATTTAGTCGTTAAACATTATCTGTTATAGGAGATTATATACCTAAAACTAATGGTTATTTTACCAAATGATCGAAAAAGATAAAAAATGTACCTAAAAATAAATAATAAATAAAAAGTTTATGTATCTCTTTCGATAAAGTTACATGTAAGTCGAACCTGTAGCACAATTTTATTAGTTTGGTTGACACACATTTATTTATTTGGTTGTTTTTTTACACTTCCAACTGTTATTGATATGGATCAGTTGAGCTACCTGTAGTTTGTTCGCAACAGTCTGCAGTTAGCTTAATTGTTTCTATTGTAAATACTTGTATGCAATAATTCAGACTATAGTTAGATAATTGTAATTTTCTTTGTTAATAAAGGATTTTCCCCATATAAAAAAAGCAGTAAATGTTACTATAAAAAAAAAATGGTTGATAATTGATTCTTATTGTATCTCATTTCCATGATTTCGGCCATGTGGTACCTATAGGTACAGATGTACCTCCCAAAAAACCCGGTCCTTTGGAATGCATGCGTGCATGTATGCGTGGGGCCGTAAGTTGAGCGTTTAAGTTTTGGTAAAACGTTTATTAAGAAATAAATTTAAAATTATATAACTAAATTAGAACTATTATTTACAATTGAACGAACCGCAGACTGTTGGGAATAAACTAAACCGATCCATATCAAAACCAGTTGGAAGTGTACCCAAGATGCAAGATGCAATTGGAAAATAATAATTGTTATCATTAACAGGCCGATTTAAGTACTAACTTATGAGATGGTAATGCATCTCATAAGTTAGTACTAAATCGGCCTGTTCACACAACAGTAACAAATTCAAAAGGTAGATGATTCAAAAAATACCGTAGCGTAAGCTTTTATGAGAGATTTGGTTTTTGAGGATAATTCGATGTCCAGCGCTTTTTTCGGAGCCCTATGGGAGCGCCACAGGAACAGAGATCTTTTTTATAAACTATACTAATATTATAAAGAGGAAAGATTGTTTGTTTGTATTGAATAGGCTTCGAAACTACTGGAACTATTTGAAAAATTCTTAACATAGACTATAGAAAATTTTCAAAAAAAATAGGGATATGCACAAAAAAATCAACTTATATTATACCCGTGCGAAGCCGGGGCGGACCGCTAGTTGTGCATAAAATCCGATTGTTTATGATGATGACAGTAAAAGCTTAGGTTGCACTGGAAAAAGTCCAAGTAATGTTAGATGCTGTTTGTTGCAGATGGCGCGAGATGTTGGACAGCGAACATTTGAACATTCTCAAGCACCAGATGCAGGTGAAAAGTCAGCAGAAAGAGGTGAGAGCAACGAATGCAGTCATTAGCTTCCGCTAGAAACTAGATTGGATTGCGACCTATCGACATTTTATTCTAAATATTCTGTTTGCAGAAACTTATAATTATATTCACATTAGCTAAAACTTTCGATTTTTTTGTTTTGAATTCAATAATTTACGTAAGATCTTGTCCATCTAATATTAATCAAATATTTCTTCAAAATACATGTTGTGTTTTATAATTCCATCATCTTATTTCTCAGGGCAAGAAAAATAAGGTACGTTGATCATTCGCACTCACTCAGTTGTTCCAAAGAAAGGTAAAATGGTTTTTCATGAATTTTGAAGGAAAACAGCTTACATCACATTAAATGAAGTGGATTATGAAACGGTATTGATTATTTTAGTGTTTTTTTGTCTGCAGATGCATCGGTTGAACTCTGCAGAGGAGATGAGGCAGCATCACGCGACGTGGGCCTCGCTGTGGGGGAGACCAGGCCATGGCGCGCCCCAGCAGCGGGGCCGATATGCGCGTAGCAATCTTGCGCAGCTGCTGTACCGAGAACCCCCATCTCACTATGCCGATGGCCTCTAAACTGCCGAATTCTTTATACAATATAATATCATCATGATCTAAAACGGGAATCTGAAAAAGGGAAATTTATAGAACATTCGTAATAAAACTTTCAGAGAAGAACGAACCAAGCAGATGCCATCAATGTTAATCGACATTATTTTTGTAGTGCCAATTCAAGGAGATGCTGTACAAATAGTAGGTAACAATTTTTATGGTTGGTACACATAAAATTTTGCATCAACTTACTCACCATTAATTTTATGGTTTTCGGATTCACCGTATGAACACAATTTTACTGCTCACAAATTTTAAGAAATAAACCATTAAATGTAACATAAGTAGGTGTCTATCACAGTGTGGTATCTATCTTAGGCCAAAACCACAGCTTGTAATTAAAGACGACGAAATATTTCACAATTTGTAGTATTAACAACACGAAACAGATTAAGGGATTGTATATAGCCTTGAGCTACTTAGCAATGAAAATAATAAAACAATTAAAATACTACCAGTTTTTTAATAGTCCCTATCTTATTTCGCGTGACGATCCCGTTTATACTCCCAGAGACTTTTAAATTACGTGGTTCAAAATAATACAATCCAATCTTTAAAGCTTTCAGATACATCCCTAATATAAAGTTGAACGATATAATAAGAACTTTTTATAAAGAATCGTGCAGATAATAACTTCCATTGTTCTTGCTAGCTACAATAAAAACATAATGTTGGGACAGAAATATAAATAAATAATAATAAACAAGAATGTACAATTTACGACGAGTTGCGGTCCAAAGAAGTATGTTTCCCAATATGTGACCCGTTTTGTAATAAACTTATTATTTCTAATCGCCTACGCAATCTATGAAAACCATAATATAATTTTATAGGTTCGAATTTATACTTTGATTTTATATAAAGATAGTTCAGAGAAATTGAAAGCGCCTCAATTACCAATTACCTGCATGGTTGACGCACGCTTTTTATTCCTAATAAAAAGTAGTATTATTTAATTATTTATCTTATTTATAATTATTAACTATGGAAAAAGAATTGTTTATTACAGGTATTTTTATAAGTACCTACTAAAGAATGTATGGCAAATTGAAGGTCCAGATAAGTCACTCTTAGTGGGGACTAAAGGTGAACTACGAGATAAGTCAACTACAGCCCTAGGCCCTGAATTGGTGAATGTTGACTGCAGATCAATATTCTAAGGCACCTATAAGAACAATGAGCTATACAAATGATTGTGCACTATCTTACACTGGGACAACACATATCTATCTATCTACCTATAAACCGAAAACGATTGAAGTGAAAACAAAAGAAGATGGTTTTTAAATTAAAAAAAGAAGATCGAAAATATAAGGTTACTTTAAATTTTTGACTGAGACTAACGTATTTCTAACTTAGAAATGAGGTTAGTTTTTGAACTGTAGGGCAAGAAAGAGTATGGTTGTAGGATGCAATTAGATTTACAATTGCATTTTAACATGAAAGAAGAAATCTTTGCTTAGTAGATGTAGTGTTGATAAGTATTTTGAAGAAGCTTTTGACAGGAACCTAAATACATACAATTCTAATACAAATAATATCAAACCACGGAGAAAATATTCTTAATTTAGATATCATTTTGGTAGTAGGTACTTTTGTGTGGGAAAGTCGTCCATCGCCGAAGCCTTGAGGGCAATTAAGGCAGCTGACAAAACTTAGAATCTCATAGTAATCCGAAAACTTAATTATCTACATTCTATAGTAATAAGGCTTACGCGACCAAAGTCCGGAGAAATCCGAATAGCAAACAGAAATGAACAGAAATGCGTATATATGTAAATGATGCCTCGGAGAAAGCCTGTATTATGACGAAATGCCGGTAAAACACTAAAAATACTGACGAGCTGGCAGGGTGTGTCTCGTCATGTTACCTTGAATGGAATGCTATCGCATCATCTGCGTGTTGAAGTTGTTCACTGTTGTTTCTTTTTGAAGCGGTTAAATAAAATAGATAAGTAATAAATTAAATAGGTAATATTTCAAAAATAAAATTTTTGGGATATTATTTATTTTTCTAGAGATAACCCCGAGGGCTCACGCATTACAAATAACAAAAATCTTAAAATACAGAATGCTGGACAATCGCCACACCATCATCTAGCCATAAGCTAAGCAGAGCTTGTGTTATGGGTACTAGATGACTGATATATTTAATATATTAGTGATGTAGGTATTTTTATATATATAGACAACGACCAGAATTCCTGAAACAAACCTACAAACATTTGACCTGAGACGGGAATCGAGCCTGAAAACTCATGCGTTGCAGACAGACCTTGGCCCTCCGCGCCACAATACGTAGATATTTTTATTATTACTATACATATATAGAAAATGACCAGAACACCTAATGTATCTGCAGATCAGACAAACATTTGTCCCGAGTCAACCCTCCTGCTTCAAAACAAATAAAACAAAAATCAAAGTGCTTTCTTTACTTTCCTTTACATCTTACATATCTCTTGGACATGTCAGATAACCAACCGTGTTGCTCCGATTTTATGATCTTCATAACGATACTAAACCTATACTACTGTTTCATTTAGGCAAGCCTCGTAGAATAAATCGCATTAGATTCATATAAGAAAAAAAAATGGCATTGTGGTTACAGCTACGCATCATTGATTGTGGTGAATAATAAAAAAATATCGGCAATTAACTCTCTCTGTAATTCTGCGTGTCTAAAAATGTTTTCGTCGTTATTATTAGATTTCATAAGTATTTTACACCTACGCACATTTACTATTTGTTACGTAACATTCTAATAAAATCTGTATAATAAATTAATAACCCTTTCATGACGTTTTCTATTAATTAATATAAAGACGAAAGCTTGTGAACATGTTTGGCCAAAGTCAACGCCAAAACTGCTGAATGGATTGAGCTGAAATTTTGCAAACATGAAGATCTGCACCTGGTGTGCTCTAGATAGGCTTTTTATTCCAAAAAACGCATGAAGCCGCGACCACAAGCTAGCATAAAATAAACTTTGAAAATGCCAGTTCTTACCGACCATTTAACCACTAAGAAGGCTAATTGTTTTATGTGACATAGACCTTCCTCTTTCGTAGACCTTTTCAATTTCTACTTGATGATATGCCGTATCGCATCATCATCACGTTCGTAACCCGTCTTCAAGACCAGTCCGACTGATGGCTATAAATAGGGCTTGAAGGTGTTGTCCTATTCCACTTGGTAGGGAGAATCTAATATTTGCGAAGCAGCATAGGGGCAAAGTAATAGAAGGAAAAATATGAACTCATATAAAAAAAATCTATTTATGTATTAATCATATCAGTCATTATAACAGCTCTGCTTAGCTTGAGGCTAGGCTGTGTGAATTGCCCAACATTATTTTTATTATTGATTGCTGGCAATAAGTAGTTCCTACCTAAGTGTGTGTTAATTACACACACTTACTACTGACATATAAAAATTAGTTAATTCAACAGATTTTTAGCATAAGAAACGGTTGTAATTCTTTTATTCGGTTATTGTAATTTTGTAGCAATAGAATACATCTTTAATTTGTAATAATTTCTTTCATTTAGATTGTTCAAAAGTATCTGGTAAATACATGATTTGGCTCATTCTCTAGTTCAATGTCACTTGATCCACATCATAAGCGCACAGATAAGTTTTTAGTTTTCAAACAACTGTCGTAAGTGCGGTACTCGGGTGGGCAAACGTCGGAAAAGAAAGTTCATAACGTCCATAGAGCAACCGGTCGCTGCGCTTTGACCCCAGCACAATGCTCCTCTACATACACAATTGATTGCCTATCTACAACAGAAGCGTTCATCTAATTGATAAAATGTACTTTATTCTGAAAAAACTTCGACTAAAACCAGATATAACTGAAGGGTAATAGAATTGGCGGCTTTATCCAGGCAAACAAATCAACAGGCTTAAAAGAGAAGATTATAGGTGGTGCAGGCACTTACGAAAATAAATCAAATACAAACTAAAATAACCCTGATACATGTATGGCTAATACGTTTACATACTAAGATACTTTTTATAAAGATTTGGATAATTTAAATGATGTTATTAGAAATAAGTTTAGAGGAGAAATGATAAGTTCATAAAAAAAACATCAAACAAACTTTTGACGAACGTCTATTTATTAGGCGTCTTTAGTAAATTATACTCGGAATTTTTAAGTTAATTTAAGAGACCTATCTAACCTGACCTATCTGTTTGAGAAATATTTAAAAAATAGTTACGACATTTAAAACCTATAATAGTTCCTTGAAAAAACTATTCCACAATAAGACCAAAACAATAAATTACAACAGCTGCTAAAATACATATGTATTTACCCGGGAAATGGCAAAACGTATCGAATTCTTTGCTTTTAGACACGCTCATTCAGTTCTCTCTAGTACGAGTATAGTAGTACACGAGAAAACGGTTAAGAGTAGTTACGAATTTCGACGACTATTACGTAGGTTCACTATAAGCTTCATGCTTTACAGTGTGCTAAACGGCTAAGCTAAACAGTTTCTTACGATGCTCTTTGACTGTTTTGTGAATTGTGCTAAGTATTAATCGCAACCGTGGTCAATTGGTAAGTACTGCCTACTAACTGGTAGGTTAGGCCTGGTTAGGCACGTAACAATTGAGAACTTCTACCGGGAACTACCACGAACTTTATTAAAGATTTTTAGATTTTCTTCGACTACCTTCATTATTCCCAGAGAAATATAGATAACAATAGACAAATGTGTCGGAACAAACGTTTGTATGATCAGTAGATATTTGTTCTGAATGTTCCCCTGGCCTCTCTGCTCTACTTAGCTTGGGGTTGGATGATTTTATATTTATTATTATTTTTATTTATTGCCGTGTGGTGCCGCAATAGAATTTCACCACCCCAACTCTTCCCGTGGGTGTCTAAGAGGAGACTAAGGGACACACACCGGGGGGCGGGCAGCAGCGTCCTCTGCAGAACAACTCAACCGAACTGCGATTCCTAACCCGCATGCCCAGCAACGTGGGGATTATGGGCATTAACCCCCAAATGATAACGCCATCTATGGCGCTCATAAGGGGAGGCCTATGTCCAGCAGTGGACTATTATAGGCTGGTGATGATGTGATGATATTTATTAATTTAACTTTATTGTGTTCATCAAAACCAAATCATATAACAGACAAATATCTACTTCAACCATTGTATCACAATCGGCGACCTTATCGCTAAAAGTGATCTCTTCCTGACCACATTACCATTAATATAATTATGGTTAATTACTAATTACTACCGAATAACCATTTATTCTCTTTTATGGTTTTATTATGAGATGCTTATGGGCGCTCTTACTTTATTCACAATCTACATCCATTACCAAGAAGTCTGTGCTAGATTTAATGCTTGTTTGTGCTTAAATTAGGCAAGGCATACTGTTATTGCTATTCCCTATTACGATGGATGTAACTTGTATATGTTTACGAAAGATGTAAAATTTCGTGCGGTCAATAACAATTTACTGTTTTCAAACGAGGTTATTGGTGTAACGATAATTTAAGTAGAACGTAACAAATAGTTTTAATAAAATACAGCGGAGCATTATGTGTTGAAAGGTAAGCGTCTATTATTCTTCTCTTTGGAATGATTTACTATTCACATAACATTATTTTAGACATAGCAGAGTTTGTGTTATGAAAACTAGATGCAGTATTGCTGTCATCACACATTACACAAAATTTTGCTGGTAAATCAGGATAAATAAACCTGCTACATTATAAGTATTTCTTTTTATTCACATATCAATATGAACTGAACTCAGTAGAAATATTATCATGATATTATGCCACAAGCTCTGCTTAGCTTGGGTCTAGATGATGCTGTGTGGATTGTCCAGCATTATTTATTTATTAATTATTATTATTGTTATTATTTGCGCTTTGAGTATATGAGATAGAGGTACCTAAACAGGGCTCTGTCCCTCGTATACGTAAGAAATAGAATAACAGAACCAACCCGAGGAATGGCTTCCTAATTTATATTTCTACCTCATCCTTGTGAGTCAGGGTAATTAGGTAGGTTCGTCTTGAGTCATACAGTCCCCAGACGACTGTCCTACGGAATACTGAAACTCACAT
Organism: Eupithecia pulchellata; assembly: GCA_963931895.1. Lineage (NCBI taxonomy): Eukaryota > Metazoa > Arthropoda > Insecta > Lepidoptera > Geometridae > Eupithecia > Eupithecia pulchellata. Next base: position 6,198,970 of record OZ007528.1, on the reverse strand, counting down.
AGATGAGATGATATCTAGGAAGAAAAGGAGACATGAGGCCGCAAAGTGGTATTCCACTTTGCGGCCATGTTTCCTATACTTAACCAAAGCACACATATAAAAGTAACTGTACGAACCGAACAATCAAGATCTCGAATAACGATTCATATTCTGAAAAAATATCTATATCGCTCAGGAATTTAAAAAATAAATTTATGTACCAACGAGATCCGTCAAGTGTGAGTGCGGCTAGTTAAGCTAAGTGTTTACCGAGTTTACCGAACTTTGTCAATTATACCTTATTATATTATACATATAATTGACAAACATTAGAGACACACAGTTAGAGACTTTGCTATAATGATGATTATGTACTTAAAAGCAGTAGGTACTACGTATCTATACCGACATTTCGTATACGGATCACTGTGCAACTTCAGAGATTAGGGCGTAACTATGGGTACCTTGAAATTGCCGTTTTGTATGGAGAATTTGAAGATAACTGATTTTACATAAGAACATTTTAATTTTTTCGGGTATAACAAATTCTACTGCAGAGCAATTTGGTGTGTAAAATGGGACAACATTATGAAAATTATACATAGCCTAAATTTATAACTAAACTAGGTATAACGAAAGCGACAGCACAAGAAATGAGCTTTTATTTATTTTTCAGAATGTACATTACTATTAAATTTTTCTGATTATGTCAAAAAAGTATGAAATCAACAGTGTTGAGGTTTATATATCGATAAATAATCTGAGTCGTTGGAAATCATGAATCATTATAATTATTGTTCCGAAATAATTTCAGTCCTTAGTCATTTCATTACGCGCGAAAAAAGACAGATACCATTCTGGGAACGATTCCTAAGTAAAATGAGCTATAATCTAAAAAGCACCTTTATAGCTCTTGATAATTTTACTGAGCTTTCCAATGCCTTTAATAAATTATACCACACGATATTTACGCGTGGTCAATTCTCCATCGCCCATACAGTGGTTATATTCTCTTTGGCCCATACCTTCAAACCATCTTCGAGTCATACCTAACTAAAAAAAACAAAAGAAAGTGTCCGTAACCAATTATTCATCAAGTGTTATCTAAATGCTAGAATTATTCAAGACATCATCGATGAATTTACAAACATCATCTCGGATATCGCACTGACATAACAAAACGTTTTGGATGTCGTGGGTGCGCGCGCGCCGACCTAAGGCTCTTACGCAGTGCAACGCTGAACTTCACTGTGCTTGCACGCGCTTCTACGACCATCGACTATCGATAAACGTTTCGTCGATAAACTGTAAGCTGTAGTGTTGTGAAAAAGGAGTGTCACCATGTTGCGCGCAGTGAGTACATGTGATTTAATTTATTAGTTTAATTTAGGCTAGGGATTTTTAATTTTACATGTACATCTATGTTTGTCTCTAAGGTATTTATTTTATGGGCTTTAAGTTACTTTTTATGTACTTTCTTTGTTGCCTGAAATAAAGTTATTATTTTGGGGATGCTTTAGGAATAACGTTTGTTAAGTAGGTATTATGTAAGATACTATATAGATAGTGTTGATAATCTTTTTTTTGGGAGAAAGTCAGATAAGTCTTATGTGACCTTTTCGTAGAAAAAAATATCGGCCATTTAGACTAGATAAGTTTTATTTCAAGTTCAGATTTATGAAGAGATTCACGTATACCTACACTACATAGTTGATAAGAAACCAATAATTAGTAACATATATCATACATAATTAATTATGCTTATTCATAATTAAGAAATAATTCTTTATTCATAATTATTGACATAAAATATACTTACCTGACAGTAATATTATTTTAATTATCATTGAAAATGAAGTAAATAATCAAAATGATTGTACCTAATAACTATCAGTAAATATCAGTCTGACATTTTCTAAGATGACTAAATTTGTCGTGGACAGAATATTTGTGGGTCTCATGCTTATTTAAATTAAACCTCTCACTGAACTTCCGGTATGCCACAATAATAATAGCTGCTAATAAATGGACAGTCGGCCTCAAATTATACTGATATTTCTATAATAAAGTATACTCGATTATTGTGTGAGTTTTTGAATAGTTTTTCATGTCACCTAAAAGCTATTAATAATAACATTAATAAGATACGACCTCTGTGGAGCGGTGGGTGAAGGTCCGCCTGCGACGCAGAAGGTTGCCTGTTCAGTTCCCGCCTCGGGACAAATATTTGTTTAGAGTGATCAGGTCGTTATCTATGTATAATAAAAAATATCTATCTATGAAATCAAATTATCAAGTATATCAGTCATCTAGTACCCCCTGCACAACTTGAGGCTAGGTGATGTTGTGTGGATTGTGCGGCATTATTATTATTTGCATTATATTATAAAAGCTTATAAAAGCTATTTAATTGTAATCTCTGTCTACTTTGTCTAAAACCTTGGTTGTTTATGTGATAATAATTCACACTTTCAACAGGTGCTTATAGTTAAACGAACTTCTTCATCGATTACTAATTTAAAATATTATAATGCTGAACTTTAAGTGCACTTATAATAATGCACTTAATTCTTATAATGAATAATGTACTTCATCCTTTATTTTATGATCAAGCTATAAACGTTGGAGCATCTTGGCTACGATTTAGACTGTACTAGCAAAATTTATTGCACTTTAATTTACAGTAGCTCAAAAGTTACATAAGATATTTAAATATCTAATGTAATTAATTAATGAGAACACGGAAATAAGAACTATAAAAGTAGGTGAAGTTTTATAGGTACGAGAAAGACTTGATAAGTTACATACAAACTTCATAAGTTTATAAATACTATCACTTGTATTGTAAATACGAATGTCTGGATGTATGAATGGATGTTTACTTCGAAATGCCAAAATATTGAACAGATCGAGTTGAATCTTGCATAAAGATAGTTCTGGAAATCTCTGTAATACATGGGCTACTTTTTGATCCCATAAATACCTACTGATCTATTAACGTTTGAAGGTTATTTCTATTCCATAGGAAATTTTCCATACAATAACCTTTAAATTTCCATAAAAACAGCGCTTGTGAAGCTGCGGACAGAAACTAGTAATAGTATATCAAAAGTGACTCTGTATATAAGCATTTCACGCTTGAACGGCTTAACGAATCATAATAAAATTTGGCAGGGAGGTAGACTGTATCAAAATGTATCGAGAAACTTTTTATCCCGTTAAAGCACGTGTGAATTCGCAGCCAGAAGCGTGTGCGAGGTACATTCCTATTACTTAAAATAACTATAATAACTTTCGTATCACTAAAAGTAATATTAAAGTTAATAGGTAACCCTGCATAGACCTGATCAAAGGATTCTCTAGTTACGCAACGAATGATAAATTGATTATTTACTAAACCGTAATTAAAAAGTCGTCACCAGAAGCCAGAGGGCACAGAACGCTGGCAGCATTGCCACTTAGAATGGCAATGGTAATTCGTTAACCTAACTACAAGATAGCATTTATATATGAATTAGAAAATAAATATGTACGTGTAAATAGTTGTGAGTAATAGTTTTTTTTTAATTCTGTAATTAAATAGGTACTGTTTTGTAGTTTTAGATGACATAAAACAAGTACCTACGTTTATGTAGGAAGAGGCGCTATAATAAAACTTAGCAAGACCTCTTTTATACAAATAAAATTTGGCATCAGTTTTGCGTAGTTAACAAAAACATTAAAAGCTTCGTCCTTTCCTATATTTAGCGCCTTGCGATACAGCGCTCCGGAGACCGCGAGGAACTACTTTTCATTGATTTCATACGAGTTCGTATGAAGCTATTGAATCCGAAAATTAAAGTTGTCGAATGATTTTATTGATATGTTGTCTAGCGGTGCCACTTTACCGTTCAGCGGTATCATCCAGTATCTTCAACATTTCAAAAACTTTTTCCTACCATAATTAAAAAGCGCTTTATAAAATAGTGCAAACTCATACTAGCAACTCAGACCAAACAGGTCCATTGTAAAAATAAAGAAGACAATGGTGAAACACCGGAATACCGCGAACAACATTGATATTGTGTGTATACGATCTTCTTATTTACTTAAACATCTGTAGTGTGATATATTTACAAATATAACTTTAGTTATTTTTAAACAAAATAATGAATGAAAGGTTTTTTTTAAACAAATTTAAAAATGATACGATAATTATTACATACTTTGGGGTTGCAGTATTGAAGTTTTCATACGGATCCCAAACTTTCTCATTCAGACCCCATAGAAAGGGTAAAATCGGTCCTATAGTTTCGGAGCCTATTGAATTCAAACGATAAAATTTTTCGTCATTAAAATAAACATATAGATTTTATTTATAGCTTTAATCTCATTTTCTTACGACCAAAATTATGTTTAGTTTGACTCCTGGTAGATATTGGTAGACAATTTTGTTGTAGCTCTACATTGTATGTTTTGTATTATAACAAATGGTATTCTATTGTATTTTATACAAGTTCGGTCAAAAATAAGTTTTTATGAACTTCCCAAGATACGATTTCGCATACTTTAATTTATGTATAATTCTTTACTGGAATGCATTGTATGTATGTATTCGTCCTAATTGTAATATCCAACTACAATCTACAAAATTTATTGACATAACCGAGTCTTTCTAGTCTGTTTTTAATTGCGTATAAGCAAATCGTGAGAAATATTAAGAAATATTTATGTCACTTTGCTTTGTTTTTTTTTTTCAACTTTCGTGACTTTAAATCTATTATAGTAAGAACCTACTTACCAACAATAAAAATATATGACAGCCAAAAAGATATTTTACAATACCCGTTATACAAAAGTAGGTATTTATTTATCAATGCGCTTTCCCCATTACATAAGACATGATGATGCGAGCTCGTTTACAAGATTCCGACTCTAAAGAGAATGACGGCTATTAAGGATTCATCATTTACTCGTATGCGCCCGCGCACGTGTTATGACTGCAACTGTTCAACAGAAGCATAGACTAGTGAACAGAGTCTGTTCACGTAGGAAGCAGGTCGTAATGCGCTTGGTGACGGGTAAATGTTGCATTTTATAGACGTCACTACTATTGCATGGTAGAGAAAAACTCTCAATTTTCAACGATAACCATCCTTAGGGATGGTGTGGTGGCAGAGGACCTCACGTAGTACAAACACACAGTTCGATACATAGCCATTGGTTTATCCATTTGGTCTCCTTGGAGCCTAGACCAAGGCGAGGTACCAAGTCTCTCCTGATTTTAAAATAATTATCTGAATATCTGGCGTATCAGAATCCTACAGCGGAGCAATGCAGCTAGCGTATTAGGGACGCTTCCAATTGGTATTGATTTACATTTTAAATACTAGTTCTAATTGTTTATTTTATGTGATAGTAATTTTCTTTATATTATATGTATCATAAAAATATTGTATGTATTGTATCGTATTAAGTATACCAGTTGTCTATAGTACCCATATCTGCTTAGCTTGGGGCTAGATGATGCTGCGCGAAATTTCCATTATTGATTTATTTATAATGCAATACTTTATATTGCACGTGCACCGGTCAGTAAGGAGCCTTCCAGTAAGAGCACCGGTCGAAAACAACTACTTTACGTGCATTCGTGAAAAGAAATTCAATCTGACCCTTATCAAAAATGCAATCTCAGAAAGTTTATAGACTTGCCGAAATGACCAGACCGGAAGATTATGAAATGCTACTTTTTGAAAGCATCCAGATTATATCTAGAAGAACTAGACTTCAGGAATGTCAATAGCTTAGGTATCATAAAATGTTGTTTATTTTACTGGTCTTCTAAAAGTTTCTTATTGACGGCGCGACGGCGGCGGCGCTTGCCAGCAAACGACGATTTTCACGTTACGTTATCTACGTTTTTACGTTATCTTATGATTTAACTACTGGGTAGTAGTTAATTCATAAGCAAAGCAAGCTTGTTAAATTTGACCACATGAGATACTGACAATGTACAAGTTTAAATAGCTCGGTAGATAGGAATCAATTGTTTTTATTACATTGTTTCGTGTTCGACGACCATTAGCCCAATTTACGGGCTCTATGGGCTAATACACACTGTGATTAATTTTACACAACTGCATCTGTTATTTATTAGCCTAGTTAGATCATACAAATGGGTTGTTGATAAGATTTCGTTATATCTGACGACCTCTATGGCACTGACGAAGGTCCGCCTGCGACGCAGACAACTGCTGGTCCGATTCCCGCTATGGGACAAAAGTTTTTACGAACTGCAGATATTTACTTCAGGTGTTCTGGTCGTTTTCTATGTATGTTTAATATAAAAATGTCTATCTATATATATGTACCTACCCATACCACCAATTCTCCTCTGCTTGAGGCTAGATGATGCTGTGTGGATGAATCATTATAATTTATTTAAAGTTATTAACTTTAATGACTTCTGTTAATAAGTAGGCAAATAAACACATACATTAGACCCTTGTATTTTTTGTGATGAAAGATATTTAATAGCTTCATTGATAACTGTTACTTATTAATTGGTTTCTTTCATCTCCGTCTAAAAGCTTTGGCCATGATAAGTTTGTGAGGGACTTTATTAATAGTTTTTAGATTCGTAGAAAGCAGTCACGCGTGATTTATGCATGTAGGCAGGCTCTCTTCCAAGTAAGCATCGACGTTATGCAATGATTTGGCAACTGTGAACTCAAAACTTCCTGTTTTACACTAGTCCTTTTTATTGTCGACGACATCTGTGGCGCGTTGGGCGATGTTCCGCCAAGGATGCAGGGCGTTGCGGATTCGATTGCCTCTAGAAAAATGGTTGTACAATCTGCAGATTTGTTCAGGGTGTTCTGGTAGTTTTCTATATATAATAAAAATATCTATCTGTTATATATTGTATTATGTATATCAGTCATCTAGTACCCATAACACAAATCTGCTTAGCTTGGGGCTAGGTGATGCTGTGTGGATTGTCCAGCATTATCTAATTATCCTGACGTGCTCAGTTGCGCGATTCGTATTCTAGCCGTATATAAAGGTTTTAGTAGTATTATGTATATCAAATCAAAATCAAAATATCTTTATTTATAAACATATCATATATTTATTTATATCAGTGAACTAGTTTCCATAACACTAGTTCTGCTTAGCTAGATGATGCTGTGTGATTTAGTAAAAGGTAAAAGTAAAAATGTATTTATACACTAAAAAGAGATACATGGTATACATTCTTAACAAATTATAAAGCAAGATAATTAAATTAAAATAATTTTTAATGACTGCCGTCCAAAAACACCTGAATTTTATTCAAAAATAATCGACGAATGTGTTTGAAAATGTGGTCTTAGATAATGAAAGATTTACTACCTAATCAATTTTATCTTCAAAAGATGCTCTTTGAACTCATAATCGAGGTTTCAAAAGAGGAACTTCATCAGATTCAAAAGAAACACAAATTTTTGTACCTTTCTATTCGTGCGACTATGATATTTAGAAAGTGGCCATAATTTTGCTGAGAAGCTTTTAATATTTCTCACGATGTTACACCTGATTCCGATATTCCTCTGACTAACAATAGTAATGCTGAAAGTTACAGTCGAGCTCAACCTTATATTCACGACCTGTGAATCTAGACTGAACTTTACAGTACCTAAATTACCTAGGTATGATTACAAACATATACGGGTGGCTTTTAGACATGGGAGTGGATGGCCAAATCCGAAACCATGAGAGTTAGAGAAAAGTCGTGTCGAGTCTCAATTTATGACAAGTTTTTGTTAAAACTGCACTTTTAGATATGTTTTACTTTACGTTTGCATGAAATCGAAACAATTGATCTTTCAAAAAATTTGACTCCTTTTATTTTTGCATCTACGAAATAAGTCAAATAGTTTCGGATTTCGCTGTCCACTTCCATCTCAAAAAGCCACCCTGTATAACAACAGCGCTTCAAAGAATGAGCTTAGAATGAATTTATGGTACTAAAGGTGACAACGCTGTCAAACTATTATATTATTTATTTATTTATTTTATTTAAACTAATAATCAGTCGGAGTTGTTTATTTTACAATGATTTATTTTATTGTCTGATTTACTCTGTAAAACGACTCCGGCACTTACATAATACATTGCGCACAAGAATTAAAACTATACAATCATAAACGTCGATAACTAAGACGGACCAAGCTATAAATTCAATTCAGATTCAAAGTTAATATACCAAACGACATAAGATACCAAACAGACTTCCAAGATTGATGATGTTATTGTAGAATACATTGTTTCCTCTCCACGTCGGTTGATAATACTAAATATAATTACTCATGACCTTTATGAAATCAGTTGCATGGTGTCGTAACATAATGGACACTACAGATACAGTGGGGTACGCTGATGGTGATTGAATATCACATGAAACGGTGAGCATATATACGAGAATGGTATATGTAATGTACTAATGGATTCATTTAACCTTCTTCCACTAGTGAACAAAATAATTTAGTGAAGAGGATATCAATAACACCTATAATTTCTTATAATTTACTGTATGAAATTTGACTTGTCTAAAAGCCTGAAGAAATAAAGTTTCAATAACTTTATTAAATTCCTAATAAGTAAATAATAATAGTAAATAAAACATTTATTAACAAAGAGACTACAATTAAATAACCAAGTTAGAACTAGTATAAATTTACAATTGAAGCAATTGAGACAGACAAACTGAAGTTAGCTCAATTGTTTCAACTGATCCATACCCTCGCTGTATGGTAATGATAAAATAAAAAATATTTTTTCATAATAAATTAGGACTAAAAGAATAACAGATAATACCTAACCTCATATCTTAGTTATGAGATACTGCAAGTGAACTAGGTTAAAATAATGCTGCACAATTCACACATTATCTAGCCCCAAGCTAAGCAGAGCTTATATTATGGGTGCTAAATAACTGATATTAATACCGTACACAACATAGATAGATATGTTTTATAATTTATAGAAAACACCCAGAACAGCCATCTGCACAAATAGACAGAACATAATATTATCTGCGGATCGTACAAACTTGTGTCACGAGTCGGAATCAAACCCTCTTGCGTCGTAAGTGGACCTTTGCCCCTGCGCCATGGACGTAAAGATAAAAGATAAACGACACCATTATGCGTATTCGACATACTAAATCTGTATACGACCTGTCTATAAAACTAGAATAGGAGCAAATCTAATAGACAAGACGTGTGTCAAATCAGACCAAACGATTGTATGCAAACGAACCCATTGTTGCAAAATATGAACTTTAATCTACACACTTAAGGTGGGCTATTTTATGTATAACAAACAGATAACAAAGATATGCATATATGTAATGCACATAGTTGTTTACAAGGTACTTACTTAATTGTTATACGGGTATGTATATTGACTATTATACACCTACGCCTAGTAATAATAATCAATCGTTACAGCAATTGCGTGGATCACGAACATCAAACTTGTACTATAATTGTATGCAAAGGCGAAGATTAGACATTGATTGTATTTTGTAACGTAGATAGAACCTATTTAGAGGTCTCTATGTGCTGTTTTGACTTACTATCAAGTACATAAATAGATATGTTTTATTATGTATAGAAAACACGCAGAACAACCATCCATCATCTATTCTTACATACTTTCGCCATAAAACTAGCATTGGGGACAGTTGAACCTCGCGCGCCATGGGACCGTCCGATATAAAAAAAAATTCTTGGTTTTGAATATTTTTGTTATGAAAATTAACATATTCACTGTTATTTTTGGGTAATAAAAAATTGTACTAAAAATCAATAGTATCCAATCTACAGAATAATTAAATAGAAGTAGGTTTTATGACAGGTCCATATATTTTTTAAACAATAATAATTGAACCAGTATTATTATTTTGACGTTTTTATACAATGTAATGATAAACTAAGAAAATTGTACCCTATCTAGGCTATAGGGTTAAAACCCGGTAAGTGCAAAAAGTTTGAAAATGTATACCTTGTAGAATGCTAATAAAAATTACAAATCAACAATCTCGCGCCATCCCATGACGATTAGCCTAAAGGAGTCTAGGCTGATTCTAACATGAGTACTTCATCTAAAAAGGTTGTGCAACCTCAAACTACACTTACAAACAATGAGCTCAAACCAACCATGCTAAGATGTTTCCAATGTTAAAGATATCAGCAAAGAATACGGGACAATGCACATTTATAATTAGATAAACAATTAAGATTGTCGATTGAGATGAAAGATTCGCGGGACGGCTTATTATTTTATGTGGGTGGGAAATTAACATAACGCCAGTCATACTTTAGATGCAGGTGAACTAAAATTAAGAAAATAATACCAACGATTATTTTTACTTTAATATTTGAGATGAAACCTAATATACAAATATAAATATTGTCCTCCTCATCGACTTCGATGACGGTGACCCTAGATATTATGGATACTGTACATATACCAGAAAACCTGATACCGTACAGTAACTAAACGTAACTAAATATAACAAAGGTCGGTAATGCTGTCATTGCCATCTGCAGTCAACAGCATTATATATGTAGTCCATTCGAAAAAAAACTACGAGAAGAACTAGATTAAAGGTTAATCATTAATTCTAAAACCGTAATATATCACACACAATGTTCCGAAAATCACTTTCCACTTTGTTGCTGTTCGTCACCGATGATAATACAGACAGGACCGGTAAAGCCCATCAAGAATGGTAGGTAGTTCTTAAATGACCACAAGCAATCGTAGAGAAAATAATTTCTCCCTTTCTAGTTTAACTGCAGACAACAGTGGAAGGCAGTTTGCGTAAAATTCGCACGTCCATAGGGCGCATCTCGTCACCATGACGTAAACTTTCACTCCACATCATATGGTAGGTACTCCTCCACGGTACTTAACTTGAAACGGCGGCGCATGTTTAGAGTAGAACCTATTTAATGGTCTATGAAAATAAACTATGTTGGCTGTTTAATGAAATCTTAAAAGAAAAAAACCGAAAAAAAACGTTTCTTATTTTGACAAAAGATTGTGCTGCACAAAATTCAAAATATCAATTTCAAGATTTTTGACAGATGAGTTTCATACAGCGCCATCTACCTTAGTTTGTTGTAACTACTTTTTTCAAAGGTTTCATTGAAAAGTTCTTATTGTTTTTTCCTATAACATTACATAAAGGTGATACAAAAAGTTTTTTATCTTGTCTCGGAATCCAAGTACAGTAAGTAAAGCTTTGACCTTGACCTAATGATCTGATCGAATCCTATAAGAATAATTTCTTTATAAATGCATGTATTGCCAAATTATAAGTTCGTGAGAGTAATTCACACTGGCAATAAATGAAAAGTAAGTAGGTTGAGATTTTTATGCAACACGAAATCCCGTTAGAGTTACGATCTCTGATTACCATTTTGGTTCTAATAATCAATAAAAAAAATTATGATTCCAAGAAAACTTACCAGATTTATAAATAAGTGCATCATTAATTTGGTTATATCCGGCATCACAGTATCAATTTATTAAAAATGTCATGGACTAAAATATTCATAATGATGTAACTTCTCATAAGCTACGGTTCTCGTACGACGATGCTAAGTATCATTCAAGAAACTTGATAAAAATCTTCATAAATATTCAAATAACAGAAAACTCATTCTGATTGGACCTGTTCCGGTAAAAGATTAGATAAACGATCACGTAATAATTTCTTTCTGGAAATTGATATCAACTTGACAGTAACAAGGTATATTTTATTGAAATAGTGGATGATACTGTGATATATATACTTAAAGAAAAAATCCAAAGTGATGTTATGATTATGGAAATCAAATTTTTATATGCATAATCAAGTGTACCTAAAGTGTCGCGGTGTTACACCAACTGCATACAATAGCGATCCCGCTCGGGCTGTACCCAGGCGAAGTTATTAAAAACTAGCGGTCAGCCCGGCTTCGCACGGGTATTTAACAAAAATTGAATTTTTCATGCGGATCCCTAACTTTTTTGAAAATATTCTATAGCCTTTGTTCATCAGGGAAAATTAAGGATTCCAATGTTAAAAGAATTTTTCAGGGAAAATGGATTAGACAGTACTTTCGGACTTTTATTCAATTCAAGCAAACAATCAAATCTTTCCTCTTTATAATATTAGTATAGATAAAACACAGCATTAACAACAAGGGCCCACCCAACATTGAAATTAATGTGGATTTGGTAATTTCGGGCTTTTCCTCGTTTCTTACCAAAAGCTGCTCTAAACGGCATCCCATGTCGAAATCACTCAGGTACCTACGTTGAAGGTGAAGGTATTAATTGGTTGAGCTACATGTAGATTGTTTGCAATAATTTGCAAGTAGTATTTACAATTATTGTATATTTATTGTTAAGTACGTTGAAGATCTATGGATAACTTTGTGTTTCCAACATTCACTCAAATACTGCTGAATTGAGAGCTAGGTAAGGCCGGCATTTAAATTACTTATTTAGAATGAATGTTGTACCATCAAAGTTTTCTATTAACATTTCCATGGAGATTGTAATAATCTCTTCAACGTTTCGAGAACACGGAACAAATTGATAACAATCTAACAGGTAATGACAGCTCAGAGAAACATTAGCCCGCTTCGAATTAAAAGCATTTCTAATATTACAAGCTGAGATGTATTGTGTATGCAGACGAGGGGAAATTGGTTATTTGATTGTAAATTTATTTGTTAATTTTAACCTTTTATCAATAAGTTGAGAGTTAAATATGGTAGATACATTTATCATTTCTAATATTACAAGCTGAGATGTATTGTGTATGCAGACGAGGGGAAATTGGTTATTTGATTGTAAATTTATTTGTTAATTTTACCCTTTTATCAATAAGTTGAGAGTTAAATATGGTAGATACATTTATCATTTCTAATATTACAAGCTGAGATGTATTGTGTATGCAGACGAGGGGAAATTGGTTATTTGATTGTTTTATTTGTTAATTTTACCCTTTTATCAATAAGTTGAGAGTTAAATAGGGTAGATACATTTATCATTTTTCAAGTCTAATCAGCTAGTCGGGGACTCTTCCAACTGTTATATTAGTTCTAATTTGATATTATATTGTAACTAAATAAATAAAGTTTAATAACAAAGAAATCTGAACTTCCTGGTTATGATACGAGTATGATTGATTATTTGAGCTGCTTGTAGTTTGTTTGCAATAGTTTTCAAGTAGTTATTTACAACTGTAAATACTAGTCCTTCCTGATATGTTTCTGTTATATCATTGTAATTTATTTTATTTTTTTATAACTATAAGATATCTGAGAGATCTGGGAGAGAGAATTGAGATCTCGAGATATTATGTATTTGAATGCTTCAATATCTTTAGTATTTCATGAAGATAATCGTCACAGCTTTTTGCACAGCCAAAATGTTGAACCGCATTTTACATCAGCTTTGACCATTTTAGGTTTAAAGAACTTTTATTTTTCATAAAAACTTTACAGTTCACTTAAAATTAGATAAATCTAAACAGTAATTATGTACTAAATCTAAGATCAACTAATTAAATGGCTCCTGGGCTCTGATGCTTAACTAAAGGTAATATGATGATGACTAATGATTTTATTTATGAGTTTTATATTTATATTATGTGTAGTTATGTTATTATATTATTCTATTGAGTAGACATGTGCTTTCGGCATATTTTTATACACATTAATGCTATCACATTCTTTTATGTTATTAGGTAAATTATTAAAAGTACGTGCTCCTTCTGAAAGAATCGTCTTTTTTCCGTAGTTTGTACGTGTATTAGGTAATTTTAATTTAATTTTGTTCCTAAAACTATATTTACTTTCTTTTAACTGTAAACTTATATTTGATTGTATTGACTTTGATGTAATATTTTTTATTAGAAGACATGTTTTAAAAATATATAATTGTTTTAAATTAAGTATTTTTGTATTTTTATATAATTCTTTTGTGGGGGTGTAATATGAATAGTGATATAAAACTTTTATAATTTTGTTTTGGACTCTTTGAAGGGGTTTTAAATGGGTGTCAGCAGCTGATCCCCATATTTCAATAAGGTATTTTTACTTTCCATAAAGGTTCCTATAACCTGTAAAAGAATGAATTGCGATGTAGATAACATTGAAATAGAAACATTTCCTACGATACTAGAGTGAATTTTACTTTCAAACGCGATCATTCACTGCGCCAACATTGTTACTGCCGACAATTATCTTATAACAATACCTTTCAAAATGCTGAGAAAGCGGTACTATTTAGTATTTACCTATTTAGTAATCATCTGATGCCGTGATGCGCCTTCAGCTAACTGCCATCAGCGCATCTCCAGTGCCGAGGCCTGATTCTGGAGCGCTATTTCGATATTCATAACGATTCAGCGGACGAACCACGACGCTACATTAGTAGAGTCTCGATAGAATAACAGTTTTGTAATACCGTTTAAAGGCTCCCAAAGTCGGGGCTCAGGAGATACGCACGAGTCACGGAGGAAAGTTACTTCACATGTCATGTAAGCGAAGCACGTAGTGCACTGCATGTCACATGCATCACAGATCGAGATCCCTAAATAAACGGTATAAATAAGGTGAATATTGAACTTCGGAGCCATACCAATATTACAAATCTGAGAGTTATTCTGTATGCTTGTTATGCCTGTGTGTTACCTTTTTAAGGCGGATTTTTGATGTAGAGGCTATCCCAAGGGAGAATATAGATACCCGTAAAAGCATGCGAGAAATCATGCCATAATAATATAAACCTATCTTAGGCATGATGGGTGAATCCATTTTAGCAAAGAAGAGGCACCTGCCCAATTTAAATACTTTCTTTGTGTTCATACATATTTCGAAAGTGGCAAACATCGAATAAACATCTCGTATAGAAAACTCGGGGCTTTGCTTGCATTTCTATACTAATATTATAAAGAGAAAAGTTTGATTGTTTGTTTGAATAGGCTTCGCAGTTACAGGACCAATTTGAAAGATTCTTTCACATTGCATATCCCTCATAAACATAGGCTATTGAACACTTTTCAAAAAAGTTAATTTACTTCACTCTTACTTACTCACTACTTACTGTAAGCCAACTTTTATATGTCTGTAAGAAATTAAAGATTATTGAAATTTATGTAAATTACTTGTAGGTATAAAGCCGGAGCGGAACACTAGTTAAGTAAAGTAGCCAATACATTATTCCTGTCCGCATCTATATGTATGCAATAATATTTTCAGCCCGATCAATTCAGTAGTATGGTCGTTTACTTGGATTGTAAAACCAATGGTTATATTTTCGAAAATATTACCACAAATACAGCAAAACAATAGACTACACAACGACGAAACCTCGTCCCATATTTTAATCCGATGTATTCGCTAATTCGATGACATTCTCACGAGAATCATATACCTAGCACTTGCATAAGCGAATAGTAATCCTTGTTTTGATACGACATTGATATTTCACAAAGCCTTGCGTAAAATCAACACTTGATTATTCCGCCTCGAGTTCGGCGCATGTCAAGTGTTGATTTTACTTTTAATAGGTCCTTACATATGTCTATTCAAATTTGTCCGCAGGTAACAATTATGCAAATTCTTCATAGCTACTAAACGTAAGAGAAATTCATGGGTGCTTACGAAACAGTTTTTATTATGCGTAAGTCACGTCTAACAAATGAGGTTCTTTTGTATCATTTATTTACACAGTTAACGTTCGTAAACTAAGTGCTTCCAATAAATAGACAGCTGAGTAAATTTAACTTTAAATTCTCGGATTAAGCGTCGAAAATACAATATTTATTTTAAGTTAAAAATCTCATTCACACATCATTGTCAAACAATCAGCTTGTTGTTGTGCAATCGAATCTAAGAAAGATCTGTACTTAGGTACCTGTTTACATGGAGTCCAAGTGAATAACGGGACTTGAAACAATTCAATAGCATTCCAATGGATTTCACAAGAGCAATCAGTGATCTAGTGATATTCTTAAATCAATTGAGCTTTAAAGCTCAGGAAACAAAAGAAAGGTATCTGGTAAAGTTTGATTAGAATCTTTTTATGTGGTAACCGGCAGGAAAGTGGGAAGCAATCAAAAATTGACGATCAATTCCAGCATGTTGGGTAATAGACAAATCGATCTGCGGTTTGAACACTTGCAAGTTGTTCATTATTGAAAATGGTCACTACCGAACTGGCTACCGTGACACCTTTGTTTATGATATGTTGCACATTTTGCTTCAAAGTAAACGACGACGGTCTATCGTTGCTACCTCTTTTAATTTAGATCAACCAACCTTAAAGTAGAAGACCTGCCCGCGGGCAGGGACTTCATTAGGTTGGTACTTTACGTAGTTTTTTTTTTTTAGTTCTTGTATACACAGATATTTTATGTAAGTATGTAATTTACACCTTTTGAGGCAGTCCAATCCGGTAGAGACCAAAATTTAAGCCAGGATTTGATCAACGTAGTTCCGTGCATACCTAAATTAGTTTTTCCAAAGAAGGCGCGATGCTCACAATAAATACCCGTCAATATGTAGTAGGTAGGTAACAATGGACCAGAGGTGAGTGCGAAACCCGCAAACCGCAGCCTAAATCGTTTATTTCAAAACATCTCATTTTATTGCTCATCTCATAAAGCGTCGTCGAGAGCATGCGTGAACATTGTAGAAAATGCTTCCTTGTAATTTTCTAAAGACATAGTAAGAAGGTAGAGAGGTGACACAATGCAAACGCTGTTTGCTTTTGCATTGAATTAGTTGCACTGTGGCTTTAAATAACTTAATCTCTGGACCAATCTGTTTTCTTTAACAACCACGCGTCGGTATTGTTGCGCTATTGCCAAAAGTAAAAGAGCTTTATATCAACGTTGCTTCTTTAGCGACCATAATATTCTTTAGGTACACCAATTGGAAAACTTTAGAGTTGAACTAATAAAATCGGAGCAAATTGCGGACTTAAGTAGAGTTCCTAGATTTTGAATAAGATCCAACGACCAAAACAATCCGCCACCACGTAGGTACATCAAAAGACTATTGTAGGTAATTGGCCAGAGGTGTGAGGGGTCCAGGCGGTCAGTGATCCCTGGATAATTATAACATCATCTTTAAGCTTTGACCGTGTTATTTCATTGCACAATGGATCATAGATGGAGTGCGCCGGCGCCTCAGTAATTGCAGCAACTCAGTTCTCGCCTCTATGTAATCGATAATGGCCATGCCTTTTACAGTTACAGTTTTATGACCCCTCGTCGTTCTACGTTGACAGAGTCATTGTGTCGGCGTTTATGGGTTTTGGAATGACTTCATTGCTTATTGGGCACAGTATTTATATAAGACTTCAAAGGAATCCACTTTGAAAAGTCAAAACGAGAAGGAATATAAGGTTGACCCCACCTCGTTAACTAGCTGTGAAAAAACAAGGAGAAAACTAACACATGTCATGTACTTTACAACTGCGTAATAACATCTACATCATCATCAGCATATAATAGTCCACTGCTGAAAGAAAGAAAGAAAGAAAGAAAGAAATTAATTTGGGTAATCCCCACGCTGGGCATGCGGGTTGGGGATCGCAATTCGGTGGAATTATTCTGCAGAGGGCGCTGCTTCCCGCCCTCCGGTTTGTTAACAAACCGGGGGGCGGTAATTAATTAACTAAGGGTAATTACCCTTAGTCGCCTCTTACGACACCCATGGGTGGTGAATTCTTCCAACTGCGTAAGACTACAGCTTATTGACTTCCGAAAGACACAGGGTTTTTGTAAGAATAAAGGTTCAAGGTTTACATAAGCCTACGTATTGCATAGAAAGGAAAATAAGATCGCCGTGCCGTCCCGTTTCAATTGAGTACCTGTACACTTATTTATTTTATGTCAATTAGCTAACAGCAAGACATCATAATCAAGTATAACACAATGCCCGATGGAGCCATTATCTAAACCCCACTTAACAATTGCGAAGACGTAACAAATGATTACTGTCAATTCGTATGTCGTGAAGACGGGCCAAGATGAATACGTGGCATGAATGCCTTAATAATCGATCGACACGTGAGCTTCAAATACGAAATCCTTTGATATATGCTCACACTTACCGCGAAGAGAACATAGAAAGCAAATTGTTGACAATGCAGAATTATGCAATTATGTGGCATTGTGCGTAAATTGCTTCTTTCATGTGTGATTGTTAGTGTTTCCTTGTGCGATCATCTTACAGCTCTTTAATTCCACGGATAAGGTAATGTAGAAACCGTATTATAGCATAGAATGGTGTTATTTTTCAAGTAGGTGCAGTCACCGCCTGAATCTCTTAGTAGTAGTTTTTCGACATAGTAGGTACTTGAATTCATGAGACAAAAAAATAATAATTTGCCAAACAATCAACACAGCGTTATCTAGCCCCAAGCTAAGCAGACTACTACCTACGTAACGTATTATGGAAATATTTCTGTAAAATAAATGATTTTGTATATCATAATATATATTTTTGATGATATTTTTTTATTACACATAGAAAACGACTAGAACACCCGGAACAAGCATCTTATTTGACTTTGAATTATGATACTTATTTGTCCAGAAGCGGGATCGAACCCGCAATCACTGCGTTGAAGGCTGACCCTCGCCGTAAAATAGTAGTTAAAAATTAGAGCCCGACTACGTAAAAGCCTTAAACTAGTGTTCACACTGTTCACCGACTGCCCTTATCATTTGTCGTTTGATTTCGTTTGATAATTTGGTAGACAAAGGCCTTTGTTCCTACTATTATACACTATTATATGAGGAGTGTACCTTAATATAAGTACAGACAGAAGCATTAATTGGTAACCCCCTCACAGAATATGTCATAGTTATCATTCAGTAGCATGTAGGTTCAAACCCGTGAAGATTTATATATTCATTTTAATTTACAATATTTTTTATTTTTGTTTTTTTATAAAGTTTGTTTAATTGTTTAAATAAAAAACAAATGTTTTTTTCAACACCTACATTTCTTTTATCAGGAGTAACGATACTGAAATTTCGAGCCTGTATCACATGTAACTATGGTGTAGTGGTTAGTGTAACCGAGATTCTGTCACCGCACATCGTAATGATCGTCATCGAATCCTTGCAGTGGATGTTTTTGTTTTTTAACTACTACTTAATTTTAGTAATGTAATGACATTTATCTATGTGTAATAGTGAAGTTTTTGTCTATTAGTATGAATTTAAAGTAATTGATAAAATAAAACAAAAATAATAATTTCAGGTAAACAATTACGTTTATTTTTTCAAAAATTTGCCTACACAAACAACAACACAAAAAATTTAATTAATGTTTTATTTTATTATTTAGCCTACTTACAAATAGCTTCCTATCCTGAAAAATAATATTCCATTTTCGATTTAGTGCTCGAGAATACACATGTTTTCATTAGATTTTCGTTTACTTTGCTAATCTAATGAATTAAACAATTTGGATCTCGTGTAAATCATGGAATACTAAATAATCAGGTAGTTTTGAAAATAAATGAGGTCAAATGGAGTTTTTCTGACAATGTTAAAAAGTAAAATTACATTAGAGTTTAGTAGGTAGTGATATTTATCGTCCTTTATATTTAGTGATACTTATCGCTTAATAGCTTAAGGGCTAACGGATCGGATCTCAATTTAAAACCATTTGACCCCACATATTTTCTATCGGATTTAGGTCCGAACTTTTAGATGTCCAAGAAATAACAGTAATACCTTGTAGAGATGAACAACCCTTGAGAAACCATCCGCGTACGATGCACTGCACAATTATCATGGACAAAATAAATTTGGGCTTCTGGATACGCGATCCGCGTAGTAACCTTCAACACTTTCAAGCTCGTCATTCATGCGCCCAGTTATTTTTACTATTTCTCCAGGACCCATAGAGGATATCCATCTCCAAAACCTAAAAAGAAAAAAAAAGTCAACTGTTATAATGTTAATTTAGTTCGTGTAAATACTAACTTGTTAAAAATATCATTATTATGATGAAATAATCATAGATAAAGGTGTTCGAATTTGTTGAGAATTATCAGTATTATCACTTACCTAAAGTTAGCTCGATAATTGTGTAAGTATATCAGCTGCATGCCTTCTGTTGATGTTGATATCAAATATTGTTGAGCAGTAGAACGAGTGGATGCAAAAGGCGAACTAGTCTGAATGTCAACAATATTATTGTGGCGACTTCACTGATTTGTAATACACTCCTGTTGTTTATCTGCCATTGCTTCTTACATTCACATCCCCACATTACACTTAAGCGCACGGTTTTTATCTGTAAGACAACAAATCAATACTTAAATGAAGTTAAAGATAACAAGGTTTTACTAAAAAAATATGTATTTGTTTCGTAATGATTATGACACAAGAATAATAAGTTGATAACTTACCGTAATTCAAAGCTAACGAGCAATCTCCTGATTACTCATTTGCTGTTCGAATAGCACCGCGATCTTAGTTCTCACAAAATTCTTAATTTGCATAATTTCCTTCAATATTCTTCAATTCATTTATGATTCAAACCAGTAAGTCAAGACTAGAATTGAGTATGGCTAGTGACCTTTTCATTATTCACCAAGATTATATTTAAATCTACCCTCAAATACTTCTTTTTTTTTCTTATCCACTGTAAAGAGATCTCATAAATAAAAATCCGCTGTCGAACACTAATAACATAAAATTTCGACGCTCAGATAACTGGTTCGTTGGTTTAGTTGGTTGGTGCGTGCATTACTTGGCATGTGAGCGATTGGATGTCTGGTTCGATTCCCACTGGGTGTTACGTTTTTGTTTCTTAGTATTTGAGTAAAAGATTTGTAAATCGTACAGTGATTTGCAATGTAAACTTTAGCTATTAGGGGGGTTACCAATTAATGCTTCTGTCTGTACCTATCAAAAGAAAAATCACAGTAGGCGAACACTATTTTTAAAACTTTTACGTTTTAGTTTTCAACTATATATTTTTCACATTTTTGTTAATTACTTGAGAATAGTAGACTATTTAAATTTAAGAAACAGTTTTGGAAAGTACAAAAAAGGCCTTTGCAAAGATGGCGCCCACACGAGCATATTTGCTAACAATGAGATTTTCATCCCTTCAACTCTAACGCCCGTTAGAGTCTTTTATCTGACGTCATAATGGCTGATTATGGTTATGTTAGATGGTCTATTACGAGCAGGGTATTTAAAGCAAATCATAAGACAACTCATTTGTTACAATCGGACTAGTACGTTAAGTTTTTTTTTTGCGCTTTATCAAAATCGCCTACACATACATGTTTTGAGTTTATGTATTAGAATTACTTTAGTCTATAGGTTACCTATTGTGGGTTGGATGGGAAATGAAAGATGTTGGTTCACAATAACTGAGTCTATTCAATAAGAAACACGAGTACATAAATTAAAATTACCATTATTCTATAAATCCAATTAGGGATGTGTGTGTTCGGGGCGAAGGGTTGAGTGACTGGTTGGACTCTGCTTTACGAATGAATTGTCGTGGTAGGTTAACTTTTACAAGTGATACTAAAATTTCTAATTGAAACACATGCATTATTGACACGGAAGTTATTACACAGGATAATACTGTATCTTCTACATTATCTACTCAATTTCTAGTTCATGATTAAATCGACAGAATCAGTAGGTTTAACGAAGTGAGTTTCAATTGGCTTATTCGTCTAAAGATGGTATCGCAGGTCGAGCAAGGTGCTCTGTCGGGTCAAACTCACGACTTCAACTCGGCTGGATTTCTCCTAGACTCGTTTATACTGCTCAACATTTTGCAGGGCGAAATAAATAAATAAACAATGCTGGACAATTCACATAACATCATCTAGCCCTAAGATTAGCAGAGCTTGTATTATAAGGTATCAGTTGACTGTAGGTATCAGTTGTTGGAGACATTATGTAGGCCGAAATATCTTTTATTATTATATACTTATAAGAATAGGTAACAAAAATTGGTTTGTTTTAATATACCTACATACTTAGAAAAGGAGCGAGCACTTGGACATAAATAAATAAGTAAATCATCATCATCATCATCATCACCAGCCTATTATAGTCCACTGCTGGACATAGGCCTCCCCTAATGAGCGCCATAGGTGGCATCATTATTTGGGGATTATTGCCCATAATCCCCACGCTGGGCATGCGTGCGGGCAATAAGTAAATAATGCTGGACAATTACACAACATCACCTAGCCCCAAGCTAAGCAGATCTTGTGTTATGGGTGCTAGATGACTGGTATACTTAATACAACATTTAGATAGATATAATTTTATATTATAAATAGAAAACGACCAGAAACGCCTGAACAAATATCTGTAGATTATACAAATATTTGTCCTGAAGAGAGAAATATCCTCTCCTACCTAATTATTTCTATTTATTCGATAATATTCAGGTACTTAGGTAATGATCAATATCTTGAACTAGTGATATAACCGGTAGCTACGATTTTAAAGTAGGTATATGTCCAAAACCAGTTGGTTAGGTATAGACATGGTATAGACCTCGATAACCTAACCTTCTAACCTTTTACTTTCTAGGTACCCTCTCAGATCGGTAGGGATGGTACCTTAACTTCATAACTTTGTATTGGAAATAATCTTATCAGAAATTTAATGACAGTGACATAACATTGGTTGAAATCTCTCCTTGGATAAACAATTTCTGACAGTAATTATACGTATATGTGCATCTCTTTATGGCCTCAGATTTTTAGCGATTCTCTTGCTCAATGCTTAAAGAAGATGACTAGCTTTTTATTTTACCCACGATCATGATTACATAAATCCTCAAACTAATCTGTGTTAGGAAGTTGGTGACATTTAAGGAAGCGCTCATTTCGCAAATTCACCAAGAAATACTCGTGGGCTCAAACATTTTCTTTGTTCTGATTGCTATCACGGTCACATACCGGCCTCAGTTAAAACATCCAAAATATTATGAAATTACCAATTTGCGAATGTAACCTTAATAAGACCATTTAGGGCTATAACAAGAGGAGTGCACACATATATTGAGAAATTATAAAAAAAATTAGACGAAATAAGAATTAAATTATTTAAAATACCTATCTAGGTACTGTAGTTCATACAATCCTTCACCGATAGTTAAATCAGCTTTAATATTATGGATAGACTGTAGGTATATTTCGTAGCAAGTATGTAGCTCAGCAAAGCCATACAGGATTATGTCATGCGTGGGCGCAGAGGAGTTTTGTATTGATTTTGGCATACGCAGCTCTTAAGCCTCCGTGCGTGACTTACGGCCAGAGAAAGTGGCGTGATGATACCGTCAACGTTTTGCAATAAATAGCCGAAGGCACACAATATTTCCAATAATTACTTACTCGCATACCTGTGTCATATAGCACCAATGTATTAATCATCTTTTGTGTTATTATGGCAAACTATACAATGTTTATGTTGGCAACACAATGCAACGGTGAAATGTTATGAGAAACTCGTTTGCGCACAAGCAGAACCTTTGGAAATTACATCCCTTTATGGAAATGGTTATTCTGTTGTCACGGTTTTGGTTTCTCTAGCTTTGGTATTTACCAGACCGCTAGTGGTTCTTCTTGTTACGCCCTCGTTAGCAAATTGTTACTAGGCTTGACAAACTAAAAATGACTATAATGATTGACTGTCTCTGTGGCGCGGAGGGCGTAGGTCCGCCTGCGACGACAAAAAAATTAAGTGAAGAGAAATCAATAACAACTTATTTTTTTTTTATAATTAACTATATGAAATTTGACTAGTCTATTTTGTAAGCCTAAAGAAATAAAGTTATTGAATCTGAATGTGAGGTTGCGGGTTCGATTCCCGCCTCAGAATTTTTTTTGTACGATTTGCAGATATTTGTTCTGGAATTACTAGTCGTTTTCTATGTAAAATAAAAATACCTATCTATGTAATGTATTGTATTAGATAAGTATATCAGTCATCTAGTACACATACAAGCTTTGCTTAAGTTGGGGCTAAGCTGATGCTGTGTGGATAGTCCAGCATTATTAATTTTATTAATTATAAAAGTTCAATGAATAAAGTAAAAGATGCACAAAGTTGCTGATTTGATTCCCGCTACTGGACCATTACGCATGTACTTGTTCCGGTCGTTTCAGAATTATTTATTTAGGTACGTCATTTAACAGGTATCTGGAGGTACCTATGGTCCCCAAAACACAAGCTTTGCTTACTTTGTGACCAGATAATGTTGTGTAGAAATATCTAGTATGTAATGATGCGGCAATAATATTATACAGGTTAGTTTAAGATGTAAGTAATTTACTTTAAGGTTCTAGAAATTCGTGAAAATACGGAAATGCCATAGCATAGACAAACCAATATCTGAAAGTCTCATAAATAATGATTTAAGCAAGCACGTAAATATTTAAGCATGTGGCTCGGCTCACAATAATATAATACATACGTAGGTGAGAAATTTATAGCTTATATGTACATATAAGTCGGTAAGCTATAAATAGCTTATATGTACATATAAGCTACAAATTTCTCACGCTACAAGCTAATTCGATTTACTTACTTACCCACTGATCAATTTATAGCGTTACGTATTACGGCAAAGAAAATACTCGCTATTGTCTTTATACTACGGCAGCAAATCATGATCTATTCCCGTTTCTTAGACAATAGTGACATATTATACTACCGAAGTAATAAAAAGAAACGTGGAAGACTAACCTACTAGCCAACGAAATCCCATAATTTTTGCTTTTGCATTTCAGAATTTCTTTTGTAGGTATTGATGTATTAATACGAAGATATTTCAGTTCATCTAACCTAACTAAACCATACACACACCAACCTAATATTAAATTTAAATTATTTTAAAATTATAGAAATAAATTTCAATTTTTTCTCGATATATAATATTATTAAATTATTTCTAAATATCTTTTGGAAAGAACATTTCTTACATACGAGTAGATAGCTATTTAGCTAGGAACTATCAAGCTACTAGCTGCCCAGCGCAATGAGCGCGTTGATGTCTTTTGTATCGAAAATTAGTAAGATTTCACCGCGTTATCTTTGTGATGAAAGATTAATTTAAAAAAAAATATTATTGTATTTTAAAATTTGAAATACAAACTTGAAAATACAATTGAAAAGAGGCCCCCACCTAACAATGATCACTGGCTTCGGATAATGATAACGATAGAAATATATTCTGGTAGGATAAGATGGATCTATTCTATAAATTTATGCCATAAGTATATTAATGTTGCTTTTTGCTTGTTCCAGGTGCCGGCGCTTTTCTTAGTCGCTGTCCTGACTCTGAGTGCAGCGCAAGAGTCAACTACTGACGTAAATGATAACCTGAACACTATAGAAGCGAAACCTTCAGCTCGGCTTGATCCTTACATAAGGAAAGCATTGCTCAAAGCACTCAGCGACCTCGAAGAAGGAGAACAGACAACGGGTTTCGAAGAAAGTTTAGGGTCAAGTGGTGACATTGAAGAAGTTCTACCTACGGAACAAACTAAAGAAGGCATTCAGATTCATTCATTTGTAGTAGATGGGCAGTCAGCTTTCCATGACAGTAACAACACATCTACATTTACAGACAACAATTTCTCTATCTTGAGCACAACTGTCGGTAATGTCGAGAACCAGCTTCCTTCGCAACAGCCTACATTATCACCATTTAACGAAATCCTGCAGGCTAAGGCTACTGGAAATATTCAGCAGAGAAGTATTGACAGTACGGGTAAACCTTTAATTCAGATGGAAAAAAAGACAACCTACAAACCACTTCCTAAAACGACACGATTGACCACTACTACAACTACTACCACGACCACCACCACCCCAAAGCCGACACACAATGAAGATGGAGAGAACATCGAAGACGTAAACAAGCGTGACGTGCAAGTCTTCCAAGCGCCCCTTGTAGCAGCCTTCACGGTGCACCAGGATATAAATGGACAGCCGAAACAAGTCATACCGATTTACCAACAAACAAATGAATTGAAAAACACAGCAAGACCGTTATTAAAAGCCCCCGATGTAAACCACAATTTTCATCATGGACAACCTGAATTTATTAATCAACAGCTTGCTCTACAGAGACAGTTGGAAGAAAAACAGAGGATACTAGAAGAACAGCTCAGGGTACTGCTGATTCAGCAAAGAGAACAAGAGGAACTGCTTCGTAGACAACATTTTCTTTTACAGCAAAAAGAGGCACAGAGGCAAATTATTCCCGAACAAAACCAACCAACCCTCAAGCCTAACCCCGGAGAGCAAAGACTTCCCTCCACCAACCCCTCCAACTTTTTAATACAACAGTCTATTCAACCTAACCAGCCTCGTCCCCAAAGCGTGTTAATACAGCCCAGCGTCCCTCTAGAGCATAATGCTAATAAGCATCAGCAACTTCCAAACCGTGAGGCTGTAGATTTTCTTCTACATTTGCGGAACCAGCAGCGGGACCAGTTTCCATTGCAAGAAAACCACCTTCCTCAGGGAATAGTTACCTTTTTACAGCCGGCTCCAATCAACCAAGGATTCCATCAAGGTGTCAATTTTAATCAAATTAGACCTGACTTCGAATTGAAGCAGAATACTCGTGTCTTTCGACAAGAAGCTGGAGTAGGAAATTTTGGATTCAACAATCAACCTAACTACAATAGATATAATACATTTGGCCCTGTTTTTTCGAACCGTCCATTCTTCCCCAGAAATTTTAATCAGTACAATGCTGATGTAGAATTGAGGCAGCTCTTGGGACAAAACACTTTAAACGGTAGAGCTCATGAAGACCTCAACATAGTTTCTAAGGTTTTATCCCTGAATCATGGGATACCAATCAATAACAACATATCTAATAGGTTACCTTTTGATAGCAGACGGCACGTTTAAGCTTTTACTTGTACCTAGTTAATCAGATGCAAAATTATACACGCATAAGGAAAATAAATATGAGGAGTTATATAAATATCATGAAATGTGACCTTTGTAAAACTGGAGCACCAGATTTACAGCCAAAGATGTAAAACTTGAGGATATCGTGGTTAAACTTGAGTTAACCCTAGTATAACCTATACAATACTATAATATAATCCATTTTCATATAGGTACTCGTTCGCCCGGTAAGAGCACCTTTAATGTATAATTGGGTAAACAATTTATGATAATATTAGTTAAAGATTTATTTATTCTACTTAAAATACGAACTGCCATAAGTACTTATTAATAGGATAACGTAATTATAGTTATGGTCCCGTTTCAACATTTGACTCCTTCGGTTCTTTTGATGAATGCTAAAGGTTTATTACTAGCATATCTTTAAAAGTTGGGAATCGTGGTGAAACAGGGTCAAATAGTTCTAGGATACAATATAAGGATAGCAATTTTATAATAAGATACCTATGGTATTTATCTGAGTGGATGCAGTTTGGTGGAGGAACCTACATAATATCTTGTTAAATAAAAATTTAAAGGTTCTATTTCAAAGTTTTGCATTGCCTATTCATTGTTTATCTTGAATAGGTACTTATAATTTTCTTAGATTACGCATTTATTATGTAGGTACCTACCACTTCGTAGAGCTAGAAAGGGAGATACTTACACCTAGGTAGGTACTGTACCTACTTACTTAATTCTTTCCACCATGGCAATTAATAATAAATAAATACATAGAAAAATTAATTACCTGTTTTACTTATATCCAAAACACCCGGATTATAAAAAAACCGTGAGTTAAATATAGATTAATATTTTTAGTTATTTTAAGTTTTAGTACCTAGGTACCTAATTTACTCCCGTTTTAGCCGTGTTCTATCCGTTCATATTTTGGGCCGAAATAAGTAGGTAGGTACCTATACTTTTTCAAATAGCACTAATGAAGCAGGAAACGGCCTAATAATAATAACAATAGATAGAATAACTATAGTACTAACGTACAGAAGGCGCACTCCGCGGACTCCTTCAATTAAAAAGCTACGCTGCCACCTTACAATACAATGCAGTTCAGCTTGCACTGCGCTGTTAATTCGCCCATTGTGCAGACCTGACACAAAAATGCTAGGGTTGTCGAAAGGCGATATGCATTTCGACGAGTTTAGTCTGTAAAAAATATGGGACAAGGGCTTTCAAAATTTAGCTTCAAATCTTACAGGTAGGTTTGGTTACATAATATGTTTATATTATAAACTGCGTACGCAGTTTATATTATAAACTGCGTAAGTAGCGAAACGGATTCCCTCACTGCCATCCATCATCAGCTCGGGGATTGTTCAAGGTAGATAAACAACACATATGACATGACAACAATGACATCAGATCGCCATACAGAGCTTTTTTATCGCCCTAAATAACGTAGAAAGATGATATGATGAATTAATTTCTTCGATGACATCATTTTTTTTCTATTTTACCATAGTAGTAACGGGAATTACTTCTCTATTAGTTTAGAGCTAGGCTGAACTGAACGGTGGCAAACCTTTACGGTTTTAATGATTAGTACTATTTTAACTGGTACCTATTTACCGCTTTTTTTTTTGTTTTTTTTTTTTCAGTCATCTTATGACCACGGCAGAGTGCAAAACTGTTGAAACGTCGAGAAAAAAAAACGCGATAAATACCCGTTAAAATAGTACCTACTAATCATTGTGTTCAGATCGCGGCTTAAAAATATTCTATACGGTTTTGAAAGAAAATGACTTGGCTTCTTCAATATGGCAATGTGTCTGGTTTGCCACTTTTCTGCCAGTGTCCAGTTCATGGAAATGTCTTAGTCATGGATTGGAGGCAATTTACACGGGTCCGGTTAATTTACAGCCGAGCAATGAACGGCCCTGGAATTTGCAACCACGGATTTTGCGGGCTGTACTACGCAGACAGGCAATTTGCTTACAAATGGCATAGGTTTCGGCTACAGTCGGTACGTGCAAATATGTCACAGCTCTGTATAATACGACCTAGTTATACACAACCCCGGAATCATCATCATCATCATCATCACCAGCCTATAATAATCCACTGCTGGACATAGGCCTCCCCTAATGAGCGCCATAGATGGCATCATTATTTGGGGGTTATTGCCCATAATCCCCACGCTGGGCATGCGGGTTATGTTATTAACCCCGGAATATTATGACACAATGGCAGAACTTTCCGGGGTTGAACTTTCATAGCCTGTTCACAATTGGCTGCAAAATGTTGGCACCCAAGACGTTACACCAAGATATTTCAATTCAACCTCGGCAAGTAAAAGGAAATGAGACTGTAAATGGTATCTAGTATAAGTGCATAACTGAATTTCAAGCACATCCAATTAATTCATAGCTATCTTGTATTCTTGTATTGTTTTTGTCAGTTAGGTACTAGGTACATAAGTGAAATTTTCATGTAGTAATCCATCTGTATTCTAACATTAGGTATGTTGAAAATAACAACCCTATTACAATATAAGCTGGCAGCACTTTCATAACCTCAAAATTTAATGAAATGAAAACAAAGTTTGAATACAAAAATAAGAAAAGAAGAGAAAGAAATATTGTGAAAAGATTGTGAAGTGATCAAGAAAGTGACTTTCAAGGCTTTTATACTTACAAACAGTTCGATACATAGCTATCATGGTAATCATGGATATCCCAGAGTCAATCGGTGGTTTAGAGGAACAAGCTCTCAAGAGGAAAGAAAGACTCAAAAACCTCAAACGAAAAAATCCGGAAAATAGCTCATCATCCGTGGGAAACGAAATTGCACTCCTCCCCAAGTAAGAGTATAAATTATGATACTTATTGCCCTATAGATAGTTATGGGTACTACGATTTTAATATCGCGATTCTCACCATTCTTTCTGTATTGTTTTTGTATTTTTGGAAGGTACGTAACTAGATCCATTGAAGAGCCTATAATTTAATGTATCTTCCTGTTCAATGTAGTTTCATTTTCATGTGCAAACCTATGTTTTATGCTTATGAATAATCTTAGTTAATAAACTTCAATGGGGCCGACACATTGATAAGATATCAAAGAGACTTAGTTCTGCAGCATTTGGAGGATAGGATATTTTGACTGCATAGTCAAAAACTCGTCATCTTACAGACGTTGATACTTCTAGACTGCTTTATTTCAGCTACTTCTATTTATTTCTTCTACTTCTTCTTTATATACTAAGGAATACTTATCTTATATACTGGTGTGGAGGTACACTGCAGCCTGCAATAATAACACCATATGCTGCAGAAGAGGGCTGTTTGTGTAATCTATAATCAGATTCCCAGAGAATCCTTATGTAATAAATTCAAAGAAATTAATATTAAAAGAGACAAGTTTGCTCCAACTCAAAACGAACAATCTAACAAGGTAAAGGTTTCTTGTTCGCTTCTTTACTTTACCAAAAAAATAGAAGTGAACTAAGAATCAAAATCATCACTTTATTTACCAGTATTACATAGTAATTTGTTTAAAGGAAATAAAGCAGTTTGATTTTTATTTCAGACCAAAATTCAGAAGTTACAAACCAGAAGATGAGGGATTACAAAATGAAAAATTGGAAGACGCTGTACCAGCAGAACTAGAAGAAGAAGTCAAGGATTTGCTCGAGGCCGGAAAAGAGAAAGTAAGCTTCCTGTTTCCCTGTTTTTGTATAACTTATTTCTGCATATGACTTCACACACATTGTTTCTTGATAACAGTTATAATTTAGTCCTTTACCATGAGAACTGACTAATGGGATAAAAATATAACACAGCCTATGCTGGAGGTTTCGATCTAAATGTACATATGTATAATGGCTGACCCACATTAATTCTTAATATTCACTCGTATTTATCATGACATTTAAAAAAACCTTATTGTTTCGCATGAACTTAAGTATGTAATAATTGTGTTATAATTCTGTACTATAGTACTTGTGTGTGATAATGAGCCAAAACTTATAATAAAGTTGGTAAGCATAAGTTTTGTAAAACTGTCCTCATGACTGGCTAGTCCTCAAACAATGCAATAGAAGTCATACAGAACCAAAATTTTACACTTTCTGTAAACAGACAACATGCATTAACAATTTATTTATTTTCTAATATTGTTGTCTCAATAAGATTCCCCCCTCGGGACAAATATTTGTATAATCTGCAGATATTTGTTTAGGGTATTATGGCTATTTTCTATGTATAATAAAAAAGACATTTTATTATTTTATGTTAAACACCTTTTATATTTTATGTTTTTATATATTTTGTAGGTGGTTCTTCAAGATCTGGACATATCTAGCTTAGCTCCTAGAAAACCAGACTGGGACTTGAAAAGAGATGTTGCTAAAAAGCTGGAGAAATTAGAGAGGAGAACACAAAAAGCTATTGCCGAGCTAATTTGGGAACGGTTGAAACAAGGAAAAGAAGATGATTTGAGTGCAATGGTCGCTATGACTGATAATATAGTGGTTGATGAAGACTGAAACTTGTCATCTTATTATAATTCTTAAGATTAGGTAGGTAAGATTTAATTTAATTTGTAATAGCTTTTGCAGGCGACTTCGCCCACATTCCCTGTACTATCCCGCGTGAACATGACACCAGAATAAAAAGTATCTTATGTGGTCCTGGTAGGTTTTAAGCTACCTCCCCACCAATTTTCAGCCAGATCGGTTCAGCCGTTATTGAGTTATAAATAGTGTAAATAACACGACTTTCTTTTGTATTGATATAGATTTTGATGATGAATATATGAATGTTGCAGGGTAAAATAATGAAGTAAACGCTCAAAAATACAATTTGTTCATTAATATTTATTGAAGGCAACAAATATTTTAATATCACAGGATAAAAATAATTTAATTTCGATTTTGAATACAATAATGATTATTTTTTATGATGTCAGTCTGTTAATAAGCTTAATAATTAATCTAGGTTCCTATTGTCTAATTTGACTACATAATCTATTAAATCTCTATATTATACATTATCTCTAATTTATATAAACCAAACACTACTTTCTCTAGTACATACCTACGCCTTTACGTGATTTGTGTGTGCTAAGCACAAAATTAAGGTACTCAACATAATTTTACTTAAACTTAACTATTAATTTGCTAAAAATCATTTCGTAAGTAGCGAACAACAAACTAATAACAATAGGTTTACTAAACTGGCTTGTGACATATAACTGGATCCTTTGCCATTTTTCCTTCTAGATGGTTTCGTAGTTGTTTCTTCGGGGTCGTCGATTTCGTTGTAGCTGAAATAGCTGTTGTCGATATTGTAGAATACGACCCTATCGCCCAGTGGCTGTATGGGACGGAAGTTGTGGGTTATCTTCCCATTCACCGACTTCAGTTCTCTGAAAGCTTCAATCTGAAAGTACATAAAAACTAGGTAAACATGAACCCATAATGATTTGCCATTTGCCCATTATCACTACAAACTCTACAAAGTATAAAACAGTTGCTTCCCGCTGTCTGTCTGTCCCTAGGTATGCTTAGACCTACATAGGTACCTACTAAAATTGCACAATAGATTTCGATGCGGTTTTTAATAGAGTGATTCAAGGGGAATTTGTAGAGGTTTTTGTATCAGCATTGAACCCGTGCGAAGCCGGAGCAGGTCCCTAGTTAGCTATAAAAGTAATATTATCGATAGTTTTGGCAGCAAAATCTACTATTCATGCAATTCTTTGAGTTACCTAGCCGACTATTTATGAAGATATATTCCCATCCACCCCATTAACCTCCCTATCAATGGGGTGGTTGGGAAAAAGAATTCCCATCCGCCCCATCTTTTAAGTGAATGGGGTAGATGGGAATTTTTTCCCCATTGACTTTTTAATAATATAAATATTAAATCTCCCAATTCATATTGATATACTCATTTTCCTATTCACATAATACTTATTCATAATTATTCTACTTGGTAAAATCAATCTTCATAAGCTTATTTTTGTGTTGTGCGGTAGCGGAGCTGGATGTAGGTATGTGCCATTCTTTACCTGTTCGTGCGTCAGCCTAATAGGCTGTTCGAAATCTAGCCAAATGACGACTTCCGAGCACGGTGGCGTTGTCAGCGACCCTCTGTAGGTAAAGTAGCGCTTCAAGTCGTAAGGCAAGATGTTTAGGAACGAGAAGGGATGGCTCATGATAACAGATGTGTGGGGATCCGTGACGTTGCCTAGAGCTGATACTATCTCGTCGTAGGCTGGGTGCTGATGCCGGTCCAACTGGAATTAGAAAAGTAAGTACATATACATACACATTTATTAATACGCTTGGGGACGAAAAACCTTTATGTCAAATTACATTCTGAAGTTTACATAAACCAAACACTCATGGATCATTTAGTTTTGAATCATTTCAGCTGGGCGGGACATAGGTATATGTATAATAATAACTAGTATTATAACGGTTATTTCCGGGGTAAAAATAAATTTATTCCATGTTTAGAATTACATTTATATTATTTCAGCCTTCGTAGTTTTAGCATGTAACAAACAGCTGTCTAAACTGTCGCATTTAAAATAAATAATGGGTCGCTAAAAAGGAATAAATAAATATTGGAGAATCCTTATAGGATTTTCATAGTAAGGGAGAGCGAAAGCAGTTCCTTTTATGATGCGTACAAGAGACCAGAAACCTTTATCCTCATTGTCAAAAACAATCTCTTAAAAGGGTTTTTGTTGTTTTACTTCCTTCATTGTGTTCTCTACGTGAGTAGGTATTTTGTTTAACTAATGTGAGTTTGCACATAAATAAAACATTTTTTGCTACATCTTTGACCGCAAAAAATTGATCAAAGGAAATCTAAATTTCTGAAAACTTTGACGTCCTGACGGCACGGGCTCCTCTTATCGTAGAGAGATCTAATTTCATATTTAGATTAGGCTTAGGTATGCGTTTCGAAATCCGACAAAACAATTTTGCCATTATGGGACACCCTAAGTTCTCTGTCTGTAACTCATGTTTCGCGAAAATAAATAAATTTGAAAAGACATGTCCCGGGGCTTCAATGGATGCTGCTAGCGTGGGATTATGGCACAAACTTAGGGAGGCCTTTAGGTACTGATTTACTACCCACTCTACTGTGTTTAACCAGATTTGGCTAAATCCCACTGCATAATTATAAGAGCTAGAACTGTCCTTTTTACGGAAAACTATTAACATTATGTAGCTAGTTTAAGGTCACACAAAACATTTAACTTCGTACCGGTTATTATAACGTCCGAAATAATCGTCACGTAGATCATGTCTAACGATATGGCGCGGCGGGCGAAGGTCCGCTTGCGACAGGTTGCGGGTTCGATTACCTCCTTGGACAAATGTACGATCTGCAAATATTTGTCCCGGATGTTCTATGTCTAAACTAATGTTATAAAGATAAAAGATTTAATTATTGTTTGTTTGAATATGCTCTAAAACTACGGGATATATTGGAAAAATTCTTTCACCATTCGAATCCTAAATTTTCCCTGATGAACATTTACTTATAAAGTTAGGGATAATTATGTAAAGTTATTTTTTGTTAAATACCCGTGCGAAACCAGGGCGGACCGCTAGTATGATATAAAATATCTATAAAAGTTATGTATTGTATTAAGTATATCAGACATCTAAAATACCCATAACTTAAGCTCTGCTTAGCTTCTAGATACCTAAAGCTGTGTGGATTGTGATTGTGATTTCGTATAAGGTATTTATTTATGTTAGAGCGGTTTACTTACCTCATAGAAGAAGGCAAGGACTGTTAGCCCGTCGACGTGTTTTACAGCCTCTGCGACGGATTGGTACTCCTCTTTGAAGAACACCATGTGAAGTTCCATGGGGAAACTGTAAAAAGGAATTACGCATGAGATAGATATTCAAATCCTCATCAGGAGAAAACAATTCACTGATAAATAATTTACTGATGAATAATTTCCCTTCCAAACAACGTAGGTTTTGTCATAATCACATGCTTGGCATGCAAATTGGTGATCGCAGAGGTTAAAAAATTCGGTGAAGAAGCTCTTCAGATTTACTGTATTTATTAAGGCTCCGGCGACGGATAAACTCATACGTGCCCATACAAACGTAGTACCAAAATGATTTTTAATTTAAGAATATTTAGTTTTTTATGGTTTGCTTTTATTTGTATCGGAATAGCATCACACAGACCAATATTCAGCTGGGTGCGAATTTTTGTAACCTCGGATGTCTAACTAAATTGCCCGGACTATGTAGTACCTAACCAACAGGTACCACAACTTATGCTGAGTCATACGTCATTTTGTAGTTTTAAGATAAGTATTTTATAACTGTACCTCTATACAGTGTGAGTCTGCATAAGGTGCACAAACTGAAATGAGGAAAACTACGCCCTATTTTATCGACGGAAAATGTGTTATTTTTTTTTATTTACTTTAAATAAATTTTTTATAGCGTTTTTAAACTTTTTTTTCGGTACTCGGACCCCCATGTAAAACGGTATAACTTATAAACTAAACGATCAATTACTATGAAACAAACTGAGCAGTTATCGGAAATAACAGGAGCTCCTTACTGAATAAACATTGTGAAAAAAACAACGTTCAATTAAAAGCTATGATGGTTTTAATAAGCAAAATCAGCCGTTTTTTCATAGATTTTTGTAATAATTTTAAAATATCTCAATAAAATCAGTACTTTTTCTCATTTTTTTATGACGTTACTTTATTCTCCATTGTATTATCTATCTTATGGTAAAAATTGCTTGTGCTGTTAAAGAAAGGTACTCTCCGATCATGCTGCATCTCTCAATCATAAGGATGAATAATTTGGGGTTATAAAAACAGGAATAGGTGTTATTAAAATCATTTATTATTTAACATTAAACCTAGTGCATAAGGTTCTCAAAATGTCCACCTCTTGCTTGTAAGCACAAAGTCGCACGACGCACTATTTGTTGCGTAGCTCTCCTTATCATGTCGGGGTTATTTTTTATTTCATTCGCGCAGTTAATTATGCGGTCCCGCAGATCATGCTCACTGTTGATGGAGGTGCTGTAGACGCGTTGTTTCATGGTCCCCCAAAGGAAGTAGTCAAGTGGCGTCATATCAGGTGAACGCGCAGGCGTTGCGCGCAGATGGCACTGGTTGCCTGTTAGGAAACTGGCACTTCCTCGTGCAACTCCATAGTAGTAATGAATGTCAGCAATATGTGCCGGGTGAATTCGTTTAAACGCGGCATCGCACGATCAAAAACAAATTTTTTGACGACCTTTGTCGTTTGGCGCGATCGGCAAAGGTCCGCCTGCAAAGCAGGAGCTTGCGAGTTCGATTCCCGCCCGGCTACATTATTGAAGTTATCATACGTATCTTTTATTATGTCTTTGTTCATAAGGGATAATGTAGGATTGCAATGGTGAAAGGATTTTTCAAATTGGTCCTGTAGTTTCGGAGCCTATTCAATACAAAAAAATAATCAAGCAAACGAAAATTACAAAACACAACTAGCAACGGCGAATAGTTCGGAGCGACTGTCTGTCATGACAATTCACAGTCCTTGTGTCCTTTGCCCAGCTTTGCCTCACCCCCCCGCATTCTTACCCGCGCGCATTTGTAACAATAACTAACAAAAAAGGGTCTCTACCTGATGATAAGTGATAAAACAACGGTGCGTCACAAAACATGACCTTTCTTTAACAGTCGATAAATAATGTTGTGATTGAGATAGGAACAAGCAATTTTTACCATAAGATAGATAATACAATGGAGAATAAAGTAACGTCATAAAAAAATGAGAAAAAGTACTGATTTTATTGAGATATTTTAAAACTATTACAAAAATCTATGAAAAAAAGGCTGATTTTGCTTATTAAAACCATCATAGCTTTTAATTGAGCGTTGTTTTTTTCACAATGTTTATTCAGTAAGGAGCTCCTGTTATTTCCGATAACTGCTGAGTTTGTTTCATAGTAATTGATCGTTTAGTTTATAAGTTATACCGTTTCGTTTACATGGGGGTCCGAGTAGCGAAAAAAAAGTTTAAAAACGCTATAAAAAATTTATTTAAAGTAAATAAAAAAAAATAACACATTTTCCGTCGATAAAATAGGGCGTAGTTTTCCTCATTTCAGTTTGTGCACCTTATGCAGACTCACACTGTATTGTATAGGTTTTTTGTGTTGTTCTTATGGTGTTGATTATATTATTAAGTAAGTGTTATGAATGTTACCTATATTTAAAGGGGTTCGAAGCCTTGCTTAGTGCCCCTAATAAAATATTGCCTAGGTACATAGACCGATTAGGAATATTTATTAAAACAAAAAAATATAGGATCACATTGATCACTACAGCCCTAAAGCGTCACATTTCAGTTATCTGCAAAAAAGATCTAAGTGCCTTGTGGTACGCAGAAGAATATTGTGCGTAAGAAAAGTTTGATCTATTTTATTTAGCTCCAAATAAACTTTTATCTTATCTTATCGTATTTCCAGCATTATTCATTTATTCACTTTATTGCTCTACTTGTGGATCGTCGCCCACAATCTCTCCACGGCAAATAAAAGAACTTTTGCTCTGTATCCCTTAGTTTCACGACTCCACTGTCCTTCAAATTAGTTTTTATACTTATTCTCACATGCAAATATGTAGATACAAAATACAATTCTGTTGCTGATATAAACAAACTTACAGTGAGCGCTACAATAAAATTTAATGGTTACCTACACGTGACCCACAAAGCAGCTAGAGTTTACTCTGTAGCCTGTAGATTGTAATGTCCTGTGTCTTTCCTTAAGACATGAGTCATTTCAGTAGTATAATTTGTATTTTAACCTAATTCCTTCTACATAGCGTTACTAGATCTGTGACACGCTGTGACGCATTGTTTGCACGTGTTGGCACGTTCGAGGAATTCTTAAACTATCTACCTATTCATTGCACTTTTTGAGTTGTCAACTTTGTGCTAAATTTTTTGAGGGGTTGAGTTCAAAATTTTTCATTTCTTAAGCTTTACATACCTAATCGGCGAAGAAAGAAGAGCATTCGTTTGGGAGCTCTAAAGAATGACGTTTAAACCCAGTTCAAAAAAGTTCTAACAGCATATCTCATTTTAGTCGTCGGGAGGCCTATTTCCAGCAGTGGACTAGCATGCTGAGGCTGATAATGAGAAGAGAATGCATCAGCATTCCCTTATCAGCAGCATCATAGCATCAGCCTATCATAGTTACCTTTTATGGTTGATCTTGTCTTCAGATCCAAACGTATCATTGTCACCCCAGTGGAAGTGCATCTGGCTGAAGATATAGTCTCCCTCCAGGGGTCCGCCGCGAACTCGAGGGTGTGGCTCGTTCTGCACCTCGATTAGCACTGGAAAGGAATAAACAAAAATATTAATAAACTTGCCCCGGCTTCTTAAATACCCATGAGTTAAGTGAGGTTAAAGAGTTAAAATTATAATTTTTTTACACACTTGTGTTGTTTTATTGAAGTTTTCCTACGGATCCCTAAATATATTGAAAAAAATTCTATAACCTATGTTCATCAAGGATAGTACCTATAGGATTCTATTGGCGAATTTAGCAAATCTGTCCAGTAGTTTCGGAGCCTATTCAATTCAAACAATCAAATCTTTCATCTTTATAATATTCTAGCCCCAAAGTAAGCTAAGCTTGTGTTATGGGTACTAGATAGGTATACATTACCTACCTATATAGAAAACACCCAGAACACCTGGAAAAAATGCTCATGCGCTATCACATATACAGGAATCGAACCCGCAACTTGGTCGTCAAATAGGTGTAGGTAGGCAGCGTTGTTATGTTTTCTCGTTAAAATATTTAACTGTGATAGGTGATGGCAAACAAACAATCCACAATCCCTCATATTCATAATAGTCTGTTAATGAGATATAATATAACATTACTTAGCAACTGTTTTATGTTAGCAGACCATTATGAATGGCAATGTCTATGAATTGAGACCCAAATGATTGCTACTTCTTGATTGTCTTCGATCAAAAATATTGACTAATGGAGACAAATGCCACTATCGATGCACTCTGTTATATTATAATTCTAAGTTACATTAAAATTTGTCCCGACGTGTAAGCAAGTATAAATCTACCGTTTTTACGGGACTATAAAAACAATTCTTATATTTTATTACCTTGCGCAGGCTCTAGGTTTGTTCGTATCTCTTCACAATCCAACTAATCACCTCTTCTTTGTTCCTCAGATCTCAACCAGAACGTATTACCTATGTCATACATTGCCGTGCTCTGTACTTGTCTAATGTACCTACCGCAACGCACTGCATTTGTATGCTGCACGTTTCTTTTTGTCCCATTGACCCATAAAGTAGGTGTTGTTGATGGGAAAATATGACGTGGTTTTCAACAGAAATTAACGGGAAGTTAATGTTTTTCAACCGTAAAGCAATACCATAAAACTAAAAGTGGAATGTCCGAGTAGGAAATTCTTGGTATTCTTTGTTGTAGTTTAATAGCCAACCCACTCAGATTGATTTTTCGATTTTCATAATATCTGGGTTGGATTATTTTCTTTGTTTAGTGTATGGGTTTTATTTATTGATTAAAATGTTTTGTAGGGACTTTATAACCTGAAAAGCCAGGGACAGCCTGAAAACACAGACACAGTGGGAGTCTAGGTAGGGCACCTAGACTCCAACTGTGTCTGTCCTGTCTGTGTCTAATCGGGGTGAGGAAGCGTGAGAGATGAATGGATTAGGTGTGTGGGATGGTGGACTAGCCGGCCATGTAGGTAAGTACGTATATGTGAGGAAGAGGGGACGCCACGCCGTTAGACAGGCCGCGGTAGGTTTATTGTTCCCATGGTTCGCAAAAAATGGCGAGAGAGGGTCACCGGACTGGTTTTAGTGGGTATTACGTCCTTCTCAGGGCATCGAGTCCCACATAATTTTGGTCCTCAGGCCAGTTTATTCGTACACGAATTTCCTGGCCTCGATAAAAAAGGTAGGGCACCTCAATCTCTACCTGCATTGTTGTCGTGCACCGAATAGACGTGAGGTGACGCGTTACACGTCACAAGATACCGTGTATATATGTATAGTATATGTGTTAGTCTGTAAGGTATGTTGTATATTCAAATTATCTCCGAAGTGTTGGGTCATCACAATCAACTCAACTTATCGAGCGGGTATTTAGACCGGCTACCCGCCACGACCTGCTTCCGCAGTAGCTACGAACCCTCCCGTAAGGTATGTTTATATTTTAAGATCTAGGTACATTTTTTTAAGATGCCTTTATAGTCCCAGTATTGTCCAAACATAATTTCACCCATTTTCTGTGTTTGAATTAAATACAGTAGAATCCCGATTATCCGGATCA
The DNA here is from genome assembly GCA_963931895.1 of Eupithecia pulchellata. Taxonomy (NCBI): domain Eukaryota; kingdom Metazoa; phylum Arthropoda; class Insecta; order Lepidoptera; family Geometridae; genus Eupithecia; species Eupithecia pulchellata. Next base: position 6,158,615 of record OZ007528.1, on the reverse strand, counting down.
AATATATGTAAGTTCCCTATAATAGAAATTCCGGATAATTGATTAAAAAAAAGTATTATTTTTAAAGTAGGTATTAATTATTATTATTTATTCTTATTTCAAAGTCAAACAATAATTAAATTCATTTTAATGACTCTATCACGTTGAAAATACCCAAATAATATTTATATTATTCATATAGAGACCATTTGGATTAAGGGTGACGACGCGACGGTGTCGTGTTGCCGTGGGATTCCAATTATTTCGTGGATTTTAGCTTTTCTGCTTTCTAAACAGAATAAAACTAACGGAAGCGTAATTTACCGTAAATAGCCATTGTATATGAACCAATGATAAAATCAACTTCGATTTAATTGTAACTTGGAAACATTTGGGAAAATGTTGTTTTTAGCCTAAAAGTCCGTATATTCAAAATTCCCCTAACCGAAAATACCAGTGACTTGAAGTGACTTAACTTTTTTTATAAGTAATAGTAAATGGTTTACGGTTTGCAGCTTTGAAATTACTTTTTCGTTAGTTTGACTCATTGTAGACGCAGAAAAACTAAAAACCACAAAATAATTTGCATCACACGGCAACTTGAATATTTCAATATTCGTTAACGCTTATAAAAACACATTAAGGTTGACCTTTTGATTTGAGGTTTTCTTTTGTTAAACGTCTGGAAAAAATATTCCTGAATAAGTAAGAAAAAGAGAAAAGTTTTGATTGTTTGTTTGTTTGAATTGAATAGTCAATCTCCCGTTATGAACAAGCTATAGAATATTTTCAAAAAAGTTAAGGAACAGCAAACATACTCATAAAATGTTCGTTAAATTTTAGGGCTCTAAGCTAAAAATACCTATTTTATTGTTTTATATGGTTTTATACTTTTCCATTAAAAAATGTTGTTACCTATAGTTTCAAAGAAAACTGATAAAATTTTATACACAACATTTTTTATGTTAAATCTCTAGAAATTATATTAATTATTATAATATAAAAAATATTAATATAAAATTGGTACAACACAATATAACATACATTGAGTTGTACACATACACACTGGCCCAGACCATCAGAGATTCAATCGGGCCACACCTACCTGTATGTCCATTGTTGCTGACATGCACGTCGTCAATGGAGTCATCGAAGCCTGTAAACACGATATCTGGCAACGTGACCTGCTTCACTCGCAGCAGGTTGATATTGATGGGGCTCTGGTGTTTACCAGTGCACTCACGGTAGCGCTCCCCCCAGTATGATGGACCTGAAGATTTACGTTCAGAAAATTAAAATACATTCATGGCGTGATATTACATATACAATACATGTTTCTCGCGGTAGCACTCCCCCCTGTGTGATGGACCTGAAGATTTACGTTCAGAAAATTAAAATACATTCATGGCGTGATATTATTACATATACAATACAAGTTTCTCGCAGTAGCGCTCCCCCCAGTACCTTACCTACATTATGGCGTGATATTATCTATACAATACGTTTTTTTTTTCACACAGTGGAAGAGTATTCTTAACTATATTTGGAAGCCTCCATTTAAGTATAGAATAATGTACCTATAAGGAATTTCCGCTCTTCCTTATTTCATTGACCAAAACTTATATCCTTTGAGAAATTATTACACATCTCCTCGATCGGAACCCGCGTAAAAAGGTCGAGCTATGACGACCACCAATGTCACGAACGGTAGAGCCAATAACAGGCCAACAGGGTACCGTAGGTCGGGGTCGAATGGTCAATAAAGGGTCTGCTAAGTTTAAATTACTACCCACTAAATTCTGTAATAGATAATAATAACTTTAAAATATCATGTGCAAGGGCTAGTACGATTATAGTTATGCTACTAAAATATGTAAAAGCTTAAAATCGCTAAGAATGAAGCTCTGATACTTACATAAAAACATATGTAGAAGAAGTATCATAACGTAATATTAGCAGTCGATGAATATTCGGACGAAGGTAGAAACAGAATTAGCCCGCGCCATGTAGTACACGTAATGATGTGGAAGAAACATTGAATGGCGTGGTATAGGTACGTATCTAAGTTTTAAGCGTGTTTTTAAATCGTAATATCAGAGAATTCTTATGTATGAACACTTTATTTAGGTCAACTCACACCAGTTGGGACAAGATTCATGGTGTGAGTTGACGAACGACTCGGATTTAAGACTCTAGTTAGCATAAAAATTACATCCCTTTTATCAATAAAGCTATCTATCCATCTTCTTATGCCAACTTTTCATACAAATTCAAGCGTCTCTAGGGCCGAATTCTACTAACCAATCTGTATATCGATGACATGGTATCGTCGCTAAATATTATGATGATGTTAGTAACTAGACAGCGCGTGCGGTGCTTTTTGCACGGAGAGATTGATGGATTGTACTATTGGTTTCTTTTTCAATTCTTCCACTAGTAGACGAAAAATTTAAGTGAAGAGAAAATCAATTTACCTAATTTATTATTTCATAATAATTTATTGACTAAGTGCTCATTTTGTAAGACTAGAGAAATTAAGTTATTGAAATCTGAAATTGGTTTCAATCTTGACTCTTTTGATACGTTGTCTTTCCTTCTATAGTTTCTTTCATCAGAGGTAATATTACAAAATATGTAATTCTCCGATACCATTGTTAAGTTAATGCGATTTATTTAGTGATCATGCGATTAATTCGTGATCTCATAATGCGTCGAGTATGTTGCCTGGCGTGGACACTCGTTTTTTCTTAAACTATCTACCCTAAACGACATGCATCTCACAGATCTACCATCATTTATCCATCCATTCCGTTCTTCATTGGAGAATACATTCAGATTATCGCATTTATGTGTGATGCGAATGTACCTACCATGTCCATCTGGTTGTCAGTCGTAAATGGGTTGAAGGAAATTATTCTGGAGTAGCGGACCGCCCCCCGGCTTCGCATAGTATTATTTATTTAACAAAATTTACACGTTGGGTCTATTGAAGTTTTCATACGGATTCCCAACTTCCATCATTCGATATGAGATAACATAGGATTCGAATGACGGATACGAACAATCAAATGTTCCTCTTTATATAATATTAGTCAAGATATACTGACAATTTACCGAATCGCCTTTAAAATTTCAGCAAAAACGTCAACGTGACGACTCCCAAACACTTATTAAAAAGGTGAATGGGAAAATAACCACCGTCTCATGATTATCAGATCAGTTTGAATAAGCACCGCAAGTTTTTCGTCCCATAAAATTCTTAAGTTTTTTTCTGGCTCAGATCAAGAAGTGACAATCGCAAAAAGTGTTACAAAAAATACCAAACCAAAACGTTCTCCATAAGCAAGCACTCGCTGCCACTAGCTACCGGATCTTGAAAATATATCCTGCATATCTACATAAATAATTAATTACGAGTCGGATCTTAATATACTCATACTTACTCGTGTTCTAATATACTTACTCAGTTACGATACCTGTAGATTGCATCATTCTGTCTATAGTTAATTCAATTGTTTACGAGTATATTGTAAATACTAGTTCTAATTTGGCCGTGTTATCTTCTTTCGTTATAAAGATTTAATGTCCATATCTTCATCATTAGCCCATGTTAGTCCACTGCTGGACATAGGCCTCCCCTAATGATCGCCATAGCGCCCTGTCTGCAGCTTGTCGCATCCAGCATCTGCCGGCAGTATTTCGCAGATCGTCATCCCACCTGGCAGGAGGGCGTCCTACACTACTGTAATTCCTAATGTCCGCATGTACTTAATTTTTATTCCTTGATTAAATTCATAACGAATTCGGTAATTTACGAAAGTTTTATAGTAAAATAAAGAAATTCGTTGAATAATGCTATATATACCATAAATAACTGAAGTGCCTATGTATCTCAGTACTTACTTTTACTAGGAAGGATGTAAAGACAGTCATGGGAAAGGTCATCTAAGACATGTCTTAAGAAAAGGCGAATATAAAAATATTTATCTCGATTTAAGTTGTATCTATAATGTCACTCACTAAGCATGAAACAATAGGTTTAGATTGGTACCAACCAATCTAAACCGGTACTAACTAGGTACCAACCTACATAATTAAAATCTTAGAAAATGTAGAAGTACAAACATGTTCATGCAAACCTAACCGTACCTACAGGTTTTGTTCTACTACGTACACCGCATGTAACTTATGGTTGCCTTTGCAGCTACATAATTATATCGGTTTGTATTTACCTTGCACTGCAACACCTATTTTTCACTAAGCAATAGACCAACAAGAAAAAACATTTTCTGCGTATAAGATAGATATAATAGCGTTTATTGATATAAATTATGTACTTTTTTTATTGTAAGTAGTTATAAATCCTTAATTAGTTTTAACTAGACACTAAAGTTCTCTAGGGTAATAAATATAATAAATAAATAATGCTGAACAATGCACACAACACAGCATTAACTAGCCCCAAGTTAAGCAGAACTTGTGTTATGGGTAGGTACTAGATAACTAATAGACATAATAATATATGAGTAGGAACATAGATAAATATTTTTTATTTTACATAGAAAATGACAACGTATTAGGTATGTATAATAACCTAAAACACGCCTTATGCCCATGACGGTTACGCAATCAGCACATAGATTATTTTTGCCCCATAATTATGTTTCGACTTACTAGGGTGCGTTCAATATTCTCAAAAAATACGCCTAATCATCTAAAATGGAAACATAAGGGTCAGAAATCGTTATAATATCCGTATTCTACGTACCTATTGAGCCATCGTATCCGAAATCCTCGCCGAGCGTCAGTTTGGGAACTGTAAAAAAAATATTCACATTTTATTTGGTCAAACATATTTCTTGTCAACTTGATGTATTGTTTTTACGTTCATAAAAGCAGCTTTTTGTTTTTAGTTTTTGTTAGACATTTGCTTGAGGGACAATTTGTTAGTTCAGTGACTCTCAAATTCTTTGATATAATAATGTACCTCTACACTCAAGATAAATCAATTTTTTAGGAAACGCCGAGAAATCGCACAAAAATATATATTTAAATCAGCTAGAGGTAGAGATTTACACGCCTTCAAAAAAGAGTTGTTATCTTTTCAGAGTTCATGTATAGAGAGTTATTTTATCCCCTATTTTTTTTATTCCTTTGGACTTGTAAGCATTCAGAAGCAAAATTTTATACCATAAACTATTATAAAATAAGAAATTTTTAGATAATTTTATTGTTTTTAGAAAATACCCGGAGCAAATAATTGCAGCGACGCAATACAGCCCAAAAGTCGTAAAAGTAGGTCCAGAAAGCTTTTTTAATTTTCAGGATTTTGCCATTTCCTAATTTCAACCTTTTTACATTTTCAGGATTTCGTAGAATAGGTAAATTGAACTCAACGTTTTCATACGCTGCGAATATACATACCTAGTAGGTATACTGTGTTAACACGATGGATTGGTCATGTTGTATGTGAGAACCTTTGTGTTCATATAAACACCGGAACATAGTTATTACTATTATCAATCAAAATAATCCCGTGACTATTCTGATATTGCGCTACTATGACTCTATCCGCTATGGTTTTTTCCATAAAAATTAGAACGATGTATTAAAAAAAACTCATATATTTTTAAATACTGTCTATTTTTTTCAATTAGTTATTAGTGTCTCGATCTTTGGTGTTTTATTGTTTTTGGTAGTGTATCATTCGTATTTAATTTTAAAAAATATGAAATTGTATGGATTATGGGTAATTAATTACCCCCAAATGATAAATAATGCCATCTATGGCGCTTATTAGGGGAGGCTTACGTCCAGGTGTGGACTATTATTAGAGATGATGAAGATGATGAAATTTGATTCCTGTTATGGGCTGTACTGTACATGACGTTTACTCCACGCCTGTTACTTATCATTATCATACAAATCCACAAAATCCACAGCTCTCTTAGCTGTTTATTTTGTGTTATCAGTAAAGCAAAATAAAAATAATATTTAATATCCCAGTAATTTATTTTTACTAAAAGTAAGTCTAAGAAGTTTTCATTGGCAAAGGCGTAGGGCTCAGTCTTAGGAAAAGGAATTGCTTGCAAGCTATTAATCGTAGGTAGTCAAACCTTGGCAATAAAACGACGCAAGTGGGTATTATTTCCTTAATACCTATAATGCCTGCTTAGGTTCTAGCAACATATCATTACAAGCAAAGGTTAGTGCGATTTATAAAATTGACTTTATATAACAAGGTTACCTTCACTCCATGACTTAGTTTTGTTTACATCCCGTTTCAGATCAAAAACACAATTTATGAAAAAATATGTGTTAGGTAATATTACATTGTTCAGTACCCAAATTGAAAGTTAGTGTAAAATCATATTTTCCTTTTTCGTCTCACTTTTAGAATCAAGATGCTAAAAATAGAGGCCTATCAATTATCACCTTGAAAAGAGCAATGTCTTTCTCACCTCGCCGTACCTTGAATTCAAGGCATTGATTTTTTGGCCGTTTTATAACGAGCCTTGAAGCGGATTAGAAATATTTTTTGACTGTAACAGTCCGTGCTATGATCTTACCTACTTTTTAAAATTTATAACGGTTTTCTTTAAATAAATAAATAATGCTGAACAATCCACATAACATCATCTAGCCCTAAGCTAAGCAGATATTTTGTTATGTGTACTAGATGACTGATATACTAACATAATACAATAAATTACATAGAATAGATATTATTTATTATTTTTAGTAAACGACCAGCACATCCTGAACAAACATCTGCAGATCGCACAAATATTTTAACAAATAATTACATCTAAATAACCAAATGAGAACAAGTATTTACAATTGAGAAAATGAGCTCACTGCAAATCTTCAGGTAGATCAAGTGATCCATATCAATACCAGTCGGAAGTGTCCCCAAGGCGCTGGCTGTATTGCCTGTGCTTTAATTTCGCGATAAATTGATGTCAACATACATTACCTACTTAAGTAAATACCTACAGTCCGCCACGTACTGACCTCAGATAAAATAAATTTTACTGAGGTTTTACCTTTACCTTCGTCAACTGCGATCTAATTTATTAAATACCTACTTGAGGTCTTCCTTCGCCACCGAAATCTAGTTGCGTGCGTGACTCACGCCTGACTTGTATTTCACCCACGTATTTTTTACACATTAATAAATTTTCACGGTTTCTTAGCAAAAAGGTTCCAGTAAACGCCTGTAAATAGCCAACAATTGATCAAATTCAAACAACTTCTACCGTAACGTCAACTGACGCGTGACGAGTCCATTGATAAAAATAAATGCAACTGTATTATAATAATAGTTAATGACCTTTTATTCTTGCCAATACGGCTTTGGGATGGAAATAACATTAGAAAATCGTGTCTGAATTAGATATTCTTTAGCTCTATTCTATAATAGGTACAGTGCGCGTCACATATAAGTACCCCCCCTATCTCAATGTATGTGGTACACAATAGTTGTTATTTTTGGGAATTTCAGACTTTGAGTATTATTTTCGATCCTGAGCGGCGGCGTGACAAATTTTTACATGTGAAAATTTGTTATAAGTTACAAGGGAATTAGAAGTCGTAAATATTTAGTAGACAAGGGGGGTACTTAATTCTGATGCGCACTGTACCTATAGTATGTATGTACATTAGGCATCTTCTGATAAAATGTGCACCTAACCGCTGTTTTGTTTCACAGAGTAATTATCTACCAACAGGCTTTGTTAATTAAATTATGCGTTGGCTGGGAATTAGGTTTTATAAGGTACGAATATTGTACATAATGTGCTTTACAATACCAGTACATAGTAGGTAAATAATCAGAGACAATGGGGCAAGCTACATAGATACATGCTGAGTTTTCCGACTCTACATTGTGGCAAGATGCCGCCGCGCCGACTCTTGGGTACCTATACCTACATGATAATAGAGGGTCTACACTACATGTTCACTAAAATTATAACTGTATAATATCACTACAATGCATAAAACAAAGGCGCTTCCCGCTGTCTATGTGTCTGTCATTAATATGTATGCTTAGATCTTTAAAACTAAGCAAGGGATTTGAATGCGGTTCTTTTTAATAGATAGTTTGATTTAAGAGAATGATTTATAGGTATGTTTAACATGCGCCCGTGCAAAGGGTCGGTTCACAAGTTAAACTATATAACATTATACGAGATATTATTACCATGGTTTTACCATGTGTTTCAAGTTTTCATAGATTTTAGGACTGCGATGCGCAGCGTTTCACTGAATATTATTACATATATTGCATTTTGTTATGTGCTCTAAACCTATTATTCAAAACTCTTTTCTTCTCAAATCGGGATATTATGACAGCTTTCAATAAAAATTTGCAAAAATTCGTCACTTGAATTAATTTTGCGCAGCGTTTGAGTACTTATACTTATACGGGTATAAATTACGAATGTACCATAAATAACAAACCAAACCAAAACATTAACCTAAACCTAAAACCTTAAAATTAGGTATCAGAACTTTCCATTAAACAGTAACTAGATTAATCTGATTCAACGACCTAGTTTTCCTAGATACTCACTCTAGTGACACCATATAACTTTATTTCGCTTTCACCGTGTTCTAATCTATGTTAGAGTTTAGCTAACCGAAAACTTAACAATGGGTTTTTGTTTATTAGTCACGTGTTCGATCAAGGGGTAACGCAGAGAATGTCCATTTAAAACAATTGTCTTGTTATACCACTGTGAAGCTATTATGCGGTTTATTCATGGTTTTGGTAACTGCGAAGGCCGCGACCAATTTGCGAATTGTCATCCGTATTAGGTGCCTAGGTACAGTGAGCGTCAAATTGATAAGCGCGTCTAGATGAGTCAAATGATCTGAAAAACATAAATTCAATTTGATATACGCAGTTCGAATCATAGTCAGCAAGTAAATTCTTTGTTTGTCACTATACCTAACACAGATATAAAATTTGTTTAAAGTACTTAGGTAACGTAGGATAATTTAAGCATTAGTTTTGTATAAAATACCTCAAATAAACAAATATAAATCTCTACAATCTAAATATATAACTCAAAGGTGACTGACTGACTGACATAGTGATCTATCAACGCACAGCCCAAACCACTGAACGGATCGTGCTGAAATTTGGCATGCAGGTAGATGTTATGTTATTTATTATGACATAGGCATCCGCTAAGAAAGGATTTTGATTAATTCTACCCCCAAGGGGATAAAATAGGGGATGTAAGTTTGTATGAAACTTTGTCAATTTTAAACCGATCGGGCTGACACTTTGCATGCATAAAGCTACTATGACGTAGGCATCCCCTAACGCGAGCGAGCGATATACGAGTATATATCAAATTGATTTTATGTTTTTCAGATCATTTTGACTACTCTTGACGCTCATATCAATTTGATGATGACTGTAATACTTGCTAAATAATGATAATGATGTCTATGATTTTACGGTTCCAAATACCGACTGAAAATAACAAAATCCTATATGTACACTTGTTTATTTGCAAACACAATTTCCTACATAGACTATAGACTTCAGTTATTTGTACTAATCAGAGAAATCCATTAGGGAAACGGAAGAGAATTTATCCACGGTAGCTATTCTTAGGATTTCAAGATCAATAAACTAGTGTCATCGTTCTAGTATTTATCACATATAGGTAAAGGAAGTGTATTATAGGTAGCCTATCAATCGAAACAACCTCCATGAATTAAATAGCGATCCATGTAGGGCACGATGCCATGCTAGGCTAGCTATCAGCCTTTTTATCAAACATTATTAGTCACGGCATATCCCTGTCCTGTCCTGTAATTCAATGATTAATTTTCAGTCAATCGTTAGTGCACGACATACCTGTTTTTTACATAACTAAATTAGATATTTGTTATCTATTCCATAATTATTATCTATTATATTCTATTTAGTATTTTCAATTAAAAAAATTAAGCTAGCTGCAGACTGTTGCAAAAATTCTACAGGTAGCTCAACTGTTCCATGTCAATACCAGTTGGAAGCGTTCCCAAGAAGCTGTCTGCATTATTTATTTTGTAGGTACTTAACAAAATAACATGACGGCCTTAGAGGTGCTGTAGGCGCCTCGGGACAAATGTTTGTACGATCTGCAGATATTTTGTTCCGGTTGTTCTGGTCGTTTTTATATTTGTACCTACAGCAGTCATGTAGTACATAACACAACCTCTGCTTAGCTTGGAGTTAGGTGATGCTGTGAGATTAATATTTAAACAATAAAATCACCTACTTGTAGGTACACTATTTAGACTAATAAATTAGGTATGTACCTACCCAATTTTTTTATTCTATTGGTTTACAACTAAATGTATATAAAAGCTATATTTAATTCAACAAAAAAAATAAATTGATATTTACTAAAAATGGATTTGGGTAGCCTCCCTAAAAGCAAATTAGTTATTATGTAATTACAACTTGGTTGAATGACAACCGGATGTGCGTAAGTAAAACATCGTTTTAAACTTTTTTTGTCTTACCTACATTATTTCCTGACTTGGATGTAATAAATGTATTATTGGGATATTTTGATAATTGTTTTAAAAGTTCGGAGTGATTTTATTTACAATCGATTTCCATTAGTTATACAACTATGTAATCCGTCAGAAAATTAATTATTTTAAATTAAAATAAATTATTAAAACCGAACTAATTAACTTATTAGTAAAATTTATAGTATTTCATATTATTATGCAATAGTAGGTATTTAAAAACAAGTCATGTTTAGTTATAAGATTTTTTCTATTATATTCTTAAAGCATTATATAAAATGTAAATATCTGACATTAAATGACTCGCCCCTGCTGGGTCAGGGGCATGGGTCATTCCCGGTTCAAAAGTGCACATAAAGCTATGCTATGCAGCATTACCTCGCTTACCTCGCAGCATAGCGTTGGCAACCCTTTGCGAGAACGACCCGGAACAGGCGAGTCTCCTGTTACCTATATATAAACTTACTAGCGGTATGCCCCGTCGCACGGGTATATTTTAACAAAAAAATATTTTTCATGCGGAACCCTAATTCTTTTTACATTAGTCTATGTTCATCAGGGAAAATACAGGATTATAATGGTGAAAGAATTTTTCAAATCGGTCCAGTAGTTTCGGAGCATATTCAATTCAAACAAACAAACAATCAAATCCTTCGTCTATACCTCTATAATATTAGTAAAGAAGTATCGATTACTAACATTAACGAATGCGTGTTCTTATAGATAGAAAATACATTATTTGATATTCTTAGTGACATTTGACATCAAAGCGAAGTATTAAATGTTAATTAGTCACTTCATACCACCCACTTCAAAGACATGCATTCATTCATCGATAGATACCGTGCTGTTTGATGTTTATCGCGTTTCTTGAAATAGACACTCGATACACTTTACTTGAACACTAATTTCCTATGTATGCACTATACGTACATACTTTTGAGTCATGTGATAAAGGTAAAGAGTTCATAGAATGCACGTAAATATATCACTTAGTAATCCAATCCATACTATGTAATATCATACGTACATAAGGAAGGTTATCTAGAGAAGGCGAGAATTTTTGTTTAAAAATTAATGTCACTTCTTTTTTTGTAACTCATACCCCGTATGACGTATTTTATACGGTTTCACTAAACGGGGTGTCAAATTAAAGGTAAGTACTTTATAGGTTTCAAAACAGTTTTTCAAATATTTTGAAAACTTTGCAGTCTTAGAAGTGAGAGAAATCTGTAAGTGGATCGAATAATGTTCATAAGAAGAGGAACATTTTTCGAAAGGGGAGGGTTACTTTACAGAGATACTTTATCAAAAGAAAGTTTTAGGTTTGTATTCTACATCTCAAAACAGCTTTTGACCAAAAATATTGCATTACCGCCTAATCTCCGAACTTCGCAAAGCGTTTCATCTGAAACTTTTTGGTATAAATTGAATTGGTACCTACTGTTTTAGGTATTCATAGAATAGCAGTCTCCAACCGGTAAGTATGTACGTATAGTGCATACTTGTTCAATAGACAAAGGTTGGGAAACCTCGGTCCGCCAGTTACACTCACACTTGACAGATCTTGTTTAATAAATAATAGCTCACTTAGGTAATTAAGATTTACCAAAACATAATTGCTACCTACTTATAATTTGATTTATCTATGTTAATATTATAAAGATGAAAGATTTGATTGTTTGTTTGGATTGAATAGGGTCAGAAACTATTGGAATAATTTGAAATAATTCTTTTACCATTAGAATCTTACGTTGAACATATCCTATAGTATATTTTCAAAAAGTTAGAGATCCCTATGAAAACTCATGTAACCCAACGTACCAATGTAGGTACTAGTGTATGTGTGTGTTTAAATACATATTTATAATTTTAGAAATTTTTGACATTTATCCGTGCGAAACCAGGGCGGACCAAGTTGGCTATAAATTGTAAAGTTCAAGGGCACCGACGCAAAATTAAAAGCGTTATAAATTCATAGCTTAGAAGCAGGATGCGGTGTAATTTATGTAGATAGGTACAGGTACCTCATTGCCCAAATAATTGTTAGTTAGGTATGCAGCAATCGTATGGTATTAGCTGATGATAATTTATGACTTTGGGTGGGATTAGAGTACCTAACAATTGGCCCAAAAAATCCGAAACAAAACAATCGATTGCCTATTAAGGGATTTATATTCACAGTGCCGTATCAGGGCCGGGCCGAGGCCGGGCGATAGTAGACGGGCCCGGACAGGACACGGATCATGCACTGTTTAATATAAACTGCTTCATACAAAATTAATATTACTTTTCAAATTCGTGCCCCGTCCGGGCCACGGTACGCTCTAAGCACGGCCTGGTCTAATTTGAATCTTCCCTAAAAATAGGGACTCAGGTACAGACAGAAGCATTAATTGGTAACCCCCTCACAGAATATGTCATAGTTATCAATCAGCAGCATGTAGGTTCAAACCCGTGAAGATTTATATATTCATTTTAATTTACAATATTAATTGTTTTTTAACTACTACTTAATTTTTAGTAATGTTATGACATTTATTCATGTGTAATAGTGAAGTTTTTGTCTATTAGTATGAATTTAAAGTAATTGATAAAATAAAACAATAATAATAATTTAAGGTAAACAATTTCGTTTATTTTTTTCAAAAATTTACCTTAGATACAAACAACAACACAAAAAATGTAATTAATTCTGACATGTTTTATTTTATTATTTAGCCTACTTACAAATAGCTTCCTATCCTGAAAAATAATATTCCATTTTCGATTTAGTACTCGAGAATACACATGTTTTCATTAGATTTTCGTTTACTTTGCTAATCTAATGAATTAAACAATTTGTATCTCTTGTAAATCATGGAATACTAAATAATCAGGTAGTTTTGAAAGTAAATGAGGTCAAATGGAGTTTTTCTGACAATGTTAAAAGGTAAAATTACATTAGGGTTTAGTAGGTAGTGATATTTATCGTCCTTTATATTTAGTGATACATCGCTTAATAGCTTAAGGGCTAACGGATCGGATCTCAATTTAAAACCATTTGACCCCACATATTTTCTATCGGATTTAGGTCCAAACTTTTAGATGTCCAAGAAATAACAGTAATGTCTTCTAGAGATGAACAACCCTTGAGAAACCATCCGCGTACGATGCACTCCACAATTATCATGGACAAAATAAATTTGGGCTTCTGGATACGTGATCCGCGTAGTAACCTTCAACACTTTCAATTGCTCGTCATTCATGCGCCCAGTTATTTTTACTATTTCTCCAGGACCCATAGAGGATATCCATCTCCAAAACCTAAAAAGAAAAAAATCAACTGTTATAATGTTTATTTAGTTCGTGTAAATACTAACTTGTTAAAAATATTATTATTATGATGAAATAATCAGAGATAAAGGTGTTCGAATTTGTTGAGAATTATCAGTATTATCACTTACCTAAAGTTATTCATGCCCTGCGGTGGAGTTCAGCAAACAGTCCTATTTTTGCTGCTCGATAATTGTGTAAGTATATCAGCTGCATGCAAATGCCTTCTGTTGATGTTGATATCAAATATTGTTGAGCAGTAGAACGAGTGGATGCAAAAGGCGAACTAGTCTGAATGTCAACAATATTGTTGTGGCGACTTCACTGATTTGTATACACTCCTGTTGTTTATCTGCCATTGCTTCTTACATTCACATCCCCACATTACACTTAAGCGCACGGTTTTTATCTGTAAGACAACAAATCAATACTTAAATGAAGTTAAAGATAACAAGGTTTTACTAAAAAAAATATGTATTTGTTTCGTAACGATTATGACACAAGAATAATAAGTTGATAACTTACCGTAATTCAAAACGAGCAATCTCCTGATTACTCATTTGCTGTTTGAATAGCACCGCAATCTTAATTCTCACAAAATTCTTAATTTGCATAATTTCCTTCAATATTCTTCAATTCATTTATGATTCAAACCAGTAAGTGAAGACTAGAATTGGAAATGGCTAGTGACCTTTTCATTGTTCACCAAGATTATATTTAAATCTACCCTCAAACATTTCTTTTTTTTCTTATCCAGTGTAAAGAGATCTCATAAATAAAAATCCACTGTCGAACACTAATAACATAAAATTTCGACGCTCTGATAACTGGTTCGTTGGTTTAGTTGGTTGGTGCGTGGTCAACTTGTCATGTGAGCGATTGGATGTCTGATTCGATTCCCACTGGGTGTTACGTTTTTGTTTCTTAGTATTTGAGTAAAAGATTTGTAAATCGTACAGTGATTTGCAATGTAAACTTTAGCTTTTAGGGGGGTTACCAATTAATGCTTCTGTCTGTACCTAGATAGGTACTCTAAGTTCTAGTTAGGAGGATTTAGTTCAGAATCACATAACTCCTTCTATGAAATGATCAAAGAAAGAGGACAATCACGACGAAGCTTGAACACGAAAACTCGTGTAAAACCATTTTATTCGCTCGTAATGGATGATGAAATCAGTCGCAGCGGTGTCGGCGCAAGAATTAACCCCTTTACATTATGTCACCGTGGATTTCGTAAGAGTCAAGGGATCCACAAAGAACAGCAGCATGGTTCCTTCCTTCCCGTCAAGTCCAGTCCAGTTTCATAGGAACCATTCCTTTAGGGCACCACTTTTTTCTTTCTTTCTCGCAATTTTTATCGAACCATTAGGTAGGTATACTTTGTTTAGATTGATGTTTATATGAGATTTTTAATATGTGATTTTCATTTCAGTCATTCGTATTGCGTGAAATCAATTCAATGTCTCATATCCCCAAGTGGCATGCCTACCGTGGGGAATATGAATTAATTACCTACCTAACAAAGGGTAGATAATGCCCTACTTCCTTCCCTTAACCCCTCGCTTAATAAGCGGCTTCTAATTCTTGAAGAATGCGACAATTATTAAAAAAAGGCCTATGGCCAAATGCCTCCTAATTGCCCGTGATCATGGAAATGAGACACAATATTACTACTCTGTCCATATATTCTGAGATCAATGGTTTAGGTATAAATAAAGCCAAGGAAAGTCGTGCTAGGCACCAACTAGGTTAGCGTGCAGATTAAAGTCTGGATTTATTTTATGAGAATTTTTATGACCTAAAGAATAATCGTACCCGAAAGGTTTCTGATCAATATTTACGATTCTCTTACACGAATTAGGTTGGTCTGCATGTATCTACATTGACAACGTACGATACAACTTACTTTCTACCTACCGCTTAGCGCATATTAGGCTCAGTGCAGTTTTGAGTCACGATAGTTCTAAGACAGACTTGCCTCATATAGACAAGTACCTACCGTTAAAAAATTAAAACGATAATGTTTTGTCTACAGCGAAATGAACCACCTATTCAAAATTTCCAAATCACATTCCTGTTTCGTTTCGGCAATTGCTGTACTCTAATACACCGAATTAAAGTACCAATTTGCACAAAAAAAAAACGAAACCATACAATGGATTAGACAATTTGGAAAATTAATATGCCTCAGAACTGAGGTGGATGGCACAAACTTTGGAAGGTCTAACCCGGCCGTGGGTAAAATCATTGCGGAGAATAATAATGAGAGGGGTAAAGAAGGGACTTAAGTTTAACATTAATATAATATGTATCTGAAACATCTCATTATAACCTACATAGCAACTAATGTTACCTCAGTAAACGTGTTTCCCATGCCAGACTAAAATAACAATAAAATTATAATTGTAAAGTTAATCAAAAAACCAAAATGCCAAAAATTTATGCAGGTATAGAATATCTGAGAAGATATCTATTAGTGTGTAGGTAGGTATTTAATTTAAGCATTAATTGCGTTATGTACCTAATTAAAAAGACTAAAGGTTAGTTTGTTTGCCATAATATTATTAGTACCTCATATTAAGTACATTTATTATACCTTATACCATAAACTAGATACTTATATAAGGCTAATAACTTGCTAATAACTTGTGGTTTTTTTATACCAAAACGGTGGCAAACAAACATGCGGGCCCACTGATGGAAAGCGGTTACCGCAGCCTATGAACGCCTGCATCAGAGAAAATATACGCGCGTTGCCGCTCTATAAATGTTTTAGAAGATCCTTTTTGAAAACCCCCAAGTAGGAAACAGTTCTGAGGGAAAACCTCGCGAGACCATTCTATATCTTGGCTGTTCGCGGGAGGAAGTTCCTTATAAACCTTACAGTCTGCGTAAAAGGCTTGATATCTCTGTGATTGATAGAAATCAATTGAACAGGAATCAAAATAATTATAAAAGCAATAAATAACAATCCAATTCAAGATCGACCTTCATTATTTCAAGTCCAATGCATCAAACTGCATCATTTGTTTCAACTCCAAAGCGGATATCTCGAAACACAACGCTTTGGTACTAATCCAAATTGCATAATAAAAATTGTTTAGTTACCTATTTGATTTAGAGCTGACTGAAGAGCGCAATGAATCGTGCTGTGCCAAAATGTGCCAAAATTAATCTACTCTTTCTATAAATAGAGATATTACTACCAAACTAGGTACATAATGGATAACTAAACAATATTTTGCAATATCAATTACAATTCACACAGCATTATCTAGCCTTAAGCTAAGCAAAGGTTGTGTTATGGGTACCTACTAGATAATGATATACCTACATTATAATAATATTTGAGTACATAGATATATATAAATATAAAAGGATTAATTAAATACATAATAATAATAGATGTTTCTTGCATAAGTAAAGGACCTTGGTAACCTACATACAAAAATCGGTAAAGATCCATGAAAAGTTTGTGGAGAGCTGGCCCATGATTATAGGATATTTATATTATTTATTCTTATTAAAGATCTAATTCATATTGCTAGGTAATAAAAAAATATTCAGATGTCTTCATAAATATTTAATCATTGTGCACACGTAACATCTTCCACGTAAGGATTCTTTCGCAAGTTTTGCAGTTTTCGTTGCGTCGGCGCATCTTGCCAACCATGCCCAAATCTAGACGAAATTAATGAAGATAAACAATCGATAGGATATCGCCATAATGAGTCCAACATTATGTTAACCTTGACAGCTTTTTAGGCAAATTTTAATTTAATTGCATAGATTAAATGTCTTCTAAGTTGGTATCTACAACCTACCTACTTATAATAATTTGTTTATGATCCGAGATTAATTTTAGAAGTTTTGCTGGACTACCAATCCCATGGGAATATAATGTTTATGGGAACATCTTGGGATCATTCTCTATACAAAATATAGCAAAAGAATCATCAAAATTGCCCCAAGATATCGGATTTCAAACAATTTATTAATTCGATGTTAACATTAAGTTAACATCGAATGAATACGTAGTATTTTTCTCTATGTAGGGTAAGAAAGGGTAGAAACATTTATTTTTTAATTTGAATATAAATAAACATTTTAAATATTTGCTCTAGCTAGAACAAATATTTAAATTGTTCTTGAACAACAATCCCCGTGCTAGGGCGCTAGATTAATTATGCAGTAAACTAAAATGTGTAAACACATCACACCTTCCGTTATAAGGTGAAGGATAATAGGTAGTAGGTATTACCTACCTATACCTACTCGTATGTTTGACATGACATGACGTGATTAGTAGAAAAAAAACATGTCAAAATTTCGAAAGGACGAGAGAATGAAATAGATGAACGAATAGTTGAGTTAGGTATACTTTAACTTAAGTTGCTTGTGCTTAATGTTGGCAGGTAGCGATAGTGCTACTGCATGTGGGCCAACCAAATTCACTGAGGAACTGACGGTTTTGTCAAAAGGAGCTCGCATCTTTAGCAATAAAGTAGGTGATACTCTAACAAGTTCAGGTAGTAGAATATTTTCTACATACATACATATTTTCTAAAACTTACGTTTATTGTTATTGCGAAATTGGAACCCATCCCAGGATTATTATAATACTAGCTTCTGTCCGCAGCTTCGCACATGTTTCTTGTTATGAAAAGTAACCTACTCTTATTTATTAACGAAAAATAACGTCTTATTTATTTATTTATAAGTTATTAGCAACTGTTATTTATACTGGCTTCACACGGGTGCAATACTGATGCATTATATAACTATACATACCTACAAACTTTCCACTTGAATCATTCTATCCATCTATTTAAAAACCGCATCTAGACGCAACCAGATTCGCGTGTAATATATCCTGCAGGAACATGACACCGGGATAAAATATAATATTCACCCAGTCTAGATAACGTCTGTGCCCAATATATTCAAAATCGATTCATTAGGTACTTTAGGCTTGAAAGACGGATAGATAGACAGAGTTACTTTCGCATTTATAATTATTACCTATACACCTTTACGCAAAATTACAGCACAATTCATTTAGTACTTAAGCCTTTTATAGATATAAGGCCGAAGACGATCAAATCTTCACCCTTATATCTTTACAACCGCAAACTTTCACCTTTAAAAAACTTCCTCGCGTACCTTTCGCCTATATAATTTGTAAATGTATATGTATTTCGCCTCGTTAAAGTTGATTGTAGTAGGTTTATCTGTTTACTTTTTCACACTTTTTATGTCACGTGACTGCTGACTGGCTGGCATTACAAGTTCATAGTACAAAAATGCCGGGCAGTTCAGTTTACGGCGTATATTGCCTGGAATTAAGAGTTCATAATAGGCCCCCTGGTATCTACTATTCTTCTAACCCTAAATCCTTTTAATAGTTTTCTGTTCTAGTTTTTTATCTTTAAAGTTTTGTTGTGCTGCTGGTTTCCCTTCACTACATAGAATAAAACAAAGTCACTTCCCGCTATCTTATCTGTGTGTCCCTATGTATGCTTAGATCTTTAAGACTACGCAACGGATTTTGATGCGATTTTTTTATTAGATAGAATGATTCAAGAGGAAGGTAATTTTAGCATTGCACCTGTGCGACGCCCAAGTTCGGGTCACTAGTAAATAAATAAATACATCAATGATAACCTCATTAATCCTGGCGACTTCGCACGTATTTATGGGTTCAAAAGTACTTATGATTCATTCCAAGCCTAGAATTACATCCTGCCTCAATGCAGCCTGATCCGTTCAGTATTTTGTTGTGAAACGCCAAAGCTACACAACGGATCCCGTAACAAACATCCAAACTTTCGCATTTATAATATTAGTGTGATATTTATTAGTAAGGAGGATAGGATATATTGTCCTGGGTAGGAGTTAACCTCCAGTCAGGAGTCTTGAATATAATGAATTACTCAACAGCATTCCTTTACGCTTGCTGGGACGTGCTTGGATTGGAGCGGAGGAAAAAATCTCTATAACGGCTAATGAACCCGAGGCTTTGTTTAGAAAGGCATTGGAACGCTACCTTTTTTTGCTGGGAAGAAAATGAGGCTCAGCTACTAACTCATATCTGTATTAGGTACTTCAAAGTAACTTGACTGCATTTTGTTTAGCTGACATTAAATTGTTATTTTGTATACAAATGCAGAATTTTTAGAAAGATTATAATATAACTCATATCTGTATTACATAAAAGTAACTTGACTGCATTTTGTTTAGTTTAAATTGTTATTTGGTATAAAACTTAAATAATTAAATTTTTAACAAGATTAGGTACTAAGTTAACTCATTGCCGGTATAGTCATGTCCTTATTTGTCCATTGTACGCAGTTGGTAATAGTTATACCTTACAAAGAATCTCTCAAATCACCTACCTAATATACTATTACAGTATATACAGGACGCTTATGAAAGAAAGAGTTATTAACGTTAATACATATATCCCAGTTAGACTTAAAATTTAATTATTCTCGGTTTCCAAGAAACAATGGCCTCACCAATTTTCTTTACTAATGAATGCTTTTATAAAATGATCGGGTTTAAAAAGGATCTCAAATGCCGTTTACCTACCTCAAGCTGTGTAGGTATTAATTTACAACTTTCGACACAAACATGAAGCCCATTTCCTTCGCGAGAATATTGAATTACGTAATTAAAAGTAATGTAATTCAATTAGCGTCCGGCTCTCACGAATTGATGTATGGATAAATACCAAATCTGATCCCCAAGAAGGACACATATTATGTGAGTCAATGCTAAATATTTTTTTTATTACAGGAAGACAATTCAACTTATGAAATATTTTTGTAAAACAATAAATAAAATAATAAATACCGACCGATTCGGTATTTATACCGAATACTAAGAATCTTTATTACGCACGAAAAGACCGACCTTAATTTAGGGTGACTACCGATCCTTGGTATATGAAAATAAAACATGTTAGGTAAAATAGAAAATTAGGTACTTACCTAAGTAGATACTCTACCTAACTGCAGCTCATTGGTTTATAAATCAAGCTCAACTTACCTTGCAAAATTCCAAGAACGATTAAAGAAAGCACCAAAACACTCATTTTCAATATCATGCGATTTAAAAGTAAACTATTATCATGATATATTTGGAATTTGCCGAACTTTATACTCGCGGGCTATATTTGACGAACTCTATATTTTTACGATATATTAAACATTGTGATTATAGCGACCGGCAATCACGGCGTACCACCGACGCGCGACGGCTGTTGTGCGGTGACTCGGTCTGTGGTAGACAACTGTGCGCCGCTGCCGTTTTCCCTCGCTTATAACTTCCCCTGACTGTATGAATAGTTAGTAGGACGACTTTGAGTATAAGTAGATATACGAGTACGTACTAGGGTAGCTAGCATGGAGGTAGATAATTATTAGTAGGTACTTACTATTTCAGAGTTTATCGCGTTTATTTACCTATTCAATCATCCCGTGAGCACGTCAGTGTGTAAACCTGTTGAAACGTCGGAAAACATAGGTAAATAAACGTAATAATCGAAAGTGTATACAAAGGTACTTATGTGTTCAGATCGCGTAAGTTTAAAAATTTTCATTGTAGGCAAATTCATTAATCCGTCGAATGCACTTAATCATCTCGTTACAAAATATACTCGTTTTTGAGTTATTTTTCATTAGAGAAATCCAAAAAAGTGAAGATTATCAACATGGCCGGTAATTTGAATGTAGAATTCTCATTTTTTAATTTTAAATTTAACATCTAGAAATTCAGCGATAAGTTAAGTATGTCGTTGAATTTCAGGTGGAATACATTACCGTAATACCAGCTACAAACTAATTACCCTGGCATGAAAGCGTCAGCTGTTATCGGTGACCAGTTTTCCCTTTTAGAAAATGCATGAACTTCAAGTTCTGAAGCTTTTATTACAAACCTAGTATTATAGCGACTACTACTTTTCAGTCTAATAAGCGTTTTGTATCCGGTAATATATCACATTAAGTACCTAAATACTACATAATACTTAATTGGTCTACATTTTGACACAAAGCTTCCAAACAAGAATCTGTGAAGAGCAAAATCCTTTCACTTTTACTTCTATGAAATCGGTTGTAAAGGTTTGTGGAGCAAAGATAACTAATACCTACATAACATAGCGCAAATATGATCCAGAAAAAACAGTAGGTACCCTATACCCTAAATATTTTTTTCCTATGCAGTAGATTTTGCTTATGAAGTTAATTTACCTTAATGAAATGTTCCTTAGTAGAAGGTAGGTTTTAAATTTTAATAAAGCTTTCAATCCACTGATTACGCAACTAATTTGTCAATAACGTTCCTACTTAAAGTAGCGTCAGGAAGGCCTGATAACTCTCCACTTAATTTCGACCTATTCCTACATTATATTCGCTTCCTAGTGGTAGAGTAACTGCAATTTAATGTGTTCCTTAGTTACATAATTGAAACTCGTAAAGCCTGAGTCGAGTCAAAGCGGTCCATTGAATTGAACTTGACTTTTTGAATTACAGCCGTCGCTCGCATAGGTTATATTTATTTTAAGTTATGAAAAAATTGTTAGTGATGGAATACTGGCTAACTATATTTTTATAGGCAACACTAGCGGCCCGCCCCGGCTTCGCACGGGTATTAAACAAAAATTTCAGAAATTATACACACTAAAACGATGGTTTTTCAGTTTTCATACGGATCTTTACTTTTTTTAACAGCATTGGGGTTTTTGACATTGACTCGACATTCCAAAACTGACACTGGCCGTAGAGAAAAAGCAAGCACCGTGCGCTATACAACCTCTTTTTCTATTCTCACGCGCCATAATTGAAAAAGAGGTTGAATATACAGCCCACGGTTCAATTATTGAATTTTTCATGCGGATCCCTAACTTTTTTGAAAATATTATATAGCCTATGTTCATCACGGAAAATTAAGGATTCTACTGGTAAAAGAATTTTTTAACTCGGTTCAGTAGTTTCGGAGCCTATTCAATTCAAACAAACAAACAAACAAACATACATACAAACAAACAAACAATCAAATCTTTCCTCTTTATAATATTAGTATAGATAATAACATAAAAATAGGTAATCATAGTAATTTGATTCAGTCACGATAGCAATCGACGTACTATTTTCAGAAGCAATTGGTAAAATAGTTGCGGTTTTGTCTCAGAATACTATTCTGAGACAAAACCGACCATAATATTTCTCTATTCTGAGAATAGAGAAATATTATGGTCGAGTATTATCTGCAGTGGATACTGCCTACCTGTTTATACTCTGATCGTACTTATGATATATATTTATGAGCCGTTTAGATAAGTATTATGTTATAACAGAGAAAGTAATAGATAAGGTAGGTACTTCGGTAGATACTGGAAAAGGTTTTATATAATACACAAGAAAAACTAAACATTGGACTTCACACATTTATTGTATTTTTGTCTAGTAAAAATACTATATTTAATAATATAAACTATTTTAAAAGGGGGCAGCAATTAACAGGTTTGCTTATTGCACGCTCACACAGAGCTTTATCATAAACCTCCTGTTACAATGAAAACATTTCTTTCTAAATCAAATTATTTAAAATAAAAAACCTTAAATTTATAACCCCATTTCATCTATTTTTGAATGAAAGAACAAGCGAAAACACCATTCAATGGATAAATTTACTTAATTACATAGATTTATTGCACTGTTGCATGAAAGCACAGAAACTTTCGGAGTTTATGAGCTCAGGCCATTTTAAGTTTTATTTTTAAAATATACATACCTACCTAAGATGTAGACAGAAATGTGAGAATGTTTTGTATGCAACAATTTTATGCTGAATTTCTAAAATGATAGGTACATGAAATTATTTTTGTTTTCAAATTGCCTTATGAAATGAACCTAAGCATAACATTATTAAGCCATGAAACAAATTAGATCGCCGCTATTAAATTAACAGTTTAAGTCAATTATGCAAATCGAAAATTAACTTTTAGTTATTTGATTAAAAACTTTGCACTTGTATCTCTCACGCACAAAAAACACAAAACAAAACGCATCTAAGATTTAAGCATGTCTCAAATTGCGAATTTTTCACCGATTTTATTTGATAAAAAACCGCAACTTGAGACTTGCTTAGATATAAGTTGTGTTTGAGTATATGGTAAGTGTGTTAAATGCATCACACTAAATAATTAATCGATCGGACTTATAATTTGTACAGTCAGTGTGCAAGTGATGAAGGTTGATCAATATCGATCGATAACGTTTTAGAGGCGGCACATAATGTACTTCAATCTACAATTCTTTATATCCTACACAAAATTTAGAATTTCACATTGCTATAGAAACTAAGTAGCACATAACTCGAGAGAAAAATATTTTAAAAGATAAGTTAACAATAAAATACATTTTTATCTTTTACAAGACATGACCCAGTCTCACAGGATT
The DNA here is from genome assembly GCA_963931895.1 of Eupithecia pulchellata. NCBI lineage: Eukaryota > Metazoa > Arthropoda > Insecta > Lepidoptera > Geometridae > Eupithecia > Eupithecia pulchellata. The sequence continues at coordinate 6,134,316 of OZ007528.1, read as the reverse complement.
TATAATTTTTATTTTTATTACACCTTTTGTGTATGTCGCCATGCACATAAGGAAAATATTTTAAGTGGACTACTTAACCTAAAGTTATTATGTACGTTATGTACATGGTGTAGGTACTAGATCAATAGATTAGCTAATTTATGATAATAAACTCATTTGTAACGTCCACCTTATAATAGAAAAAAATATTACAAAAGAAATATAGAAAAGAGCTCCCGGATTGCTTATTAAAAATTACTCCAATTATTATCATCATCAGCCTATAGCTGGACATTGGTCTAATGAGCGCTATGGATTTTATAAAAAATCACTTTATTGCCACAAAGATTCAGAACAATCTGTGCAAATATAAAGCATAATTATTATGAGAACTGGGTTAGATTAGCTTTACATCTAATATTTTATGTTTACCAGTAAATTAACCCGAAATTCAGAATCGACTCTGAACTTCAAATATACGAAATACTATTTATTCCATGGTGTACTTTCTGTAAATTCGTCTTACAATTCTATAAAATTTAAACAATCTACAGCTCTACACACGGCATACATAGTATGTACAATCGTAACTTTTTACACAAATATAATGGCAAAGGTATCGAACGAGCTTTGCTGCGCCACACCTCGAACACGCACTCGAATTTATCCGATTTATGTAATTCACAAACTTGTATATACTGTAACAGTAAGTTCTAAAAATATGTGTGTACCATCGAGTAATGCGTGTGCGCGCGGCCGCCGTCTGGTAACTTTAAATCTTATTGTCAAATCAGGCAAGCACACACTTGCCCCGTATATTGTTATCATGGGATTAGACGTGCATCACGAAAGACATAATAAATTTATTAGCAAATATAAAATACAAGAATACCAGGCATTTTTTGGAAGTAATGATCGAATAGCCTTAATCATAGAAGCCCTTATAGCGAAAGAAAATTACACATACTACAGAGTTTAGATTCAGCAGTTTTGATTTAGTAATTAAAGGTGAATGAGAAAACACATAAATCTATAAAAACTACATTTAAAATAAATATATAAACAATGTTGTTACAATATTGTGCGCATTAGATACAACTGCGTTCTACTATAATATAACATTGTTAAGGTAACCTGTAGGGCAATATTATGATGAAATTGGTTGATATGTCTGTTGACGAAGTGACATGACGCAAGAACTGTGTGAAGCCTGAAGGATCTCTTATACAACATACAGAAAATATCGTTTTGCCCTCTCTACGCCTTACTACCTCATGTCACAAAAATAGTTTTAATTTACAAGGTTGTATCTATATAGTTATATTCCTTTTTTGTACATTACACAATGTGATTTACCTTTTCAAATATATTTACAAATAAACACAACATTTCAACCCTCACCTCTATTCACATTATTTTAAAATCTATTTCTACTTAAACTAAAATAAACAGGGCTATAAAAGCTTACTCATAATAGTTGAATATTTGTAAATTCACCTGCGCATCAAAAGATTTTTCTGTATCCAAGGAAATAAAATGCAGATTGTGAATTTAAAAAGATGAACTAACCAACAGCTGAGAAAAAGAAGCTGTAATGCAGAAGTGAAAGGAACGCACAGCCAGTTGTTGGTACACTGATCATCTTTACAATATTTAACTAATCATTGATCAAATCCTCAGCAAAATAAATTACTATTTGTCAAGAAGATCATTGATTAGTTAATTTTCAACTTGACCACCGAGTGTGTTGCCACTACTAAAACATTATGAGCTATTGATTTATTTTATATTATTACATATTACACAAGATATCTAAGTTTCTTATTTCATTTGGTATTTAAATACTGTCCTGAAATAAAAACTGGTTCAGCGTTTTAACAAAACCAGGGTTATTTACTATTGTGAAGTAATGATATAATCCTATTGTAATTCAATTGCATTGTATTGCAATGTTAGATAAAAATATTAGCATTGACAGAGTAGTTTTTTATTACTACAAGAACCTATCTTACTAATCCTAGACCCTAGTGGCTTTGTTTTTAAGAATGAAGATTTCTGGACTTAAATGGATGCGGATTTGCATACGTACATAAAGTTTTATACAATAACATTAGTTAACAATTTTCATCAGACTACATTTATGCTCGCGTCAAAAGCGAGTTTAGGCGGAGGCGATCCTCCCAAACAACTTTTTGAATACAGGGTGTCCCTGTCTTTGAGGATTTAACAAAGTGGAGTGGAGGGGGGTTTTAATAGATCTGCAAGATTTTCAACGATTTTAGTGGTGTTGTGAAACTCGCCTTTTTACTGAAGATCATTATGGTGGGCAAAGAATTTTTAGTAATATTTATATTGTCAACAGCCACAAAAAATCTATGAATAGGAATTTAAAGCCCCAACTACTCCCACTTTGTATGATATTCCTCCAAGGCTGGAACAACCTGTACTGGAATAAGAAATTCCGTCTTACAATAATTATTGTACAATTCTACCAAACAACTTTGTGGATGATATCCATTGCTTGGTCAAGAATTTGGTAATAGTTCAATCCATACTTATCAAAGGCATAATCACTGGTGCTTGGGTATTAATAGTTTTTATTAGATGAATGTATCACCGCCCGCGGCCGCTTTAAATTGGTCAGGAATAATGAAGTTAATTCAAGTTAAACATTTATCACATCTATGAAGGTTTGCATATAGTTGATTTGTGTTTGTAAAGTTCCTTTAACCAATATGCATTGTCAGATCTATAGATATTAGATTCTGTCTGCCGCTTAGCTTACCTGGCACCAGGATGAAACGCAGCCAGTAATGTGCGATTATACAGAACCATTGAATTATCTCGTCATTAGCATTAGCTTTTTGATAAGGTTAGATATAAACCAAACACTCTGAAAACGAGTTTTCCAAAGTTATTTTATGGACACTTAACTTCAAAACGAAGTAGGTACAACAGATGTTATAAAATATATTTTAAGAAACTGTAACTCACCCAGATGTTCCGACTACAACGTGCATACACTGTATGTGGTTAGCTCAGAGTTTCCTAGGACGTGTGAAGCGACGCTTCTTCCGGTCAGGGGTGCCGGCGGCGCTGTGGTCGGCGGACGCGCGGCGGCGGGACGGCGGCGTCGCCGAGTACTCACTACCAGAATCCGATTTAAAATCAACTTTACTCTTCTCTACTTTAGATTCCTTTTTAGACTTTGCCTCTTCCGGTTTTGCTTCACTTTTAGTTTTGTCGTGTTTTGTTTCTTTTGTTTTAGCTTCAGGTTTGCAGTCGGTCTTGGGTTTGGGTTCGGGCTTGGTCTCGACGCGAGGGACCTCCGTCGCGACGGGCTCGGCCGCGGCGGGCGGCGCCGCGCTCTCAGCGCTGCCGCCCGCCATCTCATGCTCTGCATACTCCCCACTCACGCCAGCCTCCCACTGAAAATAATTAATCCTTTAATGAGGCTGGAATAGTATACCGATGTTGTTTCGGTCACCCAGGGCCAAAATGGTCCTCTGTTTACCAGAGTAAAGGTAGCAGATTTCTGTGTATTTTAACATCAATCCAATTGGCAGGCGCCAAGCCAAGCATGGCAATTAATAAATAAATAAATAATGCCCAACAAATCATTATTTTGCTTCGCCCATCATGCAGTCTTTTAACAGGGTCCTAACTCTTTAGACTCTTTAGGTTAGGATTCTGTTGAATGGCTGCTTTAAATTTAATTAAGTAGGTAAATGATTGATTTTGTATTTTGTGTTTTGTGTATTGATTTTGTTTTTATGTAATGTGTAATGTATGGACTAATGTCTGAATAAAGAAACTTTTTATTTTATTTTTATTTATTATCCATTATGGCAAAACCCAACGTGTTTGGGGGAGGCACGTTCAGCAGTGGATGTCATACTTCTGGATAATATAATAAATAGAAGACTCAAGAAAACAGGATATTTGGGAAATGTGGTCAAAAAAATTACGATCTCGTTACTTTTATAATCTTTAACATGAACTTTTCACTCCACGCAATACTAAAATTGATCACTATTCCGCGAGAGAGAGAAGCCGCCTGAAAGAGACGCACCTACATTTTTAATCTATTTACTAGTACACTCGGTACAGTATTTTTCTTTAAGTCTCACATATTCAACTCACCTTCTCTACATATTCAAATGAATACCTTATATTCTACGGATGCGATGATTGCTGATCAATTAGTATTGTAATAATCTTAACAAGACTATCATCGAACAATTTTTTATTAATATTTATGGTCTATTAGTAACGGCAATGGTGAAATAACACTAAATAAGTAGTGAAAGTATAAATTGTTCAGATACCTGGGCCAATGAATTTGGCGATAATCGTAGCGAAGACCCGCATTCAGCGCAAAGCGGTGGCACGGCCGGTGACCTCGATCGCCAATACTGCAGCTCCGTTTTACATTTATTTAGCTCCTGAAACATGAATTTTACTTTTATTTAGCTACTGAAACACAAGATAGACACATAATTTCATCATCTATTACATTAAAATATAATTTACAGCTTAAAAATATAATTATTTCTTTCAAATACAACAATACATTGTCAATTTAATTTATTGCGACCCGCCCCAGCTTCTCAAGTGTACATTTATATTATACATATAAAACTTCCTTTTGAATCATTCTATCTATTAAAACAAACCGCAATAAAATCCCTTGCGTACTTTTAAAGATGCTATCTTTATTATATATTTAAAGATGTTATCATTTAGGGATAGACAGTGGGAAGCGACTTTGTTTTATATTATGGAGTGATTATTTCAATCAAATACCACGCACAAAGTGTAACACTCCGTCATTTTATTTATTGCGACCCGCCCCAGCTTCGCACGGGTGCATTTATCATAAGTCTAATGTTTTTCATTTTATGTTACATTATACATACATATTAAGTTTTAAGTACTGTTTAAAAAAAATATCTATGCCTCTGGTCGAAGCGACGCGACGTGTGACCCGAGAGCTGGTCAGTATCTGGCGCAGCGCATCAGCATTGCCATTCAAATATTATTATTTCCTATATTGTGCCATTTAGAAAACTTTTATAACCTGAAGTAGTGTTTGAAATTTCCGGCTCGTCTCTTCGTTCTTCTTATCATAGTCATCGAGACGATTTGCATACTCCAATGTCTGTTTCTGTTGCTCGGCTATTTGCTTTTGCTGTTCGCCGATCTGCTTCTGTTGGAGCGCCGTCTTGCGTTTACAACTGCGGAGATCGCTGCGGAGCGCTGATAGTTGGTCGTTGTACCTGAGAAAATTATTTATTACAGAACATGGGTTAAAAACCTGGATAAAACAGACAACCTGCATCACAGTGCCCCTGTGATGCAGGTTTCCCTGCAACGTAAGCTTGCGGGATATACTTGCAGGTACAGGTATTTTCTTTGTGTAATAAAAACAACGTACGTATTATATATTAGGCCCTCTTGCATAACGAAAATTAAATAGCCAACTAGGTATAATGATTTATTATTTGTTATACCATACAAACATGTCAAATTTAATCATAGCTTGCGTCATCATTACCAGCCTATAACAGTCCACTGCTGGTCATAAGCCTCCCCCAATGAGCGCCATAGATGGCATTATTCATCATTTGGGGCTATACACGGGATAGAACATATTGCCCATAATCCCCACGCTGGGCATGCGGGTTGGGGATCGCAATTCGGTGGAGTTGTTCTGCAGAGGGCGCTGCTGACCAGTGTATTTCCCTTAGTCGCCTCTTACGACACCTACGGGAAGAGTTGGGGTGGTGAAATTCTATAACGGCACCACACGGCAAAAAAATCATTTTTAAATGCATTGGATATTTAAGAATCTTTGATTAAATTTTACATTTCAAATATTGTGCAAATTGTGTGAACCGGGCAGGCACTTGCAGATAAAACAAGCTCTGCATACAAGGCCTAGATGATGTTGTGTGGCCGACATCGTTAATTTACAACTATTACCATCAATCCAACAATACGTTGGGTACCCAATTTACGGATATGAAAAAGGTTTCTCTATTTTGCAAGTCACATCCACATGCCACAAAACCCCTAACAATCCCTTCAAGCCAAATTAAGCGCGGTACGGAAAAAAAACACGAAACGACGACGGACGGTGTCGAGGCGACGATGGTCATTTCTCTTTTGTAAGGCCGCGACTTAACGACGCCATGCTTTGTACAATAACTTTTCGGATGTTACTGTACTGACAATAACGTAAATCCAACTGTGGGTTTTCTATAAACTTTTACTTGGAAATAAGTTCGTAGCAATGCGTTGGATGAAATACGATACAAACCAACATTACAATAAAAACAGAAGCGTGTTTTAACCATTTAAGAACTATGTTTAAAATGCGATCATAAAAATACCCCAACTCTATAGTTCAGGCATTTTTTATTGACTGATATTTATCAAAAAAAGTAATTCTTAATTGTACACTCTTAGCAGTGGTTGTAATTATGATGGGGGCTCGTGCATTGGGCAGCCATTATACTATTACTGGTTGCGTTGTGGGAGCAGTCATTGGTGGAATGTGTTAGGTGATGAGATCTAACCATGGAACTTTTTGCCCTCCATTCTACCTTGTACCACGAGACGCTCCATCGAGTCTTCATTTCGCGCCATGTGCCCAAAGAACCCAAGTATTCGTATTTGCACAGGCATTAAAGGCGAGATTATCGTCGAGAAAAAGATAAAGTTCTCCGAGGACATCATAGGCTTACTTTTTCATTCCCTGTTTTATGCGATGTATCCGTTTCCTGAGCACCATATTGCTTTGCGGCGGCGGCGGCGATGGCGGCAAACTCTCTTCCATATACATATTGAAGTTGGAAGACACCCTCCTATCGCCACTCGAATGCCCGTCGCCCCCAGTGGCCTGGGCTGATGACGATTCAAAGTTCGGAGGCGGTGAGTCTATCATGTAGGACTTTGTGCTTTCACCCGCTGAAATATAAAATGTTGGATTGTGGGATTGCTATAATACCCTTAAAATAAATGCTATATTATCCACCCGGGCTCATGTTGATAGCTATAACCTCTTCAGATTTTTGTGCAACATGAAAACAATAAAACACTTAAAACTTGAAGCCAATATTTAAACACATGGTATCGAAAAAGCTTTTTGATTATCAGCAGTAGCTATGTAATATTATATATAGCTATAGGTAATTTAATGATAATGATAATGCCATCTATGACGCTCATTAGGGGAGGCCTATGTCCAGCAGTGGACTATTATAGTCTGGTGATGATGATGATAGGTAATTTATAGGTATATAAATTTTATTCATAATAATAATAAATGATACTGCATTATATATTTTTTTACAGTAAAAATGATCTCTTGAGACCAGTATATCCTCTTAATATTTACTTATTAACATACAGGCATAGAACTTTAAACTGAGCTTACTCATATTAATTATTACTTGTAAACTTTGTGATTATTTCAATTTAGTTTCCTTTATATTTATGTTCTAAATATGAAGACTCCTAAGCTTAAGTAGTATCATCACTGTTTCTAATTATTTAACTGTTTGGGTAAGTGTACCATTTCAGACACAATAGAATAGAATTTAACTCCAAACATTTTATTATCTGCATCCAGATTATTACCAACTGCCGGACCTCCTGAAGTTAGTGTCATACACCATGGTCCTGTGCTGGCGCCTCCATTGACACCCGTCTATCATCTATACCTATCATCACCTCAACTTGCTGCCCAACACCATTTGAGCTCAATGACTCAAGTATCAACACCCTGGACATTCAACCTTTGTTGGATCTTATAAACAACAGTAATTAGGTCACTCTATCCACTTTTCACACCTGAACAGCTTATAATAATTATCTGTTTGAAATTTGACTTGTCTAAGTGCTTGTTTTGTAAGCCTAAAGAAATAAAGTTATTGAATCTGAATCTGAATCTAATGAAAATTAGCAGTAAGGTAGACAGAATCCAGTCGTATAACAAAGGCTACTTTTTATCTTGAAAAGGCACATGCAAAGCTGTGGGCAGAAACAAAATATTATACCTAATTCATAGCAGTAATTGGTATACTTACGTGAAAATGCATTATGTATATCAAAGAAGTCTGTTCCAAAATATGTTATTTCTGGCAAGTTCGGTTCAATGTGTTCTTTGAAGTATTCCATCGCCATTGTGGTAAGGTCAAACAGCTCATCCGTTACCTTATAAGGCCTGGCTAACTTGGTTGTGGTTTTCAGGTATGATAGAACACTGTATACTTCATCTAAGATCTAAAAAAGAATATAGTAGAAACAAACAACTCAACAATAATCCGATTAGAAAACTATTGGATTTCATATTGACTTATTAGAACTGGAAATACAATATCAAGCCATTGTATAATAACTTCAACCTACAAACGAGCATGACTCATTTGTAGGAAAATTAATGGCTAGTTATTTACTAATAACTAACCTTTATTAATATTTATTATCAACTAACCTTTTATGCACCACTATTGATAAAATATATTGGGGATACTTACAACAGAAGTTTATATTTTTTTTTACAAATAGTTACCTCTCCTGGGAAGAAACAGCAGTGTTTCCTCTCAATATGCTTGCCAAATGTCATTTGCAGGAGACTCAACCTCATGTGAAGAGTCTCAATGATATCGGACTCGCACGCTAGGGGATGGCTCCTGCGGGCTGACTCTCTTCTCGGCATCTTTGCCTTGATAGATTGGAATCTATGTAACATCTGATTTTGTAGGCGATTGAATGTGGAATTCAAAATTCCACTGCATATTACATTTAGCCGGCGGTTTACCTGAAGATGCAAATAAAAATTTATTATACATTCCATGACCTAACTGATTTTATGATAGACTTCAGGGCCTAAATTATTTTACTGGTACCTACATCCAGATAGTAAATTGTCATTCACAAATAGTTAGTGCTAAAATTTGCTAAAATACCTACAACTTCAACTTCTATTGAAACTAGATTCTAAAATACCAATTAACTAAAACACAAATAAAATATTGCTGAGGATAACAGTAGATGCCCCAGTTTAGGGTCATGATAGAAATGGTCTTTTTGTTTCCAATAATTAACATTTTTTCTTCATGAAAATCAAGCATCTCACACTTGATCTAACTCTCTATAAACTCTCTATAAACATGAAACAGATTAGTAAACTTGTTTCACAATTCATAGGGATCAAACGGATACACTCAAAACTTAAGCCTGCAAAGGAGTACTAATTATTAACTTGTGAAGAAATAAACTATTATTACAATCATAGAATAATAAAAAGCTAACCATTCTGATTTGAGAAATATTTTTGAATCCCATTAGAGATAATATTTTCTGAATGAGCTCTAGTGGCAGGTCCATTAGGCTAGTTGTGAAAGTTTTTGGGGCGGGCAGCAAGGCGACACATTTAGATGTGCTGGCGTGTGGGGACGAGCCTCCCGGGAGAAGCGCGCTAGAATGCCGTGTCACGCGAGGCACCGCTGCAGGTTCCGAGCTCGAGGGGCCTGCACCCTCGCTACCCCCGCTGCCGCCCCCGACGCTACTCATTTGCCTCGTTGACACCATTTTAGCCAGCGTAGAGATTTTAAATCTGAAAATTAACTAAATTGTAGTTGCTATTTTCAATCGTTGATATTTTAAATAAACACTTAAATCGGCGATCAAAATTTATTTCGAACATTAAATAGATAGTTCTAAGGTTCGGATTAGATTATTCTAATTTAAATGAACTCATTTTTTTCACTCGAATAAAATAAATTACTTTTGGAGAGCACCGCGTAAATTCTAAGATGGTGGCCATGGGTGGCTAGATTGGACATAATCACCGAGTTATTTTTACAGTATTTGAGAACACAATCTACAGCAAATGTTAAGTATTATAAAATAAATCACCTAATCAAGAGTTCATACACATTTTATTTGATTTTAGTGAAATGAACAACTGTATTCGAAATAACCAAACTGAAGCGCATTAGAAACGCTACGCTTTTTGCTTTCACAAAAAGTTTTGCGAGTTTTTGTTGCCTTTGTTGGTTGGTTTGGTATTGGTTTTGCTCGGTTGGCAATGCAATGGGGTTGCTAGTTAAGAAGTGTGTGTTAGAGATTACGAATTATTTATCTGGAAAAGATTCCATAAATTCGAGTAGGTAGGCCACTAATGGCTCGCTTTGGATCTCATTATTTTTTATGTAACAGATCAGGGTAACCATACACGAAACCTCTTCTTTACTGGTCAGATTATAGGAATGCTAAGTTTTACCAGGTTCATTTTGTCGTGAAAAGATAGACCGAACGGAATTAAGACAGAATTATTTGTTTGCTGTCTGATATCTGATATCACGGCGGCGGCGGCGGCGGTTGTGGCTCATCCACATTCCCATTAAAAATGTGAACAGTTGTGAGGGATTATCAACATTGAGCCTTGCTGCCGTTAGCATTGCAACATCTATCTAATAAATAATAATAATAACTAAGATTTGTTACATTCAGCATGATGGCAACGTTGCAATCCATTGATTCAGTTGATAAAATGTTCAAAAGTGCCAAGAGTAGGTATGTGACACTACAATACATCTAATTTTTTTTGTCTTGGTTCACTCGCAGATACATTTTTTTTCGCAACAGGGCTGCGTTCAGAATCTACGCTCGAGCGCGCTCGGAGTGCAACTAGGTCGTTCATAACCTCAAGAAAAACGCTCGGTTGCTATTAACTATAGCGTTCACAACCTGCGACGACGGTTGCAACTTTTTACCGGTGTAATTCGATCGACGAAAAACACTCTGACATTGACAGCTGTCATATTTTCCCAAATGTGTTGTTTGTTATCTACCTACATATCAAGATTTCTACAGTAAATTTCAAAATTTTCAGTTTTTATCAGTTATCGATCGTAGTCACAGTCAGTACATACAATTTACCTAAAAGTAACCGCAAAACAAAAACAAAACAAACGAACGTCCGACAACTGTAACGTCAGTTTTGTCATGATAATGTCAACTCTGACGTTTAACAACCGACTCGTTCTGTACCTTCGGATCAGTTAAAATTTACACCAAACAACCGCACCCTGAGCCTCTGAACGCGCAGCCCAGTAATATTATCTAGTAAACGCAGTGGCGCACTGCCGTTATCCAAAGAACTGATATAAGGAACTGATCGAAACTAATCCAACTGAATTCAGGCTCGCCGCCGCCGCCGTTCCGTTCAAAAAGAAACGTGCAATTAGGACAAAATTTTATATTCACATATTAATTTATCTAACAACTAATCAGACGTAAAGAACTTTTTTGTATAATTTCAACTGACGAAAACCCCTTTATGGTAGCCTATATTTTTTAGGTATGTAGGCTTTTTATAATATTATGTAGGTAACTACTTTTGGGCCATGAGGATATTTGCCTACTTCACGTATTTTATAAAATAGAATAGTAAATGGAATTAACTATTCTATTTTAAAATAGCATTATTAAAAAAAACGATGCTGACAGTAAACTCATAACAATTATTTCGACAACGTACATTATAAATAAGTTCTAGTGTTTTCTCTGCATTCTTAGTTATAATTTATAACTGAGTTTTAAGTAGTTATAATATATATTTAATTCATTCTCAGTTATAATTTATAACTGAGAATGCGTGTCGGAATCAGATAACAACGATCGTTTGCTCGCCCACTAAATTCATTTGACGCATCCATCTCGTACGGCAAACGGGCGCCGCCGGGCGTGCATGTATAGCAGAAACCAACGCTGCTGGACAACCTTCGTTCGTTTCGTTGGCGTTTGTTTGGCGGGATGCCGCTTTTGTTATAGATTTTTTTCAGTCATCTCCGTTTTCCGGGTAATTGGCGGAACAGTGACATGGCATTACAATCTTGATGACAGCTTGACAGTAAGTATTTATATGTTGGTGTTGTTTTTTCATTTTGAAGGAAGGATGGGTTAGATTAAATTTTGTTGCGTGCTATGTGAATTGGTAAAATCGGTACATACTTAGACAAAAATATATTATTTTTCTGTGTAGAGTGCGTGAAGTTAATAATTTTGCCGAGAAATAAATAAGTCAATCCAAATTACTTGTATCTTGATCTATTCCTATTTAACAAACATGACCTGAATGTGTTGATTTTAGATATTCTCCATGGAAGGCAATTTTTGAATATAGTTGAGCCACCACATTATCACATTAAACACGTATAATGTATCCCCGCTGTGGAAGTAGTGGTTCCATCCACAATATCCATCAAACTCCATCATCATCAAATCACAATTCAGGTAATTTTTAATAAAATTCTTTATAAATATCTATCTGTTATATGTAGGTGTTTCTATGTGACAATCTTTTGAGGCAGTTGCTCATTTAGTTTACTCTATTTCCAGACGATGAAGATGACAGTGGTGACAACAAGGCTTCAGCACTGAGCTTCAAGGAACGCAGAAGGGAAGCGCACACACAGGTTAAAGCCTGAGATTTGAAACTCAACCTCGATTATATTGTATTATAATATAATTGTTTTGCAGAGGAAATTATCTAGAGACAAAAGTTGCAAAGGTTTTATGTGAGAGTTTTATCAAATGAAATGAAATATTATTTATTTGCTTAAATATAGGTTAGAAGAAGAGGTCTTAAAATAAGTAGGCATCACTATATTTGACTTAATAGTGGTGCAAATGTTTAATGTTAATTTAGACATTTAGTTACAGTAGCTATAACTAGTAGTTCTTGATATCATAGGTTAATAGATCTATTGTGTCAAAATTCTTAACAGGAGCTTGTGTTCATTATCAATATGTTCTTTTGACAGGCAGAACAAAAGAGGAGGGATGCTATAAAGAAGGGATATGACTCTCTTCAAGAACTGGTTCCTACTTGCCAGCAAACTGATGCCTCTGGTTACAAACCCAGCAAAGCAGCTGTGAGTACCTCAGCTCCCTCATTATAGGCTTATAGATACAGTATTCCAGCCCATAAAGACACAAAATAAAACCTTTAGTCTGGTATATTTGTAAACCATCTAAAATCACAAAATTCTTTGGTAGGTATGAGTTTTGTAGTTGTCATTCATAAAAAAAGACGTACAAAACTTAGTGCTGATCAAAGTTCTAATAGTTTTGATTTTGATTGGGCTTCACATGCGCTTTTCTAGTATAAAAAGAACTATGTTCATCCCCAAGATATCATCCACCATTCCAAATCACATTGTTGCATTCTATTCAGATGTTAAATGTAAGAAGTGTACATAGTAGTAGTAAGTGTAACAAACAGGCAGACAGAGTAACTTAAAAGTAAAACTTCTACAAAATCTATAAATTGAAAATTATTTTTTGTTTCTTGGCTTCATATAATGTTTTGCTCTCTTATATTATGAAGGAATGTATGTACAATGGTATCTTTTGTCTACAATCGGGGGTGATAGTTTATCTATACAGTCTATACTTGTCTGGCCTTGATGTTGAGTTGTGATAATTCAAAGTAGTTATCAACTTCTGACATTTTTATACTGTAAACATTTTTATACTGTAAACCTTTCCGAATTTTGGTTCATAAAAACTCTAATCACACAAATTTATCATGAACTAGCAATTCTCCCCAGCATCACATGAGTAGTCAACGAAAATTGAATTTTTCATGTTAATCCCTAAATTTTTAGAAAATATTCCATAGCCTTTGTTCATCAATCACCGAAAATTTAGGATTCAAATGGTGAAAGTATTTTTCAAATTGGTCTAGCTAGTAGTTTCAGAGCCTATTGAATTCAAACAAACATACAAACAATGAAACCTTTCCTCATTATAATACTAGTATCGACAAAACTGTCATAAGACTGTTTCATCATGAATTAAAACATATCAAGAAATGTAATAGCTCCATAATAGACTATGAACGGTATTAAGCTATTACTACACCATTGCAATGGTGATGTGTTGGATTAAAATCACTGTCATACATTTAGTACTACATTTCATATGGGTAGAGTAGTGAAACTTTATTACTACACTCCACCACAGTGAATAAATATAATGCTGGATAATCACACACCTTCATCTAGCCCCAAGCTAAGTAGAGCTTGTGTATGGTTACTTGATACCTAATTGATCTTAATAATAAATCTTGATAAACATAACCAGGGACCATAGCAAACTCTGCAAACTATCACTTTTCTTTTTCACTTCTTCCACTAGTGCACAAATATTAAAATGAAGAAAAATCATTAACAAATTACTTTTTTTTTAATAATTTTCTGTATGAAATTTGATTCATCCAAGTGCTTATTGTGTAAGCCTAAAGAAATAAAGCTACTGAATCTGAATCTAAACTAATATTAGAATTAACATTCCAGGTACTTCAAAAATCCATAGACTACATCCAATACTTGCTACAGCAGCGCCGTCGTCAAGAGGACGAACGGAACGCCCTACGTAAAGACGTAGTGGCGCTGCGTATCATGCAGGCTAACTACGAACAGATTGTGAAAGCCCAACATTCAGTGCCGGGGATAAACGAGCAGAGGCTGAGTGATCAGGACAAGTTTCAAGTGGTGAGTGATATCTGTCACACAGATAAAGATTGGGACTGAAAATGATCGCCTCTTTCATGCATTTCTGCTTCGGGAACATACCCACACTATGTGACCCAAATAGGAGCCCCCTCTCCCCTATCTATGTAATCTCTCGTATTATGTATATCAGTCATCTAGTACCCATAACACAATACTGCTTAGCTTGGGGCTAGATGACGCTGTGTGGATTTTCCAACATTATATATTTATTTTTTCCAAAGCCGTATACTTGCCGTATAACTTAAGACAAACGTGACCCAAAATATATTTTTGTTAACTTTCAAAAATTATTTACATTATACTTTTTAATTACTACGTGAATGACCAGCCCCCCGCCCAAGAGTTTCTCGTTTCATTTTTTATCATTATACCAATGATAAAAAATAGTAAAAACGGGTCACATAGTATGGGTACCTATGTTCCCTTTGATCATAATGAAGTGGACAAAGAATCCAAGTCATATCACTTTATTTCCCAGTAGGTATTCCTATTTGTATTTTGTGACGTGTCTAAAAGTCCTGTAACTGTAAGGTCTAAAGGTTATAAAAAGCACTTTGATTTTGAAAAAATCAAGATGATCTATGCGGGACAGCTTGAGAGTGACTGTAATTTTCAATCACAATAATTGTTTAGGTGACTCAATGATTTGATGTTTTTTATAAAAACTAAAAACATGGCACAATTGGATGCGGAATGCACAGCTGGATAAATAAGCAGGCCGCTTATATAACTATCTGTGTATAATATAAATATATAGCCATGTATATGTGCTATATAACCTGCTTATATAATGATAATCATCACAGCCTAACGTCACTCACTGTTGGGTATGACCCAACATCAGACGACTTAAATTCCTGAATATCCACATTGTTTTTTCACGGGAAATTATTTTAGACTTTTGAATTTAGTCAATAGGTAGTCCGCGTATCGGAACCTCATTATAAATAACTACTTCTGGGCTAGATGATCCAAAGACTTGTTCAGCCTTAGACCAGGTTTCTTTATTATTTCATAGCCTTAGAATGTAACCAAACTAAAGAAAGTGAAAAAAAGAAAACAAAGCCAAACATATTCTATTGAAGACATCCTAGATAAGAATTTTAATTATGATTTTATCAAAATTGTATGGGTAAAACTATATCTTGACTATTGTAAATCTGTAAAGTACTACACGTGTATGCTTATTGTATAAATATATTAACATTTAAACTGATGATGCTGTGTTGTTAGTCCGGCATTATAATGATTTATTGATTAATATTAGTTTTATATTCCATAATCAAACATGTATGTATTACAGTTCCAGGGAATAATGGACAAGTTGTACGAATCATTTGAATCAGTACCTACCCGGGACTTCGCAGAATTTTCAGCGGGCGTCTTCAACTGGCTCGAAGAGTACTGCAAGCCCCAGTCTTTGAGGACCATGGTACACGGCGTTTTGCGGGAACAGAACTATACACCTTAAGGTAGAGACTATAAGATATATTTTATTACGTAGTTTTAGTCTGAAAGCGCATCGGCTTATGGCAAGTTGCAAAGGGCTTTGGCGAAGATTTTATATGGAATAAGAGAGAATTAATGGTGAACATCTAAATATAGGTACCATATAATGCCCCAAAAGTTGCATTGGATCAAAGTTTGTTAAAACATGGGTTAATATAATAGAAAAAATATTTAAAACAGCTTTTTTTTTTAATTGAGCGTTATCTTAATTGTATCGCGGTCCTTATAATCAATGTGTACCCCGTTTAAGTGCAATATTTAAAACGCTTGCCAAAAGCCTGTGTCGATAATCACATACTTACCATCAAATATTCTTGTTTTCAAGATGGACCCATGTAGATATTAGTTTAATTAATCAAACATATCATATTCATTATAATTAAAGTTTAAAACTTAAGAAACGTTTCTACGGTTTATGTTAAGTGATTACGAAATAAAATAACACATTGTTTTAAAAATCTTAACATTGTACACCAAATACAAATTGTTATAACTGTCAAAATTTAATTAATGTTAGCTGTCAATATTTAGTATAATAACTCTTATTTTTTTAATAAAACTTAACCATACCTTTTATTTTAAATATTACAAATATCCAGAAATATGATATTCAGTATAAAAATATTTGAAAAATTAATAAAACAACAGGATACAGAAGACATATATGTATATTTAATTTTTTTATTGATCCGTTATAAACAAAATTAAACCTTCCTTCCTTCGTACACATATATTTCATTATATTCATCAATCAATGTCATACATCGGGGTTGCTATGGTTAACATAATATATTACATTTTTAGATTTTATTGTATGTAATATTACATTTTAAGATTTTAATATTAGGTCCTTACATATGAAATTGGCGTTTTGTATGGGAGGAACAAAAAGTCGAATATTTTTTAATATAATATATTTAATTAATCAAAGTATGAACCATTATTTTCTATGCACTTTTGCCATCTTATAGGTAGTTCATTGATCCCTTTACTAAAAAAACCAGTCGGACGGGAATCAATAAAATCTTTGAAGGCGATTTGGACTGCCCCATCGGAGTTGAATTTTTTCCCTTGCAAGAAGTTATCCAAATTTCGAAAAAAATGGTAATCTGTTGGAGCAAGGTCCGGGGAGTACGGAGGATGAAAGATTTTATTGATTCCCGTCCGACTGGTTTTTTTAGTAAAGGGATCAATGAACTACCTATAAGATGGCAAAAGTGCATAGAAAATAATGGTTCATACTTTGATTAATTAAATATATTATATTAAAAAATATTCGACTTTTTGTTCCTCCCATACAAAACGCCAATTTCATATGTAAGGACCTAATATATGTATTTCTATGATAACTTGTTGTTAAAATTAATATTAAATCACAATATAAAATTGTGCTATAAAAAGATCAAAATTAAAAAAAAAAACTATCCTTGTTAAGTGCCTTAAATGAAGTGTTAAATATATTTTCATATGTTACTTAAAACCGAATTTGATTTTGCGAAACAATATACACACCTCTCTTTTATAAGAAAGATTTACTATAGTATTTTACATTTATAAAACTTCGTAGCTGTATGTAGAAAGCTGCATATTATTCATTTAGTACACATGACATAAGCTGTGCTTGGGGCTAGATGATGTTGTGTGGATTGTCCACCATCATTATTATTACACTGTTACATCGCCTTGTGACCTCGATACCTGTAACGCGATGGTGTCGTTGGGGAAATTATAAATATCTTGGTCTGCTACAACGCCAAAAAAATGCCCAAATCAACGCTAAACATAGACAGATCGACGCTGAAATAAATAAATAAATAATGCTGGACAATCCACACAGCATCATCTAGCCCCAAGCTAAGCAGAGCTTGTGTTATGGGTACTAGATGTCTGATATACATAATACAATATTAAATGCATAGATATTTTTATTATACATAGAAAAGAACCAGAACCCCTAAACAAATATCTGCAGATCGTACAAATATTTGTCCCGAGGCGGGAATCGAACCCGCAACCTCCTGCGTCGCAGGCAGACCTTCGCCCACCGCGCCACAGTGGTCGTCGATAAAAATCAAGTTTAATTTATGTCTATTTCGACCAAACTGGCGCTTTAGCCATTTTTCTTTTTCTCTGTAGAGGTAGATATACATTACATTAATTATGTGAGGTTTGAGAGGGTATTCCTGAAATAGGATTAAACCAAATCACTGTTTTTTTTCGGGTAATGCTATAATTTATCGATCATAGAAATTCTCTTGGAACTGATAATATGTCATAGGTATTGAATGAAATCTCTGGTTTTACATTTTCCCTGTGGCATATCTTAGTAATTTATTTATTGTTTATTGTTGGTATTTGGTAATAAACTCGTTATTATGAAAGTAAGTAAGTATATGTATATAAAACATACCTACGCCTAATTATAGGTAAGTACAATTACTAGAAGCTCGACCTTACTCTAATATCTACATCATATCATACACTGAACTTAGACTATGTACCTACACATTAGGCATTTTGATGCGCGCGCTTTGGTAACACGCGTTTTAACTCCGTTATCCGTTACCGTAACATACGTTTGAGAGTGTGCAACAGGTATGAAATTTGCGAATTACTCTTTTTTTTGGGGTTTTTGTTTTGTCAAGAAACCTAGAGATATTTCTTAAGTTATGGCATTAATTCGGTTGTTTACTTGATAATAGGCAAAACTGTTTTGACGCTAGAAAATACTGTGCGCGTCTATCGCACTGTACTTGTCACTCACAAGAAAATAACCATAACTTGTCATTCCGCTCTAAATCCATCTCGCGTTATTGCACTCTCTCAAGCTGGTCTGATAGATTCGTAAACAGTCAAACGCAGGCTTATGTTCAAGCGCGTGTCTGGATTTTCATCGAGACGAGACGTAACGTTACCAACGCGTGCTGAACGCAACGCTAACGCCCAATGTGTAATTGCCCTTAACATCAAAAATCACAAATAGTAGAAGATACATAAGTAAGTTTTAGACTAGTTCTCGCTAATCGATGGAAGTGAAATACTACACTAGCACACGATTATAAAATCACATTCAGGTTTTAGACAAGTAGACTTAATGATTAGTAAGTCTACTAGTCTGATTGCGGTAGAATATTACACTAGCACAAGATTATAAAATCACATTCAGGTTTTAGACAGCTAATCGATAGCAGTGAAATATTACACTAGCACACGATTATAAAACACATTCAAGTTTAAGACTAGGTAGTTCTTGCTAACTGGCGGCAGTGAAATACTACACTAGCGCACGATCATAAATCACATTCAGGTTTTATGCTAATCGATGACAGAGAAAATATTACACAAGCACACAAATAAAACACATTCAGTAGTACTAAACCCTTTCACTTTCCGTCGGTTGTGACAACAACGTCACATCCCCCATAGGGTAGCTCTCATTTCTTCTACATGCCACGTTCTTAGCTCGTTCTCTCGGAGTGCCGCAACAAAGTCTCTTCAGCACACACGCGTAGCACATGAGTAATGAGAACATGAGCAGTAGGCCTACTATGACGGTCACTACGAGTAAGATTCGAAGCTCCCCGTTTGTCTCGGCGGCCGCTCCGCCGGAGTTGCGCCCCATTGTGGATCAGTGGGACATCATCTGAAAAGGTAGTTGAAAATTTCAGTCATCTCATCAGAGCTTTTACAATACTCTATAAGCGTATGGAGCCAAGATGGTTCTTTGTTAAAATCTTAGCCACGTAAGAAGTTAATACCTAAAATCATGAGTAAGAAAGTGATAGTGATATAGTAGTGGTTAGTTTTCATTAAAAGATCGAATGCTCGACGTAGCAAACTTCTATGCTGTAGCAAGAGATACGCCAAATTTACTACGTAGCAAGATTCTACGCTGTAGCAAGTGCTCCGCCAAATTTACAACGTAGCAAAATTCTACGCTGTAGCAAGTGCTACGCCAAGTCTACGACGTAGCAACCTTCTACGCTTGGAATTTGAGGAATTTTATTTATTTTATTTTGTTAATAATTTATTTTTGGTACCAGAGGTTATTTATAAGTTGTAAAACCTAGATTGATATCTTTCTCATTATACCTACCTATCTCATTCTAAGTGAACAATGTGGCTGTATGAGAATATCGGCCCAGCAATTTTATTGAATGGCGCCGTTGTAACCACCTAGGCATTCTACAAATGGACTGGATTTACGATTTAGCAGCTGCATTGTATTGTATGTAGATTAATGTGATCATTTGTATAGCTGCCAAGTTCAATAACTTCACGCAATATGTTGACATGCACTTTTATTGGAAAACTTCAAGTGTAAAAGTGTAATAGTATAGGTACCTAATAGTGAAAACTGATTAAGATTTCATATCTTGGGACTGTATTGTCAAGTTTACGCTATTTTCACAGCTGTACACAGTTTCGAACTTAATTTCACGCGCTGCTTCAGTTTGAACCTATTTCATATCACAAATTAATTACGTGACATAAATTCTAATCTTACTAATAGTCAGAATTTTGGGTGCTTTGTCTATTGATGAGCATATTCTGCAGGTAGGCATTTTGAAGCGCACAATTTCGTAACTAGCTTTTTAATAACCACCTGGACCTTACGTTTCTATTTGTTGTAAACGCGCGTCAGTTTGTTGAGAACGCTGGTGCATGCGCTTCGTAAACCCTAATGTGTACTTGCTCTGACTAATTAGCCCTAACCTGCCTCAGGTTAGGCTCTTTTTTATATAAAACATAAAATACTAAGGGCCTATTACGCAGTACCTTTGAGCGCCTTAGAAAGAAAATATATAGTTTGAGTATTTCATGAGGACGTAAAATATGATGAATTCGTTCTGAAGGCGATCCATCCTGCACACAATAGTAAAATAAACGGGGTCAGGCGTCTCGGCTTCTAAAGGCCGTGATTTTATAGCTTTCGTACATTCCAGTGTGTGGAGTATTTTCGTTTATTTTCGACGACCTCTGTGGCGCGGTGGGCAGAGGTCCGCCTGCGACGCAGGACGTTGCGGGTTTGATCCCGCCTTGTGTCGAATGTTGAACGATCTGCAGATATTTGTTCCGGGTGTTCTTGTGGTCATTTTATATATATGATAAAATATATATATATCTTGGTAATATATTGTATTAAGCATATAAATCATCTAGTACCAATAACTCAAAATCTGATTCTTAGCTTGGGGCTAAATGATGCTGTGTGGATTGTCCAGTATTATTTATTTATTTGCATGAACACTTTGAATTGAGAACTTTAGACTCCTTATGAATTTTATAATAGCGATTTTGTGTGTTTCAATATCTTATCTTTTCATTCATTTCATTTCGACTCAGTTATCGAAAACTTTAACGGGTTAGCAGAGCAATATAAGTATAATTCCGTAATATTATTGCTGTGATAATAAAACTTTTGGTTAAGACGGCACGCGCCAGAAAAGCCCCCAGTCGCTATTATATCTTCTCAAAGTATATCTCAACCTATAACTATATTTCAGCCTGTTGACACAACCCTCATAAAGTATACATTTTCCTCATAAAACATTCTATTCTATTGGTGAAAACCGTATGAAATCAGTTCGGTATTTGGCCTGGACGGCATTTCATGTATTTTTATTGAGATTTTATAAGTTGCAATATCACCTTTTCCCTGACATTGACAAATGATCTAGGGGTGGGGCTCTAATTCAGCTCAGATATCGAAAATTTTCCGGTTAATACAGCAATATAGATATTTAATACCATAATATTTTTATTGTTTTAATAAAAATTAATGCGGCACGCGCCAGCAAAGCTCCCAGTCGGTATCATTTTCAAACAGTAACAGTGTACAATTCATAGTCTTACAATATACAGGGTGGAATTTTGTAATGCCACCCGGAGGGAAAGTACTCTTAATACTGTAGTTAGAAAATTGTACTCAAAGAAAACATTCCTTTAATTTTGAAAAGAAAGAAAACTGCATTCAAAGATTTTCGAAAATTCGCTTGCCACACCCGGGAATCGAACCGACTAACATCTGTAAAAATTACACCCTGTACTTTTATTGCATAGATCGTTAGGGTCAATAATAAGGATGAAATCTTTCTGACAAACTTAATAAATTAAATGAAAGGAAAACCATGAAATCTTAAATTATTTTAATTATTTACAATAAAAACTAACTAATTAGTTGCTCGAAATGGGCTCCATTTTCTTGGATACACAAATTTATTCTTCTAACGAATACATTTCTATTAACTTTTAATAACGTGTTGTGGTGAATATTATAAATAGTATTCTGAACTTCAACTCTCAACTCGTTTACATTCGCATAAGATTTCATGTAAATTAGATTTTTAACCCCACAAAAAAAAATCTAAAGGGGTGGGATCTGGTCTGGTGATCTCGCAGGCCATCTGATTGTGCCGTTGGTTTGGTACCAATCCAGGTATTAAAAGGGTTATTAATGTAGGCAGTAGTGATTCTGCTGTTATGGGCTGGAGCACCATCTTGCTGTAGAATTATTTGGTTTCGCTCTGCCTCGGGGAAACCATTTAACTCATTTCTTAAGAGATCCAGTATTTCAAGATACTTGACAGTGTTTAAATGACCTTCGTACACGTGGACTCTAAATATTAATTCGTCATTTTTAATGGATAAATGACGACAATGATAATTATTAATTACTGACACAAGTAAACAGATGGATCTTTAAGTTAAGTGCTTAACTTGACCCATTCAATTTATAATTTAAGATTTCATGGTTTTCCTTTCATTTAATTTATTAAGTTTGTTAGAGAGATTTCATCCTCGATCGATAGATCGTTAGGGTCAATAATAATATTGACCCTAACGATTTATGCAATTAAAGTACAGGGTGTAATTTTTACAGATTTTAGTCGGTTCGATTCCCGGGTGTGGCAAGCGAATTTTCGAAAATCTTTGAATGCAGTTTTCTTTCTTTTCAAAATTAAAGGAATGCTTTCTTTGAGTATAATTTTCTATTTACAGTATTAAGAGTACTTTCCCTCCAGGTGGCATTATAAAATTCCACCCTGTATAACATCTTCAACATATAGCCATATATCAGTCAATTTACGACAAACCCCTCATAAAGTATATATTCCTCATAAAAACTTCTATTGGTGAGAACCGTATGAAATTAGGTCGATATCTTGGTTTGTCACGTCCAGACCAACACGCGACGAGTGTAATTTTTTTTTTAAATGGCGGTTTTTAATGCACAAGCATGTATTCGTTTCTTAATTTTTTTCGTACTTTTCCTATGAAAGTAAACATTTTCGATAGCTAGCAGAGACTTATCGATTTCAATGTTTGTTCTTTGGCTGCTAACCCTGGGTGCTAAACCGATCAGTCATTGCGTACCTACACGTCATACAACATGCCGGCAAAACAGACTTCTATTCGGAGAACTTCTATAAAAAGCTCATAGTTGGGTTTCTTGCTTGTGAAAATTTTGCAATTATCAAATACTTTTTGTACCGAACCTTCCAATGTTACTTAATAAAAATAAATAAACAATGCTGGACAATCCACACAGTATCATCTAGCCCCAAGTTGAGCCGAGCTTGTGTTACGTGTACCGGATGACTGATATACTTAATTAATACAATATATTACATACTTTGAAAATCATTTTACCTTACAATGAAAGAATAAAACTAATTTTATGGAAATAAGGTAATTCACAGCACTTAAAGCAGCAGGTAAATATCCCGTATGAGATTTTAGTACATACAACAATCTTTTGCTTGGAAGTCAAGTAAATTTAGGAGGTTTCTAATATGGCAAGAAATTAACTTGCTCCACACGCAATCATTAATGGATTGTAAGAAATCTCCTTTGTGTTGAGCCATTGTTGCCAACTCAAAAAGTCCTCGCTGCTTCCGCAATGAATGAAAACAAATCTCCGGTTTTCCTGTAGGTAAATATTTTTTTCTTACAATGAAAATCGAGGCATGATCGAGGACAAAGATTTAAAAAAGCTGGTATTAAATGTATAGACTAATCACATCCTGGGACGAGATTTATTGAAAATAAAAAAAAGTTAAGGGAAAATTTAATTTCCGTATTAAACTGAGTAGGGTGATGGAACCAGTAATCGACAAGCGCCAGTGGTCGACACTTTTTTTTTCGATCATCTATAGTAAGCCTCAGAATTTAATTTACCACATGGTGACACTAAACCATGGTCAACTCACTCCCGACTGACATTTTTTAATACGTCACGAGAATCTGACATTTCGTTACAAGACCATGGAGGATGGAACGTGCCGACCCGGGTCGTTAACAGAAATAAACGCTGTTTTTTTAACTGAATCCTTAAGAATGTGAGTACACATTTTTGCTTATAATTTCGTCATTAGTAAATATTATTGTATTATGTTTGATTTTTTGTAAAGTTAAATGAATTTGTAAAGTAGTTTTATAATCAGTCTTGCATCGGGGCATCAATTTGTTTAATTTATTACAGTTGTTCATTACTGGTACTGAGAAAGTGACTTACTCCACAAATCGACAACTGTCCATACTTATAGTTTTGTTGACTTTTTGGGTTGCTAAGCAAACTTAGCTCTAATTATTTTGCTGGTTAAGTATATATTTGAAATACACCGATTGAAACACGAATACCAGTAAAGAACAATGTGTCGATCATTGGTACAAAAAAGTGTCATTAACTGATTTTCACAGATTTTGTTCTAAATGGCTCTTGTAAAAAAATAAACGAGCTGTACATGGAGGAAACAATGGAAGAAAAAGCTGAAAGATCCAGAATGAGACTTGAAAAAAACCAATAAGAAGTGAGCACGATGATGTTTTCTGTGGGAAAATCCTTTAAATGGCCTGATTCTAGTTATAAAATATGAAAATGTATTTGGAAATATAAACGAGCCTATTTGTTTTAAAAGAAGCTTATTCAAATTAAAAGAAATGGATAAAAATTTACCCATTATTTACGAATAATAAAATAAGCCTAGAGTTTAGAATTGCTATAGTAAATGTAGACGTTTTATATGATGTTTGAGCTTTCAGCCAATTGCTGTGCTATGATTTTTTATTTTGATACTTATTAGTTATTTCTATTCAAATATGTAGTTAAGTACCTATTTTATACTAATAATAATAGCTACAAGATCTCCTGACTGATATCAGTCAAGATTTTCCAGTAATGGTTGAGGCTGAATTTATTATAAAGTTGTTTTTGTGATATTTTTTAATTTATAAAAGGCTATTATGGGCTTGACATTACGCAAGTATACATAAATCTTACTTATTTCTTATGTTTATTTAATTCTATAGCGCTTATATTCTGATGGGATTTGTGTCGATTACTAGGTGTTTTTTACTGGGTAAGTGTCAAATACTGGATGTTCATAATTGGGGAGTGTTATTTATTGGGGTTTCATTACTGGATTTTTTGTGTTCATTATTGGAGATTTTGAGTAATTTTGGTTTTAAGCTTGTAATTTCCATCATGTAGCTTTTCTGAAAAACTTACGACAGCCATGCCTTTCCCAATAATAATACCTGTAGTTTAAACTACAAACTGTTTTAATATCTTTGTATAAAAAAAAGTTATAAGAAATCAAATTACACAAATGCCTTAAGGTGTCACTTACTGGTTCCATCACCCTAGGTAAAGTAAAAAGGTAATTTAATTTATATTTCATGCTTTTTAGCAAACGGATAAAACAGCGTTAGCTGTACATTACAATTACAGTAAAGTTTATTAAGTACAGTAACATTGAAAATACTTATATTTTAGCTTAAAATTAATACATTATTTGGTTATATATGAATATTTATGGAGTATAAAAATTAAGTACAAAAATTTTGTTGTCGATGGACTGACAGTGGTTTGAGTTGCCCTACCTGCTGAACTAGTTGAGCACTGTGTCTCAACAGGTAGTGTTCTCCTCCACGCTTCTTTTCATTCAATTTACTACGATTAAAACTTTAATTTCCATTTTCCAAGATGTAAAGCTGCAAGGCTACGTGTAAACTGCACACGTGGTAAGTAGTGTGGAACTCAGAGGGAAATTGTACATGGTACTTAGTAGGTACACGGACTGTATTTTTCGGGGATTATTGGGGTCATCCGCTACATTTCCACGGTAGACCTTATGTCCTAAGTGTCACGGTAGTTGAGAAATGATTTTTCGGAATATCACGCGACTTCTTTTATGGCAATAGCTGTTTACCACTGTTCTGCCAGTGTCCAGTTCAAGGGAATTTCATAGAATGAAATAGACGCGTGCGTGTTAGACCTTTAATGCAAATAGGTATAAAATTTAACACAAATAAAAAAAATATAAAATTCTAAGGCAAATTCGTTATTATATAAAGCATATATTTACAATTTTATCTTATTAACATTAATAAATTTACAAAGTAGAAATGTGATTGAATGACAAAACGTAAAGGAAAATAAACATTCATGGACCCTGTGTATTGTGTGACGCGAAATATCACGAGGGAGTACATCATAAAGATAATATTGAAGGTAAGGACAATTCAAGAATGTGTGTAATATCACCGATCTCGTCCTTCAATCATATTTTTTGTTTATGGCTGGAATTTCGCAAATCAGGGAGTAAATTATGAAGAGAATTGAAGATTAGAACACTTAAACATATGTGAAATATCACCAAAATCTCGTCCGTCAATCATCTTTTCGCAAATCAGCTTATGATCAATTCTGTAAATTGTATAGCAACATCTTGTAATTTCATATAAGAACCAAGTCATTTTCTAATGTAGCTTGTTATATTGTAACATCTTCTAAATTAATATATAACAAACAAATTTTCTAATGTACTTACATAGCTTTTGTATGTTAAGTGTAACAAGTTCTTAGTATTTCTACTGCGCAAACCTTAGGTATATTATGTCTCCTTGCAGGTGGCTTTTAAATATAAAATAATTGATATTTATTTAAACGAATCATCACAAACTTTTACCTCAAATGTGATTAATATTCAAGATTAGATCGTTCCACAAAAAACCACCCAAAACTTCACAAGTTAAATTGAATTATTTCAGTTCAGCCTGCGTGATTTATTTATAATCTCTCAAACTGAGTTACAAATCAATATAGAACTTATTTTACTATAAAAACTATCGTAGTTTGATGAATTCATTATGAATGTAAGCGGGTTAACTACGAACCTATTATATTATCGTTAGTGAGACGTTGGTGTTCTTACAACATATAATAGGTTCGTAGTTAACCCGCTTACATTCATAATCAATACAGAACTTCACTGGGGGTAATATATGATCTGTAGGTATTTAGGCTCCACTACTGGTTCTAGGTGTGTTAGTATTTTGTATACCAGTTATCTTGTATCGGAAAATTAAGCATACATAAATTTGAAATGGATTTTGTTGTGTGAAAATGTCCATAAAATGCAAGACGTAGACCCTATGCTACGGCGTAGACCTTCGGTTCGTAGCACTTGAAAAAGGTTTACTTACATAGGTAGTTCTATTATGTATTCTACCCAAGATCTTCCACATAAATCTGCTTTTCCCCTGCACCCAAACTTTAATTTGATTTGTGTGTGATTTTGATTAAAGTCTATTAAATAAGGTCAAATCTTTATTAATATAGAAAATTACAATTAAATAACCAAATTAGAATTGTATTTACAATTGAAAGTATCGATCTAACTGAAGACTGTTGCAAACAATCTACAGGTAGCTCAACTGATCCATATCAATACCAGTCAGAAGCGTCATCAAGACGCTAAATACAAATATGCCGGTCTCGACAGAGCCTATGCAATTGCTTCCCTTGGAATCCGTGGGGTACTGGGGCTCTCTAAATTTTCAAAAGAATTATCTGATCATTTGTTCAAAGTGACGTGTGACCCTAGAGCTGGCCGAGATCTATCAAATTGACTCTTAAGTCCATATACAAAGGTCATTTAGTATATCAGAAGTGATCGTATAATCAAAAAAATCCCAGTACATTTTGGGAAAAAAAATCAAGCAGAGTTTACAACATTCCCTTCTCTTAAAAGCTGACACGAACTTAGCTACAAACATGAAAAAAAACACCGAGATGCCTTTCTCAAATGGTACGATTTCAAACGATAAGTATTTCAAATTGTATAATTAGGTACTTTAAGTTTCAATTATTTCAAGTAGATTCTAAAATCTTCATGAATAATTTCAAACGGTGCGGTAATGGTGGATATTTAATTCAGAAAGTGCTCAGAA
The DNA here is from genome assembly GCA_963931895.1 of Eupithecia pulchellata. Classification (NCBI taxonomy): domain Eukaryota; kingdom Metazoa; phylum Arthropoda; class Insecta; order Lepidoptera; family Geometridae; genus Eupithecia; species Eupithecia pulchellata. Next base: position 6,105,997 of record OZ007528.1, on the reverse strand, counting down.
AACACCCATTATGAAATACCACCTCTGGAAGGTTAACCAGAGACAAGCGAATTTATACCGGTCGATAAATCAGTCAGGGTGGGCCAATTTGTTACACAAATATTTTCCTTTACATAGAAGTAAACTAGACTACAGAAATAGAAACGTTTTTGCCGGGAGCTATGATCGGAATGTTTATGAAACGTTTACGCTTCTGAGATTACTTCAACTCGCAATTTCAGTGGTACAAATTCAGAATTCTTATAGCTCTATTAAATATGTATACGAAGATGTATAAAAAACATTATGATAAAAAAATTGCAAAGGCGAGCTGAACCCTTAAAAGAGTTCTCATCCAGCAAACCTTATTGGGAGAGAGAGAAAAAGTTATAAACGTTAGTACTTGTGCATATAAGGCGATATACGATTTAATTCGAACCTACGAATTTAAAGGACTAGCGGTCCGCCCCGGCTTCGCACGGGTATTTATTAAAAATTTCAGAAATTATACTCACAAACACGATGGGTTTCACAGTTTTCATACGGATCCCTTACTTTTTTTAACAGCATTGGGGTTTTTGATTTTGTATCGACACTCCATAACTGACACTGGCCGTAAAGAAAAAGCAAGCAGCGTGCGCTATATAATGCGCTAATACATAGCGCACGGTTTAATTATTGAATTTTTCATGCGGATCCCTAAGTTTTTTGAAAATATTATGTAGCCTATGTTCATTACGGAAAATTTAGGATTCAAATGACGAAAGAATTTTTCAAATCGGTCCAGTAGTTTCGGAGCCTATTCAATTCAAACAAACAAACAATCAAATTTTTCCTCTTTATAATATTAGTAGGTATAGATATAGATATATGTAGATTACTATATACAAACCAAGTCCATAGAATAAGGTTCCTTGTGTTACTCAAGACACTTAAAACTTTGATTGCAAACGCTTTCGTTTGTGTAGTGTTTGCAGTTAGAAACTATGTCACGTTAAGAAACTGCAAACATGTTCTAATGAGTAAGTTTTGGTTGGTTCTCTCAAAATATACATATGTATATCCTATGCCTTTGACGACCTCTGTGACGCGAAGGGTGAAGCTCAGCCTGGAGGTTGCGGGTTCGATCCCGCCTCGGGACAACTGTATGTACGATATAGAAAACGACCAGAAACCCTGAACAAAAATTTGCTGATCGTAGAAAACATTTATCCGGAGGCGCGAATCGAACACAATCTCCTGCGTCGCAAGCGGACCTTCACCCACTACGCCACAGAGGTCTTCCCTAGGTGATAGGTGTTTGCTTTTTTACTTTACCTTAAAAGATCAAAAAGCAAACAATTAATACCCTTGATTCCTAGTTTTACTTATGTATTTGAATTTTGTGACGTGTTCAATAGTCCTTTGAGGTCTAAAAGAAAAGCCCTTTGATATTTGACGTGCATGTCAAGAGTCCTGTAAGGTCTAAAGGTAATAAAGTAACTTTGTTATTTGATTTCATATTTGGCGGACATGCCAATATCCATCTCCGTCGAAAGCCCCTATGCCCCTTGGGTTCGCACCGCCGCCGTGCGCCGGCCGAGGCTGGGCAATGAATGTGAAAATATCTTTGTCATATAATAATATGAAATAATCTACTACTGCATAATAATTGACAAGTTGGCACCATTCTTGAGCTTTTCGCTCCCATTGCTTGTGCCCCACAAAGATTTAGCTGTGTGAAACTGTATGAAAGTGATAATTTCTCTCATACTTTAAATACCTAGTTTCTTGCTGTTCAAGTTTTTAGTTGAATTGGTCCATCGAGTACATATCCAGTAAAGGCGCCATACAAAAACCGCGCATCTCTGCCACACCTCAGTGTTTCAGCACATAGATATTTAGAGAAGGAACAAGCTGGTTTAGGCAATCGATATCGATACTTCAGCTCAAGCATGATATGTGATATATATCATGCTTGAGCTGAAGTATCTACCGATTAACATGTAATATTTTAGCTTGTGATATTTGATGAAAGAATTTTTTGTATCTAGGTTTTTTGATTGTATGTGTGTAGAATAGTCCCGTAAGAATTTTATTGTACTTCGAGGAACTATTATTACATCGGATTAAATTTTTTTCGAAGATTTCCAACACAACATTATATTGAAAGATATTTGGTAAAGCCTACAAGACGATAAAACTGGATTCCGACGAAGTAAGAAATTTTCAAGAAAAGACATTTTATAATAACACCTTATTAGTACATTACATTAGTACTATTGTACTCATTATTACTATTAGTGCAATATTAATTAAAATAAACAAAGTAGCATTATTAAATTTTAAAACATGAATTATGATGCTAATTTGTAGCATTATTTAATTAAAAATCATTAATCGTAAATATGTAACTCGCTAAAAAATCGATATAAGAATCAGTTTGACCCCATCCCTTCTTATCAAATGACATTGCTTCGGCCAATGACAACATGTGACACTTTTTATTATTCTGTGTACTTTTTGGCAGAATATTTTCATAACAAATTATCAGACATTTCAACTCTACTGGATACGTACTCGGTGAATTGGTATATCTATCAGTTTTCGATAAATTATCACAATTCTAAATTTAAATGAAGTTATAACAGTTGCTGTCAGAAGTTTTCACAAGTTTTATTCCCCTTATTAATAACGGGCAGTCCCAAAGCATAAATATTTTCGAACTAGGATCAGATACAGAGTAAAGTAGCTTAATAGCATAGACTTAGAAAAAAGTTCAGACGTAATCCTATCAAATCAAACTTGATTCCTAACAATGGCGGAATGACATTGAGTGTCAGTGTATAGAGAGTTGCCAACAAAAGAAAAAAATACCCATAATTTTTAAAAATATTCTTCGTAATAATGGTTTACATATGAATATGTAAATTATAATGAATCATTTTAGGTACTGCTTTAGCCACGGTAATCGTGTTTATTAGTCCTACTTTTTATAATTTTCAATATACGCCAGCGCTTTATTTTTATTTATTCATTTAATTAGAACGGTCATACAACCACTTACACTAACTAATTAAAATTAATTAATACAATAAGTATCGCACGAAAGTGACAATTAAATCTGGATTATGTTAATGAAAATAATAATTTAACAAATTCTATTTAAAATATTAATTATTAATATTTATGGTGCTAACTGCAGTGAATTTGATTGTTCCCGGGATTAAATAGTAACCCCTATTTGCTAATCGAAGAAATTTCAACAAAATCTGTTCAGGCTTCTGAGTGTGTGTGTAGAAGTAACAAACATAAACACATCCAAAAGTCTCCGTTCCATGTTTTATTTTAGTTTGAATAAATTATTCTTTGTGCCTATTAACTGGCTGGCAACATTTTCTGCCTGCGGCTTCGTATACGTTGTTCATATGGAAATGCCTAACCAATATAATTAAAAAAATCAAATAAAAATTATAATTATTTAAATGTACATTTGCAGCCACATCTTATGATTGTTACTGGGAATATCAATGAAACGTTCCTAATAATGAAAAAAAATATAGATTATTCTCATATTCATTGTTTATTGATACATAATAAATAAAAAATTATGTATACCTACATATGCCCGAATGCTTTTACATTAAAAATCTTTATGCATACTGCATGCTAATCTAGATTTAGTAGGATTCAAATTATTTTAATTATGAGATTCTCTGATTATGCGAATTCAATTTAACTTCCAAATTTCATCACCCGGAAATCTGAAAAAAATATTGACTATTAGTATGCCCCACGGCTATCGATAATTTCGATATAACATCTGCGTAGCATGATCGTCAGTAAAAGTATTATCCAAACGGGTTCAGCTATTTTGGAGGTTAGCTCAAATAAAAAACAAACATAGGTATTTCGAAATTCGTATCCCTAAAGCTAAGCTATTGTATAGATATCACAAAGTGAAATTCAATATCCTTATTATATTTCGAATACTTAACACATATTATTTTATATAACCAGGATGGTGAAATACCTATTTACCTGATTCATAATTTAAAGTCAATAAAATATGAGAATTAAAACATTTTTAATATCCTCCCACACTTACTGGAAAATTTACATGTTTACATGTTGGCAGCACTAGCTAGATTTTGTGCTTATAGTTTGATTATTATGTTGATAATAATTTTGCGTCATATCGAAATAATAAGTTGGTGAAATAAGAAATTTATCTACGAAATGTGATCCGGTGTTTTTTATTGACAAACGCATTGTGATTTTGGCAACATCTGACCACACAAGACGGCGTTTTTAATTTTGTTTTGATTTGTTTAAATGATGTTATTAGGTTCGTGTCTATGGGCGTTATGGCGGCGACTGACATACTATTGGAATCATAGACAGTATGTCAGTGTACCGAGTGCTTCTTTTTATTTTTTATGAGACTCCTTCCGAACTTATTCATACTTTCATGCTTAATAGTATATCTAGTAGGTACCTACATATTTTTTATCATCGTTTTTAAACGATAAATTAAAAAAATCACATTTCATGACTTTTTCAATTTATTTTGTGATATATCAGGAATATACCAAACATTTTAGAACAAAGTTTAAAAAGGTGCGAACTTAAAAAAAAAACAATACATAACGAATTCATAAAAAACTAGCTAGGTGCCCGCGGTTTCACCCGCGTAACTCCCGATCCAGTGGGATTTCAGGATAAAGTGACCCATATGTTATTCCAGGTCATAAACTATCTGTGTACCAAGTTTCATCAAAATCCCTTTAGTAGTTTTTGCGTTAAAGAGTAACGAACTTCCATACAAACAATCTTTTGCGTGTATAATATTAGTAGGATATATCTAGGGCGACTAATACGCTGTCGTGTTCAAATCCAAACAAGTATTCAAGATGTCTGATTACTGATTTATTAGAAGCATTTCAAATCCCGGCCGAGCATTCGGAAGTTCTTGTCCAAACAACCGTTTGCACATACTAGAACTGTGTTTGTTTGGACAGAGTTGGTAGTGAAACAAATTTAAACCTTAACATTTAAGAGAAAAGTGCTTTTTCCGATTGGTAACAGAAAAATTTCAGTGTAGGTATCTTGTTTTGGTAGCTGAACTTCAGCTACAATAATAGCCGAGAAAAACTAATTTGTTTTTATACATATGTACACTGAAAATAATATTAGTCTAATTACGTATACAAAGAACCGTTGTAACAGAACTAGGTACATTAATTACACCGACATAGTAGATAAGATATGTAAGTAAGTACCTATGTAAAGTAGGCTTCGTAAACTTAATTCACCCAAGCTTATTCACCTAGGTGTATTAAATACACTTTTGTACATTGTTACCCCGGAAAAATAAAGCTTTCAATAATATTATTTGAAATAAAATGCGAAATATTATAAACAGAAGCCTGCCTGAAGCCATCCTTTCATATTAAAATAGAATTCCGATAGAAAACAATATAGAACTCACTTGAAAATCGCGGAGAGTTTTCAAAGTTCAAAGTGTGCTCTTTAATCGAAATTCCCATTTAAAAATGGGATTTAAAAATAGACTAGATAGAGATACTTTTTCAATAACAAGCCATGTACCCAGTAAAAGTTTTCATAGAGATAGGAACGGCATTGAGCGCTCTATTTCAATATTGGCAAGACTAGAAAATCTTTTCTCGCGACGATATTCTATTGACTATGAAGCTACTTTCCGTTTGTTGACATTCAATTTCCGCAAACTTCGAAATCAGAGTACCTCAATAATGAACGTGGGATGAACTCCGGACACTTCAATTATCATTATCCCCTCCTTTATTTCTGAGCTCTATGAAAGCTTTTTTATTTCGCTATTTTCGTCTTCGATAATATTATCGCAGCTTTTGTTAAACCGACCTAACTTTTGTTAAACAATCCAGTGCTTATCTTTTTGATTAAATTTGATATTGAAAGATCAGACTTTTTAATTAATTGAGCGTTATCGTTATGATCTTTACATTTTGAAGATAATCTTCTAAAAAGTGAGCTTAGGAATAGGTCCGTACCCACATTAGGGTGTGTTTGTTTAGCCGAACCGAGTGCGGCGCCATAGCTGTTATTTTACTCACAACGTCTTTATGAAGTTTATAATTTCATTAACACGTTCAATACCACCACGTATTTGTAATGTTCTATAAATTTTGATGTTTTCTGTCAATTTTGATGTTTGCTGTCAATAATATTTATTGTTATAGTTATAGTTTAGTTATAGTTATATTATTATTGTTATAGTTTAGTTTAGTTATAGTTTATTGTTATAGTTTTATTTAAATGATCGCGTTTACTATGTCGTTTTGGGATTATGACTATTTGAGGAAATGACCGCTCACGTGGCCGTAGCTGACCGGGTCCTTTTCATTGTCTTGGCGTGCGTCAGCGGTACTGAAATAAAAATTACGTGAACTCGCGGGGCGAGAGGCAGTGGCTGGACGTGTTATGACTTATTAAATGAAACCTTGATAGACCTGGTTTACTGGCGACGGGGATTTCTAGCATTTTTATATGGAATACGTTTTCTATGCAAATACGCTGTGAAGCAGGTTCGTTTAAATTACGCTCTTATTGAATTGAATTAGAGCTGGCATTTACAGATGCGGAGACAAAGTGCTAGGGTAATTGCATTTGGCGCGCCCGACTGAGGCGTCGGCGTCGCCGCGGGCACCGCAATGTGCCGAGATTCCCGCAAATAGAAGGGATAGGAATGTACCTTATTCTAACTAGCGGTTCACAGCGGCTACGTGTACCAAAGACCTGCTTCTTGCCAAATTTTATGAGCAGTTACGAGTATATCACGGCTCCAAGATGGACTTGACTATTTAGTGGTGAAATTGACACCAAATAGTTATCTACTCAACTCGATACACCCACGCGTGTCTGAGAAAATGGGGTTGACATACGGATAACAAAGTAATCCTATAAAGGTTCCTTGTTTCGAGTTCTTTTTTTGAGTTATGGAATCTTTTTTTTTGTAGCCAAGTACCTAACCATTACCTAACATTAAAAAATATTTCGGTCTGCGATTACGATAATATTTTACACCATAATATTTTCCTTGGTTTTGTAATCTCTTTGTTTACAAAAACATATAGGGACTCTAGTTGGAGATGTGTCATACTTTATGTGTTTTTGAAGTCTTAATAAATACTCATTATTGATTCTTATTGACCATTCTGGACTAGTAAATGTTTGTTCCATTGAACAAATGTTGACTATTGGAAACTTGGCCTTCCAAGTTTCCAGTAGTCAACATTTTGCTACAAATGCCAAGTTACCAATCGCTCCTTTCATCGTTAAAATCGAGTCGTTCCAACTTAAAAGATTGCGATAAACATTAACAAGTAAAGTTTGCGTTGAATGAGTTCGGCGTCAACAAATAAATGAAGTTATGATTTATTGCAGAAATCAAAGGACTTGTTTACAGGACTTTTAGTTCACAACAAAAAGTCCTGTAAACGTACTTTCCTTCCTAGTTCAGATACTCGTATAATTATTTATAACAAGCGGTCCGCCCCGGCGGAAATTAAATTGAATTAAATAAATTTTCATGCGGATCCCTAACTTTTTTTAAATATTCTATAGCCAATGCTCATCAGTGAAAATTTAAGATTATAATAGTGAAATTTTTCAAATCGGTCCAGTAGTTTCTGAGCCTGTTCCATTCAAACAATCAAATCTTTCCTCCTTACAATATTCAACTTCTAACCAGCTTTTTCCTTTATATACTAAACTTACAACCTACCATCTCGTTATTAGAAACTAAACTAAACCATCCTTATTAGTTAAGTAGTATGCCTACGAAGCTCAGAGAGTTTAGCATCACAATAAGGCATAGTCTTGCTTTTCATGTCATAGGGTAGGCGCTTAATAATCTTCAAAAGCGATATGTTAAAAAGTTCACTAAGTCCAACCATATGAATGTAATCCCTCAAGATTAACTCGCTCTTACTTATTTAGCTTATATGTGCAAACATCATCTCACCTGATCTATGGCCTTTAGATCAACGAAGCCTGGTTTATGCAGTGTTTGTTTGACGGCATTTTCGTATATGAATAATGGCCCGACAGAGAGTCGATACTCACCAGAATCAATGCCTGCCTTTTGGGGCTTCCGATTGGTATATATTGATTAGTTGAGTTACCTGTAGATTGTTTGCAACTGTCTGCAGTTAGCTCAATTATTTAAATTTTAAATACTACTGGTTCTAATTTTGTTCCGTTATATTATTGTAATTTTTTTTTGCATAGGTATAAAGTATATTTTCTATACACATTATCTTGATATTGCGCATTGAGAAAGATTAAAATATATAAATTATTATTTTTTTTAACTATCGTATACGTAAACGAGGCACAAAAAGATAGAGCTAAGAACTATTCAGAGATCCCCATTTCCGAAACTACTCTAGTTGGCCGTGTAATAATGCTTCGTTCAAAACAAGGTTCGGACGGACATGATACTGAGTCACACTGCGTGATTAATGTCACCTATATATCACACGGGATGGGAATATCTAGCAGTGTACGCTAAAATTGTATAAACGAATGATTCCGAATTTCGAAACTATCAGCCAATCCAGACAATATTTCGAAATAAAGTCGGGTTAGCATTTTGAGTCGCTTATAAAATTCGATGTGATTATATTTTGGTCATTTATCATTATCACTGATTATCTTATCCCGCTGCTTCACTTTTTTTCGGAAAAAAATAGCCTAGTGTTATAGGTATAGTGCCTATAGTGTTATAGGGTATAGATGATCTAGAATAACCTCTTAAAGGCGATTTGGGTTGATCAAGACGAACAACTTTTGTTCTATGATTTTTGCCTAAACGTAATACAGACAACCCCTGTCTTTCATTAACGCAACCCCTTTCTTTCTTTGCTAAATATCGACACACAAGCGCCGCCGCGCCGCCGCGTGCCTCTTCATGTATCGACTTGTCTTAACCTCTTCTGTTACTGGCTTGTACTGCACACATTATTATGGCTTTAATCTGTGACCATCTTCATAGAGCTAAGAAGATCAGAATTATAAATTACTATTTTTTTTGTATGGAAAAAATCATTGAATTAGACAAAGTCATAGAACAAAAGTTGTTCGATGACTTAAAGGCGACTTGGGTAGATCAAAAATCTACCCAAGTCGCCTTTAAGAGGCGATTGTCTACCTTTAACCCTATTAGGTAGATCGGTATATCTTCCAATAAAAACTAACTCGCAGTGACTTCAGTGGTTCTGTGAAAATGGTGCATACAACTGTGCCGAAATATTGGGAAACTCAAAACACAAATCATGGTAAATATCCTGTTATAAATGACTTAAGATACGCGTATGTGTTCTTTAAGTAAAAAAAAAATTATCATTTATTGAGGTCATTAATACATGAAAGGTCATAGATATATTTTGAAATAATGACGCCACCGAAGCTTACATACTGTGGTAGTGTACTAATCCTTCTAATATTATAAACGCGAAATACACAGATAGTTTATGACCTGGAATAAAACATATGGGCCACTTTTTATCCCGAAAATCTCACGGGATCGGGAGTTACTCGAGTGAAACCGCGGGCCAGTAAATAAATAAAAATAGGTCAGTACCTAGTAAAATCATTGGTATTGGAAATACTTAGTTTGTAGCTCTTGAAGATGAGAAACGAGATCAAATTCCTTCTCAAAGATATTCCGAAAGTATGCTACCTACGCGTAACAATAAAGCTTTAGGTCTCATCTTAACATTCCAACTTTAATACGTTCTTCAAATTCTCCGATGTTGTGGTAAAGTGGGTCATATTTCGGTAAAGAATAAAAAAAATGTATAAAGTTATACGTGAATATACTAGTGGTTTCTTTTTACTTCCACTACTGGACAATAAACTGAAGTGAAGAGAAAATCAATAACAACTTATTTCTTTCTTTATTTATAATAAGTGACTGTATGAAATTTGACTTGTGTAAGTGCTTATTTTGAAATAAAGAAATAAAGTTATTGAAACGAAAAAAATTGTTTTGTGAACTAGTTGGTCTATAGGTGTATGGAAACGCTTAAGATTCTTACTTTACCATAGGAACTGATAGTTTGTGTTTTCCTACTCTTGCTTTACCTGCATCATTCTTTGTTAGTAAATATATTACCATAGAATACCCATAACACAAGCTCTACTTAGCTTGGGGCTAGATGATGCTGTGAATTGTCGAGCATTAATCAGTACATACATTGTAAGGTATTGTATTGTAATATTGCAACAATGATAACCCCGAACTATAAAATATAACTCGCTCTGAAAAAGCTGCCCTGTGTTTTACGATTATCGCAGTGAATTCGGAATTCCATTGTTACAACATCCGGTCTGTAAGTGCTACTAGAATATTCTTATTGGATTTCATGTTCGGAACAAGAACTGAAAATAGTCAGTACCGACTTCGTAACTTGTTTGTTGGAAAACAAGAATTTTTTGCTCAAGCTTTCTTTCGATTTTAATATTATATTTTTCTGAATATTTCAAACGGTTGCTCTTTTATACTAATGTTATAAAGAGGAAAGATTTGATCGTTTGTTTGCATTTAATAGTTTCCGATTTGGATTTTTATTTTCGTTCTTTCTTATAAAAAGCATTAGATTCTTATGATCTCATTAGAATCAAATGCTTTTAGATTCTAATGATCTCATTAGAATTAAATGCTTTTTTATACAAACTTTAAGATCCGAAGTATATGTAGAATCCACAACATAACTAATAACTAATAATAGGCAATAAATGAGGGCTTTTCGATGCGGTCTTAAACAAAACACTCACGCTTTTTATTTTGGCCCTAGGTGGCGCTGCACAAAAATCAATGTCAAGTGTCATAAAATAAACAACAAAATAATTTTCTTTTTCTTTTTGTTGGCAGATTTTTTAAACTCTACTTAATTTAATACAGCGTCATCTATCTTAGTCTGTGTCAAACACTTTTTTAAAGATAGCTTTGAAAAGCCCTCTTTATTACGAGCTTACTGGAAAGCTCTTGATTAAAAAATCTGTATATTTCATATTCCGGTTTTAATTTTGCTACTATTAATAGTTCCGCGACCTTTGCAAATTTTTGAAATATATATTTCTCATAGGCTCTAAAACGACAATTGACTCGAAGACTTTTATATCATCGAGTTCATAGCAAATGGCTTGTTTACAATCACCGCAAAACAACCTAACTATCTCGTACCAGCTAAAACACAAAGAATATTTATACCTTACGCCATCGCGTCCCGTTCCACCCTTTAAAGTAAGAATGTTGAACAATATTTGCGACATTTCTAGCTCCAAGAATACCTTTTATACTATACTAAGATTCTCTACCAACAAGCATCTCATTAGAATCAAATGCTTTTGTACAAACTAAGATGTGAAGCCACAAAACAGCTAATAGGCAATTATGATGAGCTTATACTGGAAAATTGATCAATAAAATCTACAGAACGGAGAAATTCTATTTATATCTTTCTTCAAATTTCATCTAATCTTTTTCTAACTTCGTTCCTAAGTACCTTCCATAGAACTAAGATGTATATAATTACAGTCTGTACATATTAAAGAATATTTATCGGGTATTTATCGCGCTAGCTAGGCTGGGCAGCGTTCGGAAAACTACGTCGAGTCTTCTCGTCATCCATACCGCAATGTTTGAAAACGAAAGTTTTTAATCAGTGCGTCCTACCAGTCATGACCTACGGAGCTGAGACGTGGACACTCACGATAGGGTTGGTCCACCAGTTCAAAGTCGCTCAGCGCGCTATGGAAAGAGCTATGCTCGGAGTTTCTCTGAAGGATAGGATTCGTAACGAATACATCCGACAGAGAACTAAAGTCATCGACATAGCTCAGAGAATTAGCCAACTGAAGTGGCAGTGGGCCGGCCATATTTCGCGAAGAACCGATAACCGCTGGGGTAAACGTGTTCTTGAGTGGAGACCGCGACTCGGTAAACGTAGTGTAGGACGCCCTCCGACCAGGTGGGATGACGATCTGCGAAAGACTGCTGGCAGATGCTGGATGCGACAAGCCGAAGACAGGGCGCTATGGCGCTCATTAGGGGAGGCCTATGTCCAACAGTGGACTAACATAGGCTGATGATGATGATGATGATGATGATTTATCGCGTACCTTTTGTTTGTGTCTGTTTCAGTCGCCCCGTGACCACGATCGCTGCAACGCGATGGAAACGTAGGGGAAAATAAAACAAAAGGTACGCGATAAATACCCGATAAATATTCTTTAATATGTCAACAAATCGTGAAAGTTTAAAAAGTCTGTACATATATAAAGAGGGAAGATTTGATTGTTTGTATGATTGAATAGGCTCCGAAGCCACTGGACCGATTTGAAAAATTCTTTCACCATTAGAATACTACATTATCATGAACATAGGCTATAGCTATGTTTAAAAAAAGTATGGAACCGTATGAAAACCTTCAATAATTTAACCCAACGTGTATGTTTGTTTGAAAAGATTTATAATAATGAATTTTTTGTTAAGTACCCGTGCGAAGCCGGAGCTGACCGCTAGTTATCGATAAAACGGGAAAAGGCAGTAATTATTTAGCGACTTACGTCGAACACCGAAAGCACTTATAGCGGGTTAATGATTTGTGATGTTTTGATGTTAGAACGAACTTCGGTCGAAATCCATCGGCCTTACAGTATTATCTAGCCCCAAGCGTAGCAGAGCTTGTGTTATGGGTACTAGATAACTGATACACATAATAATATAGGAGTACATAGATAGATATTTTTTATTAGGTATACATAGAAAACGAGCAGAATAACCTGAACCAATACTTGCAGATCGTACAAATATTTGTCCCGAGGCGGGAGTCGAATACGCAACCTCCTGCGTCGCAGGCGGACTTTCGCCCACCGTGCCACAGAGGTCGTCATTGACCGTTATAAATGATCGAGTGAGGAGATCTTTACCGTTAAGTTCTACCTCGGTCTGAGATTAAACCTATGTTAAAAACGCATATTTGGCAGCATACGTTATCCATTAGCGATAATAGATTTTCATTATCATTATACGTAAACAAATGTATTCAATTTCACTGATAACCAAATTAATTTCGGCAAGATAATGATATATTGCAAGATTGTCATACACGGTTAAAATGACGGGACGCTCGATATTATGTTTGCTCCAGTGATACTCGTATATTGGTATCGTATATAAATTGCGTACTTTATCGTACGGAAGAAAGGAAATATTTACGTTTATTACAACCATAAAGAACAAGTCAAATCGAATGGATATTCCACTGAATAAAGTTCATATACTTTTACCTAACGAAAATTTTGATATGATAATACACTAGCTATCTTATAAAAATCACTTTGTAAACATGAAAAATCGATCCCGAATTGTTGCTCAATTAATTGCGGCGCTGGCTCACGAAAACTGATTTCTAATTAATATTGTTATTTCGAGAATCAGATTACTTTGGAAATTGACAAATATCTAATCTCCATTTTAAGTGACAATTAGCTCCGCTTCGGCGATACATTATTCATTAGTATGGCTGGAAATGAATATTTACACATGACGCTCGTAATAAAAATACTTACCGCTCTCAATTCTCCCCCAGCCTTCATTGAAAAGTTATTTTTCCATCAAGTTTCCTATATTCCTCTCCAACTATAAAGCTTTTATATTTATGAAGTTAAAACTTTACTCAAACTTGCTGTCTTCAAGAACTTCTAGCGAACTTCACTCAAAACACTGTAACATTAGAGTTGCTTTTTCTTAGATGGTAATTCTATAAAAATCCTATTAGATATTTTCCGTAAGCTCTGAAACGTGCGCTCTCGTCTCTATCTGAAATAGCACTGATGAACATTTCAACTAGTCCTACGTTACGTTGGATTCCATTCATTTCAGGGCGTTGTCTTTGAGATGTATGTTTCCCATTTCCCGTATTGTACAGACAAGTAGACGCATTCCTGTTAGAAAGCAGCATTGTACTCCGAATGTTTGTTTATTTCTTGCTGTAAATAGAGAAAGCTGAACACAATAGCCGTGAAGCTGTTATAAACTAGCCAACGTCATTGGTCAGAGCTACAGGAATAAAGCTCCTAAACGTGGCCCTTGATAAGCGTTGTTATTTTTCAACATGTTTATGTGGCAACACTTCAAGTGGTTATACAAATGTGTTGAAACAGTAACGGCATTTTTCATGTTTATATTTGATGGCTGGCGCGACATTTTGTGTGGTTTTAATATTTTTCTGCTTTGTAGTAGGAAAATTAACAAGGAAAAGTGGATGCTGGAAATCATTTTCAAGCCATTTTCTAAGAACCCATGATGAAACCAACAACTACTCAATAAATTTTGGGAAAAGTTGATATTAGCTCAAATATTTATCAAATTTTCCGAAAATAATAGTGAACCGAAGTTTTTTTACCAAGTTAATAGAATATATTACTACAGATTACGAAAATAAATGATGTCAAATTTTTCCATTCATTTTATTCATTTTAGAAGCAGAAAAAATTTAAAACACAAAAAGATGTATCTAGAGCCAATCCGTGATGAACATTTTCATTCCATTAAAAATATATAATAATAACACAGACAATTACAACTAAAAGAAACAAATAAATACCTAAGCAGATTCACAATTTTAAAATCCTAAGTAGGTACGTACTTGTACCATAGATTTGGATGCTTGTAATTACTTCCTAAATTAAAAGATCCTTCACATAAATAAACTAGAGCGGTCCGCCCCGTCTTCGCACAGGTATTTTACAAAAATGTTTACACTCTCACATAGAAGTTGGATTTCATTATTGAAGTTTTCCTGAGGATCCCTAACATTTTTCAAATTATTCTGGTTATGTTGTGATAATGTAGGATTCTGATGGTAAAATATTTTTTCAAATCGGTCCAGTAGTTTCGGAGCCTATTCAATTCAAACAATCAAATCTTTCCTATTTATTACATTTCTATAGATATAAAGATACATCTCGTTTATACCAACTGCTAATTACACTGTGACTGCTAATTAAGAGCAAAGGAGTTTTCAGCTAACAAGGAAGAAAACCAATTTTCTACGTCAATTAATGACGGAACGGGGTTTCGGTATAATAACAAACCCTGACCAAAAGTTTCCTTGGTTTCCCAAATCAATGGAACATGATTACCTTCTAATATTCTCGAGTAGGAAAAAGGTGAAAGGCCTTTCATGCTTGAGGATATGTGCGGACCCTTACTATACTATACTAACTTTTTCCCGCGGCTTCGCTCGCGTTAGGGGATGCCTACGTCATAGTAGCTTTATGCTTGCAAAGTCTCAGCCCGATCGGTTTAAAATTGACAAAGTTTCATACAAACTTTCATCCCCTATTTTATCTCCTTGGGGGTAGAATTAATAAAAATCCTTTCTTCGCAGATGCCTACGTCATAACATCTACCTGCATGCCAAATTTCAGCCCGATCCATCCAGTGATTTGGGCTGTGCGTTTATAGATCACTATGTTAGTCAGTCAGTCACCTTTGAGTTATATATATATTTAGATATTGAATATGTTACGGAGTACCGCACTATAGGTAGAGTGAATGAACTGGGCCATGTTAAGCTAAGCAGATTTACACGTGTTATACATCTCTTTGCATATCTATTATAATCATTATGAATGAATATTAAATCAGTGTCAAACTAGCAGTCGGTGGTTTGATTCGTACTTTATCCTTCCCTCTGACTACTTATACTATCAACTTAAGTGTAGGAAGAGAAGAAGAGGAATGTAACCATTCAAAAGTGCTGTGATCAAATTCCATCAACCAACATCATAAGTGATATTCTTTAAGCTAAACCTAAGCTATTAGATGTTCCTGGATACCTAGTATTGAACTTGTCAACAAACTGTGAGGTTTTCAGCTGAATATAGTTCCAGTAGCTCTTCAAGAGTTCACTAAGGATATTGTTTTGATTTAGCTTACACAACATACCGGCAAAAAGTCGGCGGGCCGTCTTCCTATTGATAAAAAAACTGTCGGCGGGCTACACTATTCGCCACCGAATACTCTAATGCAACTCGGATTTAGACACAGAAATGTAACTTTGCTGTCTACACTCCATAAGAGGCACCTGGTGATTTCCTAGGCATGTAAGGAATAAGAGCCCTGATTCACAACGATAGAGTTGAGAACACTTCGTGGCGTCTCATTTTTGTATAGGATTTACGTAGTTCCATTTCCGCAAGATAGAGGCGCTGCACCACATCCATACGATGTCCATATGTATGACGTCACTCACGATGATACTTAACTCTCGATAAAATTGTCAAATAGAACTTGGGACTGTGAGGTCTTACTTTTTTTTTGTGCGATATGGTTTAGGTATCTACGTTCTGTAAAAAGTTGCGGTAGGTTACGCATGGACATTGGATAGCCAAATAAAACGTTAAAGCGTCTCTACACTTTGGTGGATCCCATTCGTATATTCGTCGCGACGATATCTCTTCGCGTTCGCGAGTTGTTTTTCGGTCCCGCGAGGCCGCGACAAAGGACGTGAAGTGGCGAAGGCGCGCGTGTGGTTTACTCGCGAATGTGTAGGCATAGGCAGGTTCGCGCCGCGACTCCGAGTAATGAGAAGCTTTTAAACTTCATAAAATTGTCATCGAAGACATAATTAGGTATTTTTATGCTTTACTCTACCCACTTAATAACAGCATACAAAAGGTGGGCATAATGAAGATGGCATTATCTACCTGTTAACCAAACATGGTACCTATAGAGAGAATCAAAAATAAAAAGGCGTGCTATAATTATACTAAGCTAGATCTTATCCATAGTACTAATACCTAGGTACATTATAAGAGGAAATATTTGATTAATTGTTTGAATTTAATAGGCTTCGAAAGGAATGAACCGATGATGTGAAACATTTTTTCGGTTTAAAGATCTTTATTTATACTCAAACAAGTACGACAAGTGCGAGTGTAACTCACGCGCCGAGGGTTTTGAACTTTGTCGTTTAGGTAGGTACATATATCGACGACCTGTTAGCGCGGTGGGCTTACAACGCAGGAGGTTGCGGTTTGATTCCCGCCTCGGGACTAATATTTGTAAGATCTGCAGATTATTTGTTCGAGTGTTCTAGTCCTTCTCTACGTCCACAAAAATAAATCATCTAATGTGATACTTATAAGTACTTTATTAAGTATAACAGCTATCGTAGTAGTACCAATTACACAAGCTTGCTTAGATTGTCGCTAAATGATGCTGTGTGGATTGTCCAGGATACATTACTCTTCTCATATTCTTTGGAGCACGGTGGAATTCAATAATCTTATTATCTAAATATTCTTCGAGCGCAGTGGAATACATTGAGTATGGACTTTAAATTTTTGAGAACAACGGTTTTGTGGCGCTGTGGAACTACTACTATTACAGTTACTATAGAGATTAGTGGGTAGGTAAGTGGGTTGGTACCTACAATTATTTTTTCGACTTTTTTCAACGTATTTCACTAAGTATGAAACTTGACGATTTTCAAAACCTGTTTTGAATAGTTGAAATCCATACCTTTGATTTGATATTACTCTCAATTAAATAGACCCCATTGTATGAAAATTAGTTTTTTGACCATATTTCAAAAAGTATTGTTTTTACAGACTTCTCTATATTTTTCCTGTAAAATATAGACCTATATCTAGAAACGCTTAGTACATTTTAAATAGATCACTCTGCTATCTTCGGAGATAGGGGAAGGAACGGTCAAATTTTCGACCTTTTTCGAAATATTTCGAAAAGTATAAAACCTATCGAAATTTCAAAAACTACATTGAAATGTACAAACTGATACCTTTCATTTGATACCCAACTCGGTGGGGTAGTCACCCCTTTAGAAATTTTTCCCGCCTTTTTTTACCATATTTCAAAAAGTACTATTTTTACAGATTTCTCTATATTTTTCTTGTAAAATATAGATCAATACCTACAAACACTTGGTACATATCAAATCGATCGTTCTGCAATCTTCGGAGATAGGGGGGGGGGGGGGGTACCGGTCAATTTTTCGACCTTTTTCAAAATATATCAAAAAGTATAAAATCTATCAAAATTTCAAAAACTGCATTGGAATGTACAAACCAATACCTTTCATTTGATACCCAACTCGGTGGGGTAGTCACCCCTTTAGAAATTTTTCCCGCCCTTTTTGGACCATATTTCAAAAAGTATTATTTTTACAGACTTCTCTATATTTTTCCTGTAAAATATAGATCTATATCTACAAACACTTGGTACATATCACGTCGATCGCTCTGCAATCTTCGGAGATAGAGGGTGGGAACGGTCATTTTTTTGACCTTTGTCAAAATATCTTAAAAAGTATAAAATCTACCAAAATTTCAAAAACTATTTTGAAATCTACAAACGTGTACCTTTCATTTGATACCACTTTTGACTTTGTACGTTCCATTTAAAATTTCGATTTCAAAATTTGTATGGAAAATCTTCATTTTGATTTTTCATTTATTTTCATTTATTTTTCTATAAATATGTGCGGGCGCACAAAATGTATTATTATTTCAAATTTCAAGTCAATAGCTGCAGTAGTTTCTGAGATATTAAGGATTCAAAACACAAAACAGACCCAAAGCGATTTCATAAGGGTTTTGCAACCGATGGCAAAACCCTAAAAAGAACAAACAAGTCCACTTAGAATGTGTATACATTACAAATACAAATACAAAATATTTATTTCTTGACTTAATAATACAATCACATAACCGTGTTTGAGATTCCCTTTTAAGTAAAAGAATACCTGTATTAGGGAATCTCGCTCTTCCAAATAAAGAAATAAAATTTTCCTATGATTAGTACATAATAATATTTTATGTTAGAAGTAGTTTATGTAAGCTAAGTAGGTAATTTAGTATTAAGGTATATAAAACTAAGCAAAGAGTTAATGTTTCCTTAAAATGTAAGTGCACAAACGATTCATAAAGTGCGCGTTCGCGCGCGCTTGCGTGTTTAGTGTACGAGTGTGTGTGTGTGTGTGTGTGTGTGGGTGTGTGTGTGTGTGTGGGTTTGTGTGTGTCTGTAAGTGTGTGAGTGTAGTGTTGTGTGTGCTTTAGTCTCCCGAGACTACAGTCTCATAAGAGTGTGAGCAACTGTAGACACAAGTGTTTAGAGTGGCATGAAGTAGGTCCCTCCGTAAAACTCCAGTCTCTTAAGAGTCTGGGTGATACAGGGAGAGCATTTGTTGATGAAGAGATATAAATAGTCAAATATAGATTATATAGGTATAACAGAATAACAAAATTCTCATTAATTAAGTAAGTAGTTAGTAGATATATGAAGTAAGATTTAACTTAATTTATTTAACAGTGCTTCTGTTTCATCGTAGCTTAAATTTAATAACCATTCAGTCAATTTTCTTTTACATTCATAGATACTTAAGGCATATATATTCTGTTTTTTATTTTTTATATTGTAAAGATGGGCCGCTTGATAAGGAAATTGACGAGCGGCAAATTTTGATTTTACTGATTTTTTAACTAAAATTCTATATTTCCTTCGCTGTGTACATTTATTAGGGTCATACTCTATATTTTTATGTGTTTTTAATACTGTTTGTAATATATATAGCTTTCTGATACTTAACAATCCTGATGTTGAGTATAATAATTGAGTTGGGTATCGGAACGGTCTAAAATACATCACTTTGATTAATGACCTTTGCACTCGTTCTACGTCTATGATTTTAGTTTTTGTGGCTCCTCCCCACACAGTTATACAATAGTTTAAGACTGATTCTGCTAAAGCTACGTAAATTTGATTTAAGAGGTGTATTGGAGCTGAATGTCGTAAGCCTTTAAAAATCCATGTAAGTTTCCTCACTCTATTCATCAGCAGTTCTATATGTGCATGCCATGATAGTCTCTGGTCAATCATTATGCCCAAGTATTTGGTCGTTTTTACTTTATTTAATTTAGGACAAGAACACAAAAGATCACCACGACTGCAGGCATGAATTTTTATAGTAAAATCAGAATGTGGTTGAGTGTTGTTGTACATTGTAAATGTCATAAAATTAGTTTTAGTAACATTAAGCGTGAGTGAATTAGTACTAAGCCATTCAGATACATTGGTATCTAAAAATAAGTATTACTTTAGTAAAGTTACGGTAGATCTACGGCCGCGCGTTTAACAATATATATTTTTTCACCAATAAAATTCTACACATTATCCCGATAAACATAAGCTATAGAATATTTTCTAAAATGTTAGGATTTCGTATGAAAACTTCAATAATTTAACCCAACATGTATAAAAATTTCTAATTTTTGATTTATTTCTTAATTACCGTGCGAAGCCGGGTATGTATTACGGGCTGTAGATAAAATTGCAGGAATATAATTTACCGCTCATATTATTATTGTAACCACACCTTCATTTCCCGAATATGAAAGTTCCATCGACACTGGCAGAGAAGTGCCATAATATATAATACCACAACCATAATCCCATAACAAAGAAATCAATTCAAATAATTTGACAATAATTAGGTACTTTAATTTCAATAATTTACCCAATTTATCCAAGACAAAAACGACTCTATGTCATGTTAAGCACAGTGGAGGCTTGAACGTTGCTCAACATACCTACACAAAGACATTACCTACAGTACCTACATAGTTGACTTGGAACATCCCTGACTTGACCATACAAATTCCACTAAATTCCTACCTACTGAAACTATAGTATTATAATCACAAACCCGTTATCATATCTCTAGAGAATTGATCCTTAATTACAGCTTTTGAAATTACTATTACGCGAAATATTGTTTGAAGTTTTGTCCTTGTCTCCCCAGAGACATGCCTTCAGTAATATTATTCGAAAATGAGTTAGCTTGTTCGGCATTTATACAAAAACAATTATTTACTAATGTTAATATTTGTTTGCCTTTATCTGTTCCGATGACCTTTGGTAAGTCCTGGAGTTAATTTTGTCTCACCACATAAGATAAAACAATGTTCACTGAACTGAAAAAAGCGCGAAAGGAAAACCTTCCTAGTAAACCTACTACACAAGCAAATTTCGCACGAATTTGAACTATCAAAACATTAGAAAGAACTCTGGTTTTCTCTTCGTACCAACTGGGGTTGGGTGAATTTATTCTTGGAATAAACATACATACACATCTTTCAAACAAAAAACTAAGCGACGACAAGCATATCAAACTTACCCCTCTTTTCGGGTCGGGGATTTATAAACCCCCAAAAGAGCAATGAGATTTTATGTACCTACTGTGTTATTAATTGGTACATTATTTCACTAGTGGTTTTAAACTTACGCGATCTCAACTCATAATTATTAGTATTATTCCGACGTTTTAACAGGTTTACACACTGTCGTGGTCACGTGATGAGTGTGTAAACCTTTTGAAACGTCGGAAAAAAATAGGTTAATAAACGCGAAACAAAATAGTACAGAACTGTTCCTCCATTTCTCCTCCGCAAGCAAGCTACTACATGCAAGGATACATAAATGGTTAAGAGTTACTATTTAACTTTAGTCAAAACTTGTATTACTGTTTTTACCGAATAATATTTTCAGAACTATCTTATCTAGATAAATAAAAAATAAAATTCCATTTAAGTCCACAAAGCCAACATTTTATTACGTTTGAAATACATTGCTAACCCTTCATTTTTACAATTTCTCTAACATTTCATTCTTTATAAGAAGCACTTAAAATAATATATCTAGTTATTAATAGAGGACAGATTTCTAGTCTACGGTACAGCTTTACCCTTTGCTAGCAAAGTGGGGCTGAATAAGACGTTCAATAAATATAGTAAAGATACATTTGATCCGACGGATTACATTTCCATGAATAGGATACATATTTGTACATATGGAGAATTTACCCTAAAATACTGACAGTAAATTGTATGTCATAAAAATAAACACATTTTAAACATGAAGTTTAAAAGTAATATTAATATTAAGTTAATTATTCTAATTTGTTTGTGCTATTACCTGAACTGCTATATGTAAATGTTAAGCTTAAGTTTAGTTGCTCATTATTACCTTGTATTCGTCAAAGCTGATGGAAAGCAACCTTCATAAAAAATAATAAACCAAGTCCAAATACCGGAAAAAGAAATCAATCAACAGTTATTCCTATAAAAAGTTGTAATATTTTAAATGAGTTCATTCCAAAATAACATTGTTTATATTGATTTTATGCTAGTATGGCAATATTTATGGCATTTACTAGGTACTATGTCTGAAACATAAAGCTTTTCTAAGTTTTGTTAATTTTGTTATCGACTTATTATTAGTGAGTTATTGAATTCGTCATCGTTAAATTTAGGTAAATAAGTTTACGTTTATCAATATTTTTTATATGCCATCCCGAAATTAAAGCCCGTTTTTTATTAGCTTAAACTTTTTAGTTCAACTTACAAACACATGTAATAAAACATGAAAAAACAAAAGCTACAGAATTATAACAAACACGTTAATTCGATGCAGATTATTAAATACGATGATGGGTGGAGCATTCAAATGAACATTTAATGTATGTTAGTCGATCGAGTTCCTAGATTTTATTTATCTAATAGTTAAATGCAATAAAATAGTTGCAAAGACAGTATGCTACATAAGAACGTTAAATGACATTGGAGTCTTATCGCAATACGTTTTAAAAAATAATTTGTGGCACTTTCAATTCATAGGAACCTGTTCATCAGTTCAAGATCTAAAAAGTGATCTTTCTTGCAGTCATTCATTAAAAATGATATACCTGGCAAATATAATCAAAACTTTTCAGTATAACAATGTATAGCGTATCTACAATTATAAATAGTGCATATTTACCAATAACAGACTAAATAAGCTCATTGCAGTGTATTTACGCACGGCTAAGGAACATTTTAACTACGTATTTTTATTTCAATTACAAATGATACAATTTAATAACCTAAATAAAAGAAAACAGTCACCGAAAAGAAATAAATATTAAAGCATTAAAGTACACACATACAAGAGATAGAGGATATTAGGTATAGGACAGTAAGAATAAGTTAGATCTAAGTTTGTTTAAGTATGTCAATTTATAAATAGAAACTTAAATAACAATAAATAAATATCTTAAGGCACTGTTTGATGTACCCACCAAGATCACAATTTCATCAATTCATAACTTTTGTTAGATAAAATGAGTAAAGTCATGGAATGTTTTAGCTACAGACAGGCATTTCGTGGAAACGAAAATGTAGTGTACCAATACACTTTCACAGGGAAACGTGATCTTAGAAGTCGACGCTATTCGTTCACTAAGATATTATAATTATTTATATTTATACAGAAATAAGCGCATACATTTAAGTATTTCTGCATTGTGCAGAATAACAATACCAACTCAATGTACAAATACGTGTTATCTAAGTACATGATGATGCAAATTTTGCATGGTCTTAAAACTACTTAATAAATATTCTTACGAAGGTGTAAAGGCGTTCATCGATTTTATTAATAATGTTCGCTAGCGTATTTACATAGTCCGACACATTCACTTTATTTACATTGCATGTACACTTGCACGTCCCGCGCGCAAAGGCTTTACCGTCCGTGGCACTTTAGCGATACCTATACGACTTGGGGAGTACGAAGTCGCCGACCGCGTACAAAGCGCTCGCGTACCAGTGCACGCCGTTGTCGGTCTTATCGCTGCTCCAGGCCGACATCCACCTGAGTGGAGTCATGGCTGTGTGCGCGATAGAATGGCTGTTTACAACCGCGTAGCATGACGCTAGCGCATCATCTACTAGTATAGTTCCCGCGGCGGTTAACGGCGCGTACACTCCGCTTTTAGTCACATACTTCACGCTTACGACCTTGGAGGGTCTCATGACCCCGGCAGGCCCTCTCGTGAGGAGGACGTCGCCGATCTCCACGTTAGCCGCGAAGGTGTCCCGCCATCCGTCCGCTGCGGCTAGTAGCAGCAGGTGAGACGGTGTGGCGCTGATGCTGACGCCATTCTCGGCAGTCACCTCCACGAAACGCCTTGTCGTGTTCGGATCGCGGTCGATGAATGTAAGCACCTGGAATTACAGTTGATTTTGTTAAAACAATAAACACAATATGAGTAGGTATGTATACGTAAATATATAAAAAATTATAAAACCCAAAAATTTACGACTCAGGCGGCATTTGGATCCTCAGTTACTCCACTCTTGACGAGATTGCGCCAATTAAGCAATCAACTCAACCAATTGAAAATTTTTGAACGTTCTACGGCTCTAGTGGCACTTATGTATAAATTCAAAATTCAACACTTTCTTACCTTAGAAAAGATGAGTTTGCCGGTATTGTCGGCAGCGAGCACCATGTCCCCTTTCTGGACGGTTGCGATATCTCGAGGACCAGTCTCCGTGTACACCTGAGAACCCGAAGGGAAGCAGCCAGCGCCGGTTCCCACGGACGATTCTGAAATTAAAAATAACATAACTTAAGCATTATTTCTTATTGTTACATCCCATATACTCGTAGGTCGAGTTAGTTACAAAGAAAATAACCTTAATATTTAATTAAATGTTGAAAGGCAATAAAATGTGCCAGGTAAAGTTATTCGACATGGAACATCATCCATAAAAATATTAAATGGAAATAACATTCATCAAATGAGCATCGCTTGCGTGCCGTACCTATATGATCCGAAAGCAATAAAATAAACTTGAGAACATAAAATCGTGCAAGGGACGATAGTAAATTAGCTCGGAGCAGTCATATCCCTTTAAGGAATAACGAGATTTCTCTACGCTCGTAATTAAAATCCGATAAGATACGAAACAAAAGGGATCGCGGACGGTTGCCTGAAGATCGGGTTATCGGGCCGAATGCTGCCGACCACAATGCCTGCCTGCCAAGCGAAGATGCATAATCTACCACAACGCACCTAAAGAAAAGGTTTCAAGGAAGTGCGACTTAATATGCTCATAGAAAAACTTTTTAAGCGCTGGATAAACTAATTCTATCCTTTTTGTAAATTCTTTACCTTCATTGTTCGCACCTGAGAAAAAACCGTGGCCGAAATTAAACACAAATTTGAATCCGATTCGCTTAACTCTGTTTGTTTATTATCTAATAGTATTTATTTAAATCCTCATCCCGCTTAAACTGTACCTGTGCTAATCCAGGATTCTCTGACAGCAAAAAAATATTTTACGTGTGACCAACACGAACCGAAAGATCAGTCAAACCTGTCCAACTTGGACAAAAGTCATGGACTTGCGTTGCTCACAGGTAGTCATGTATAAGGTTTTTTTAAGTAGTCATGTAAAGCAATAAGTAGCTGAAATAAAGATCAGCTACACAGCTAGCCGCCCAATAGTTTATACTTCCTCTCAGTTACAGTGGGTGGTGCAATTACATGCGCAAATGAACACGGCAAATGGTGTTATTGCAAAGCCCTTGAAATGGTTTGCGCGAGCTCGTTAAATTTTGATTTGTTGTGTAACCGACCGATAAATTCCAGCGATGCCTTTTCACAAAACTACACTCAAAGCGATGGGCCCATATCCCATTACACAATAACCGCACAAATTAGATTTTGCTCAAAGTCAAGCGCTTATTGTCAACATTTGTTTGTTGTCGGTCGAACGCATCATACGAGTCTTTGAATAGGTGTCGGCCGCTTTTGCGGTTTTTTTACATGCTCCCCGGGGCAGCTCCAGGCTATAACTCATTTTTTCATACATAGCTCCATACATAAACCTATTCACAAATGTGATTGGATCGGCAGACCGCATTCATTTTGCATTGAAAACAAGAAAATGGAAATTTCCTTTGAAGCGAACTCGTCAGAATTCAGTTAGGATGACGTAAGTAACATTAGGCTGAAGATGCGACGATAAGCGTCTCCGGCGCTGGAGCGAGGTCGCAGGCGGGGGCGGAGGCGCGCGCGGGCAAGTGCTCCGAGTGGCCGCGGAGACTCCGCCCCACGAGGACCACCGGGAGAGCTAGGCGGCCCGCGCTGCAGCCGACCCGGCCCCACCACCACCACGCTTCTAGCCTCTCAACTCTCCTTCAAACGCCTACGTTCAAAGAAAAACTCATTTTCTATTGATATCTATTTCCAATTTCACGTGATCAGTACCTGCATAATGATTGTACTAATAGGTACGTTAATAATATGCCTAAACGGTAGGTTAAAATTCATGCTTAAAACGCGTTTCTAAACATTAGCAAGACCTTATTAGTAGGCATGTTGGAATGTGGGTTTTCGAAAATCATGGTTACGCGATTACAGTTTCAATTAAAGAGCCCTAACTTGAGAAATACGAGTATCTAGGAAAAAATATTTTGTCTGCAAGAGATTTAAAAGTTTTTTAACAGTCAATACCCATCCATTCATTGCAATGCAGTAATAAATTGAACAGTTACTTCCCCTGTATCGAGAACTTTCTAGACACAAAGTATACATTTCAACTTTGTTAATATACAAAGAAAGGTCATTGCGATCATCTGATCAGAAGGTATCGGATCTGTATCGTATGGCATAGCAATTAGCTTTAGGCGCGTGGTCATGCAAATCTCGGTTACGGCCACATCGGATATTCCGGCTTTTAACCTTTGACCGGACAAAATTATCTTGGGAGTTTATTCATAATCAGGTTTGATCATGTTTCATTCTTAAAAATTATCGAGCGAATTGTTTCTTTTAAATGTTTAAAGCCTAATTAAACTGCAGTGTAATACTTATACCAACATAACAAAAAAAATTACAGTTTTGAAATTTTTTGAAAATAGACTTGTTAATGAAATCTATAATTATTGTATATACCTGCCCTATCTATCGAATAAAGATAATTTTATTTGTAGCAGTAGGTACACAATTTGACTTATACTAATTTACTTAAGATAGCAATCTACAAAATGGCGTCCGACTTAGCATACGTTGTGAAACCAAGCCGTTGGACAAAGGAATCACAACGCTGATAATAAAGAATCATCTATCTTCAGAACTTCATTCTCTACTGTCTTCAAGAACTAGAAATATTTTCAAAACCTCCGAATTGGTCCGTATACATAAAGAAACTAACCGACTATTCCCACAATAATTTAGGCAGTTCGGCATCCCTAGTTGGTTATGATTATGAATCATGCGCCGAGCATCGCTCCCAAGCCGCATCTTACAACGTAAAACAACAAAATAAATAAGCAAACTAGATTTTGTTTTGTCTGGAGTACCAGGTATTGCGAACCATGTCCAAGGTTAGAAACATCAAAGGCGTTTTAACATCTGTGGTATATTATACCTACTGCTAGTACCATGCTACTAGGAATAACATCGACAGAAGGAAAATAATTTCGAAAAGTTATGATAAATGACAGTGATAGTGCGTAAGCCCTCGCAATTGGGATAATCGGTAAAAAAATTAAATAATATGCCAAAAAATTTCGTCGGGAGTTGAACCGGCGACCTTCCCTGAGTACGGGACTGCGTTAACCAAATCTGTTGGTTGACAATTTGCGACATAATCCACGTATAATTTATAACTCTGCTTGCAATATTTATAATCCGAACATTTCTGATACATTCGTAAATTAAAACGGGTTTAAATTTACATACGTTTCCATTCCCTTAAACCGAAGTGGTCAAAGAATGTCACTGAAAATGTATATTTAACAAATAATCGATGGACTTTCTAATGCAGGAGATAAGTTTCTACGCATTTATGAGGTACGAGGAGGACCTCGACGTCCCGAGAGATAGAGTTGGTAAACTCTAACTATAATTAAATTAATTGATTAAATTAAGGATTATTCTTTATAAAATCTATCGTGTTTAACCGTTGGTAAACGAAATACAATTCAATATTAGTTGTTATACTTTAGGACAGAAAATTATTTGCCCTTCTGTTAAATAATAATTTTAAGAAAGACTCTGGCGTATGAAAAACCGCTCAATACTTTTAGTTTGTATAATTTCTTTAAAAAGGTTCAATTATCTTGCGAACCGATAGTTTATATTCCGAAAGACGTGAGTTCAACAGAAAACGATCCCCATTACTTTTTGGTGAACTCTACGAAAAGACCATGAACCGTGCAGTGAAAACGGGGCATAAACAAAAGACTACGGTGGTCACCGTACAGTCTTTTGTTTATGCCAGACCAAGACTAGTGCTATGTTATAATTATCTGCTCTGAGGGGATTTTGTCAGTTTTCCTCTTAGTTCCTCCAGACAAAATAAATACAAATGTTTTAAAATTTCTTTCAGATAACTCAAGAATAACATATATCACTACCCTCCTTTTAAATATAGAATGATTGTACTAGGAGGTTTCGCTCTTCCTTATTTATTACTTTATCTATACTAATATTATAAAGAGGTAAGATTTGATTGTTTGTATGTGTTTGAATTGAATAGGCTCCGAAACTACAGGAACGAATTGAAAAATTCTTTCGCCATTAAAATCCTAAATTTTCGTGATGAACATAGGCTACATAATATTTTCAAAAAAATTAGGGTGCTGTATGAAAAATTAAATGTTTGTTAAATACCCGTGCGAAGCCGGGGCGGACCGCTAGTCCAATATATTTTACTTTACTTTAAATAAGCGGGATTGTCATAAATATCTCGGGTGTGGGAACGTTCCGCCGCAGCCTTCCGGGATGTGGCGTCTCGGGTGTCACGAGGCTTTCGCACGCATGCCCCGCGACCACTGGAGCGTGCACATCGCTCGCGTGAGCCACTGATCCTGGATAGCACAGATTTCCGGGGAACATCCGACTTTTTACTTAAAGGTGGTCTTCCTATTCCGTTCAGAGTCTGTCCAATTGTCACTATAGGCCTTCTCTATATTCATTGTTCTATCGCTCAAAATATCTTTAAAGAAGCTGTCTATAAAAACCGTATATTATGACTTCATATAATCAGGATATCTCTTAGTAAAAGCCAAGCCATTTCCGAAGTACAAAACAATTCGAATTCAATAAAATATAAAACAAGGAATACCTTACATTGATAGATTTAGTTTGGAATGTCGTTTCCAAGAACAGAACAATGCGATGGGCATTAAGGTGGTTTTACACGAGAGTCAAATGGGGCGTGACCGCGTGTGAGCGAACAAGTCACGATTCAGGGGACATGTCTAAACGCCTCATTAGGACGAATGCAGCATATCACTTGTAAGATTCATGATAAACACGCTAGCAACAACTGTTTACGTTTTTTACCATTAAAAAAGAAAAACTGTACGCCATGTTTGTAAAAGCGCACGTAGTAGGAACTCACATTTTTTTTATACTTTCTGTATGTTTGGAAAATCTATGATAGAAACAAATAGGAACTAGTACATATTTACAATTAACTTATTAGTGTATTTACTGCGACTACATAATCTTCCTCGAGAGTCAATTTTAGTAGCATTTTTTGCATCTCAGCATATTTTGAGTAGCTTTGTTAAAGTGTTCATAAACGTTCAAAATCCCACTCCAAAGGTGCGAGCATTTTAACGTTCCACAGCTAGTTTTAGAACAAGGCAACTTATTAAATCTGTGACAAGGCTATGGCTATGGTATAAGCTCGAATATTGCGTCATCAACTTTCACTGATAGAGCATCATGATCCGACGATGTTTATTTTGACAGACGCCTACCACGTAAAGTATCCAATGTCATGACCGTGGGAAGCTTTGGCCGTATCCACTTGCTAATAAATTACTAATATTTCGCTGGGAACGTTCTATGAAAAGTTCTGGACTAAAAAGGTTTTCAGTTTTTTAACACTTCGAAAAAGGAGGCTTTATGTTCAGCTGTATATGTTTTTGTGGATTGTTTAGTTGACGACCGATTTTCTTTCACTATTGCGTAAAGGGAATTATCCAGATTTTAAGTCAGTTTTTAGTTTTTTTTATAGGTACACAAACTGTGTTTTGTACGATGCTAAAATATTTTTTATTACCCAGCATTAAAACATTTTAAAATCATAATGAAATAAATAGTAATAATGACTGAAATATATTAGTAGATATGTATAATAAAAATGTGATAAATTACAATCGCTTATAAATAACCTACACAATTCACGATTCCAAATTATAATTTCTTATAGCGGCGTTTCTGTGAGTGTTGTTAATATGCATATATCAAAACCAAAACTAGTAATAAAACATTTGAGTGTATTAATAGGCTATTAATGCTAAGACCTAGATGGTCTATCAAATAAAAAACTTGATTGCCGACCAATGAAAAAAGTATTCTTCGCTTACGTATAAACAATTTTGTAATAGTATGCAATTTGAAATCATCGGAATTTTCCTGTATTATAATTTAAATCTCCTGAATCTTTGTATTTTGCGCTAATTTGGGAGAAAAGGTTTCGAATTCTTGAAAGTGCGACGCGCCTAAACATGAGTCAGTCAACTAAACATATTAGTACAAATTATTCACTCATATTAGTAACGATTGTTGTTTATGCGATTTTTATCAGTTTGCAACAGCAGAAGACCATTTGACGCCTCTTCAAGCCCAGATTTATTATAGCTGATGAATAATTTACCATATCCATCAACTTGTTACATAAAACTTGTAGTTTTAGGAATTTTAGAGTTAGTATGATATGTTCATCGTGATTGAAATTTACCCGAATGCCCAGCGTGGGGATTATGGCCAATAACCCAAAAATAATGATTAATGCTATCTATGGCGATCATTAGGGGAGACCTATGTATGTCCAGCAGTGGACTATTCTAGGCTGGTGTTGTGTTGTGATAGAAATGTGTAAAGAGAAATGGTAGCAAGTACTAAAGCTTGAGTTCGTGTGGATCACGGCCTTGACCGCAGCCGAAGCCCCGCGTCCGCACATACACGAACCACATTAATTATTTATAAGCTCCAAATTAATACTAAAAGAGCCAGATCGTACAAAACGCCGGAATAAATGAATAAACATCGAAACAAATTGCCCGAGACCGATCTCAGATCCAGCGGCTATCAGGGGCTCGGATTTTGAAACAATGACTGCCCTTTTTCGTTTCTTCGCTCGCGTTATTTGTTATGACCAATTTAAAAGGTTTAAAGTAAAATATATTTTTTGTATCTTTACATTGTTTTTATTACTTCTGGTTAGCGGATTTGATGTACTTTATATACTCGTAAGAATAAAGTTTTGCTGTGCTTTTTGATATACAATTACGGTTTTTTTCTCAGGACTTTATAATAAAAAGGTTCTGATATGCTCTACATTTAGATATTCAAAGTACGTATCTTATGCCACTCCTTCTAAAATAAGTAAATAGCTTTTGTGAAAAAACGTGGAAAATGATGTTGTAAGTAATGAGCCTGTAATTGCAACGGAGCTTTTAATTGATTGCAGTTGCGCACAGAATGTTAATGTAAACTTGGAATGTAGGTAGTAAATCACACGATTCTATAGACTTTTAAAATAAAACCAGATTCACTTTGTACAAGAGTTACGCAGTTCATTCAGATATTTGTAACTAAACGTGCATACCTTTACTGTAATTGATGTAATTAAAAGGCAAAGTTTCCTGCTAAAGTGCCAAAAGAATCACACATTAAGAACACTTCTTAAAAAGGGAAGAAATCAACAATCAACCTGAACAGTTTCTTTTATGTAAGATGATGTTGAGGAAAAAAGAAAGAAAAACGTTGTCGCATATTTGAGTATCCCTGATTTAAAAGCACTTAAAGTTCCATCTGCAAAATTAATTGGAACTATGCGAGCGCGCCGGAATACCTCCATAATATCTAAAAGCTCACGCATACATATACACGTACGGGTATCTCGTCGTTATGCTTTATACACATATATAGATATAAGTAGCCATTGAATCACCGGTGTAATTATAGAAGTGGGGGATTGGCTGCGATGCGGCCGGTGCGAGAGGGAGACAGGTGCAGCGTCCGCCGCGAGCGGGACAGAGAGGGATGCTAACAAGAGGCTCGTTCGTCCGTTTGATCGACACCGCCGAGGCGCGGGCGCGGGAAGCTGTCTGAGATGCATTCTTCTTGTAAAGTTCAACTATATATTTGGCCGTCCCGGACCCGTGGGCCACGTTATACAGTTATATACTCAAAAGTGATAATAAGAAGACAGATTTCCCAGGCCTTGGTTTTGGTTGGAGAAATCCGAGTTCTAACTTCGTAGATGCCTTGCATATTTGCGTAATTTATTCGACAATATTGAGTAAATAAGAGTCTAGATAATAGAAATACGACGCTAATGAGCAAACAAAGTTTATTTGCGGAACCCCAAGGCGAGATATTAAGCAAACCACTTTGCGCCATACAAAAGATTTCAACGCGTTCGCTCAGCAAGATAGCGCACGTTCTCAAAGGATAATACATTATATCTGTTTTCCATTATTATTTGAATGTCATGCTTTGCATTTCCTACATTTTAATGAACTGTTCTTGCTTATTGAAATGTATTTATGTTTTATTTTTAGTGAGAAAGAACGATTTATTTGCTACGTAAATTAAAGGTTTCACAAGCGGAACTCCGTTTGCGTTTTCAACACTAATCAACTCAAGGTACATAGTTCTTTACACCTACTATATTCTATGATAAAACAGTAATTCAAAAATATCCGTACCTGTTTTAACAGAACAATGTATGTACGACCGGCTCTCATAGAAGACCCAGTCAAAGCCCGCTTCAACAGCCAGCCGCGCCAGCATGCCGTATTTACTTCGGTCTCTATCGCTGGTGGTGAGGTCCACTGCTCTCCCTTCGTAGTGAAGAGAGTTCTCTAGGTGAGAGTTCTCCTCGTCCCAACCCTCGATGACTCTTAACCTGACGCCAGGCCATTGGTTCATAACGCTGATCGCGAGGGTGTTCAGCTTTTCTTTGCATCTCTGGAAAATTCGAAGGGTTATGTTAGGTTTATGAAGACAGCGTGACTAGCGGTCTGCACCGGCTTCGCACGGATATTTAACAAAAATGCATTTTTCATGCGGAACCCTAACTTTTTGAAAATATTTTATAGCCTATGTTCATCAGGGCAAACTGAGGTTTCTCTTGGTGAAAGAATTTTTCAAATTGGTTTGGTAGTTTATTCAATTCAAAGAAACAAACAATCAAATCTTTCCTCTTTATAATATTAGTATAGAAAAGGATTTGCAATTGTTTAGACAGTTGACTGTAGAATGAATTTATTCATTTGTTTTAGATAGATGACTCAACAACATAATCGTTTGCAAACTTGCACAAATACAATCCATGTGAATTATAACAATTTGTTTATCACATCCGTGCTAATACGTAAGAACAACCATTATATTTGCATCGTAATTTACAAAGAAACAATGCTCCATAGCCATGACATGCGACGAACTTGTTGTTTGCTGGCACTATTGAAATACCAACGTGCTAACAAATTGACAAACGTTGCCGCCCTAGTCCAGCCGGATGACACAGGACGTCGGCCGTTTTGTCGTCAAAGAATAAATCAAATTAAAACACGCCACACAAAGGATCGACACAATTTTGTTTGTAAAATAACTCCGCGGGACAAATAAAGAAAATGTCAAAATATTTATAAAGAAATGCGAACAATGTGGCGCAGCGTGAGGGCTTTGTGGATCGATGTCAACTTACTCTGTGCTCTATGCAGATTTGAAAAAATAAGAGATTGACGTAACGAATCGAGAGCCGGCCATGGGCCCGTGGGGCGCCCCGCCCGGCCCCGGCCCGGCACATTCATCCGCGGACACCTCGAGCACCGTACATAATTATTTCTACGAAAATTCAACCACCTAATAAAGAGTTGCCAGAACCGTGACATGTTTGACTTTGCTATCGATCCATTGTCTCTAACAGCATTGTTACCTCTGCAACAAGCTTCACTTTAGCAATAACTATAATGCGTGACGGAAATTCCACACTTTGTATCAATTTGTGTGAATGTGAGGTGAGGCGAGTGCGGCCGAGTACCGGTCGTCGGCGAGATGAGATGCTTCGGGGTGCGGGGCGAGGGGAGGGACGCTCAGGAAGCTCCATGTTTGCTTCCCCGCAGACGTCTCGGTCCGCACTAAAACAATCGAATGCTAAATGCTTCTCCAAACACTTGCTGCATTTAAACGTGGGAACACATCGGTGGCGCAATTAACCATCTCGCACCCGACCATGCTTGCATTCCTGCTCACTGACAACTTACATTTTATGCTCTGTAAAAATATGCAGCTATATTATGTCACATAAATTTGCCGTAAATCAGACTGAATTGTTGCAGAAATAGGCTACTTGTCAGCTCAGAGACAGGGGAGCCATAGAAATATGATTTTATCCGTTATTTGAATCGTATTTCAATAGATAATCCATTAAGGCGGGTGCGTAGAGGTTGGGCGACGTGGCAGGTTATTATAAATTCATTATGCATATTTTTAGTAAACAAGCTGTCGATCACAATGGTCGGGCGCTGCGGGACGCCGGCTCAGACACCTCGTCCCTCCAGCGGCCCTCTACCACCTACCTACGTGCCCTAAATTGAGATTATCATCCACATGGTATGCATACACACATCTATATGTAAAATCCCCCCACAACCCAGCCAACAAACAAGTTTTTTTACCAGGATGCCGATTTACGTAAACTCATATTCGCAAATTATCAAATTACACCACATCAAAAGCTCATATTCAATTATATTGATTAACAAAAAATATAACAAGCGTAACGAATACCTAAGGTCAAGTTGTGATGCGAAGCGAGCTACCTGAACCGGTGTCGGTGGTGAGCGCGGCACTCGCGGGCGCATAATGAAGGCCGCCCGATGCCAAAACGAGCACGACGCAAGGATCATCGCACTGAAACAGATCGCTGTAACTCGAGTGCGCCCGCGCAGCCGCGAACCCAACTCCACGTTGCGCCACCTCGTACAATCTCTTGTCTACGGTTTCACTCGCTACCTCTCCCCGGCCAGACTAGCCGCCAATTTATTACCACCTCCCTCTGTGACCTCAACAATATATTAGGATAATTAAATGGCTCTTTACATTCCTTAACACATATTTTTTTAATCGATGCGTCCGACTCGAAAAGCACCGACCAATGCTGACTGGTTTTTGATGTTCTATTTTTTGTCTTTTGTGGAAACCACAACAAATAGTTTAAGGGCGTTTTTTGTGATGTCGGCCGACCGTCCGCTTTGTAAACGCAAACCCACAGATATTTGCCTCAGGTCGCACATGAGGGCGCACCTCACTTGGAACTCGAAGGCGTCCTGGGACAGCACATTTCAGCACAGGTAGTAGGTATCATTATTTAAATTTAAAATTGTCTCGTTGCCTTCGAAATGAAGTGTACGATAATCGATGATTTTATTCCGTATTATACTGAACAAGGACATTGTAATGATTTCAAATACATACATATTGCAATATTTAAATTTAAAGGCATATTTTGTTTGAGATAAAGATTCGTGTATACCGTTCGACAGCATAACAGCACAAAAGGACACTTCAGCTAAAATAAGATCAGTTATGCTTGATTTTTATAGCCTGCCTTATTTCCCCTCGTGATACTTGCAGAAATGACGCGTTCCGAAAATGTTCGGTTGAGTCAAGCTAAACAGCATTTTGGTCGCCGCAAAGTATAAATTAGGCGGCATAATATCCGAGCATTGGAATACCTAACACCTTTTTTTGCTCGTGGAATATTTTTTACATTGTAGATGATGGGGTAGAGCTGGGAGGGATCATGACGTCCATTCACAAATAGTTACAAAACCACAGCCCGTGAATCATGAGGCCCCGCCCGCAGACGCATGATTTCATGATTAATAACTACTCACTAATGTTATTTCGCCATTTCATAAATACCAAATATTCATGATTCACTAGACTCTCTTCGATCAGCGGTACTCAAAGTATCGATTAAATATTTGTAAGGCATATTTCCAGTGTGTCGTTAGTTGAGTACATCATAAATATGCAACACGTGAGCTCATCACCTAAGCCTGTGTGTTCAAAGTGCTTCGGTGTTTGTCTATGAAAAATATCACTCTCTGTTGTCTTTGAGCTGCTGTCGACGATGCAACAGGTTGTTTCTCACCAGTAGGCTCAACTACTATGTTATGTCTGTTTTCTTGTCTTTAGTTTATGTTTTATTTCCGTTGCGTTATTTTAAGACGATATAAGCATGCACTTTTACTTTGGTGATCATAATGTAATGGTAAATCTATAAGTTAAAGTATAATAACAACAGAAAGTTGAGCTACCTGTAGATGTTCGCAAAATTCTTCATTTATAGATAATATAGTTCTAATTTTGTTATTTAATTGTAATTTCCATTGTTATTAATCTTCAATAACAATCGATATTCATTTTTAATATATATTTATAAAAGAAATGTGAGTATTTTACATCGCATCTCTCTGGCGTGCAAATTATTTATCCAAGTCCAATTACTTCATCAAGAGGAATAATATCTTTTATTGGCCAAATATTAGTTTAAAAACATTGCAACTACGGAATAAAACTTGCCATGCCACGAAACCCGTTGGACTCAAAATTTTTCCGTAGTGTTCTATATTTCGTTTGTGAAGGTACGCTAACGACTGCAGCCTACAAGGCTTTTAAGGAGACGGTGCCTTTCACTCGGCCTCAGAAAAAACTTTTGAAACAAGACACCAGGCCCAAGCAAACCCATCGGGGTTTGCTTGGGCCTCGACTCTGTTAATGAAACATTACACTTCATTCACTCTCTAACTAAAGTGTCTTCGTCATTCCGTGTTCTCCGAAAGATGCAAGGGACAGTTCATATTATAAGAAAAATCTAACGGTATGATTATATTTCTTTGTTGATGTCCATGATTGTTAGGGAATGTACCAGGTGTGAATAATCACGGCCTTTTTTGACGTCGCTTATCCCATTGCGGAGCACCCTTGGGGCCGATCTATTACTTCTCGGTTTTTGTATCAAAATAATTTGTTTGTGAGACGGATGTGACTCCATTATTTATAGTATTGTGATCGGTAATGCGGCTGACGCGGGGTCAATGGCGGAGTCAATGAGAGCATGCTCTCCACTTGCAAGTCATCCCAACGATATGGAATCCACGCTTCCGACATCGATCAACTCGTATTGTTATCCTTTGTTTCTCACCATTCCCTTTCTACTTTATTCGTTCACGTCTTTGAAGCTGGTTTTTCTACGAAAACGATTATCGTACCTCATTTCGAAAGGCTATTTTCCCTGTATTGAAAAAACGTAACGAGGCGACAACGGAACGCCCAGAGGTGTGGAGTGGCTCGACTGCACGCGCTGCCTCGCAATTACCGTTTTCGCTAAAACGCGGAAGGCTATAAACATTATCTGGCGTATCGTGCTAATTTACAGCGTCAACCCTCCGAGGGCCGATAACTGCTGTTGATCGATTTGCATCTGTAATTACGTCACTTTTAGCGAGCAGGTGATGAAAACGCGACAAGTACGTGATTGCGGGCGGCGATGCACGCCCCTTCCGATGCAACCGGTTGAGCTTTTACTTAGCGCCGCCGCCAGCTCCACACGCTTTAACTATCCGCACCGCAATATCTATTATCAAGCAACTAGTTTATTAAACTGCGTGCATTGCCTAAATTTGCACCGAGCTATACTTACTTCAGACGTTGTCTTGACCGTGGCTTCATAAATTAATCTCATGTTAAACTATGATTTTTGTTTTTATTATCAGGAGATATTGATTAATCAGTACATCAGAAGTTCATAATTCCAAACAGGCGTCAGATCGCATTAGCTCCAGGAGGCTGCGTAGCGCGCTCACTAATCTATCCGGCGTGCGAGTACGGTCGGCGCCGTCAACTAACAACCTATTCAAATCGAGACTTCAACTTTACACAAAAATAAACCATCTTTGTAACACCATTGATGCTCAATCGATGCACTCATTGTTTATCCCGCGCCTAAAGCGGACAGATCGCGGCCGGCGTGGGTGCTAAACAAACAGTCGCACACGTATCCACCTCTAGATCCTCTTTTGCTGACGGTCCTAAGAAGCCTCTTGATAATATTTTATAAGACAAATAACCCGATAAAGATGTTTTGACGTGAACCCGTGTTCATCGCTCACACCAAAATGCGTCCACTGCACGAGTATAATAAAATATTTATTCAAAATTTTGTATTTGGGCGAGAAAAGGAATAAAAGCTCTAATTTAGTGTCAAGTTTATTGGTGGTGAGCGAAGCTTTTTAAGGCGATCGGTCGGATGTATAATGCGTTGACAAATCTTAAGGCGGTAGACTTTACGTAGATCCATTAGCATTGTTTTGAAGGATTAGAGCGGCGCTTACGGCGCATTGTGGGGCGATGTGTCGCGAGACATGCATATTTTTATGACACGTGTCTATCCTTATCAAAATTTATCAATGTGTAGCGACTACTGGATTGTAAGTCACAGATTACGTCTAACATTTTTTATACGAATAGATTCTTTGACGTAAGCATAGTAGAAGACCTATCTTACTTCGTGTATGGTAGGAATTCGTAAAGTTGAACGTTTCCAATCGCCGGCTGTGGCCAGTGTCAAATATCCAAAATTTTAGATTGTTTTAGTGTCCCCATAAAAAACGGTGTCTTCTTGAATTTGACAAAATTACCTGACGAGTGAGGTGAGATCTGATCCACCGAACTCGTGCTGAAGGGTTTCAAACCTAATACCAGGCTGTCGGATACATTGGCGGTCCGCAAACAAAGGTTGGTAAAGTCAAATAAAGTATTGGTTTACGTTATAGGTGCGCGCCTCAGTTGATCGAAAGACAGTTTGACATGGGGCTAGGCATGTTGTGGTGATTTCCGCGTCACTTCTTCTAAGGAATTTAGCGACAATCGCCCTTTACTTGGCAGTTTACTAACCCACAATCCACGGCTGAAGAAAAGGATAGAACGCCTCTATAAAAAGCTATGGACTTTATAAAAAGCTGTGGACTTTAGTACCAACTCTTCTTTTTTGAAAACTTTATGACTCATAATAGTATTTCATTTGGTGGCTAGGGGTAAACATTTGATGGTCTTATCATAAAGAGCGTCGTTAAGTATTTATTTTAAGGTAGTAACAGTTTTATCGAAGCTCGTCCATTAGATGATCTTTTGTGTCGTGCGGGCGTGAGAGCGAATATTTTATTGAGTACGCATACCGAACACGGATTTAACGTCACATTTTATTTGATTTTTTGATAGACATTGATTGAATAACAATATATTGATTGTTATTTGATATTTATTTATGGTTAAATGAGATTAAAGTAACTAAATAGTTGCGTTTTGATATCTGTTAGGATTCCTAAGCGAAAATAGAAATGATGGTGTCGCTAAACTTAAAAGTACCTGTGACTGCAATTTAAGTGGTTTATAGCTCATACCGAAAATCAAATATCAATTTTAAAGCGCTTTATATCCTTTAGTTCTTCCAAGACTCTTGGACTCGTCACAAAATACAAATTACGTAAGTAATACTGGGAAATATAGTGATAACCTAGATTTTTTTTTGTTCACTACAATTTTTCTTAGATACCTACAAATTTAAATTTTCTGGCGTTTGGACGTATAGCAAACATAGTGCTTTGAATTTTGATTTAAAAAGAATAAAGAAGGTTTCTTTGCACCATCCCCTGAGCAGAATGTCACATAAACTAACAATAATATCCAGGCAAACAAAAAGTGATCTCCCACAATACGAGCGTTCCGGAGGCAGTCCATCATTCGGAAGAACCGATTACTTATGCTGCTTATCGGGGAACAATGCTCACAGTGCTCAAGTCAGGCATCAGTCAGCCATTGTTCGTGCAGGTCCTGATAATGATACCAGAACGCAAATTTATTTCACTTTAAATATTGTTTAAAAGCGTAACACTGTAAAACTTGTGTACCTTTACCTACTAGGCATACCGCCGCCGTCGCATATTTATGACATAGTAAAGAGAAATTCCTGATGATTCTGAGACGTAGAGGAAAATATTTCTTCATTAAAAATTATGCATTTTCGAATTAGCAGTAAATGCTGCTTCCTTACCTCGCAGGTAAGGACGCAAGAGTCAACTAGCTAAAACAAATAAACGAGATACCCGCTTTAAAAGCGATCAGAATTTATCTCGCAAATAATTCGGCAGAATCAAAGACACGGTCCTTAAATTAATTATCAATTTGTCGTGGGTGCCAGGCGACATAAATCGATCGGGTAGTCCACATTAGCCACGCTCGAACATGCGATAAGACTGATAAGAATAACAAATGCTCAGTTTAACGTTATCTCGACATCGCGGACATGAGAGAGCTTTTTGCCACCACATCCCTTACCTTTGAAGCAACACCTCCATAAATTATATGCTGAACGACAAAAACCTAATCCACTTAAGCAAACTAATTACTTATCTTAAGCCTAATTTATTCTTGAAAAGCTGCTCCATCAGAGTGCTTAACATGCATGATACTAGTACGATAAATAGAAGGCTTTAATATGCATGTGTTGCAATAAACGATTACTCGTGAAGCTGTGACATTAAAGGAACAGTAAAAAATTGCGCAGATAAATTATTCAGCCATTACTTACGTAGCGCGTAGCGTAGGTATTACCAACCTAAGCCATGAATATAAAAACGACGGATCGCTTATTTATTGCTTGCATTGATTGAATCTGCTTGGTCCCCTAGTCAAACAAGATAGAAGACATACCCTTTACTTGCTCTACCTTAATCTCTATTACTTCCCAGTTCTTATAATAAAGTTAGTTTTGAATTAGAAATAATCATATATGTTATATCCACTATTACAAATGATTATCTAGTACCAGGTCTCTCTGTTGTAGGTAAAAAAAGTGTGCCTACATAATATAAAACATATAAAACCTGATATACTCACAAAAGTTGCCTTTAGCATATAAGCCTGGGATAATCT
The DNA here is from genome assembly GCA_963931895.1 of Eupithecia pulchellata. Classification (NCBI taxonomy): domain Eukaryota; kingdom Metazoa; phylum Arthropoda; class Insecta; order Lepidoptera; family Geometridae; genus Eupithecia; species Eupithecia pulchellata. The sequence goes on along the minus strand of OZ007528.1, from coordinate 6,065,078 downwards.
TGAATATGTATTCGTAATCGTTCAATAAAAATGGCATCCTTTTTCAGCGAGCTAGTGTATAATTATCGAGGTACGAACGCATGCGAAATTGGGGTCTCACCTCGGCTTGGCGGTTATAAATAAACTAAAGTGACCAGAGCTGTGGGAGGAACATTGCACTAATGAATAAGGCCTCTGGTGTGGAGTTAAGTGAAAAAATGCCGTCCGAAGACAGAGTATCTTCTGAATTGATTCTTGGCTTCAGAAAATAAGTGGCTCTGAAATAATATTTCTCAGCTTAACAAGATTTAAAAATCGTTATTGCGAGACGTGATGATTAAAGATCGTTTTCGTGTGAAGCATGCGGCCTGCTAGGGCACTGCAACGTTGTTACTTGGCAAATGTTTAGTTCTAAGCAAGAAATTTAATACAAGAAAATAGCAATATTTAGCATATCATAAACTGCGTTATCGAGAACTTAAATTGTTTTAAAATTAAATGCAAACAGATGATTTAAAAGAACAAAGGTTTTGGTGATTCATTATAGAATAACCGACATTCCAGACCCACTATCAGAACTCAATATCAACATTGACGCCCAATCCTGGCAAGGAGAGCATCGATTTATCTCACTATTCTGCCTCATTTAATTCATCATCCCAGCTATCGGATTACACAATTGTAAAATGTTAAAAATTACCCAACACTAAGCGATTTGAATATGAATGGGTAAGCGCCATGTAGGCAGGTACATGAAAAAACCGGCACCGACTGAATACTAGACAAATGTCCCCTCGGAAACACAATGAGTGACCTCAAATCGATCAATTTGCTTTTGAGACATGCTAATTTGAAATTCTAGAGTGCTTTATGGCATGTCGAGCTGAATATATGAATAAATAATTTATTCATCTATTCTTTTTTGCCTATTCTTAACTGTTTAACTTTCGATTACTAAAATAGCCAAACACAAGTATGAAGATAAGTATGTTAAATTACACTCAAAATCTTCTTTGATAGATAATCATAATTGTTAGTAAATATTCATTAAATATTTTGTTTTTCAAAAAAAATTCCACAAAGCAAACTACTTAAAAATTAGCCAAGTTGAAAACCAAAACCAGCTATCAAAAGCCGTGTGACAATTTAAGCAGAGATACGATTTCGAGCGCTTTGAGGGCCGTATGCTTTGACTGGCGATATAAAATAAGGGTCTGGTAGCCTCTAGCAGGTAGGTGGCTATTATTTAAATTAATTGGACATAAAACGACGAGCGCCGAAGAGAGCGTGTCGGCTGTCGTGTCCTGCGCAAACGCCGGTCGCGCTAAAACTGCCATTCACTGTCAGACTTTTCATTAAAGTGAACAATAGTGAGTATTTATCACGTTCATAAGAAAATAGGCTCATGCGCATTTGTTCATGGGATCTAGCTGGATTAACTTGAGTAATCGCCTCAGTTTTTTGCTAATTCAAACTACACTTTAACTCTACTACGGTATAGCTTCAGATAATTAAAGTGGTGTCTTTTTAATAGCTGATAGACGTTTGACCACGATCTCACTAGATGGAGAGCAAAAATATGGCCGAAGGTTTGTGTATCACGATGGTATGGAAGACACCTAAACACTCTAGTCTTGAAAAGGCCTAGATTGCGGTTGCATTAGACGGAAAATCAAAAGCAGGCAGCGAGTTACACTCCATTGCGGTGCGAACAAATTTCCGCAAATTGATTCGAATTTCCCAATTTTTTTTTTAAGTACCTCACGTAAGATTCACTTTTGAAGGAAACTTAACATAAATTCCTGAAACGTTATAAAATAAACATGGAAACAAATCGTTGAACTGTCTAAGTCGTACGTTTAAGGCATGAGGCATGATGCGCAGGAGTCGGCCTGCGATCGTTATCGGACGTCGCCGTGTCGACTCCACAATGCCATCTTTTGTGTTCCGACACGATAATTTATTGCCACCAAACTGAGCTTACAAACCGACCGAGATAACCGCGATTCTTAAATTAATATGGACACGCCCTTTAAGAGATTTCAAAATATTTCTCGCTTTTTTGAATGATGAAGTAGATTTTTGTAAGGTTTTTGTTCGGGTCATGTTGAGACCGATTAGCGATACTAAAGTTTGTAAAAGGTGTAAAATTTGGTAGGTCTACAGAATGTTAGGCCTTCTACACAAATAAACTGAGATGATACTGGTGACGTAATAGCTAAATAGGCAAATTGTATGAGAGGTAACATAGCCGTAAAATCCGTGCATTATTAATTTTGCTTCAACATTTTAGTCAGGTACGACATGATTTCATCACAGCAAAGGCATTAGCGCTGTGTGTGAACGCGAATGCATTACACCTGTTGGTAGTAAAATCTCATAAGATCTTGGAAGTATTGGTTATTGAACTAACAATGAAGTTGAGGCAAATAACGTTGCGGGATTACCCAACTGCGAAATAAAGTCCCTGTGAGGTGTGATTATCTACCTTCGTTGATGCAATAGGTATATACTTTACGACCACAACACACTAATTAGGTAAGTGTCTAATTGCATGCAACTACCATAAATGGTAGGTGTTTGAAGCTTAGGCTAAGTATTTATTACAATTTAAATGTAATAAATCACCAAGAATAATCGGAAATAAATAATACAAAACAGAATGATATGAATGACGAGAAGACGAAGTGAGTGGGCAGCATGGGAAAAAGCCAGGGAAGCCTTTGAAAATATTATTTTAAACTTGCTATATTCTCGGCACAAACAGCTAAACAATGGATATTTATTGAATCGCTTCATCGTATTTAAGTGTCTTTTTGAGTGCAACATTTTGAAAAGGAAAGCCAACCAACCAACTATGCGGTGTTTAGAAATTGACAGATATTTGAGTGCGTTTCAGGTTAATGCATTGTAAATTATAATAGTTATGACCCAAGCAGCAGTTGTTTTAAAACAATGACCAATAACTTGAACTGTATTTATGTCTCATCGTCCGCCGGGTATCCTCAACCGGTACCTTTATCTTTGCTGATTTGAAGATTCAGCAATAAAGAGACAAACGCGTTTTATTTTTCGTTGCATCACATTCAAAACCGTAGTCAAGATCATGAATGAAAAATATTCTTACAAAAATCATCATCATCAACAGCCTATGATAGTCCACTGCTGGACATAGGCCTCCCCTAATGAGCGCCATAGAATGCATTACTCATCATTTGGGGGTTATTGGCCATAATCCCCACGCTGGGCATGCGGGTTGGGGATCGCAGTTCGGTGGAGTTGTTCTGCAGAGGGCGCTGCTGCCCGCCCCCCGGTGTTTTCCCTTAGTCGCCTCTTACGACACCCACGGGTAGAGTTGGGGTGGTGAAATTCTTTGCCGGCACCACACGGCTCATTCTTTGCCGGCACCACACGGCTCTTCCAAAAATAATCTAATATTATTCGCCAATGCGGAAGTTTGACTTTCTAGCAACATTTAAAAAAACAATAGAACTTGAATAACCAGACGACTGTGCCTTATCGAAGGCACGAAGTCGATCGGTCATAGTCAAAATAATGAGTCGGGCACCCAGCACGGCGCGGGCGCCGAGAATAACAATTAAACCCATTAGTTCATTAATCGCCAACCTGGAGCATTGTTCCACCGCGGACAATCGTCGCTAGACCAAATAACGACGGATCGGCTTACTCAAATACTGAATAACATCAGGAAAAACTAAACTACCTACAAAGTATTGCGTTTCAAACCGTATTCAACTACTTCAAGGTAACCGATCAAACTAGGCAGGTGCCTAAGTAACCAAGCTAATTCCATTTGGCAAAAGTAGTTTTGAGGTCCGTCCGATCCAATAGTAAGAGAATTCACAAAGTAGTTAGGTAAATAGTGCGGCCTATATCAAAAAGGAATAACCAGAGAGTCTTAAAATGAGTGAGATACAAATGGTTTTCAATAAAGGTAAGAGTGGGATGGAAAAACAAGCTGCGTGAGAACAAATCGGATGCGGTTAAGGCTTCACATGGGCCGGCGGTCGTAACTACGGTTCTATAAATATTGCCACTGCTACAATAGAAATGGGTTTCTATTGCGCGGTAGTCTTTAAATTAGCATTATGTCAAAAGAGTAATTCGAAACCGAGGTAGGTATTCATAGTAAATGGTAGTAAGCTAAGCTATTTATTACAGATAAGGGGCCGCAAAATTAAAAGTGTACATTGCAGTTTATGATTGCTTAAACATTGAAAACACAGTGACCGACGATGTTGTCGTATTTATAATGAGAAAAGATCCTAGAAGAGCTTCCGTGCGGTATCTAAAAGTTGTTATGTAAATCCAGACCAAGCGACCCTTGTTGCTTCGCTTCGCTCAAGAAACACATACAACTATCAAATATACTTTCACATTTATATTAGCTGTTTAGGGGATAAAACCGTCCACCTAATAGGAAATTCTTTACGACGCATTGTTTTTTGATTAGCAAATAAGCAAATGTTTAATGTTTTCAGCGGTTATGTGCTTGCGCACAGTACTGTTACCTACATTTCGCTGTTAGTAAACAAGCAAGTATGCATCGATTGGTTGCGACAGAGGCCGAGGTATGTGCATGTAAGTACAATTGTTTGCGAACATTCTCCAACTCGGTGGCGGATCATAAACTTTTCAACATACGAACGTACGCACCGATGCCTTCCCTTAAAAACAATAAACCCATAAACCAAAACCAATTACATGCCTTGAAGCGCAATTTACAACAAGCCTTAAAAAATCTATAAACGCACTGTTCTTCGGTTTTCGGATTAAAATTCCAGGAACGTGTTTTTCGCAACAGTGATTAAAATGCAAAAATTCCATAAACACAAGTAATTTTGAACAGCTGAATACATAAACATGAATGGCGGCGGAGTGTAGAGCGGGGGGAACGCTCCTGAAACTTGAACCAGGTGAAACCCGCCGGAAGGACTACATTGTACGCGGAATTGTGATGAGAAAATGTGTTTATTGTTATTCAACAAGGTGTTTAGTTTATATCCTATTTCGTGTAGGAGCATTCACCGGAGTTAGTCACGAAGGCGAGTTACTGTTCCCCTTGAACTCGACCGCTTGGCAAAGCTCTGTGTTCACGGTCGCATACGATACTTGCCAATACGCAGTTACACCAACAACTGGAAACTATTACTTGATAATGTCTCTATTTACTACAGCGCTCAGGCGATTCTGCATTAACTTCGCATTTTGAGCTATACGAGTGCAGATTCGGGCTCTAAAAACTTGTATTGAAGAATAAATCTGAAGGTGCCTAAGGAATTGATTGAATACACGTACACCCTTATTTCATTGTATAATATTATTGAATAAAATGTGTAAACGTTGCAAACGATCCATATGGACAGACAGAAATAATGTTAGTAATAATGTAAACAATTGAATCATGATCGGCGCCCACAAGCGATACCACTACAAAAAGCATTCTTTTTATTTGAGAGATCAATTAAGAATTAATATTTCAGGCTCTACTTTTTCATTTTCTTAATTTTGGATCTTAAATTCTATGGTACCTTTTAAACTCACTGTAAGTTTTTTTGTGTCGGTAGGCTTTTAGACAAAATTAAATCGAATTAAAATAAAAGTAAAGTTTATAGATAGGATCAAAATTAAGGAAAGAAAAAAAAAGATATCAATCATTAGTTTCATTGTGATGTTTTATCATCGCAAAAAGAGTGAAAGTCAACAATAATTTTCGCCACTCATTCATACTTCGCTTATTTTTGACGATTCCCAAGACAAAGAATGATTCATAAAAGGGTGTTATTACACGATGGTTACCATAACAAAGCTGGCTACATTTGCACACACACGCGAATTGACTGCAACTAAACTTACTCAAGAATGCACTTTACCTTCCGACGAGGTCTCAATCGGTAATTTTTTATATGTTATTGTGGACAAACTGCGATATACGAGTACATGACACACGACATCGAAAGATTAATTTCCGATGTGGCAGATTGTCACTTTAATTTATGATCGAACCATTGTCTTGAATGACGTCATTTTATGCAAGCCTCTGATCATCTTGTATCTTGTTCTGAGAGCATTGTAGGTAGGTAATCATTGCAATGTGTGATAAGATAGGTATTAATTGAGCTGATTGATGGTGTAATGCTATTAGGATAACAAATTGACTCAATTCAATTTCAATTTTAGAAAATCTTTATTTACGAGCTTAACATTATAGATAAGTAAAGATCTTATTATAATAGTCATATAAAATCCTAGACAATATAAAACATTTGAACACGTATTTAAGTGTAATTTTTTTTAAACTTATAAAAATAAGTATAATCGAGGAATAAGTATTGGTTATTGAACTATTTAAAACACTTTATCATATCACAAATTCATGCAAGCTTTAGTTTAGCTTTATTGATTGTGTCTTTCATTAATAAATAAAAAAACTGAAATATTTATTCAGATCAATTAAAAAACTAAGCTTAGTAATTTAAAAAACTATGTTCTAATTTCTGTACGCAGATATACAATAGAGTTTTGTACGCAGATATACATTATAGATCAAAGAATTTGTCATAGGCGCTCTCCTGCCACAACTATGTCCATTCCACAATCCGCATTAACGTTTTACGAGATCGATTTACATCTTGTTTATGGTACAATTTAAGAGCCGATTTAACGCCTGTAAAACGTTTTTGATTGTGAGACAAATTGTCACGAGGTGGTCAGGACGTGTCGGGTCAGCGACCGACGCTGCCCTGGCTGTGGTCAACTGAAACTCAAGAAAAGCGGTCACCGTTCACCACCACGCATATCTTTTCCTTTCTGACTGTCTTACAATGCCATCTAGTTCCCTATTTTTAATTCTATTCATATATACTAATATTATAAAGAGGAAAGATGGTTTTTTTGAATTGAATAGGCTCCGAAACTACTGGACCGTTTTGATATATTCTTTTACCATTAGAATCCTAAATTTTCCGTTCAACATAAGCTATAGAATATTTTTAAAAAAGTTACGGATCCGCATGAAAAATTAGTTTTTTGTTAAATATCCGTGCGAAGCGGGGGCGGACCGCTAGTCAACTTATAAAGCTGCAAGCTCATTATGCCTCGAGACAAATTTGTATGTAGGATCTACAAGTATTTGTTCCGTGTGTTCTGGTTCTATTCTATGTCCTAGGTATAAAAAATATCTATACATTATAACATATTGTCTTCTAGTACCCATAACACAAGTTCTGCTTAGCTTGGGGTAGATTACGCTGCGTTGACGCTTTTTCATTTAATATTTTACAGGTACATTATTATAATCTCATTCAGGGGGCATCAACATCAAAGAAAACTGTGCGAGCTGTATTTGGACATGTCCGTATGTGTTAGTATGCATGTCTTTTAGAGGCTGTCAGTGCCACAAAGGTTTGTCGGCCTGAACAGCGATGGGTGGAGCTAATAAACTATTTGAGTAGAGCTTCGTGTTGACACTGGCGTTTCACACCTGAACAATGCTCCTCGTTTGCATTAATGTAAATTAGGTTAGGCCGCGCCGTCGCCGCGCCTACGTCAATTAGACGTGGTCGAAGTACCGCGTGTGTGCTTGTAAATGCACCCGCACTGTTTCAACATCATTTGACGACCTCTGTGGCGCGATGGGCGAAGGTCCGCCTGCGACGCAGAAGGGTTCGATTCCCGCCACGGGACAAATATTTTTACGATCGGGTGTTCTGGTCGATTTCTATGTAGAGGTATAATAAATATGTCAACAAATCGTGAAAGTTTAAAAAGTTTTATAATAAAAAATCTATCTATGTATTCGTATATCAGTTATCTAGTACCCATAACACAAGCTCTGCTTAGCTTGGGGCTGCTGTGTGAATTATCCAGCATTATTTATTTTATTTTATTTATTTATTTATCAGGTAATGATCCCAAGTAAAACCATCACGAGATTTTATCGGCGTCGTAGCTGTGGATTTTTCATCCATAATCTCCATGTTTCTAGCTTGTCTGACTCCAATAAATATACTTGTCTATCTTATCGTGGTTCAAAATTGCGTTTTACCGTCTTATCATAATCTAATGGCATATAATTTCATAATTTTATATTCATTGAAGAACCTTTCGTTGCATAGATATTGCGAGAAAATTTTATAAATTAGTGTGGGTTTCTATAACTCACCTCACCCTGAAAATGTGAACGACAATTAATCACTTAGATTCAACTAGCAAAACCTAGCGATTTTGTCCGCATAGAAGTCGAAAATGGTTCGAATAGTATATTTAATTGGTTTTAACGTTAGGTATTAATTTTGTTAAAACATATCAATAATATGAAAAAATACGATTCGGTTATGGCGTGTACCTGTACCTACTATCCCACGGAAACATGACAAAGGAAGAAAATGTATGTCCCGTCCTCCTGGTCTCGATAACGTCTGTGCCAAATTTAATCAAAATCGGTTCAGTAATAGGTGTGAAAGACGGACAGACACTTTCGCATTGATCATATTAGGTAAGGATTTATTAAACAACGATAATAGTAGATAAATAAATATATAACGCTGTACAATCCACACAGCATCATCATAGTAAAATAAGCGTTGTTCTTCAGGTTTTACAGGTAGGTACGTAATGGAACACGCATTTAACTTGTCATATCAAACCTGTATGTTTGATAACTGTGCTGCCGAAAGATCCGTTACACGGTTCCTTCACTGCACTGGCTTCAGTCCAAAGCAATTTCCCCCGCCATTGCTCCAACATGCAAGTACTTCGTTAAATCTTACATCCGATTGCATGACAACTTCAGTACCTACCTATTATTTTATGAATTTCCATTTATCGTCGTAACTTTACACGACTTTTAAGTTTAGTTCTTTTTGCAAAGTAGTTTAGACTAGCGGACCGCCCCGGGTATTTAACGAATATTGAATTTTTCATGCGGAACCGTAACTTTTTTTGAAAATATTCTTTAACCTATGTTCATCAGGGAAAATTTAGGATTGTAATGGTGAAAGAATTTTTCAAATCGCTCCAGTTTCGGAGCCTATTCAATTCAAACAAACAATCTTTCCTCTTTACAATATTAGTATAGATTACAAACATTTAGCTAAAAATTTATAACTGCTAACTACAGGACGGAGCCCTATGCGTTGGTGTGACCAAATCCGCTCTACGTTGGAATCTAACATGAGCAACGCTTGCGCGCTGCGGAAGACCGATCCAGATGGAGACGCTAACAGACAAAGGTCCCGACATCAAGGTCCCTACATCAAGGTCCTGACCCTCAGCCATAACGATATCGATGCGAGGAGGGTTTACAATTTCCAGTAAATTCAAATATTCAGCGGTTTCGAGAATAAGCTGTTTTACTAAAAATAAGGTGAGCGTTAGAGGCCGGGTGTCAAAGACTGCGCTTTCTGTTCTATGTCCGTCATCGCAGCCGCGGCTCGCGTAAACACGGAATCGACGCGTCTCGGCGGCGCTTGCGCATCTCTGGCCAAACATTTGCGTTTTTACAACAATCCCACGATACCTGTAGATCTATAAGGTAGTTTATATAGCCCTGATAGGAGTCGTAGGTATCAAAAACATCAACGACCCTTTTAATTGCCGTATAAAACCAGCGTCCAAAATCCGAGCAAAAATTTACGCCACAAAAAATCAATAAACCGCACTATTAACATTTCCGAACGTCACAAATCACACCAACAAAATGCGATCTGTAACCGAAAAAGATCTATGCTGGGAATGATTTTTTTTATAGATGGCGCGGGCGTCGCACGCGCGGCTCGATTGTGGCTGTGTGGTCCTCGCCAGCCACTTTGTAAATAGCGCGGTTTACCTTTTTCAACTTTTGTGTTTTGTTACCTTTTGTGCTGTTGTAGGGCCAATATTACCATAGCTATTTAGGCTCTTCGGATAAATAAATACGCCATTTATCATGATAGATAACCGGTGCACGTGAACGTCGTCGCGTCAAAGCCTTCGGATGCGGTGGAGATCGAACGGTCCTAACAATAATGTGGTGATTTATCTTTGCATTGTTTCCTAAGGCTAACCTATTCTGTGGGTAAATATTTTAAATGGAAGGCAGTTTGTAGTTTTATGGATATCTGTGGTTGACTGATTTCATCAACTTTAAGCTCCTGCGACTAATTCTTACAAAAACATTTCCACCAACTACTAGGTTTTGGAATAACAATAAACTAGTTCGTGCTTTGCACGCATTGTTTCTATGGAAATGATCTAAGTTTATTTCTGTCCCATGGAATCTCACTTATGAGTTTAATAGAAGTCTTTTTCTTAGTCAGATGCATTCAATAGCGCGAAAAAGTACTTAACAAACATCCATCCATCTATCCATCAAAACGTTCGCAAATATAATATAAGTGTGTTTATTAAATAAGTTTTTCTATACACCCCCTAGTCTTTCAATTACCAAAATAAGACCCTTATCAGTTACCGATTTCACAGTATACCGTTACAATTACCATTGTACCATACAATTTACGTCCCATAGATAGTATCTACAATCCTCTAAGAATGCAAGCGTCATCGGGCCCATATCCAATTGTGGCACAATAAATTCACTCAAACCGCAGGCTCTTTCACAATATTTGTATCGGGCGTATTACGACGCGACAAAAACGTCCGAAAGGGCGGGTGAATGAAGGGAAGGTAAATAAATATAAATAAAGGTAAGGGTGCGGGGAACGGGGGATCGGCGTCCCGCGGCGCCGGGCGCAGGCTGCGGCGCGGATGCAAGCCTTAAATGGATTTTTCCACTTAGCAAGCTAATAGATGCTGTTGTGTATCTTAGCAATCCGATTTAGGTATTAGGCATCATCAGAACTAAAGCTAAAAAGTCAAAAAGCTTGATATTTCTCTAAGGTTCTTTATAGAGGTACAATACGTATATAGGGAACAAACCTCCTTTAAAGCCTCAGAGAATAACACAGTAAAAATTCAATTACAGGCCTTGGTCTCCGTCCTGTATCATTGTCACACGTCATTAACCAGCGCCAATGAGAATCGTTAAAGTATGGTCGTTTGTCGCCCGAGCAATCGTGTTCGCCAGAACCAATTACAGCCCTGCGCTTGCCGTGCTTTTATTGGGTGTAGGATTTAAGTGCGTTTCGACACGCCGAGTCCGGCCCTGTCCTTTTAACGGCCACTTAACTTTTGGCAAGTGAAAACTGAAATAGTCTTATTATTCAGAAAAAAACTGCTTGATCCATACTTTTCGTGCCACTATCCAAAGAATTTAACAGCTCTGCTATGACAACGAAATTTTATTGCCTGTTTGGGAAAGATAGGTTTTCGCACTTGTACGAATAAATCTAAGAAGATTACGAGTATATTGATTGTCACTTGTCACACTCATGATCTTTGTCCTCTCTGCAAACAGACATCAGACCGACAAAGCTACGAGAGTATTGCATTCAAATATCTGAAATTAAACTGATTACATTGATAGGTTCAATCACCTTAATAACATTTCATAGGCGATAGATCACTCTTGCGAAACTGAGGAAGAGAATGTGCGTACAGTTTGGAAACTATAAATCAATGAGAGCCATCAATATACTGCAGCAGATTACACTAAATACATGGGTAAGTATCGCGCTTCCTTACTATTATTGCCAGGTTATTGCTCAATTGGAAGCGTACCTCAAAATTATTAGAACGTGTTTAATGTGGATGTTACCACGATGGTTTAACATCAGAATGTTTTTGGCAGTCCTAATTGGATCGTCTTTGTATCGAAACACGGAATTAGATTCCTCTTTATCAACACACATAGTTAGGTCCATTCGCACAGTGTCATTTATTCTAAGTATTTAAAACTTAGCTTTTCGATTTATATCTACTATGATGTAAAATCCTAGTTTAGAGACGTTTTGTTAATAAATCCAGGATCTGACAAATTCATGAGTTTGCCCATACTCTTCCAAAACATCTTGCGTAACCCTGTCATAAGTAGGTTAAAAACACGCGCAATGTATTTATCAACAGCTCAAAGCGTTCCCTTAAAATAACAGCTCTAAACCGATGGCCCATTTCACTACGATTAAATTCCCTTCAATAACGAGTAGCGAGTTATCGATGGATCAAACTCAGCTCCAAAGTAATCGCTCTAAATTGTTTGTTTCATCATCATAACGTTGATACGTGTTGGTACAAAGAGCGATGGATTGTGTTTCATGAAACACGTGACGATCAAGCTGAAATGGAATCTAGAGAATTTTATAAACGCTTTGTTTGAAAATGGATGACGTGTGATGAAAGTATTGTGTAGTATATAGTACCTATAAGTGAAAATAAAAATTAAGTGGGTAAATAAAAAGTGAGCATATTTGCAATGTTTGTGGAAGAGGTGGTACTAGAAACTAAATGTCTTTTGATCTGTTTGAATCGCAAGTATTATTATTCTATTAAAATTAGATTTTTGTGTGAACCATTGTACCTACCTGTACTATAGGTAAGGTATAGGTAAAAGCTAAGTCATACGAATCTTTTCAGGCTTGTCACATTTCTCATATCTCATTTATTTACGAGTGAGTTTAACTTTACTGTTTTGTTTTATTATGATTCGTTCAGATGAGCAAAAAAATCCGCTGCCTTTTCCCATCGTGAAAACACATAAATCCTAAGATGATGTGGGTGTACATATTTGGCCTGGATGTGATTTTGACGTAGGATGCTCTTCTTTATACAAATAAAACAGTACAAAATGTACAAATTAACAACATGAAGGCAGGTGCTTTCAAGGTATTCATTTATATTAGAGTCTGTTTATCCCTCTTGGCCCGTGCCTTAGCATTGACTGAGGTTTGACAGATAAGAGGAGATAACCACCAGCTGGCTTCATGACAAATATTTGCATCAGTAATTAAAACAAACGCGCCTGAGACACACGACTCTCTCGCAAACACTCGCCCGCTTTTTGCGACGACAAAGCTTTTTAATATTTATTTTTCTTATCGTTCCAAGGACTTCGACGTGGATAGATAAACCTGTTTTACGTTTCAAATACCAGGTGTTTAGAATTCTTTTAAAAACAAACAATTTCTGTAAAATTCTTTGAGTACGAAACAATCTATATGTACTATTATTCGCGAAAGCTCTAATAGAGCTCAGCTTTCGTTTGTACTGAAGAAGCTAATGAAGAAAACTCAATCTTTTAGCACTAGAGCTTGCAACCAACAATATGCATTGGATGTGTATGCTTATTGTGTAGCTGTAGGCAATTACTCACCACGAGTCGCACGCGCAGGTATTAGCACACTTGTGTTTGCATATATCACAACTGTTTACGTTACAGAGGGAGATGCAAATCGTTAATTTATCGCCACCTTAAGTGAAACTATATAAAGTGAACCGCAAACACGGGGGTTCAAAGACCTATCACTTGGGTTTGGCGTGTGTTTGAACAAGTGTTCAGCATGCGAACGTTAGAGGGCTTCTATACTATGTAGATGATAGTGTACTATTAGTAGTAGATGTTCTTCTTTTATTATGAGGTATCGTAAGGGTTACTATTGTTTGTGAAACTACTTTTTCTGGAGATTGAAATGATTGAAACCTCACGAAATACTTCCGAACAAAATAAGTGACGAAACTCTGCAAAATAAATATTTTTAAAAAACTAGGGACTAGGTTTTCCTATGTGGTCCTTCCCTTTTGTTCCACATGATCTGTTTTGTATGTAGGTACTGTAGTAAAAAATCCATATATTAATTATTAAATTTATATGTATTAGTTCCCTAATACTCATGTCTACATACATTGCTTAGCTATGTAAGTATGCCTGTATGGATTGTTTTGTAATATTTTTTTTTTTGTACGCTTTGTGGGTATACCCACAAAGCGTACAAAAAAAAATATTACTAAATATTTCTGCGTATATCTCTAAAAAGAGATATACGCAGAATATATTCTGCGTATATCTCTTTTTAAAGAATTTATCATGTAAATGGTTGGTTGGCAGATTGTTTAAGGAAACCAACCATCTTAACTTATTACACAGAATTTACACAACAGTCTGGCATCGGCTAAATATTTACCTACTTATGCGTAATTGCCCATTCTGCATAGATGAGTTATGTAGGTAAAGCTATTTTGAGAATAAAACAATTTTAAGTCTCTGAAAATATGTATAAGTAAACCTTGCAACTGGTAAATTTTAAGGAAGTTTTACCAATTGTTTCCGTTTTTAGTTTGGGAGACTTTCCGAGTTCTGGACACTAATAATAATTTCATTCGAATGGGGCTAAAGTGACTTTTCATGTATGTCATTAGATTATTTATTATTTATTAAGTAAGCACTTTTCGCCTTAGATACAATACAAGTTTAAACTGTAACAAAAATAAATAATAACTAGTGTTTTGTTAACCTTGCATGCAGCCAGCAGCGGCTTGGGGACGCATCCGACTGGTATTGATATGGATAGGTACGTTGAGCCACCTGTAGTTTGTTTGCAACAGTCCGCAGTTAGCTCAATTGTTTCAATTGTAAATACAAGTTCTAAAGTTTGGTTTATAAATTAAATTACTCTTCTTTCAAGTGATTATTTATTTTAAATGTTAAATGTTCTTGCGATTAAATCTTTCATCTATTGCTCAAATGAGGCAATAAATTTGTAGATATGAAGTGTTTATACCTGTCCATATTAATATCTGGGCGAGTGATGCCACCACTGGTCTAATCTTGTGTTTATTATCAGATTACCTTGCATTACGGACCTAACTAAACCAGCACAATCTCGAATACTCATAAAAATATCTCTCTAAAACAAATACCTTCTATAATCTACAATGAATGAACACAAAAGTTTATCTGTGTAAGATAGGGTTTAGATGTTACCTTTGATGAAAACGCTATGTTAATACGACGTTGTTAAAACTGTTTATAACATTTTACAACGTTGTAAACCCACCGTAGAATTTTAGGATTAATTTGATTATGGTCAATTATTCACGAAGCGATCAGTTCGTTTAGTTTTTTTATCCTGCGCTAATAAGCCGAAAAGTATCTAATTATGGCGGCGGTGTCTTTGCTGCCAACAAATTAAACCACTTTAGCGTATCAACAGCCAATGAAATTAAATCAATATTTAACAATCGATAATTAAGTGGCTTTAAAGCGAACCCTGGATAAAACGTTTGTTCTTCTACCTACTTGTTTTGTTGAAGGGATTGGAATGACTGCGAACCGGATTTGAATGGGAATCAAATGGAGAAGCGAATCATCATCATAATATATTACAAAAACGCAGATAAACAGTGCCGCGGCGCGGATAGCGCTATCTGCGCGCGCGCCGCAGTTAAAGCTCATTGTAACCCGAGCCTCAAATACGAAATTGAATAATGCTGACCTATCCCCCGACCGCCTTGCCCATAAATCACCGAGATATTTATGTCCCCACCCCCGCGCGCCTTCCGCACCCCTCAAGGCCCAGCTATTCGCGTCCATCGATATAAAATATTAATAAAAACATACATAAACTGGTAAGTAATTCAAATTGGAATCTGAGGACCACAAGCGTAATGCGGTCCGATTCCTATTCTGCGGTTTGCAATACTAGCCGAGTCAATGGAGTCCATTCTTGGAATTGAAAAAGTGATAGTTATTCTCCCTATGAGCATAAACCCTTTGATTATATACTTGTCTAGATAGAGAGTTCGAGTTTCAAAACGGTTAAAAATATATCACCCCACTGATGGGTTATAAGCTCGTTCCGCCCGCTCAGTCGTGACGCTGTCACTGTATGGTAAACACGCGATCTGTGAGATACAAAAATGAGGATATGCGCCATAAAAGTGTGCAGGAATTACAGTAGACGTTTGAAAACAATTAAAAAAATCACTTATCATCGGTAAGTAAACTTAGAATTACTAAATAAGATAGAGAAACAATTAAATAAGTAATGTTTTTTCTGTGGTTTTATACGACGCCATGTTTACATGGTTGCCAGCTCTTGGAGTATAAAATTTCGCAGTTTTGTGATTTTTAATTTGAATAAAATATTTTGTCATGACCCAACAAATATTTTTCCGTAACTATTAGCGTTATTAAAAGTGAAAACATTTACTATTATTATTATGCCAACCTTATGTATTAATCGGTAGTTAAAATTGATATTAATTTTGCGGTTTTTTGTGATGTTTGATACGAAATAACGACGACCACTGTGGCGCGGTGGGCGAAGGTCCGCCTGTGACGCAGGAGGTTGCGGATTCGATTCCCGCCTCGGGACAAATATTTGTACGATCTGCAGATATTTGTTCAGGGGTTCTGGTTGTTTTCTATGTATAATAAAAAATATCTACCTATCTATTTAATAATATTATATTATGTGTATCAGTCATCTAGTACCCATAACACAAGCTCTGCTTAGCTTGGGGCTAGATGATGCTGTGTGGATTGCCTAGCATTATTTATTTATTATTTATTAAATACAACCAAGGTGTCAATTCGGGGGGGTTCTAGGGTTGATAAAGAAAGTATCTACATTTACACCGTATACCTACTAAATAAGGAAATTATAGTTTACCTATTTAAATTACAAAAACATGCGGCTGCGTTGAATGGTAAAGCCAGTGTCGTCTACTTTTTTTACAGAATACCTACTGATCCTGTTTTAAGAAAAAAGTGGATAGACATTATAAGAAAAAGCCGGAAAGAGGATGTCTGGAACCCAGCGAAGACAGCAGTTATTTGCTCTGAGCATTTCCGTGCCCAAGATTTACATTATGTTAAAAATCAAAAACGTACAATTGTAAGACTGATTTTATGTCATTAGAAAAAATATTTAGAAGAGAAAATTATAAGCTGCATAAATAAATAATCTACAATAATACCTGTGTGTGTTTTTTTTACAATAGATTTATTTACCTAGTAATCCTTATTTAATTTTTATAATTATAGATGAATCAAAATAAATACAATATTTTTTACCCCCACTATTATGGGAAATATTCAAAAGCTGGTATCACTCGGTACGGCCAGATGTGACGTTGCGCTCCTGTAGTTACACATACTTGTGTGCGTAATTCGCACACAAGCCCTTCAAACCTGGCCTGTTGTTTTTGTTGCGATTGCAGCGCAACACTCTATCTAGACAAGTATATAATCAAAGCATAAACCATCATCGGTGCGAAGCATCTGCCAGTCTAGGAAAATTGTGGTTGTTCGAACCACAAACTGAACGTTGCTGGTTGCCTGATGTTTTCAAACATAGGTAGTGAGGTATGATTAATTTAGAGCCAGGTAGGTACAGCTTGTTTTGGTGTAAGATGGAATGAATGGAATGAAATATTCCAAAAAGCAATAAACTATTAATATAGATGCGATTGTTTGTAAATACTATACTACTACTAGTTTAGAGGTAGTAAGTCCAGCTGTCACCAGCAACTTACGAAATGCCACAACCGACGGAAAGAGCACAGAGCACTTATCTCGAAGCATCTGGCATGTAACGTACCGCTTCCCGTGCGCATTAGCTTTACTTATATTCCCTTTATTTATGAGAAATAAATAATACTATTAGACGGAGATACCGATTCCTGATAAAAAGTGGGCCCGAGTTAAATGGGAGGCTCGGTGGAGGCAGAAAGAAAGTAATGGAGGCGCATCGAACCGGTTTGGAGATTTTTACGAATGCAAGGCTGTGAGCCGGCCGGGCTATGTGCTGCCCGGGGCTAGCACATAACGTCTCCGCTGGATTCGCGCCGACCTTTCTTCCACGCACACTGCGCCCGCGCCGCTCCGGCCGCCGCCGCCGTCCGGTCGGCCAAGCAACGCAACGCCGCGCTTCAGCCCTCCGATCATTATCTGCACATAACTGGATTCCACGTAAAGATACCTACATACACGCTCATTAAAATATTTGCGTAGGCTACGATTCATGCGTCCGCTTTGAGCGAACAATAGCCATCACTATTTCAGGATTTGGGTTGAGCAGGATTGAAATATTATTGCGGTATCGTGAAACTAGTTTTCGGTCGGGAGTGTAAACACTTGTCAGGGCAACGGTCAGTGGGCTACTTCAATTGACATTACTGAAACTGGCTACATTCCGAAATAGCAGGTTTCATAAACATGTCATAATCAATTTTCGCTTGTTGTTTGATCGATGCTAATGCAGTTTTTGCGATATTCGAGGAAGCATGTCGATAGAATTCTGATTAATTTGACACAGAGGTGAAATTATAGTTGCATTAGCGATGTTTCTGTAACATTCGGTTTTAGCCAAGATTTTGACTAAGTATCCGGGTGTTTTCCTCACAAACCGATGGTTCTTGGCATGGATCATTCTGAAAGACATTTTATAACAAAATTTAAAGCATTTAACAAAGTGTCTGTATGATTATATTGTATCTATAAGACAAACTTAAGTGACCTAAGTGTAAAAAATATAAAAGATAGAAAAAAGTTAAGATGTACCTATGGATATCAATTAGAAGTAGGTATGAGATTGAAGCTTGTCTAAACTTAAATGAATCTTTTCAGGGCGACTGAGCTTAACAGTGACTGTTTAAACAATTTGACTTTGCTCCTACAACAGCCGTGGGTTGCGAGACGTCTAATTATAAGCGGCTATAGAAGGATGTGGGTTACAAACTGGCCTACATCCCAAGAAATAGTGCCGTTTGTCCTTTTATAGCTCTCTAGACAAGTGGTCACTACGTGGAGTTGGTAGGGTCTTTAATTATCTTACTAACATTTTCATCCGTACCTACCCAGTTAAACCGTCATAAATAAGGGGGTTAGAATATTACATACGCAGAGCGGTGGAAATAAATTAAATTGTCAGTTTGTTGATTATTGTCATTATCATAAAAAAAAAACGCAAACACCTAATGATAAGGTCTAATGTCCTATCTGGCAATGTACTGATAAATATGTTATGCTTTTCTAAAAATGTAAAAAGTTGCTAAAGTTGAAGCATCATTGAATTTGTTGCATTATGATTCAATCAAATTAGTAAAACATTAAATATTTCCAACGAAATCTAGACGCTATCAACCCAAGGACCGAACAAAGGGGTTCTATAATTACCACACTTGGGAAACGGACTAGTGATTGCAAAGGAAGGTTCTGCGCTTTCTCTGTTAGGGTATCTTTCGGTTCTAACGGTTCACGGGATAAATGGGAAAGGTCGATTATTTCGCCGCTGCTACCGACACGTTTAACGGCAGGCAGGCACCGTCATTTGTCTAATTCTACAAGATTTTCCGTTGATGTTTGTTTGTCAACAATAAGTTTGGGATATAACCAATTAGACTATTGACTAAAAACACGTTCCAGTTTAAGCCTGAATGATGTTCAGGATTTTGTCAAAAATCCTATATATTAAGTTGGATGGTTTCCTTTTTAAGTTATAAATAGATAGATGGAAAATGCTTTATTATTTTAAACCACACAAAGACAGA
The DNA here is from genome assembly GCA_963931895.1 of Eupithecia pulchellata. Classification (NCBI taxonomy): domain Eukaryota; kingdom Metazoa; phylum Arthropoda; class Insecta; order Lepidoptera; family Geometridae; genus Eupithecia; species Eupithecia pulchellata. Next base: position 6,045,653 of record OZ007528.1, on the reverse strand, counting down.
GAACATCATACATGCTTACAGTATAAGTATAAAAGGCGAATTTATGAGCGATATATATGCTCCTACTAATATTATAAACGTGAAAGTTTGTAAGTAAGTTTGTAAGTAATATGTATAACAAATAATAAATATATGTACTATGTATTATACTGTATAAAGTATATCAGACATCTAGTACCCAAAACACAAGCTCTGCTTAGCTTTAGATTGTCTAGAATAATTTATTTAATTATTATATTTAAACTGTAGGTACGTAAGTTTAACATTTTAATAAAAAATCTGCAGATCGTACCAACATTTCTCCCGAGACGGGAATCGAACCCATCACGAACAAATTCATCAAATCTGTGAAATTTTTATAAATTTACCGTATTTCTTTAGCTCCATTTACTTTGTCGGCATTTCTAAAAAGGCATTTATTTGCAAACATGTATTGTCAATTACTTGTGCAAATAAACGAATACATATATAAGTGGGTAGTTACATAAAAGCAAAATACGTCAATATACTGTTTATTACGCAAATAGAATAAACGTTCGTATCTTAGGCGGTATACACACTAAGCTTCCTCTTGGGGGGAACAAAACGACGGTGGCGGCGGGCGGCGCAACGCGTTAATCGTATAAGTTTAACTAGATATCTACTAAGGCTGAAATTCAGAAAATTATTTAATCTTCACACATACATATGTATTTATACACTCATATTTTAATATTCAAAACTACAGCACTCGGCTTCACAATGCTTTTTCTGACTTTGCAAAAAGTAGCCTATATGTTAAGCCAGATGTACTACATGTATGCAAAATATTAAACCTGATGTGGTAGTTTTGGCTCAAAGATTTAACTAATACCTATGTAAATCATAAGCTTTCGCGTTTATAATATTTGTGTGATAAGTCTTTATTTCCTTTATGGCTTATTTTTGGTTAAATGTCAGGATTATGTCATACCTATATACTTACATATACACACCCACAGTACCCAGCGTATTAGGCCTTCTAAACATTTTGTAGTATACTATACTTTCAAGGCTCAAACTTATTTAATAAAAAAATTACAAAAATAGAAGACAATTATTATTATTTACAATTCAAACATTTTTGACTACACTCTTAACAATTTAGAGGTAGCTCAACTGAGCCACACCAATAAAATATTAATATACCTATATCCATATCAATCCATTTAAATCAACTTACTTAAGATTTTCAATGGTAGGTACACTACAAATCCATAAGATGAACTTAGAACCTTCCAAGGCGTTACCGGCGCCGCCGTGCCGTACCGATGAAGTCTCCGGCGGCAGGCTCCGTTGTGTATAATGGCCTTACGATTAATAATTTTTTTGTAAAAAATATCAATGGCCTTTACATCCATGATGGTTCATGTGGTGGTTCTTCGCGTGGAAGGCCTTTTTAAAATACATAGCTAGATATACTGAATTCATGCCGGATTCTCGGTATATTACTTGATAAACTTAATGAGTTTTGAAAATAAATATTTATTATTTATTGAATAACACAGAGTACAATAACTAGCTTAGAGTTATCACTATATCAGTTACTCAAGAAAATAAAAAAAAACCACTAGTATTTACAATTGAGCTAACTGCAGACTGTTGCGAACAAACTACAGGTAGCTCAACTGATCCATATCAATACCAGTTGGAAGTGTACCCAAGATACTGGCTGCATTGCCACGTTGTATGGCAATGCAACTTACACAAGTTACTCAAGTGTCATTATAATTATAGAAAACTAGCGTTGAACACCGGCTTAGCACGGGTATTTAACAAAAAAAATATTTTTCTTGCCGATTCCTATTTATTTTGAATATATTTTTGGTATATTCTAGCCTCTGTTCATCAAGGAAAATTTAGGATTCTAATGGTGAAAGAATTTTTCAAATCGGTCCAGAAGTTTCGGAGCCTATTCAATTAAAACAAACAAACAATAAAATATTTCCTCTTTTTATTATTAGTATAGATTAAGTATGCGAGTAACGGAAAATCGCAAATATGTTTTTTGTGATTTCGTTTATGTATGATAAAAATATACTTACACTAAATGAATAGTTATTTAGTGTACCTAAGTATTTTTTATATCTATGACTTAAATTAATTTTTAAAACTTAAATTATAAGTGTATTGACATTTTTTCAATTATATTATTGCTACATAATTGTATTATTGTATTTTATTATTGCATGCATAGCAGACATGAAATATTTTATAATGTGCGAGGCAATGTAGCCAGCATCTTGGGTACACTTCCAAATGGTATTGATATGAATCAGTTGAGCTAGCTGTAGTTTGTACTTTTATATACAAACATTATATTGTTAATATTTTTAAATCACAAGAGCGCGTGTTGAACATGAATAGGAAGAAAAGACTAAAAAATAAACAATAATATAAAATCCCCCTTCACACCTACCTACTAGGCATTTCTACTAACATGTAGGTACCACGGTCAAAACTAGAAGAATGTAGTAATACTGACTCAAATAGTTATAGAACTGTAATAACTACAAGTAGGCAGTGATACATACTCAAATAGTTATGAAACTGAAATAAATAGAAGAAGGTAGTGATACTGACTACCTAGTTGAGTGTATTTAAAAGTTGTTGCTGTAGGTAGTAAATTATTTTTATTATTTTATGATTATTGAATGTGCATTTCTAATAATCGTTACTCAAAAGTTGGTCCCCTCAGGATCTAGAATGACTTTATGGCTTAGACACATGTTACGTAGCACCCTGTATAGTAGTTACTCAGTTAGTTATGAATGATTCACATAGGTTTTGTTTTAGAGAACAGGTAAAAATATGAAGATTTCACTAAGCATGTGTAATAAATCCAAACTGTTAATTTAGGTAACTGCTAGTGTTTAATATTTTCCCTAATAAAACGGATACCTAAATAAGTACGTAACCGGCGGCAATATGTGCTTACCTATGTGAATTAAATTTACGCAAATACATAAAGAGATGCCGTTATAGGCGTTGATATAATAATTTTTGTTTATTGAGCAAATTTTTGAGATTCTTAACTTTAATGTGACGACGGTAGTCCGAAAGAAGGTAAACAATGAAACCTTTATGCTTTTGAGCAACCTAATTAAACATTTACAACAATCAATAAAAAGTTCAGAAATGTCACAGATGCAAGATGAAAAAAATATCATAATGCCCTCAACAATAATAAATTTCCCGTAAGTTTGTCTTTACATTAACAAAGCATCCTGAATGACAACGCACCATGCTGAATATCTTCGACACCAACTTTTACGACGGTCATATATTCACCTAAATGGCATCAAAATTGAAAAGGATCCATCATTCATCCATTAGTCACAGAGTCAAAATATTTGTTGACAAAGCCTGTGTAATTGCAGTCCTACAATCGAGACACTCGCTACGAAGCTACCGTAACGCCCGCAATTTGTGCCCATTGTTCCACGCGTAATGTTTACACCGGCCGATTGTCCCTGTCCGCGCACTCAGATGTTTTCAAAACAACGGACCATCTATTGTTCCTCTACATCTACAGCTTCCAGAAAACGGAACGGAACTGCAACAATCCTGTATTAAAATTCCAACCGAGGAGAATCTAAGTCTTTCCCTACTTAACAGATACGCCCTGAAAAATTCCGCCCGTAGACAACCTTAAGATGAAAAGAAAGCATCTAAGTAGGTAGGTAAAGAACTCACCTGGGTCATGAGGCGATCAGCTCCCGTCCCCTCGTCATCTTTAAAGTCGATGTCAGGGTTATAGTTTGGCACTAAGTCTTTGAATCTCTCATCGTCCCTGGTGATGCGGCCCTCGGGGGGCCCACTCGCGGTATTCCTATTCTCACTGTAGTTGGGGTCGTGCTGGCCGAAGACCAGCGGGGTGATGCGACGCACTCCCGTACGGCGCGTGAAGCCTCGGCCCGGGCCGCAGGCGGCCGCCGCACCCAGCCACATAAGCACCAGCGATAGCCTCATCTCGCAGTCATCACTCCACACGCGCTCGACGCACGACCACCGCGCGCCGCGTTCTGAGCGACACTGAGACCGACTCTGAGGCGCGCTGCACCACCGGCCGCTGGCGACCCTGCATCCCTTGCCAGCCCGCGCCGCACCACCGAGGTTCCGCCGGACCCCGACATGCGCTTTCTCTGAGCAACGCTTCCGCCCCCCGCTCGCATTGAGCACCATTCACAAAAACAATAAAGAAAATAATGCTTGTACAAGTGAGAAAATTTTGTGAACCACTTGTGTTTTTTCTCTCAAAAAGCACGTAGGACATTAGATAATACCATCTTTACTATGTTTTTGGAGAGAAAAAAGCAATAGTAGAATACCTACTTTCCTATGTGTTTTTGTTTACCTAACAATTTTCATTTCTTCAGAAATGCGTGGTAGCGTCATCGTATTATGAATTAGGCTAACATGTAGATAAAGCCTAGTTCAATAAACACCCGAAAAATCCAGAAGATAACCACGAATAAATTCACACTTCCGTTCATTTAACATAAAACCAAAATCATGAAAAACCGTTCCGTATTGCACTAACTTGTTAGCGCATGGGAAATACATTATTGTTTATACCTACATTACCTACGCAAATATTCTAAAAAACCAAACAGCAAACCAGTTTTTATAAATATTCTAAAAAATATAGTTTTCAGAATGTTACTAATTTACCACATTTGCGACTTAAAGACTATTAGGTTTATTGGGAATAATAAATTAAATAATAGGATTTTCGGCATTCTTATGAGTCCGGAGTCTTAGGAGGTAACTGTAACTGTTAACCAAGAATGCAGCAAATTCATCCCAACTCAATAATAATACCTACATGAGATATTTCCAACACGAGGACAAAATTACCTACACGATCAATCTAAATTTTCTCAAACTCACAAAGATTTTATGCATAACTCAAAAGCACTTATTGCTGTTTTATAGAAAAACCAACCCACTTTTTTTTTTTATAACTGATAGACCTTCGTTTGACCACGATCGACATAAAAAGCTAATTAATAATCTAGGTACTCAGGTACTCTTAACTCGCGACTGGCCCGCGCGGGATGGCTATTGTATGCAATTCGTGAGTCACAGGTTCTACACGGTGCGGTGGGAAGAAAACTAACCTTTAACTTTACTTTTGCTGGTAGGTATATTTTTTACTCGGCATAAAAAGCTTCGTGTAGATACTACTTATGTTTATAACTTGTAAAATTATCTCAACATTTAAAAACCAGCATGCAATGCCTGCAGGAGACCGGCTTTCAGCGTGAAGTTTCTTCAGGACAATTCATATCCCGGATGTCTTAATAACAATAACCAACATAACAAGTTCATAAATAAGCTGGCACGCGAGTTATCTCTTAGCTTTGTTTCCATTTTGAGGAGGAAAATTGCAAGAAAATGCTGAACCCTCAGAAGGCAACGGGAATGCCTGCTATGCTTATATTTTTATTATATTACTGCCAACATACATGATTATGCTTAGTCTAATGAACCCTTATGCTAAACAAATTTATTATGTCAATTAAATTTATTGTAATCGTTGATGTGAGTGTTATTTTGACCGCGAACGTATTTTGACCGTGTTTGTAAATTTAACTATACCTACCAATATACTAAACTCTAAATATGGATGTAATTGTCTGAATTAATAAATGAATTTGAATTTTTGAATTTTAGTAGTGTTATCACAAAAATAAAACGTGAAATATTCACTTCAGTAATAATATACGACGCTGTAGTTACATGGGTTTCTTTCCTGGCTGATTGAATTTCGCTCTAAAAAAAACTTCTTTACGTTTAATTATTTGCATCTTGGCATTATACCTAGAATCTACAATAAACTCAAAATGTTTACTGTTTCTCGTTCTACGTCGACTTTCTTCGCTGTTTATTAGACTACGAATAACCATTCAGGCCCTCGTGCAATGTGGCTTATTCCCAGAGGTCCATGATTCTATTGTTTCGTATTTCCCAAGAGGTCCACGACAAATTATGTGTAAAAAAACTTTCATGAACTTCCAAAAAAGGATGAGAATCATTTGATAACATTTAAAAACATGTTGAAGCACTTTGGGTTACAAACATGTTTCTACACTCTTCAAGAGTTTTTTTATAAGACTAATTAGGTAATCTTAGTTAAATTCTTAGTTAAGTTTCATATGATTACCTAGGTTTAAATTTAAAAGTTATTCTTACGGTTTCTTTTGTTTAGTTAATTAGAAGGTAACCTAGATATTTTTATCGTTAAAATATTGTGTAAATAGCTAGAACTATTATTATATAACGCCGTGCCTTTACAGGGTGCACGACGCACTGTTAAAATTATAATTTATAAGAACTTTATGAAACAAATGTGTACAAAAAACGGTTTAATTTGAGTTATTTATTACTGTTCTGTTTCCAAAAGATCTCAATACCAAAAGAGCTCAAAAACTGTACTTACTTATGTATTTGGGTATGGTGCATATCTACTAACTGCTATAATTACCTCTATTTTATTACACCTCGAACGGAACAAATAGTTGTTCGCACATTGTTATCGATTACTTAGAAAGGATCATGTGAACCAAAATGAGTCAAATGCGAGACGACTATGAATGCGACGTGGCTCCGCTCGGCGAACAAAGCTTATCGTCAGATAAGATAAGAGAGATTCCCTATTTTGCAACAGTGTTGTCTATTTGCTGTCGAAACTTGCGTCCACATGTGAAATAATTGGATAGGTAATCTAATTCTAGGTTCTACATATTGAGTATGTGTTAATTTCCCAAAAGTAAACGCAGTTAAACGAATAGCTCTCAAAAGATTTAACTTCTAATGATAAGAATCAAATTATAAGGAAACATCTATAATTATAGATGTTTCCTCTATTAACCTAAAGCACGCACTACCAAACCACAAGCTATTTTTATAATAGCTTATATTGGTAATGAGAGCCCTAAATTAGTGTTATGTACTTTAATGAAATAAGCTACTTTTAATTTGAATTTTCTTTAAAGCCAATCTGGTTAAATTAATTGCTTTCGTTTGGTTTGCGACTAGTCACAATATTCTAGTAGTAAAGTGTGTTGTGAAGTGACAGTGTACCCACAATAGCTAATTATGCAATTCAATAACGAAGTTTATGGGCCTGTGGTTATCAGTTATGGTTACCTAATCCCGGCGCCACCACTGATACTGTGTTCATGAACAATGGCCTCGTTCGCCCGCAATTCAATAACCCAATAAAATGTGGATATTGTTCCCCGACTTTGAAATTCATTCATAACAGAAAAGGGATCTACGTCGCCGAAGAATCTGTTAAAGCAAATATCCTGTCCAAAAAAGTGGGTGCCAAAACGAGGACCCTCTCGTCGAAACTCACCTTTTATTTCATACAATTTTGCCGAACCGTGGCGTAGGTTAACTTGGATTTCACACGAAAATGTGGAAATTATTATTCAATTCGCGTTGACTGTCCAAGCTAAACATTCGGATTGTTAGAGCGCCCACACATTTTCTCATGAAGAAACATGTCAATCAATAATTTAATTCAACATAGACCTCTACAAACAAAACAATGCCCACAAGCCGATTACTCTCGCTCGAAGCTGCTAAAGTAAACTGTATAGGTAGATACTACCAAGTAGCTGATGAGTGTAGTGCCCGCGCCTTCGCCGGTTCATACGAAAGCAAGACCAAAGCAAACATTTTTCGTCAAAGGACCGGCTTAAGGTGTCGGCCGTCGGTGGAGCCTAATGGACGAAAGTGCTGGACCAATACACCCAGTGTGTAGTGTTTTAAATTGTTTACTCTTCCATAAAGCTCTCGAGTTAGGGAGCCATGTTCTTGGAGTGAGACATCTACCTACCTGAACAAACAGGATACCTAAGGAGAAGTGATGTAGTCATTAAGCGACATTACCTACAAATGCGTATGTTACAAAGATAGACACAGGTATGACTGTGGGTCTAGGATAGGACCTATATTTAGCGCTCTTTGAGATTAAAACGCTCAATTATTATTGAATTGTAATCAAGAAAAAATATTTATTATCAAAGAAAATTTATTCAGATTGTTTGCGACAGTCTGCCGTTAGCTCATTATTTCAATTGTAAAGACATACTAATTATAATTTTGTAGGTATTGTTACTAGCAACCCGCACCGGCTTTGCACGGGTGCAAAGCTGATATTAGTGCATAACATGCGTTTTATTGCGTAATTTTAAACACTAAGCATACTACAGACAGACAGCGAGAAACGACTTTGTACTGATGTAGTGATTTAATTGTATGTTATTATTCTTTGTTAATCTTTCTACTTAATTAATCTATAGCTAACATAAACCATGATACGGTTTGTCCGTTAGCTTCAGTCTCTAATTAAAAAAATAATATTGAATGCATTTACCCATATAGTTAGGTAAACACATTCAACTCGCTCACTTACATTAATAATGGCAAATACTAATTACAACCAATACAAACAGCGGATCAGAAAAAAACTTAAAAGTAAATTAATTACCTAAAATTATAAAACCGAAGTAGAAGCTAAGCTTGTAACGTTACAGTGAAGAATTTTGAATTGAAGTGTAGCAAATAATTTGAAAAACCAACAGCGGTTACTTTGGACAAATTAACAGATTTTTTTGTTTCTCGTATTCTCTAGTTTTGCTCCAAATTTTTTCCAAAATCTAGTAAACTTAACGCAGAAAATATTTATGACTATGTGACACGGCACCCTTATATTAATTTCAAGATGATGTTAATTTATTTATTAACTTTAAATTTAACTTTATTGCATTGTTGCAGAAAAAAGTTCTTAATGCCGCCGAGGCCTGTATGAAAATTTCCGCAACACAAGTCGCATTTGAACAAAAATATCAGTTAATGCCCTCCATAACCAAAAATAGTTTCTTAACTCTACGAATTGTTGTTAAATTAATCCATTCAAACAGGTATTTTATTCCTTTTCTCTTTATTCTTCTAATTACTTAGCTGTTAGGTACCTACAGAGACTTCTCATGTAAAAGGTTTCATATCATAACGAGAAATATACTATATTTCTGAGATAATAATATTATCAATAAACATGACCTCAAAATTAAAAATCAAACAAAGTAATGAATTAATATTTCTTCATTTTTTATTTATAAACAGAACAAACAAATCTTTTAATAGTACCGAAAACAGTCAACGATAAAATATCAAAAGCCAACCACTAAACATTAGTTTCATGAAGTATTCAAAAGCGCCCTTATAGATAAAACTCATAAAGATACCGAGGTGTAAAGAAGTCAAACCTGTTTGGTTCATGCGATGCCCTCTAATTGACAAATTGGAATCTTATTAAAATAAAGTTCAAGTTCGTAACTGAGAAGACTGGAGCGGAGAGAACAGCGGGAGAACCGTGCGCGGGCGCGGGCAGACGAGCGTGTGATGTCAGCGATTCCAACCAAACCGGGTGCCGACGAGTGCCGAGCGAACACGATCGGGCTTCGAGCGGCGAGAATAAAAAGTCAGCAGCATTCGAAGCGCGTGCCTCGACGTGTGTGGTCCACAATGGAGGTCCTCCTCGCCTTTTGATTTATTGAAATCAGATTTTCACACCCCCTTTTAGTAATTGATTTGATTGCTGAATTATGGACATTTAAAAGGGCAGTGGTGATCAATTAGTGACGAAATCCGTTACCTAGGTACTTATAATTTTGTTAGGTATTTTTGTTTTTGTCCAGGTTCCAATCTAAATAATATCAAGTAATTTATGGAATATGTTTACTTGCAATAAGGCCTTGTGAACGTTAAGACTCTGACCGGCCAGAATCATCTTTTGAAACAATTTCACATGCTTCATCTAAAAGCTTCAAATTAAGATCATCTTTGTAATAATCCAAATCAGCACCAGAATGAGCACTGATTTCAGGGTAGTTCGGCATTAATTCAAAGTTATCAATGTCATAAATGTGTTCGTCTGTGTTGCCGGTCTTCCACTTGTTGGCAATAATTTGAAGGGGTTCTAAGCACTGCAGGCTTTGTTTTACGCGGAGCAATTCAATGTTACACTGGTTTTCAACTTCCAAGAGCTTGAGCTTAAAAGCTTTTGCAAGCATCTGTTTTCTGATAGCATTTTTCTTTTCGTTCTGGGCAATGTTAAGAGTATACTGATACTTCTGGAGCTGTTTCTCATACTCAATCAGGTTTTCATCGCAGCAAAGTTTACTATCAACACTGGCGCTGTACATAGAAGAGTTTCCATAGTCTTCAACGCTTATCACATCGGTAGATGACTTAGAGGTCAGAGGTTTTGCCATTTCGTATTTTTTCTGTTTTTCTTTTTCTTCATTTAGTTGAAGTTTTAAAGATTCAATTATATGTTTGCATTCTGCTATTCTCTCCTTCATTTTTATTTCGGTTTCGTCAATCTGCTGTGGTGTAATTTTATTTTCGATCAACTCTTGATCATCCTCCCTGGAAATGCTATGCACCTCTATATTTCCTCTTTCAAATCTTGGAGACGTAGAATTGCTGCTATCTCCAGATGCCAAATTTAAAGAATCCATTGAGTAAATCGATAAAGTAACAAAGTGTTTTATATTTTTTCTCAAAATATTTGCTATAAAATAATATTTGTTCGTTACCAAAGAGAATAAGACCACTACGTTCTATTCGTTACCATCAAAATGCCGTCAAACACCTAAATCAAAGCATCCGATATTATTTTGGTTGCAAATGTTACAATGAGGTTTTAACAGAGAGTAAGGTTTTATTTTATAACTCTACAGTTTATACGATACGATTTAGATTTAAAGTTATAACGTAACAGTTCATGCGTTATCCGTTAATTTTTGCGTTAATATTATAAAGGTAACGTTATAATATTTATATCATATATTATTAACGTGGACAAAATGTATCGTCGTTGATATCTTTCAAAGTAATTAACGCCCATAACGCATTATTTACGCTACTATTAGATATATGCGCAACGCAATAACTAACGCAGTCTTTCCAACGTGTTTTAGGTATAAACGGGGCGACCACAGATATATATTTCATAGATAACGTAAATGCATGCATGTACTTACTTCGCGTGTCCGAACACTGACCAATCGTCAAGGTCGGTCGCCGCTAACTTCAGTCCGCGCGCGTCCGATGTTGCAGCCGGACGGCCGCAAAAACTATAAAAATGCCTCGTTGCGTGATAATTAACTGCAATAGCCTAAAAATTTCGAGTTCCCAAAGGCAGGAACATATTTCCTATCACAGGTAAGTTATTTTAAAATTATATTATGCGTAAATTCATATTAAAACTTATTTTTAAGTATTTCAAGCTGTTGTGAGTCCCATAATATACCTAAATTTAAATGAACGTTAAGTAAACTATATTCATATTACGTTGCCGCGTTTGCTTTGGACGTTTGATCTGACGTTGTGTGTTAAGAGACGATGAATATCGGAACAAGCGATACTGTCGCGCATCGCTTCGACTTCGTGATACAGGCAATTTCTCATTCGTCTGTCAAAACTAGCGACTAGTGTTGTTCGTTCTACAACATAATAATCGATTTTAATCGATTATTATATCGTCAAACGAATGATATTATAATAAAGGCAATTTAGTAGATAAAACAAGCTCATGAAGGACCAAATTTTACACGACAGCTTTAAAAGAGGAGGGTAATATTTTTAGATTTCATATATTTAATGTGTTATTGTTTATCCTTTCAACGTATACGACGATAATTAATGTGTTTATATATTTTTTGAATCACGGGAGTGGCATGCCATGTTTGGTAAAACTTTCATGTAAGAAATAAATGATTAAAAAAAATCTATTGTATTTGAAAATATTTATTTTATTTTCCCACGTGATCCTATCATAAAATAAAAATGGATTGCGCGAAACAGTTGAGATTGTTGAATAAAACGGCGTGCCCCACTATAGATATCGTTGTAAGTCGTTGACAGCGAAGATGAGGTTAGTGAATTCATGTGTAACAGTGTTTTTAATTAATAGCGTATAAAAATATCTGTCATACAATCATTTTGTGCTTTACCTCTATAGAATAAATATACACCACAAAAAACCTTCATCATTGAAGGAAGAGAAAATCATCGGTAAAAATAATCGAGAAAAGCATCGGTGTCTTTAAATCGGTTTGGATTTCCCATCACTAAATTTCGACTGTGACGTCACAGTAGGTATTAAAAAGTTGGCACGCTTGGTTTCAATACAAATCGTTATACTTGCGTTATCTATGTAAATATATATCTGTGGGGGCGACCGACTGGCCGATTAGCATTTTGAGACTACTGGAAGGAGTGTTTTTCGCGGCGAACGCTCTCTCGTTTGCCATCCTGTGCACAAGCCCCAAATAAAGCTGGGCAGCTATGCAATTTCCAAAACTTTCTTGTTTGTAGGTAACTCTATATAGGTATCCAGATAATGCCCAATATGTTGCGGAGCATTGCATATTAAATTGAACAAGCGAACACCATGAAATCCGCCAAAAACGAGAAGGACGAGACTTAAGAGCACTTTGGATGATTTGTTTATATAAGCCGCGCAGATAGAGAATAGATCTGAAAATGGCGGCGGGTACGCATGGTACGGTTGGCAAAACAAGTTCTCAAACATCGATTTTTATTGACTTTTTTTGTTGTTGCTGGTTTTTGAACAAGACAGGCGGTACCTGCCTAGCTAAATGATTATTAGTTCGTTTTCGTGAAGCCATTGTCAATCAATCACAAAATGTCAACGTTCGTAACATTCTTAACGTTCTTAACGAAAATAAATAACAATCAAACGTAACGCAAACAAATAACAATCAAACTTAACAAAAACAACAATGAATATCAACGAAAACAACAAAATAACGGAACGAATTTAACGATAATTCGGAGTGCGTCAAGTAGCGTGGAAAGCGAATCCTGACTGACTATTTTTTTGTAGCGCGTACTTCACTGTGTGAGTATAGACAGCGATAGAGAGTGAGCGAGAACGCATGCGAGCGGACGCCATTTTCAGATCTATTCTCTATCTGCGCGGCTTATACCAGTATAACTGATCCAATCTGCGAATTCAACTGATGGGGTGGAAACAAACAAAATTTAACCTACCTACAATTATTGTTTCACATAACGCGGGGATCGAACCCCTTGCCCTCAGTAACATATTTATTTCCAAACGGTGCCTTGGGAGATCAAATAATAGTTATGATTATGACATACTTTTGCATGTAAGTGATGCCTTTACATTAGATTTAGGTCTCATTTAGGTATGTAGCCATACGCCATCTACTGGAATGATGAGTAATTTATTGCAAGTGTGTTCGCGACTCGCGACTGCAAGCAAGCGCTGGGCTGCGTTCACAACCTACGCTCGAGCGCGCTCGGAGTGCAACTAGGTCGTTCATAACCTCAGGAGAAACGCTCGGTTGTTATTAACTAGAGCGTTCACAACCTCCGACGGTTGCAACTTTTTACCGGTGTAATTCGATCGACGAAAAACACTCTGACATTGACAGCTGTCATATTTTCCGTTGTCATAGTTTGTTATGTACTTAAATATCAAGATTTCTACAGTAAATTTCAAAATTTTCAGTATTTATCAGTTATAGATCGTAGTTACAGTCAGTAGATACAATTTACCTCAAAGTAACCGCAAAACAAAAACAAAACAAACGAACGTCCGGCAACTGTAACGTCAGTTTTGTCATGATAATGTCAACTTTGACGTTAAACAACCGACTCGTTCTGAACCTTTGGGTAAGTTAAAATTTACACCAAACAACCGCACCCTGAGCCTCTGAACGCACCCCTGCTGTAGCGACAGTTTTTTCAAACGCTTTGATTTTGTGTTTCTTTTTGGCTGTGTGTTCTCTTATTTTTCATCTTCTTTTATGTTTTGGCTCTGCATCTGGTTTAATGGTCTAATGGGGTTTTGCCAATGTCAGTTTCAAGAAGTCAATTGAAGACTTGTTTTTTTTTTTTTTTTTTTGAATACAGATTTTATTAAAGTGAAATTGAGTTTGGATTGTCTATCAAAGTCTATGATGTCTATACCAATATTTATGAGGAAAGATTTAATTTTTTTAATAGGGTAAAACTTTTAATAACAAAGATAATTGCAATTAAATAACTAAATTAGAGCTAGTATTTACAATTGAGCTAACTGCAGACTGTTGCAAACAAAGATTTGATTGTTTATTTGAATCGTAAAGGCTCCGAAATTACTTGACCGATTTGTCATTCTAATGAAAATCGAATTTGAAAAATCGAGAAAAACATTTCGACGACTTTGATCAGGGACTGATTTCTTTCGTCCACAACATTAAGGTTTCAACGTCAAAGTCAATTTATGTTCTGTTATTAATGAATTGTTTTATTTCGGCGGCTTCGCAGTTGCAGTTCGCGCGCAACGGCAAAGCAAAATTTATAGATTTACTTTAAATACACTTTACTGTTAGGTGATAACAAATTATAGCATAATGGGACTCTTGGATTTATGTGAAAAATACTACAGCACAACAAACCTCTACGAAGTGTTACAAATCGATGAAAAGGCTACGGATAAAGAAGGTGAGTCTGACTCCGTTATTATAACTTAAGAAATATATCATTTATTTTGCTAATTATGCTAATGAAGACCTATTATTGCAGTTAAAAAAGCTTATCACAAGCTATCACTGAAAGTTCATCCAGACCGTGTGCCTGAAGATGAGAAACTAGAGGCTACGGAAAAGTTCAAAGTGTTGGGCAGTATTCACTCTATTCTCACAGATAAGGAAAAGAGGGCTTCTTATGATGAAACCAAGAATGTAGATGATGACGACTCGTACATTTCTGAAGATAAAGATTGGAGTGCTTACTGGAGGCTGCTATTCAAGAAAATTACTGATGAGGATATCAAAGCTTATGAGAAAGAATACATAGGTAGGACACCAAGCTGCTAACTCTTAAATTTATTCTATTCTTGTAGTCAGCCATCATTATACTGTTTTATATTCATAAAAACAAATTTTGTATGTACATAGATATGATTTCCCTGTAATTTGTTTCAAAGGCTCTGAAGAGGAGAAAAAGGATCTCAAGCGTGCTTACTTAAATGGCAAGGGTGATATGGACTATATAGTTGATCATGTCCAATTTGCTAGATCTGAACATGAAGACCGACACAGAGAAATACTAAATGTAAGATGTAACACTTTCTTGCCAATGCTGCATACTAAAACTTGTTACTAATATTTTAAATATTGTTTACAGGACATGATAAAAAATGGTGAGGTTCCCTCATACAAGGTATTCACAAATGAACCAGCAAAAAAGCGGCAAAGAAGATTGGCTAAAGAGAATAGAGAAGCTAAGGAAGCTGAAGAACTTCAGAATGAACTGGGACTCAACTCCAGTATGTATTCTCTTCATAAAACTTTGTATTTCCTCGTATTTGTTACAAGTAAAAACAAAACTCTTTCACAGATGTGTGGATTGGCAACATATTCCCATACAGATGGAAATTGCATTGGATAAAGACCAGTCAACATGTAAATTCTAGAAATATAATTTTTCTGAATATTTCCTAATATTAAAAAAAAATTAACAGCATTACTGCTATGAACAATCTCTTCTTTTACTCCACAGAAGGAAATAGCTTAGAGCTGATGATAAAGGAAAAACAGCAGGCAAGAGCCACACAAATGGATTCGTTCATTGATCAACTGGCAGCTAAATATGGAGGCTCTGAAAAAAAAGGTACTAAGAGGAAAGCTGCTCCTAAATCTACCGTAAAGGAACAAAGAACAAGCAAAAGGAGAAAGTAAAAATAATCTATTTGTTTTATGTTTGTATTGAAAGAACCCATAAGTTATATCACAATAAAACATTAATTACAGAATTTTTCTTCATTCTTCCATCAAAGCCACTTCCGTACCAGGTTCAGCATAGAAAGGTCCTTGTTCTACGTAAAGTCTCAGTCTCATAACAGTGTTTTCATCAAATGCAGGTGAATTTGAAAGCCTTTTAATGATGTCATACTTTGCTTCTTTTGATTCCTTTGTGTGATCCATTTGGCGATCCAAAAGATATTCAATGAATCCTACAACACATTATTTATTATAAGTATCAAATATAAAGGTGACATATAGTACTTTATAATCATAGCACAAACCTGCAGTCCTTGCCACCATTTCTTCACCCCACTGATGCTGGCTAACAGAATCTAGCAATGTAAGACCTGCCAGTTTTAGTTCTGGAAATGGATTCTTACAGATAGTATACAAAGAGTCCATAGCATTTGTGTCCATACTTCTAAACCACTCTCTGGTCATAAGAGTTACTCTGTGATCCACAGGACCAGTTTTAGGTTTGTTAGGATCCTTGTCAATACTTATTAGGTTTGCAAGGCAGTTCAAAGCACGAATTTTCAAATCTGTTTTGCTGTTCCTTATTAGTTGACATACTGTATCAACTGCCCCTGTGAACTTACTTCCTGAAAAATTTTTTAATGATAAGTATACGAAGGCAAATAATCAAATATTTCATATTGGATCTGCTTTACCGAGTGCAACTAAGGAGAGCTTTCCTTCAATTGTAGTTCCAATAAAACCCAGTGTGTCTAAGGCAACAGGCAAGGAGGAAGATGATGGACTAAACCCATCAAACATAAGGTTGAGCATAACAGGATATTTTTCAAATATTTCCCTTGGGTAGTAATGAGCAATACATCCAAAGAACTTCATATAACCTGTAACAAAAGTAGGATCTGATAAAATCCTGGCTTATTATGTTGTAAACACACAAGTGCATTTAGGGCAGACTATGGGATATAAATATAATAGGGATGGGTCAGC
The DNA here is from genome assembly GCA_963931895.1 of Eupithecia pulchellata. Classification (NCBI taxonomy): domain Eukaryota; kingdom Metazoa; phylum Arthropoda; class Insecta; order Lepidoptera; family Geometridae; genus Eupithecia; species Eupithecia pulchellata. The sequence goes on along the minus strand of OZ007528.1, from coordinate 6,028,806 downwards.
ATTGCCCCCTCAAGAACAGAACCAACACTGAACTGCAATGCAAAACCAACACAATATATACTCAGCATCAGGATTATGCTATTACCAACTGGTAAATGTCAAAGGAGCTTATCAGGGGAGGCCTAAGTCCAGCGGTTAACTAGCATAGGCTGTAGATGTAGTTTTTATGGTAAGGTTTATATAAATTCAGAATCAGCACAGGGTTGTATGCTATGCTGATTCTATTTAAATTTGTGTATTCATATATTTTTTTTATATAAAGGAATTCTGTTTGTTTTCTATTTATATTAAAAAATATCTATTTATTTTTTGTTTTATGTATATCTGTATCAGTCATCTAGTACCTATAACACAAGCTCTGCTTAACTTGGGGCTAGATGAGATGTTGTGTGGATTTTCTAGCATTATTTCAGCAACTTACCAGGCACCAATAGATTTCCCAGTGGTTCCACTTGTATTGTCCTTATCTGATCAGCAATATTCTGTAGCAGTCCATTTTTCACAAGATAATTCAATCCATGTGGAGTAACGGCCAGCTTTGACATGATTTGCAGCAAGTTCAGTTGATAGAGTACATCAACAGTTTGCAGCTCAGAGACCATGAAGGAAACATAATCCATTTCAGCAGCAAGAGCAAACAGCTCAGGTGACTTCTCTGAGATATTCACTATTACCTTTAATAATAATATACTTTTTTGTGTTGTCTTACTTTGTGGAATTATAAACATAAATAAGAAAAGAGTTCCTTACCTCAAATGCATTACATTTAGCGCTACTACCATATTCAAGTGCAATTTTCATTTCTTCCAAAACTTTAGGATATGCATCATGTGGCAGACTTGAAGTTATCCTCACCGCAGTAGCAGCCACTCCTATATCTGTATCAGCCACCATTTGCCCTGTGGCTACATAAACATCTATAAATTTAGGCATAGGCAAAGCATGGCGGTCTGATGTCACTGTAAGGTATACCTGAAATAGTTCAGTAAGCAGATGTACATTGCCATACAGTTTTGATAGGCAAATATTCAAACAATGCTAAAAATTACCTGATCAATAGCAAGTCTACGAACACAATCCTTTTCATGACGAAGTAAATACATAATATGGCTTGTATAGCACTTGACAATGTTATCACAACATTCAATCTTGCTAAAACACAGCTTTAGAACATCGCATACTGACACCAGGGTTTCAGATCTGTAACTTGAAAGGAACAATAATTTATCAAGAATTATGAGTACCTCTAAAAAGCTAAAGGTGCTAACTTGCAGGACTGACTTAGATGTCAAGCTTGAGGTAGCAAAAGGATTGATAAGAAGGAAAAGCTTACTTGTAGGCATCATTGAGGCACTCTACAATTCTGGTGATCCCAACATTTTGTATAGAGGCGGTAGCTTCTTCAGGGGTTTTGACTAGCAGCCAATTTTTAATGTCATTCAGAACAACCGGTCTCGGCTCATCTTCTCTTACAAGTTTTCTCATAAACGCCTTGTACTGCTCAACTTCTTCAATAGCCATAATGGAAGAATTCTTTTTCTGGATTATAAATAACACACAACACAGAAAAATTCACCGGGCAATAAATTGTATTTTTGTTTCGTTTTCAAAATAGAAACAAATGCGCGACGAGAATGAATGATGATATGAAAAATGATTTGGGTTCAGTTCAGTCAGGGTTCAGGGTTGCCAGATGTTGATATTTTTTCATCCTACCAGCAAAACCTCTGAAAACGTTGCGATAAGCTTTCCTCAAGTCATGCGATATTGCTCCGATAACACTCAGACACCCACCACCAAGAAGCATAAATTATTACAACCTCACACCACCGTAAAAGTAGTTGAAACCTGCAGGAAGGCCAACGAGGCCAACGGATTCGATAGAAACTTTTGACAAAAAACGCTATTATTATACTATCGGATTCGAAAACTTTTAGACATTTGAATTTGGATCCTTAATAAGCGAGATTCCGACAACTTATCGCTGACGGAAACTATTCTGACAGATAGTTTCTTGTTCGTGTATGTGGAAAATTGATCAGATCTTTCAGGATTGTCTTTATTCAAGTATTAAATACATAACAACAACGTTAATATACGAAATAGTAATCTTGATAGAAATGAGAGAATTATGTAGGTATCTATTGAATAGACGTGATTTTCTGCCAATTACTTATTATTATATTATAATACAATGAAATAACCAAATTCCAAATAAAAAACTTCATACCTACTGCTTTGATTATAATACTTGTCTAGATAGAGAGTTCGAGTTTCAAAAGGGCCAAAAATTTATCAGCCAACTGTTGGCGCGTTCCGCCCGGTAAATAATGTAATCTAAAAACATGTTAATAATTTTTAATCAATATAATTATCTTTCTTAAGTATGGTATGTACGATATTAGGTATAAGATTTCTTTGCTCGCCAGTCTAAAAACTCGTCAATATCGTCTTCATTGTCAGAATCATCTCCATCATCATTCATTTGTTCATGTTCTTGACTTTTCTTTTTTGTTTCTTCTTTTTTCAACTCTAAGTCTAACACTCTGAAAAAATGTTACTGATTACCAAATCATCAATAAAATAAAGAAACTAAATTTATTTGCGTTTATGGTTGTTATATATTAAATATGGTTCAATAAGTCTGCGGTTCAACAATTGTGTCAGAAATTTCAGTGGATAAGTGCCGACAGATGTGCCTTATAAGAAATTCTAGTACCCGGGTGTAGCTAGCAAACATTATAGTATGCTATCGAAGATGATAGTATGCCTAGGTAGGTAGCTTAAAGAGAAGCATATCAAAATTAATTTTTATAGCGTTAAAACTTAATTTATTCTGTATCACGATTTGCGGCTGTTTTATTACTATATTGCTGAAGAATATTCAGTAGAATGCTCAGTGTTACATTACTTACCTACTGTCTAATTTAGTAATTTTTTACAGCACATTTGATTACTATACTACATTAAACCTCTTTTACTCTGGTAAATTGAATTTTTCGGCTAACCAAAACCTCTTTAGTTTGCTGACGGTATAAATGATACCCTAATATAAAATTAATAGGGTCTAAATGTATTATTAATAATTAAAATTTGATATCATTTTTATTTAGGATTAATTTGGTTTTAAGTTATTGCGTTGTGTGGTAAATTTAGGGAAGTGTTAATTATTTTATTTTTCTTTCTTTTTAATTTTACTGGAATTAACGTAAAAAACATGTAAGTACCTTGACCAGTTCCTTATTTGTTCATCTATTTCATCGATTTGCCTTTCCGCTGTCGCTTCCTCTTGTTCTCCAGCGATAATTTCAGCCGAAGCACTAGCTTCTTCTTTTATTTCTTTTTGGAACTTATCCCATTCTTCTTCAGTAGGGTCTTTGTATTCAATGTTTCGAACCTGAAAAGAAATTAACCTGATGAAGATATTTTTCTTGTAGCTTTAGAAATTAATGCAGGGCACGAGTAATTCACGTATAAGCTCAACGCGTTATCCACACTAATATTTGTGCAAATAACGCACGTTACGTTACGCATTACTTGGCGCGTTTGCCTGCTGGTCCGCTGGTTTAAGAACGAGTGTGTGTGCGTACGCTATTTTCGCCTCAGATGTGACCGTGCTTAGGCTCTCTTTCAGTAGCATTTGGCGCAAGTCAAAGGGCCGTGCGATGCAAATGCGAGCGACAATTTAATAACGAGATAATAATCTTGCCGTCGACGTGGTCGACATCAGCTGTTTTGAAAGTCTTGGAAATAGCACAGCAGTCGTCACCGTAACAAAATTATTGGAATGTATAACAATGTAGTAGATACCGATAGTATTTGTATTGTACCTAAGATTATTAAGTATGTAACTTAGAAAAGGCTAAACAAAAATACAGTAAAGTTTTTGTTCCTACAATCATAAATAATTTAACTGACGACGAGTGTGCACCGGATCTTAACGAGGGCTGCTTGATCTAAGGCGTAGCTTGCTTAACATGGTACCTATATCGAGTAGTTGACCCTAGTTGAGAGAACGATTAGCCCAAAGACATCAACTTCTGCCATTGACTTAGGTATGCATTTTTTATCACACTCGCTGTGTCTGTCTGTACCAAGGAACTTATACCCAATCTGGAATGCGCACAAGCTGCCGATACGCGGTCCGAGCGAGATAGCTTCGCGAGAGCCCTCTGTCCCTTTCAGGATCAGCATCACCATTCACAACCAATTCACAACAAATGAATATGGCTGACGGGCTGCCAGTCTAACCTAATTTATATTCTACTTATAATATTTTCTTTTTTTATTGACATTTCAATATAGTGTCCAAATTATTGCTAAAAAAATGTTATCATTCTAACAGATACTTTGAAAATATTAGAAAATATAAAGAACGAAAATTAATGCTTTTTAGTAAGACATGTCAAATTTATTTGTTCCTACCACTTCTACTAAATTCGGGATAATCCGCCTGGCAACACTTTAGAAAGGGACACAGGGCTCTCGAAGCGCTTTCTCCCTCGGACCGGATTTCTCTCTGACCAAGTGATTGTCTATAATAGACTTAGGGTCATACACATAAGGTTTATTTTATATTGGTGTCAAATTGACAACGCACATTCCAGGTTGGGTATAAGTTCCTTGGTCTGTACTGACATAACTATGCACATGTCCGTATTTTTATTAGTTTCGTATCCAATATGCAGCTATAACCTTTCTTTGATAATGATAGCATATCTGTAGTATAAAATGCATTTGAAACTGACATTGGCAAAACTCTATCAAACCAAACAGCCAGATACAGAGCTCAAAATAAAAGAAGAAGAAGGCTCTTTTCCTAAACCGTGTAAATACATAGACTTCGTCCGAGTGTAAATACCGTAAATACATGTTTTCATGAATATCTATATATATTTACGAATATTGTATTCTGTTTTGCTTTTTACAGTATTTTCCAAGATAATGATTAATAACTCTTGAACGCCTTCTTGTCAAATAATAATCCGAATGAATAAAGCTATTCTAAGATTTTTTAATAAAGCCATAGTCATCCCGGCACTTTCCATCAAAATGGAATCTCGAGCAAAATCTAATGATATAGACAAATTGTATGCAGTTAAATCTATTGCTGCTTGTTTGCCAAGTGAAACAAAACGTCACAAAGGTCAGGCAGGTCGACTTGGGATCATAGGAGGTTCTTTGGAGTACACTGGAGCACCATACTATGCCGGAATAAGTGCTCTAAGGGTAAGCTCAACATCTATATGTAAGTATCTAAGTTAATAATCCTATATTACCAAGAAACTATTTTACAGGCAGGAGCAGATTTGATTCACATATTTTGTGAATCATCAGCAGCTATCCCAATCAAATGCTACAGCCCAGAATTAATTGTTCTCCCAGTACTAGACAGCAGCAATGCACTGGCTTTGATAAAACCATGGCTTGACCGACTACATACAATAGTGATCGGGCCTGGTCTTGGAAGAAAAGAAGAAACTTTTAAAGTTGTAGCAGAAGTGATTGGAATTTTAAAACAACAGAAGATACCTTTGGTAATTGATGCAGATGGTCTATTTTTGATAAATCAAAACTTGGACCTTTTGGAAGGTTTTGACTCTCCTGTTGTACTTACACCAAATGCCATAGAATATCAAAGACTCTGTAATAAAATTGGTGCACCTCAAATTAGAGACTTTCTAGGTAAAAGTATCAGTATTATGAGGAAAGGAGAAGAGGATGAATTTTTGAGCTGTCATGATGTTCAGTGGAAGTATAATGCTGGGGGCTCAACTAGAAGATGTGGTGGCCAGGGTGATTTATTATCAGGATCTATAGCAACATTTCTATACTGGACCATAGCCAATAAAGAAAAACTGATTACAAATGCAGACAAAATTGCTATGGCTGCATCAGTCTCATGCTTTACAGCCTGTAATGTTGTCAGAAAATGTAACGAAAAAGCTTACAAAGAAATGGGAATGGGAGCACTGGCAAGTGACATGATAAAGTATATTCCTGAGAGTTTACAGGAGTTTTTGGCTTCTAAATAATAAGACTGGGTATATAATAAGAATCAATTAAAGTGTTCCTTACTGTTGAAATAAATAAACCATAAGCAAACATTTGTAAGTAAAACTATCAATGGTTCGTCGACTCCGATGCCTACAAGAAGGCCCAGGCAGACTATAAAGGAGGAGTCGCCTTAAATGAAAAAAACTGTCAATGGTGTAGCAAATAAGTTGGTGTTTTTTAAGAATTTACATTACATATTATGTATAGTCAATGATACGCATTATTATTATTGGGATGGTAAATAGAAATCTAGTGTTTTTATATAAGGAAGTATGTTAAAAAAAACTATTTTTCAATTCAATATTTGGATAGGGTATTATTAGTAGTCGTTGTCACGGGATGACTGTTATCCTGTGACCAAGACTGTTGAAACGTCGGGAAAAATAAATTAATAAAAAAAACGCGATTATATACCCGTTAAAATAGTACTAATAATTATGTGTTCTGATCGCATAAGTATAAAAATATTTTTTGGATAGGTTGAAAAACCAGCTTTTAGAGTATTTGGACAGAATAATTTCATTTGGTCGGCTGTAAAATAAAAACCATCAGCAATACTTGGTCAGCAACTAAATTATTTTTGGTCAGTAAATAAAAACTATTTGATCAGTAAAATTAAGTTTTGGCATAGAATTACTGTTATTATATAAAGATGAGGTCCACGAAATTCTTAAATTAAAAAGATACTCAGCCTCCTTATTGTTGCTTGCTTTAACATTGTGCTGTTAATCTGCCCATAAATTTTCTGACCTTTTCTTACATGAAGCCCTTACTCAACCTTGGGGTGTGACTTGTTTTACATCAGGTTGAATAAATCATAGTTTTCCTGATGGCAATATAATTTTTTTAATAAACCCATTTTTAATAGATTAGATTAATCCTCCACCTCTCATGTAAGGATAGATCTGGGCACCTCATTTATGAAATAAAAATTGCCATTATGCAGGTTAAATAAGATTTTATAATATGTGTTTCTTACCTTAGCATCTAGGATTGGGTCATCAAAAAATCCTTCTGGGATAGGCTGGTCAGATATAACTAGTGTTTTAGCATTAAGGTCTGAAGAAGCAGGTTGCTCATCTAAAATATAAAAGAAATCATTAAATAAGCTCATCTTAACTAATTATAAAAGAGAAATAAAATAATATAGTTTGTTTATTTCAACAACCTCTATGGTGCGGTGGGCAAAGGTTCCTGCTGACGCAGGAGGGTGCAGGTTCGATTCCCATCTTGGGACAAAAATTGGAACATCTGCAGATATTTGTTCAGGATGCTCTGGTCATTTTCTATGTACAATTAACAATATCTATTTATTTAATGTATTGTATTATGTTTATCAGTACCCTTAACACAAGCTCTGCTTAGTTTGGGGCTAGGTGATGCTATGTCAATTGTCCAGCATTAATTATTTATATGTAATAAATGGAAAATAAACTAGTTAAATATGCTTTTTCAAAACCACCACCCTCAACTGCAAAGAATTATAATAAAGCAGAGAATTTAGTTTCCATTTTTGTTCACCAAAAATAAAACATTTATTATGTACCAACCTTCTTGTTTTGTTTCATCTACAACATCATTCAACGGGGACCTTTTGATTTCCTCATTGTGAAATGAGATAATGTTTGGTGCATTATTATTGGGTTTTGGTATTTGAACCGGAGGTATTACTGCTGTGGAATTTTTCAAAATTCCTTTTATTTTCTTTTCCGGTGGTGCGTCTTTCGGCGGACTTGATCTTTTGATTTTGCTCACTGTGAAATTGTTAGTGAGCTCCTTTAGCTTTTTGGCTTTCTCAACATTATCCTTGTGCTGTTTACTGTTTAAATGAACTTGCCATACATTCTCTGATCTAACAATAGATGAGCAGAGTAGGCACATCAACTGACCAGAACTGTTGTATTTAGCAAGAGGATTGCTTATTTTGGATGGCTTGATGTCTTTCTTTTTACGTTCTGCCATCAGTTTCCGCATTTGCTCCTGGGTCTTTTGCTTTTCCATTTTCATTCGAAGGGACGACATTGTTGTTATTCTTTATAATTTTTGGAATCAATTCGATAGTAGCACATCAAAACTCTTATAAAAACGTAGGGTTTCAAACCAAAATTCAAAACAAAGTTTCACATTCACGCGAATAGTTTTGACAGATTACTACTTCTTGGTTTTTACCCTATTGACATCGAAAACTGGTCACGCTAGGTCACGCAAGGCTGCGTTCACAACCTACGCTCGAGCGCGCTCGGAGTGCAACTAGGTCGTTCATAACCTCAAGAGAAACGCTCGGTTGTTATTAACTAGAGCGTTCACAACCTCCGACTGCTCCGACGGTTGCAACTTTTTACCGGTGTAATTCGATCGACGAAAAACACTCTGACATTGACAGCTGTCATATTTTCCGTTGTCATAGTTTGTTATCTACCTACATATCAAGATTTCTACAGTAAATTTCAAAATTTTCAGTATTTATCAGTTATCGATCGTAGTTACAGTCAGTAGATACAATTTACCTAAAAGTAACCGCAAAACAAAAACAAAACAAACGAACGTCCGGCAACTGTAACGTCAGTTTGACTTCTTTGATATGGCAATAACGTCAGTTTTGTCATGATAATGTCAACTTTGACGTATAACAACCGACTCGTTCTGAACCTTTGGGTAAGTTAAAATTTACACCAAACAACCGCACCCTGAGCCTCTGAACGCACCCCTACGCTTGTCCTTTTGATTGCAAAACAAAGTTTCTTTCTCGAATCCAACTTCTTGGTTTTTACCCTTTTGACATCGGTTTCGAAAACTGTCACTCTTGTCCTTTTGATCTATAATATATAATATATAACTCAGCAACCACTGCAGCCAATAACATAAACGAAAATGAAGATTTTTTTGTAGTTACCTACTTAATAAATAAGTTTTGATGTAGAAATTATGGAGACCTAGAATGTCAAAAGTGGTGTCAAGCAAATAAAACTATTGATTTGGACGGTTCAAAGGTTTTTGAAAATCGTCCAACTTTCATACTTTTTTATATGTAGGTATAAGTAATTGAAGTGTCGGTCGAGAAAATAACCTACTCCTTATTCTCCGAAGTAACTGGTAATCGACAAAACTGAGAAACCCTCGGACGCGTGTTACACTGACACTTGACGGATCTTGTTTTCTAGGATGACGCAGCCTCAATTGCCGAAGTCAGACAAAATGAAAAAGCTTCGAACTGAAGATGCGTATGGTAAGGTTTTAGAGCACCTCTGTAGTCAATGGACTATAATATCAGGGGTGTAGAATCATAACTGGCTACGTCCATTGATACTAATTTTACAGGAAGTAAAAAAAACTTTTAATTTTTATTAACTAGAACTGAACGTTTAATCAAGTACTCTAGAATTACGGGAAAAAAACACTCTTTCTAATGATATTATATTCAACATATCCGTAAAACAAAAATATACGATAAATTGTAAAAAAGTGTTGGACGTAACCAGTTTTGATCCCAAGCTGTGGACTTAGCCATGTTTAATCCCAACTTCCCAGAGCTTAACCAAGTTTGATCCCAACCTAATCCCAGGGCTGGATTTAGTAACTAGGGCTGAAAGTGATTCAATTGCTCAAGAAAACAGAAAAGAAAATTCTAGAAAACCTTTATTTTTGGAACATAATGATTTTCTAGATATACATAATTATACATACCTACATAATTATAATTACTTATAAACAAAAAGTAGCATCTGCAGCACTGTAAATCATGAGTTTTTTAGCTAAACAATCAAAAGCGGTGGTTCTTCCCTGGGTTCACATTCCAATTCTTCGGTGTCGTTTAAGTTCTCCGGTAAAATTTCAACGGTGTTTATCACATTTGAATAAAAACTTAATTCCTCCAGATTTTGCCAGTCTTCTCCATAATGTTTAGATAGTAGGTTTTTCACATCCCTTATTTTTAATGCTTTAACAGGTATGTTTGGTATTATTTCGGCAGGAGCAATCATACGCATAATTTTAAGTTTCCGGCAAACATTCTCGTATTTTCCCGTTTGCGTTTTATAAAACCTCTCTGACTGGACCAGCACATTTCCGACCCGTTTTGATCGTTTTATATAGAATCTTTTGCATTGTGCAAACTGAACTTTCCACTGTCCAGGCGGTTTCAAAATTGTTTCGGCTTCCTTTTTGAAATCGTACACAGTAAAATCTTCACCTACTTTAACAATAGTTGCCTGCTGTGAAATAACATCCATATACTGGTTCGGAGTCACTATTGTGTCCATTTTACGAAATACTTTTTCACTGTTTCCGAATACTCGGTCTGCCGGAAGATAGGAGTGACCAGTAACTGGAAACACGAGTTCTACTCTTTTGATCGAGGGATGTTCCAAAAGCCATTTGCAGCACATAGTAATCATTGTGGAGTTTTTATTTTGTCCACCACAACCATCTGATATGAGTCTAATGGTAGTAATATTGGTCAAATCTGTTTGGTTGAGATGGTTATACACAGCAGACGCTATTGTGTTCGAATTTTTCGAGAAAGTGTTTTCTGTCCATACATTTGCGAAGACGTTGCTTCTATTGAGTGGTGCCTTTGAAGTTCCTTCTACAATCGTGAAATTAAAAAGGTACAGTTGCCTGCTGTAGTAGCAAGATTGATCAGGAACTTTAGGAAGGTTCATGTTTTTTTGGCAGTCGTAGGAAAGTATTTTCACACCTTCTTCTTCCGTCTTCAGCAGCGAATAAAAAGCTTTTGCCCTTAAGCTATGCACTCTTTTTTCTACTCTATACTGGTCCTTCTTTCTTTCATCTTTTTCATTTTTTATTTTCTCTAGCAGCTGTATGCATGTAGAGCACATATCCGTATGAGGACTGCCAAATCCTAAATTGTATTCAGTGTTAAAAATGTGCCTAAAGTAGGACTCTTTTGCTGGTGCTGCACATTCTGATTTATAAAGTCTATACAGTTTTCGAATGTTCAAATTACTGTCCAAATATTTCCGAGTTGAAGTTTGGCTTCGGCAATAGTGTGCTTCTGAACACTGAAGTTTCTGAATAAATGCATGTATTGATGCCTTTGTATCTTTAAAGAGATTGGTCTTACGGTCTCCTCCTCTTTTTTCTAGTGGAAACTCGCCACTTACGAAGGATTTTTGAACCAAATTTGAGACTCGTCCTTTTTTTAAACAAAGCGCTTCTAAAAACATTTTTTGGCATACAGGTAAAGATAGTTTATTCACTTTAATGTGGTATTTTATTGTGTACTGCTTGCTGGCTTTTGAAGGGGTCTGGACTCCAGATGCAGGATCCAGTCTCAGTTTCCTTGGCCTTTTTCTGCTAATTGGTACAGCTTGACAGCATTTTAATATAATTGCATCCTGACTTGACTTTACAGGGTGCTTATAAAAAGCTGTATGAAATTTTCTTATTATAGCGCCCGTTACTTTATTGCATTGAAATATTTGGCTTTTATGTTCACAACGGGGTATTCTGGGTAAAGACTTTGCAGAATATCTAAAACAAAATATTAATAGATAAACAAAATTATTTTATAACAATTTGATTGTTTTGAAAAAACTAAAAACCAACTTCGAATCCCTTAGTTTTAAAATGTTTTTTAAGTATTGGTAAATACTAACTACAACTTGCTTTTGGTTCTTTGAGAGTTTGAGTTCAACCTGCCTGCGGTACGCCCCTGGCAAAATACAAACTTACCTCATTTTTTTGGCCTGGTTTGCCTTCCACTTTTCAGGCTGTGCAGTCCGTTTTCTTGCCTTGTTTTTGATGACAGGCAAAGGAAAACTATCCATCTTGTTAAATAACTTTAGCTAGCACTTGAAAACGCAGTAATTCTTTTTTAAATAGCTAAAAACAGACGAGTAACATCATATACAATCGTATGGGCAGCCATTACTGTTCAGCTTCGAATGGAGCGCTCCTATTGGCTGGCGTGGACGTAGCTAGTTCTGATACGAAATTTGTATGGACGTAGCCAAGTTTGATACTAACCTCTTTTTATAAATTGAAATAACTCAGGACATAGCCATGTTTGATGCTAAATTTTGTTTTTGGGTAAAAAGTAGTCTCGAGACGAAAATGTTGCCATTAAAAAGTCGATTTCAGAAATGTGTGGACATAACTAGTTTTGATACTACACCCCTGATATATAATACTATTACAATTTACAATATAGAAAATCTTATAGTTTATATTAGGTACATTTTAATAAATGTTTTTTTTATGTTCTTAACTGATCGCTGTAAACCTGTTAGCGCAAATAAATATTTTTTTTAAACTCCTTTTTTTTACAAAACTTTCATAATACAATATCATTTTTTAAACCAGAACTACCAACATAGGATACTGAACTTACACACACGGTACCTACATTTATATAAATGAGCACAGGCATTACCAGAAGGAAGTCACCCAGCAATTTAAATTTAAATACCTAAACATAAAATACATTGCATATAGTTATATTATTATACATTTTGCTTTGTTAATTTGCAGTTTGCATTCTACAATGAAGATGCTGGCGAAAAAGTAAAATGTCATGTGAAAGACTTAGAAAAAGATAACGCTGAATATATTTCAGGTCATCATCACCGATTCGATTCGCAAAGCACATAATTATAAGCAACTAGCGGTCCGCCCCGGCTTCGCACGGGTATTAAACAAAAATTTCAGAAACTAAACACTATAACACGATGGATTTCACAGTTTTCATACGGATCCGGATCCCTTACTTTTTTTACAGCATTGGGATTTTGACATTGACTCGACACGACATTCCAAAACTGACACTGGCCGTAGAGAAAAAGCAAGCACCGTGCGCTATACAACCTCTTTTTCTATTCTGACGCGCCATAATAGAAAAAGAGGTTGAATGTACAGCCCACGGTTCAATTATTGAATTTTTCATGCGGATCCCTAACTTTTTTGGAAATATTATATTATTATAGCCTATGTTCATCACGGAAATTTAAGGATTCTAATGGTGAAAGAATTTTTTAACTCGGTCCAGTAGTTTCGGAGCCTATTCAATTCAAACAAACAAACAAACACACAAACATACATACAAACAATCAAATCTTTCCTCTTTATAATATTAGTATAGATGGATGCAAACGGGCTTTGATAATGCAGAGTTGTAGTTGGGTAAGTGCACAGAGTCAACGGCGGCGAGTGGATGAAATTGCATTTTTTATTATTTTAATGTAGAAAGATGTAAAAAATTAAATACCAGTGATAACCGCGAGCGGCGGAGCGCACCATGATTTTCAAGATTATTGCAAGTTGCCAATTGCAAATGGAAAATATTTAAGACAATAATATTGTCTTAAGTAATTTTTTTATAAAGAGATATTATCTCTTTATAAAAAAATTACGATGGGTTGACATGAAACAAAGCCTTATAAATAAGCTTCCATCTGAAGCAACTGAGCTCCCTATTCGTTTTAAACAATACATAAAACAAAATCTTATTAAGAAAGCGATGTCGCTCCATTCCACACCGACAATAGCATGTAAGAAATTGAATGTTTGCTTAGCTAAATTATAATGTACTTAAATAATTATTGACATGTATCTAAATAATTTTAAACTTAGATATAGATAGGCAAAAACAAACATTGTATTAGACAATGTTATATATGAATGTACTAGTGGTTTCTTTTTCACTTCTTCCACTAGTGGACAAAAAATTGAAGTGAAAAGAAATCAATAACAACTTATTTCTTTTTTACTTATTTCTTATTTTCTTTGGATTAGTTGAGCTACCTGTAGTTTGTTCGCAACAGTCTGCAGTTAGCTCAATTGTAAATACTAGTTTTTTATTTAGTTAGATCATTGTAATTTTCTTTGTTAATAAAGGCTTTAAAGGTAAAAAAAAACTTATTTCTATTTTGTTATAATAATTAACTGTATGAAATTTGACTTGTATAAGTGCTTTTTTTGTAAGCCTAAAGAAATAAAGTTATTGAATCTGAATCTTATAGATATAGATGAATGTTCTACTGCTTTCGTAATCACTTTTTCCACTTATGGACAATAAAATTAAGTGAAGAGAAAATCAATTTATTATTATAATTTTTTTATAATAACTAGGTACCTACCTATATGATATTTGATTTGTCTAAGTGCTTATTTTGTAAGCCAATAGAAATAAAGTTATTGAAATATATCTGAAACCTGGACTATGCTTCTATAAGTTCCATACCTTCCATAATATGCCTTCCATACTCACTCTTGTGTCTGTCTAGGTCTGTCTGATTACAGCCAAGCCAGCCAGTCAAACAAGGAGACTGTTACGAAATATTTCAAATACAACCATAGAGTCACGCAACGTCTATAAAGTAATGTCAAATTCGGAATGGTTTTTGGTGCTTCAGTTGTAACTTGCAAAATCCCTTTATTTTTCCGGATATTTTCTGCTGAAAACGCTAAGGATAATCATTATTACTTCTCAGAAAGAATCACGCAATTTCTATATTATTAATGTGCACTATTTTTATGTGAACCGTTGTAGAAAAATTACCGAATTTTTCTTCAAAACATCTCGTGGAAAAGCCTCTGATTTGTGGTGCAGTGTGCAGTGTTTATTCCTCATGCTGTGATATTTCGTTGTTATTTTGGTTCGAAAATGGACATCGACATTAGCAAAGAGAATATACAACCACTGAGGGGTGGTAGAAACCTCGTCCAGCTGGGTGCCGCTCTCCAGGCGCAATCTGATGTAGATGCTCAAAGACAGCTGCAGTTACAAAAAGAGTATTTATTGGTTTTCTATACTACATCTCTTCACGCAATATATTTCGACTAACTAGAAATATCCCCAATATATAGAGAATATGTTTACAAATCTAATTTCTCAATAAATATTAAAGCTGGACAGTCTACTCAGCATTATCTAGCCCCGAGCTAAGCAGAGCATTTGTTATGGTTCTAGAAAACTGTTATACCTAATAGATTACATTCTATAGATTTTTTTATTAGACACAACAAACAACAAACCTTCGCAGATAGTAAAAATCATTGTCTTAAAGTGGATACCGAAAACCCTACAGGCCTACAAATAAGAGGATTTTCACCCACAATAAAGTCTATAGCATTGTATTGTTTATTGCAGGGAGCATGAAACTGCGCTCAGAAACTACCAGGGTCCTGATCCTCTGGACCCCTGGTTCAATTATATCCAGTGGATTGAGCAGTCTTTTCCCAAACATGGTCATGAGGGTCATATGGACAAACTAATAAAAGACTGCTTACAATTATTTGAAAATGACAAAAGATACTATCAAGACCGAAGATTTGTAAAGTTATGGATCAAATATGTGAGTAAATTAGTACCAGTCTTAAAAAAAAGTATAAATACAAAAAGTCAAGGTTGTTCAGTTTTTCGTTGTAATAATGGCTTAGGCTTATTCATATTTCCTTAACAATAAATGTAAAATTGGTCCTCGTCTAGTCTGCTTACTGTAATATTCCCCTTTTACAAAAAATATCAAAAATTACTAAGACAGGCTAACAGTTTGTCTGCAAACCTGCACTTACAAGTCCTCAGCTGGGGATAAGCCTCCTTTGACAGGTACCTTAATAGATAAGCTGTTTTTTTCCCAGATTGACTGTCTTTCCAACCCATTGGAAATATACCAGAGGTTATATAACACGGGCATTGGAACAGAAGTGGCTGAATTCTACCGAGCCTGGTCGTGCTACTGTGAGGAGTCTAGTGACTTTAAAAAGGCTAATCAAGTATATATGTTGGGTCTTCAGGCTAAAGCCCAACCTTTAGATGAACTGGAGCAGGCTCATATGTAAGTCTATTAATTTATTGTGCAATGTTGGCATACTTTTAATTTCATATGTTACTCAATGGTGTTTTATATAGGTAAATCTTCTTGTAGCTTTTTCATGATAAATGAGATACGGATTCAAATGAAAATATCTTTATCGGTAAAATTTCTTTAATGTAAGCACAATTTATGATGAACCCTTATATTTAGTTAGGTTAGCAACTTTTAAAATTAAACTAATGCTGTGTGGTGAAAATTTACTTAAAATGTAGGTCATAATCTTATATACTTACCTATAATTACAATTTGTTTTGACCTGCATGAACTGCTTGAAGAGAAATGATAAATATAGTAAGCAAATTACATGTACCCAAATCTTTCACAGCTGGTTTCTCAGGATCTCAAACACTTTTAATTTATGCTCACATTTGACGGTTTTCACAGGAACTTTCAACTATACTTTGCCCAACGAATGCTTCATGATGACTCCCCCACTAAGAGAAAAGCTGCCTCAGCTTTAGCTGAGACTAGACAGGCTTTGACATCTCTAAAGTCTTTCAAGAGAAGAAATATAGCAAGTGCCCCTATACAAAGGGTAGGGGAAAGCATAAGGAACACTATGCCTGGAGTTGTAAGGCAGCAAGACAACCGTATGGGCAATACAAACATCATGGTCAATGTATATGAGGTAAATTCACTTCTAGTACAACTTCAGGCAGTACAAATTCATTCATTACTTTAATTTTAATTACTTACAGTATAATAACTTGTTCATCTGTGTCTCTGTGGCATTTTATTTTGAAATAGAACACCAAAATTAATGATGTCATCAAGTGTTAATCAGTATGTGATTGAACCCATACCCAATGTTAAGATGGTTTTAAAAAAGTAGTGGATTTTCGAATGTTTACCTGACTACCAACATCATGAATGATGTTGGCACCCCATGTATATATCACGTAGCTGATCTCTTGGTTCCCACGTAGCGGTGGAACTACTTATCCGATTGTATTAAATGGGGTGTCATATGATTTGTATCAATTGATATACTTACCTACTTGTTACTGGACTGGTTTCCGCAACTAGGCCACAGGTGGTCCCTTTAGGCGTGACCAGGAGGACATATTTAGATTAAACTAGTAGACCCCATCTGATGTCCTCCAGGAAAGCCAGCAGCTCGCTGACTCCCGTGCATGCCTCCCAAGGCGTCTGGTCTTCCGAGGGAGAAACTATTCTATCACACTCTAATATGGTTATAGGCTATGTGATGTCAGATAAAAATGCGGTCTTAGGAGATAGTGGGTTGTAATTAGGGTCGAAGATCTCAATTTTAGCAAATGTGCTTGTGTGGGTTCATTGTTACAAAGGCTTTTGGTTGCACTTTCCAAAACTGTTTCTCAAAGATAAATAGAGTGTACGATTCTATAGCAATCAGCAAAAAATATGAACGCTATTTTATGATTATGACTTACCTAGTTGGTTTTTAGATTTTTTTAGAATTTTTTCGAATAATCTTTTTGTATACCATAGGATGCGCCATCAACCTCAAGGGCCGCTATAGGCGTAGCTGAAGATCCTGGCCCAGCGTCGTTGGTCCAGTCATGCGGCAATGTGGAAAATGAGAAGGAAGTTGGTATTTGGACCAATCCCAAAACGAAAATGGTCCATTCAAATGTTGTACCACATCAACCTTTGCCTTTTACTTGTAAGTTTTATCTAATTATCAATGAATATGATCAATAGGAATTAAGTCAGCATCATAGTCTTCAAATAACAAAGGCATCATTACGTCATCATCACATTGTGCAGAAAGATTTTAGATCTTTCTTTCTGCGTTAGGTACTAGCGAAACGGAACTGTCTCGAAATATTTTACGAAGCGACATCCAGTATTTACATATATTTACTACTTTATTATTTTTATGGGATAAAACCTACAAGAAAATTACAACTAAATATCCAAATTAGAACTGGTCACAATTGAAACAATCGATACTGACTGTTGCAAACAATCTACAGGTAGCTCAACTGATCCATACCAGCCGGAAGCGTCTCCAATACGCTGGCTGCCTTGTTGTAATGCAAAGCTGATGCACTGTACCAGATATAGACCAGCTCTCTTTACTAAAATATGATATTAATGTATATAGGTACCTAAGTATCTTATTTTAAATTCGTGAATGAAATCTCACAAAATTATTTTCAGTGTATGAAGATGGAGATGATTCGCTGAGGCTGCCACCAAACCATATGGCCTACTGCTTGGATGACTTGTCATTGTCATTCACTGTCCCCTTATGTGTGCCAGACCCTGTGGATCCAACTAAAATACCATGTTATAATAAGACCGAGGTATGTTGCAAAATACTTTTTAATAACTAAGGTGTTTTATATGGTACATAAATATCTTTAGGTATCCTAAGATAGGAATGTGAAGTGTTCATAGGCGGTCCTCGTCAGCCTATATCAGTCCACTGATGGACATAAGTCTCCCCTTATGAGCGCCATAGATGGCATTGTTTATCATTTGGGGGTAATTAATTTGCCCATAATCTCCACGCTGGGCACGCGGGTTGGGGATTGCAGTTCGGTGGAGTTGTTCTGCAGATGGCACTGCTGCCCGCTCCCCGGTGTGTTTTCCTTAGTCGCCTTTTACGACGCCCTCTGGAAAAGTTGGGATGGTGAAATTATATGCCGACGTATATACATAGCTCATATACATTGTATAACATAATTTCAGATGGAATAATTTTTAATTTTACCTTGTAGGTGTATGTAGGGGAAAAGGAATACAGCTTAGAAGAGATAAGATCAAGAAAATACAATTTAGATAAAAAAGCTAAGACTGAAAATCATGAATCTATGCAAGTCCAACAACAATACACAAGTATCAATGAAACACTTGCCCAGTGTAGTGCTTTAGAAACACTCGCGAACTGCGCCCTAGATCCAGAACAGGATCATTTGGGACAGCTTATGCCTCTAGCTGTACCGACTTTGCAGAACATAACTAAAGTTACGAACATGCATTCTCCAGGCGAGCCTAAAGTATTATGCAATCTTGACTCGAAAGAGTTCAGTGAACTCTCCTCTAAGAAAAACGATGAGAACCAGAGATCTCTAGCCGATAAAGAGAATCTTCAACTCTCGAACAACTACAGCAATGAGAACAATGCAGGAAATTATGGAAAGAATAATCTGTTGGAGGAATTCAACAGGAGTTTGATGGGGAACCTTCTAGGAGACTCTGTGACTGTCAATACTAAGGAAGCCAGATGGGAGCTAAGGAATTTGTTCAATGATAATGGTAAGTTAACATTTTAGATTTAATTTTTTTCTGGCATAGCAAAAGCAGGACCTTATGTTGCACGTACTTGAGTCAACCATTATTCCACAGAGCCTTCAATTGTGCAACCAGTTGTACAACAGTTCGAGGTACCAGCCTTCGATATACATGAGGATAGATCCATCACAATGGCGATCAATACCAAGAAGAAGCAAGAACTGACCAACATGATGAATGCTGGCCAAGATAAGGAGAATGCGAATAAGTTCAATCCAGTTGCTCCTCAACCGCCACCCCAACAAAATGTAAGTTATGCTTAGAGAGGGTGCGTTGCGTGCCATTTTGTGAAAAGGAGAGGCATATATACAAAATATTATGCCTCTCCTTTTCATATGAACGGGAGAGCGCAAACATTTCTATACTACATTTCTATGACTATTTAGTTATTAAGACTATATTTGTATGTATGTTATTAGTCTGTAAGGTATTAGTGTGGGCCCTAGAATGAGTTTTTACCATCCATAACTTTTTTTGTTGCCTGAAATAAATGATTTATTATTATTTTTAATTTATAAGCAAACTACGCAACTAATTATAATAGTGGCGGAATATTTTTATTGATTTCAATAGACCACAGGGTTTCCTGACCTGAGGTCTCGAGCGCACTCATGACTTTTTTATTCCTATTTTTTTTCTCAATCTCTCATCAAACTTTTCTATACGACTTTTTTTAATAAGTTAACCGAAAATTGTTGCATCAAACCACTTTTCAAATAAAATAAAAAACTCCTTGTAGAACGCAGAAAAAAATTAGTAAGCCACAAAAAAAATTTCGCGCCGACACGGAACAACTTAATCACGGAACTTCCCGTTTCATTGTATGTCTTTTTTCAGCCACAGGTGAACAAGACTGCTTACTATGAAGAGCCTTCTTGCACTCAAGTCTTCAACTTCAACATAAAAGACGCTAGCACCCCAAACATGTCGCAATTCAAGAAGCCAACCGTAGACCAGTCTAAATATCCATCTGTCCCTAAGTTCAGCATAGACGAGAGTGTGATAGAGCATGTGGACCCTAGTTTGATAAAAAGAGAGGAAAACTCGCGACAGATACCCCCAGATCAGCATGCGACGGTCGACAATCAGGGAGCAGGTCTGTCTGTAATCATGGAAGCGACGAGAGAATTCAATAGGTATGTTTGATTGCTTTCATCTTACTTTATTTTAATTTGTAGGTAGGTAAAATGGTTTATTAGACACATTAACTTTATTTTGCATGAATTAACCATGATGTATAATCCTTGACAATTTCAGCAAATCTGGTTCTAGCTCATCCGGCCAGTCTACTAGGACCAACTTCACAGGATACACAACTAATTATGATTCCATTTACAATAATAACGACCCTTCCCAAGCCACCTCTTCAAAACGAAGCTCTATGTCCAATCAGCCTAGGCACCATAACGGTCAGTTCGCGAGAGCTCAGCCCAAACGAGAGATACCGGAAAATAAGCCACTTCAGTCCAACTCAACACCGTATCTCTCCCATGACCATCAATATCAGAAACCGAATCCGCAAAGCTATAATGGCTACTCCCCGCAGCGCCCTATGCATCCTCACTATCAACAAAACTACAATTACCAGCAAGGATACACCAACAACAATCAAATGATGGCGCAGCAACAGCAGGGTTACGCGAGTCCAAACCCTAATGCGTACCATAGTCCGCAGCACCCTGGATTGCAAAGCCCTCACGCCATGAGTCCATCTGTTCAACCAGGATTCGGAAGTCCTACCTACTCAAACCCGGTAGGGTACCACAGCCCGGGACATCCAATGATGAGTCCTCAACAAGGTTACGCGGGAAGGCAGGAGTACCATTACTCGAATCAACAAGAGAGACAGCATATTTACGCCAGCCAGCAACAGCCAGCGGTGTTCCAAAGCCCGCCTCACCAGAGTCAGTATCAGAATGCCCAGTACTATCAGAGAACGGGTCAGGCTCCAGCTCCCGGTCAGGCCTACAGCCCGCAACAGCATAGCCAACTGCAACATAGTCAACAACAGCATGGTCAACAACAGCATAGCCAACAACTCGGCCATCAACAACACAATTACCACAACATATCAAACCAGTATGCCGCTGCAAATATGTACCAAAATCAGAATAACCAGAGCTATAACGCCATGCAAAGCCCCTACTCACAGCAGTCCGCTAAGCCGATGCCCGAAGCTTCGACTTACGGAAGTACAAACAATGCTCCTTTCCAAATATACCAAAGTCCTCAGCCTTCTCATAACAATAGCTATTCATCTAGAAATAATGTATCGCAGACGGCAAATGTGCCATCCGAAATAGCTCCTGAAATGCAGGCGAGGTCAGACCAACACGCAAATGTCTCACAGCACATGCAGCACGAAACGCCCGAACTGAATGCTTCTAGATCTACTCATTCTAAGAGTGCGGCGCACAAGAGTCCTACAGCGGCGTTGAGGAATATTCGCCACGACCAACCGAACGTTAAAATAGGACAGAACTCGCCTGATATTGGCTTCTCGAACCAGTTCCTCAATTTCATTTCAAACAGAAACGAACCTAAAGACAATGCGAATACTCCTAAGTTCTCGAACAGCCCCAGCATATCGCAAAAGATGCACAAGAATCTGTATGTATCGAGTCCAGAACAAGCTCAAATTCCACCATCTTCCGGTATGTCCGACTCTGATAGTAAAGATGGTATGACAGCGCAAACGAACACACCAATACAATCAGCAAAGATTTCTCATAATGTTGCTGACAAATTTAAAGATGTATCAAAGAGGCAGTTAGATTTCGAACACAGGATGGAGTTTCAATCTGAAGACAGCAGAGATTCTGTCAGTAAAGACGGTAGAATTCCTTCTGTCTATTCTAGGCAATCCGATGGATATGGTATGGATGTGGATAGTGAAAATTCCATGGAATGCGCTGCATTCAAGTCATCCCATTCGATCTCTATGATAGAAACGAGCGATATACCTAGACCAGCGGACATCGAATTCCCCAAGCAAATAGATCCCTTCAGTAGAAAGCTTCTTGATTCACTGCTAGAGTATGTGAAGTTCCCTAACAAAACTCATGCTGAAGGGTACAATGAAGTGAGATCCGTTCCTAAGTTAGCACTCGCTACCAACGTATCTGTGGGCGGTAATAAGTTCGCCGTTGAGAAACAGCTCGGAAAAGGAAATTATGGTGCGGTGTTTTTGTGTCTAGATTTACATAGTAACAAATCCGTCGCTGCTAAGTATCAGAAACCGAGTCGACCTTGGGAGTTCTACATTTGCCAAGAAATCAAAGCGAGGATAAAGGAACCATTCATGGTAATTAAGTTTTTAACATACCTGTTACTATACAATTAAATTTCGCAAGAATTTTATTCTTATTTGTTTTCTTCTTCCAGCTTCCAGGATACATGGACATAACAACAGCATTTATTGGGGAAAATGCAAGCTTATTTGTATCAGAGTACTCGAAGTATGGATCGCTTTTGGATGTTGCCAACAAGATCAGGGCTGCTACCTCAAAATGTATCAATGAATTTATAGTTATCCTGTTGACATCCGAGATGCTATCTATTATTCATTACTTGCACAAAGCACAAATCATCCATGCCGATATTAAGCCTGACAACTTTTTGTTGATGAAAATGTAAGTTGAAAAGGAATATTCAATCTTGGGACCTAATTTTTCTATTTTATAAAAACGTTTATGGTGCCGCTAATCCTACCAATATTATAAACGCAAAAGATTGTAAGTATGGATGGATGTTTGTTACTCTTTTACGCAAAAACTACTTAAGTTACGCGGGTTATAATCTTGACGAATAATGTATCAAAAACTCTCCGAAAAATGTTAATTGGAAATGATTTGGAGACATTGATTCCGTTGCGGTGTTTTTTACTAAATGTTCTTTTGAGGCTAATGTTAGTTGCTTTTCCAGACCTACGCAAGAGTGGCGGACACCATCGTTGCAGCTGATAGATTTAGGATGTGCTATAGATATGTCGTTGTTTCCAAAAGAAACAACATTTAGAGAAGTGAGTAGTATTATTAATAAATTATATAAAATAGCCTATGTCCAGCAGTGGACTATTATAGGCTGGTGATGATGATGATGATATAAAATAGTGCTAGATAATCCACCCAGCATCATCAAGCCAAAAGTAAGCTTGTGTTATAGGTTCTAGATGACTGCTATACACACAACACAAAAAACATTACACTTCATATTCTACTATACCTACACAGAAAATACCTGGAACAAATTCTCCAGATCATGCAAACATTATCCCATAACGGAAATCGAACCTGCAACCTACTGCGTCTTATGCAGACCTTCGTCCGCTACAGATATCTTCTAAAGCATGTTTACAAGTCAACACAAATAATGGTTTCAAAATAAGGTTTGAGCTAAGAGTTTGTGTTGGGGGTAGTCATGAGCAGAAATTAGAAGCTACTGGTCAAAGTTTCTTCAAGCCTATCCAGGTACTGTGTGAGCGAAACCATTTTATAATACGTACGCTTACGCCACTAATACCTATATTTTTTTTTTGTAATTTTGTTATGACGTTTTGTAGTTGCTTTCTACGTAGCGCGTAGGTGCTAAGTGAAATTAATTCCGAACATTGTTTTTGCAGCTTATATCAACAGAAGGGTTCACCTGCACTGAGATGAGAGAAGGAAAGCCTTGGACTTTCCAAACTGACTTGTATTGCTTGGCTGGTACAATTCATGTAATTCTGATGGGCAGCTACATGAAAGTAGCAAACCGTCTGGGCCAGTGGAATATTGACAAGAAATTACCTAGGTAAGTAAGAATTAAAATATTATTATCATTTTAGAACTATAATTACTTACTAAAACCCTAAGTGGCCCTTAACTGCTCAAACGCAACTCAGATTAAAGTAAGTCTCAAGCTCAATTTGCGGTTTTTTCACCGTTTTCAATGAAAATCTTTCGAAAATTTTCGTACAGTATGAGTATATGCGCGCTTTAATTGTAGTCATTCTAAGTAATTCTGTATTTTGATTACAGGTATATGAAAATAAGTTTATGGGACAAGATATTTACAACTCTACTGAATGTTCCTGATTGCAATAGCTTCCCAGATTTGATGGATCTCAAGAATGAATTAGACAGTGTTCTCAATCAAATGGATAGTCTCAGCTCGCAGCTGCGTAATTTTGCCAATGTCCTCAAGTCTCGGTAGATCATGTAATATCCAGATTGTATTTATTGCATTTAGAGGTTAAAATGATTGTAAAAACTAGACTCCATTATGTATTATCTAATTATACAAGCATAAATAGATGTACTGATTTCGTGTAGCATTTTCTATGTCTAGTAGAAAAGGTCTTCAAAAATTCAGAGTGATATAGACTATGCTGCACAAAATCAAAAGAGTGTTTAAGTAAATGAACTTAACTTCCCAGGTCAATATTGCCAAGTTAAAAGCAATAAGTATTACAAATTGGAAACTATAACATAGTTATAATGATCTTACATTAAAGAAATGTGTTTAGTTAAATGTGATATGTGGTGTTTAGTTTATTTTTTGGTGTAACAAGTCTTGCTTAGACTATGCTTATATTATGTAGGTTTCACTTATTTTTTCTTTATGAATATAAGGTTGGCATTGCACACTTCATTATTCTTGTTCAAATGTAATTAATAAAATTAAATAAACAATTACCTGGTTAAATATAGATGTGTTGTTGTTGATATTGCTCTTTGCCTTATTGTGTTAGATTAGAAGGTATATTTAGTTAAGTTGAAAGGCTGTGTGGTGCCAGCATAGAACTGCAATCCCTAACTGCATGCCCAGCATGGGGATTATGGAATGATGAATAATGCCATCTATGGCGCTCATTGGGGGAGGACTATGTCCAGTATGCGGACGGAGATGTGAATAACTTATATAAAAATAAAGTTAAGACATGAACTTCTACACTATAAATAAAATAATGCTGGACAATTAACACAGTGTTATCTAGCCCCAAGCTATGCAGAGCTTGTTTTATGGGTACTAGATAACTGATATTATACATAATAATAATACGAGTACATATATGTATAGATATTTTATATTATACATAGAATACAACCAGAACATCCTGAACAAATATTTGTCCCGAGGTGGGAATTGAACCCTCAACCTCCTGCGTCGCAGGCGGACCTTCGCCCACCGCGCCACAGACTCACTACTAGTTGTTACTACTATTACTATTTCTAGCTATGGATAGGGATAGATTGACTAATAATGAAACAAATATTGATTAATCACCATTTTTTATTGCAGTTTTTTCAAGTCTTTGCTTCTTTCTTTCTTGGTACTCCTGTACATTATCAAATTTTCTCTTGAATAACAATTTTATTGTTTCAAAATGATCATGTCCATCTTGACTTACAGTTGAAGTTTCAAAAACATTTTCTATCTTAGATCTAGTAAATGTAATAGTTCCATTTGAATAAAGCATATCATAAAATGATATGTTACTGTCAACATCATTATAAACAATAAGAGTAGAATTGTGGAATTGCACAGCAGTAGGGAATTTATCCATTTTCAGTTTACTTTCCAGTTTGTAACTTATTTTACTGTCTGAAGTTTGTAAGCTGTAGATTAGCAACATGTCATAAGTATGAACGGACACAACAAGAATACTAGTATTATCATTCAGTTTGGTAACAGTGTGGTGTATTATCGGTAAAGATTCAATAGGCACTTCATTATCCATTTTTTCCTTAAAACTTTCTTTTAATTCAACATTATCCACATCTACAAAAGTATCTATAGAAATGCACTGTTTCCCTTCCACATAATGCCAAATTTTCACAAATCCATCTCCAGATGAGCTCAGTAAATACTTATCATTGTGAGGTAGTTCTTCTATATGATTCACATACTCCTTGTGTCCCAGGCAATAGGTTTGTATTTCATAGGTATTGGGATAGCAAGTGACCTTAATTTTTTCATCTCTATCAGAAGAAATCACATACTTTCCATTGCTGCTTTGTAAGATATCCAGAATCAAACTCAAGTGACCAAAGATCTTCTGTCCCTTTAGTTGGTCTTCATTATGTAAGTCAAAGCTAAGGACATCACCACTTTTGTCAGCAATAAATATGTGAGAGTTAGTAGAGGAAAATCTCATTTTGCTGGAACTTCTTGGCAACTCAAAGACTTTGCACTTCTGGGATGAAGGTAAATTGTAGACGAGTAGTTGCTTTGCTATGTTTGTGGTAACTGCCAAGTGCTTGCCGTCAGAAGACACTACAATGCCGTTTATTTGATCATTTGCTGCAGAAGATGGGACGTCTAGAAGGATGTGATTTTTGAAATCATACAAATCAACTTGTAAGCCTCTGCTGATAGCAATAAAATTATTTGTCACTGCGATAAACGACATTATTTTTTTCAAAAGCGAAATTATCTGTTTTGTACCTATACCTATTACAAACGAAGCACAACACACCATTCACAAAGTAATAATGGAAGAAAATAAAATGCGGCGAGTTAGGTTAGAGATTTGTGTTGGTTTGGTTGGTTGGTTTGGTTCATTTCATTTCATGCTTTGACAGTCAAAGTTTGACTTGACTTTACTTTGCATAAGTCATATGTCTGATTTGCTACATACTTTCTGCCAGTGTCTAGTTCATGGCTCATGGAATGGAGGCGTGGTTGTGGTTTGGTTCTGGTTTGGTTGCACCTTCGGTTGCACTAATAAACGGTAAATTGGGTAAAACGGTAAGATAAGGGAGGCATCATTATGTCCAGTGGACTAACATGGACTGATGATGATGATGATGATAAAAAAAATCACAACTTTACTGAATTAAACTAAAATTAGATCCCAAGGACAAGGTGTTTACTCCAAACGGTTCAAATAAGTAACTTCTGCCAAGATGCGTACTTTCGCAGTTTGATACTCCGCTGCTGCCCTGTGATTTGATGTCCCTGCAAGATAGAAGGTCTAGGGTTCTATTTAGTCTAGATAAGGGCTAGGGTATCCTCTTTTTTTTGACTTACCTTGTTGGCAACATGTGCCTGCTTTGCCATTTTGCTAATACTCTCCGACCGGTGTATGAAAAATTATAGGTTTAATTTCTCAGTGCCATTTGTCAATGTCGTCGTTGCACTGTACTCACTGTCATCGTTATTGTTTTTGTGGTGTAGTGTTGGTTGTTGACGTAAGTTGTGCCTGCCTGCATGTTTTCTTTCTTTGATCACGAACTTTCTGTTCCACATTATAATAAAATTGGTTTATCTGCATTATATCCTCAATAGAAGCGGTACCTCTAAGAATGGCAGCAACAATAACTTCATGGAATCCAGACAAGAAACACAGTGATGTTGAAAGGTAGCTGCACTATGGTTTGAGTCCCTTTCTACTTCTGAAGATTAAAACTCTCCTTGTTCTAGTACAGTAATGTGTATTTATTGGTAATTAATTAAATATTGTGTGACTTACGAAAGGTACGCGGTGAATAAAATTTTAATACATTTTTCAGGTGGATATGCATATATCCTGCTTACATCAATAGCAAAAAGACCCTCGCACAAGGGCGAAAATTGCCAAAAAAGTCCTGTGTCGAGAATCCAACTCACCAGGAGATTAGAGATGTATTGATTCCCACAGGATTGAAAGTGGGGGTTGAAAATAAGCTATACCCTCGGGAACAGAGCAAGGTAAGATTGTAAATCAATCCATACAAAATAAAATCTAAAATTGGATATTTTTTTATATCAGATTGTTCAAATCTGATCATTTATTAGCAAGTGATTTACAAAGTAGCACAAGAAACACACATTTTGTACAAAGTCACTGTAATGGGAAAAATATTAACTGATTTAATTACAAGGCCCTTTTCTCACAAGAAATCCTCAATAATACTGTGTTTCTTTGTTTAATATCTCCTAGCTATTCATGACTATATTTTTTTCAAGGAAATGTTGTACAGAGGCAGAATTCGCATTCAGTTGAAGAATGATGATGGAACACCGGTTAAACCCGAGTATGCTACAAGGGAATCTATTATGAAGCTCATAGGAGAATCTATTCCTAAGCTGAAGACACGCCAGAATAGGTAATATTTTGAGAACAAACAAATAGTTCAAAATTAGATGTTTATTGTATGTCATTCATAAAGTTAATACAGATTCTATGACTAAAATCTGAATTTTTAGTTTTAATTTTTATAAATATCAGAAGATATTTGCTCAGGGTTTTCGGGTTATGGTTCTATACTCATGGTACTGAACCTCTGATTTCTAGGATAAAACTGTTTACACTAACACTCTGTATGATAATGAGTTGATATAAGAATGTAATTTATTTAGTATTATCATTGCCATCCATGACACAAGTTCTACTTAATTTGGGATAGGATGGTGCTTTGTTCATTATTTGTATAATAACTTACTGAGTTATATTATTTAAAAATTATGTGCTTATGTTATGCTTTTAACTTTAACAGCATTACTGTACTTTCTGTACGTCACATTTCTAAAATTTCCATAGTTATGCCTGTGTAGCTATCATTAGCTAAGTTTTGTTTTTGTTTCAGGCCTGCTGAACAGCAACCCCAGGCTAGCCAGGCAAGCACAAAGAGCGCCAAGGGCAAGAAAGGAAGAAGATAAAAGTACTAATTTGTTTTATTTTTAATATCTATTCAAATACAGTTATATAAAATTTACAAGACTATTTAGATTGGATATGTATTGCCTTCTCCTTTAGTTTATTTTCACCGTGTTTGTTCCTTGTGACACTGTAACCGTCTATTATGAATACCAATGGACCATCTGCATTGGTTGTTTCTGGAGAGATTGTGGGTATATTGTTATGACTTACTGTTTCATTTCTTGTACTAGTTTCTTGATTTTCTTCGGTAAATGTGCCACTTCGCTCAGTGACTCGCTGATCATGGGGGTAAATTTGTGTGGTGATGTTTTCGCTTTCAAGCTCTGGTTCGGAAATATTGATTTGATTCTCGGGTACAATTCCTCGTGTTCTTCCAATAGGTGCTGATAGAAACTTTGAGCTTTTTGTTTCGTTGTTTCGAACCTGTTGTTTATCTTTTCTTTTATATTTGTTGATGTTTCTTCGAGGGAAATCCATGGTGACCTTGTTTTCGTTTTTCTCTGTGGTTGTTTCTTCGGTGTAGTGATCTCTGGTAGCGTGCGTCGTGTATCTGCTTCGTATTCGGCCCCCGGGTCCAATGCCACTTGCACTGTATCGTGTATCACCGCTGGTATCTTCCTCATCATCCTCTGCATCGGGCCCGTGGTTTCCGTCTCCGGAACTAGGTTCACTATTTCCATTATCCCTGGAGAGATATCTTTCAAAGCCCCTGTGATATGCGGCGCGGCTTCTCGCACTGAGTCCATTATAGTCTCGCCTACGGCCAAGGGGATTTCTTGGAAGTAGTAAGGGAATGTTCTTATTCTGTCGGAAACTGCGGATGTAACTAGTGGTAAGAGTATGGGGCTTCTCGGTGGTAGTCTTGGCAGGCGGCGGGTCCTCAAAGGGGAGAGTCTCGGTAGAAGTAGTTGCCGCTTCTTCCGACTGGTTTCTTGTTCTTGACTTGGAAGAACATGGACATAGGAATTCACCAGTGTTGGTGTAGTACCTGACTCGTTTCCGCTTACTTCTGATCTCGTCAGACTCCCTTGACTCTGCAGTAAGCATGTTATCAAAAAGCATGCCAAGACTGCGAAGCAGTGGAATGTACTTTTCGTTGAGTTTCTCATTTCCGGAGATTTCTCGTTTCAGCGATTGATTTTTGCGCTTATGCCTCCTCAGGCTGAGTTTAATCCGATTGGGCCTCAAGGGGCTATTTATTTGAAAAGTTTTCCTGTATTTCAACGGAGATAATTTCTTGCCCAGTGGGATAATATTCTCTGAAAGTAAAATATTCGTTTGAGTACATGATGATTACGTTAATTAAGAGGCCTACGCAAGTTGATATTTAATGAGCAATATAACGAGATACGGTTTGACAAGAGCTTGCGAGCTCACCTGTAAGTTTGAATTTCTTTGGTACACGTAGTAAAGTTTTTGAACCTTTATTCAAAGAAAAACTCTCAGCTGCGGGCTCTGTAAGAAATGTAATTAAGTACATTAATTTAATTTTAAACCTTTTAACGGTCTTCAAAGCAAATTATCTTGGTTGAGGATCTTTTGGTTCCATTCGTAATTTTATTTGTTGTTAGACCTTTTTTTCGGTCCAAAGATTCTGATAAAATCAAAATAAAATACCTACCTACCCATTGATTTTATTCTAGGCTTAAATCGTGTTTTCAAGCAACTTAAAGGACACAACTTGTGTTTCAACTACAAAAACAAACACAATAGAGACTATACACAATTCGCACACGAAAACTGGAGCTAATGCAGAAACGTTCCCTAGTTAATTAAAGGTGGAACTCCTACACTATAATGCAGCGAGTTATGTAAGTAAAATTGCACAATACCTTCTAATTTCGGGGACACTGCATGCACAAGATGCTTCTGCTGTGAATCTGCTGCGAATACTTCATTCAGAGAGACCGGCTTGCATACGCCTGCGAACAAATACCAATTTTATTCTATATTCACAGAAAACACTTAATCCAGATCACTTATTCCAAGCGAATTCTCAACTTGCTATCTAATCTTACAATATGCACAGTTAATGACAACGTATATGTAGAGACGCCATCTGATATCCATTTTCTGTCATTTTCGTGAATTAACTGTCTTAATCAGTGCAGGAGTTAATTGTATATTAAGCGGAACTGTATTTATAACCTCGGGACGGAAAGCTGAAGTGGCACGAATATCTCGGCGTGCGCACGTTTCTATGCGACGGACAAAAATTCTTAGTAAATTAAAGCGAATTTGAACGTGAGCTAAATGGAAATTGAATGCCTATCTACCTAAACTGATTCATAATTTAGATAGACACGACATATGATTATAGAGTATATATATTATTTTCACAAGAATACTTATCTATTTCGGATGTTTGCGGGTTAACTAAGAAACTTATTTGTATTGTAAGTACACTAACGTTTCATCCCTTAACGAGCGCCTTCAGAGTAAGTGCGGTTCGAATCGCGCGACATTAATAAGGTTCGTATTCGTAGTTAACCTTACATCCGTATTTAATTCATGAAACTAGGATAGTTTTTATTGATAAATATAATACCTAGGTATCTGAATTCTAAACTGATTTCTTAATTTGGTAGGTTTACGAGATATGTGAGGATTAGGTTCAATTCGTGCGTCGTCATTTTGAAGTAAACAACCAAGTAAGTGCTGATTCGTGCGTTTTGCTACGCGGCAAAAAAAGTGCCTAAACCTTTTGGTTCGATTCGTGCGTCGAGTATGTATAGGTTCATAACCTTAGATATTATTAGCGTAAGCCCGCTCACATCGGTAATTAAATCGTCAAACTACTATATTGTTGTTATAGATAAATAATACCATCTACTTTAAAAGAAAACAAAGTAAGTTTTATATCCCACACTACGCAAACTTATTTAGCAAATCAGCGTTTTCAGCACGTCTGTACAAATACCTACCTTACCCCAAGTATGTTACTTTGTAAACATTTTTGAAGTCCGTGATCCTTCTGGCTTCCGAAGTGTTTACGGTTACTCAGTTTGCTTGCGATTCTGAGCTGTGTGTGTTTCGGATAAGGTCAATATTCCAAAGAGCCCCCCATTTCCAAACTATTGCATTGGATCCTTCGATTGAATCTGTCTGAATCAGGCTCTGCTGCCACATGCCAAATTCCGGCACATTCGGGTCAGTAGCAAGACTTATGCAGTGGACATTTTAATTTCGCATGACCTTATCGATCTCTGAAGTAGTTTTCCCAAGAGCTTTCCTTCCTGAGTTTATTTTATTTATTTTCAAGAATTCGGTATAGCTTTTAGCTCGGTTAGAAAAACGAGTAACATAAGGTATCCTTGCGAGATCGAATAGTGCATGTGTACTGAAGGTTAATAATTAAGAACCAACGAGCAGCAGTGATTTCGTTCTCATTTGTTTTTTCCTGTTGGACCAAATTGCCTCCCTATGCTCTGTGGCTATTAGGTTCTTTGAAAATATCATTCATTGGCCTTATAATTGCGCGTCTGACTTCAAAACACGTGCTTTATTACAAATATTAGTGTAAAATCGTGTATACAGTTTCAGCTGTAAATTATCACATAAAACGTAGATAATGTGAGCTTTACGTCAAATGTTTCGATAAATAATAAAATGGAAGCCGTAAAACAAAGGACTAAGAAGGAAGACTTCGGGGTCGGGTATCGTTAAAATATTACGACCGTCCAATATCTAAGGATGAAATCTTTAATCGTGGACTTTTACGTGGAACGAAAGGGGCTTTAGCGGCCACAACAAAATAGTGAGATAAGTCTACCGAGTTATGGATACTTACTGCTTTTTGCACATGAAACTAATCGAGCTTAGATACCTATAGATAATACAATCGTAAATCGTGCTCCACTTTTACAAAGAAAAAAAAGTATGAATGATGTTTGTCACTCTTTCACGCAAAAACTATTAAAAGGATTTTAATGAAACTTGGTACACGTATAGTTTATGACCTGGAATAACATATGAGCCACTTTTTATCCCGATAATCCCACAGGATCGGGAGACAAGGGTGACACTGCGGCACCCAGCTAGTAAAAAATTAAATCTGGACAACCCACAGAGCATCTAGCCCCAAGCTAAGCAGAGCTTGTGTTATTTTTTAGGTTATTACTAATATAACTGATATACATAATATAATGCCTTAGGTACACAGTAAGATATTTTTTATCATTATATTAAAAACGACCAGAACACACGGACCAAATATCTGACGATCGTTGTACTGTTGTACTACATTTGTAAGAAGGAACAGCAGGTTATGTAAATCGAATCCGCAACCTACTGCTCCTAGGCGGAGTTACTGCGCCACATAGGTCGTCATGTAAGAGGTAAAACATTTATTACTTATTATATACATAGTTATGTAAAGGTAGAGTTACAAAATAATATTATGAATTCATAAGCTCCCTGTTTTCACATTTTAGAAAGGTGTACCTACAAAGAAAAATATATTAATAATATATAGTCAAAATAAAAAACCAATTATGTCTTTTTGTTTTGATCAAACAATATAGTAATCTAACTAAATCTCAGAAAATATTCGTTAATTACTGTTTCTTATTTAACACCAGTTAAGCAAAGTGGTCCCAATGGATACGCCCTATTTCCTGTAGGTACCTACCTAATCTTCTGGTGTCAGAAATATTAAAAAATGATAGGCAAGGTACCAATTGCTTACTTTTTTATCGTTGTTCTAAAGTAGAACGAGTAGAATAAGTTTATTAAATATTTTTTGCCAATTTTGTATCTTTATAGAAATAATTTTAGCATCAACATTTTCTATTCCTAGAATAAGGGTTAGTTTTGTGAACATCCACACCTAACTAATTGTTTGCTGCTCTTGCCTATCTTACTTATTTCAAACCTTATACCAATTCTTATTTTGTTTAAAAATAGAAGCAACCTCAAACGACACTGAGGTTCCTAAAAATCTATTCACAAATATTTCTTCTGTTGTTAAATTATAAATTCCCTTAGGTATTCTAGTTTCACTCATAGACTGATCTACTTATAGACGTCTTTTTACTTATGAACGCGATTTTGTGAATGAATTTGTTTGATACCATCGTTATTCCATGAGACTGGTGTAGTTACGAGTTCATATCGTCATGCTAGAAACGGTTTATCGCAATAAAAAAATAAATAATATAAATAATGCTCGACAATCCACACATCATCTAGCCCTAAGTTTAGCAGACCTTGTGTTATGGGCACTAGAAGAAATGAAATCAATGAAGTCGTAAGTTTTGAAAATATTTATCCTAAAACAGACAAATATTTGCATTTGATCGTGATTATAACCTTTCCTTATTTCATGGGATAGCGTTTTATTTTTCCGGTTGATAAAGCGTTCGTTTTATTTGTACGCAAATCCGAGGGCCCGCCGCGAGCCGAATGCTAGTGGTCGGTTACTTGCTCTATTTACGAGCTTTACCGTTCTAGGGGTTGCTTGAAAAAGCCGGAAATGCGGCAAAAAGCAAAAAGCCGGAAATGCGGCAAAAAGCAAAAAGCCGGAAATGCGGCTTTTTGCATGTAATTTTTTCAAAAAGGATCGTCAAGAAGAATCGTTTTTTTATGGTATCGAGATAAGTCCCTGTCTACTATATTTATTTAAGATTTTTTGTAGTTATCTGGTACCCATAACACAAGCCCTGCTTAGCTTGGGCCTATGTGAATTGTCCAGCCTTATTATTAGGTACATATAGGTAATATTATTTCATTATAAAAACTAAAACACGAACAAAAGATATAAAATCGTAAAGAATAATAATTTTTTTTCTATTAATATATTGTGTTTATGTTATCGAGATAAAAGTTCCAATTTCTTCATAAAAACTAAAACATTATGCTATGAACAAAAGAAAGGTTTTCAGATCTCTCGTCTGAAATAGACGTGATATTTTTATAGCATTTATATTTAAGTTACTTAGGATATTTTTATTTTGAGGACGATGTTACGCGGTGACCGAACAACCGTGTGCGACACAAGTGGGAGATACAAGTGGTTCGGGTTCGATTCCCGCTTTGGTACAAATCTGCAAATATTTGTACCGGGTGTTCTTGGATTTCCTATGTTTATAAATGATATAAATATCAATAATTTTGTGCCCATGATACAAGCTCTTGACTTGGGGCTAGATGGTGCTGTGTGGATTGTCCAGCATTATTATGTTTAGGTAATAGTAAGTAAGGCAACTAAATTTTCATCAACAAAGTTGAAAAAGATACCATAAATCCGGCCAAATCTAACAAGTAACAACCCTGTCAACCCCCGAGTTAGTATCGGTCTGTCGTCACGCTTCGTATACCCTCGATTTATTCTTTCACCAATAGGTATGCTATTTACAAACAATAGCTTAGATCTCTACAGTTGAAAAAACAAAAATTGATAGCCAATACTTTCAATGAGAATTTATTGTTATTACGTGCCTTTTACTCTGAAATACCGTTTCAAGGGTTTATTTTCCACTACTACATTGTACTTTATTGTATTTCTTTCGCTGCGAAGCTTTACCTCCTCAATTTCGCTTGGTATGTGCTCAAACGTTCTCGTAGAAAAACAAAGAAATTTTAAAGAAAATTGGAGTTGGGACTCAAAATTGAAGCAGATTGGTCTAGTATGCTGCCGCGGTCTTTGAACTCGTTTGGTATTTTCATTTCATCTTCAACTACTGCAACTGTTTAGTGAACGTTGGAACTGGCTATTACATAAAAGTATATCGAGTGCAATAGATCTTAACGCGGCGGAATGTCCCCCGAAAAGTGTTACCGCTCTGACGATAAACGGATTTAGGCGGGGCAGTATTATTCTGTCGTAATGGAGTGATACTTCTTAAGGACCATCCAGGGAAACTGATGATACTATTTGGTTTGTGTCATAAAAAGTTATGATATCATATTTGCGGTATCAAAATATTACTAACAAATGTTGTGGCCTTTAGCATTAGTGGTTTATTTTTGTGGAAATGCTTCCGTGTAAATTTATAAATCACGTTAACTTTTGCAGAAAAAACGCACACATAAACAGTTTACAATCTTGAATTTCTCCACTGCAGTAGGTATTTCAATTCTTTATCTGCGTGAACGTTATTTTGTTTACAAATCTTTCACATCTTAAGATTGATCACGTTTATAATCAAAACACGGACTCAGTAGGTAAACCCAAGAAAATAAACTCCATCTTGAATGTTTGCAATAGCCATTCCCTGCTTTCCTCTGTACAATTTCCTTGTTGCTGGCTATCAAAGCAGCTCCCTAAACAAGTTGGAACAGAATATCGTTGCAACCCTTCTAGTTTAAAACAAAGCCGTAGCACCGACAATAGGGGGCTGGCATATTGCCTCAGTTCCACGTTTTACTGCTTGCTTCCAGGGTTTATGCCTTATAAAATCTCTTGCTTCGACCACGCGAAATGGTCTCGGCTAAAAAGTATCACTGTCGAATAGATATTATCGCGATCGGTCGGTTATATTGTACCGCAGAGAAACTGCTGTATTCAAAGAGCTTTTGTTTGCTCCCCGAGTTACAAGTTGGATATTAGAAGGAGTTTACGACACGGTCTGTTTGCTCTCAGTTCTAAACTTTGCAGCAAATAAATCCTTGTTCCAGTGCTTAAGTATTAATAAACTTTCTCATATTTTTTTATCACTTTATATGTCGAGGTAAAGGTTTACTCACTGAATGAGTAAATACCGCTCTTTATTTACGAGGTCCTTCGTTTTTATACTCACTTGTGTGTCCCTGCAAACATCCGCAGGAGATGAGTTGGGTGGGTGAGGAGAGTTCGTTTTATATCCCGTCCGTAGTTTTCTCCGGTAGTCCAGTTTGTCGCGTACTGTGGCGGGATATTTTATTAGCAGGCAAATTCGAAGGCTCGTAACGCAGGCGGAGCCGATGGCTTCAGTAACGAAGTCACCAGCTACGATTCGACTTATAGCTTTCATTTCCTCGGACGACGCTGAAGCTCGTGTACATATCTTCCTACATGTAGCTAGCTCGGCTCTATTTCGTTGTTATGTTGAAGTTTATGGGAAACGAAATCAAGTGGATATATGTAGATCCCAGTAAGTCTACGCTGTGATTGTGCAGTTCAATTCTGAATCACATTTTGCTTGCGCTAGTAAAATTCGTAGTCGCTTCTACGGATTTATTACATGAATATCTTTTTTCCGTAGGTACCTTTATTTCCGATCCAAAGAAAGCTGTCTCGAAAACCTTTCTCTTTGAACATTTCCATGGATCCAATGTTCTTGCTACTTACGAGATTCGACAATATTATTGCAAAGTAACGTTCCGCATTGAAGGAGAATGTCAGA
Source organism: Eupithecia pulchellata (assembly GCA_963931895.1). NCBI lineage: Eukaryota > Metazoa > Arthropoda > Insecta > Lepidoptera > Geometridae > Eupithecia > Eupithecia pulchellata. Next base: position 5,991,682 of record OZ007528.1, on the reverse strand, counting down.
AGGTATAAGGACGGCGATAGGATTCATAGATAGTAACAAAGACACGCCGCTACAATGGCACTCCTTCGAGGTATTGTCTCCTCTTTGTGGGCTTTTGGTTCGGAAAGCACTGTGAATTCTGAAAGTAAAATTTTATGTGATCGATCATTCGGAAAGTGTGGTTACCGGGTAGTTTTGCAGGTGTTTTACTTGAAAATTATTGGGTTACATTCAAATCTTTATGCTTTAGATAAACTATATTTAATCTATATTTAATAAAATATTAGTCCACCTCTGGGCATAGGTCGTCCCAAATGAGAGCCTCAGCGCCATTTCCTTGGCTTGCCTTGCCGCATTCAACATCTGCCTGCAGTATTTTGCTGGTCGTCTTGAATTGACATTTAAAAGCCATTTGGCCTTGAAAGCCATTCAACGGGTTTTAAGGCTATTCAAAGGCTATTTCAGATTTCAATATGGGATGGGTGTTTTTAGAGTAATTCCACAGCTGGTTGGAGGGCGTCCTACGCTGTAATTATTTGTTATAAAATCGATGATATACGTCAAAAATATATTAAGTCCAATTAAATGGAAAGTAAGAGCACAATTTTGTTAATATTTCAACAACCCCTCATCATAACGTACTCGTAGCAAGCCAGAACTTTTCCACATAGTTTGAACCAGTTTCATCATAATCATTAATTACGTAACGCCGCTTACGTAATTAATGATTATGAATAGTTAATGGGACTCCCATAAAGTAATTTTGGGAAATGGGCATTTACTTTATAGCTACTTGTGTTATGGTAACAATGTAATTTTGCTGCGCTTTGTACTTGTGGAACATAAACTATTGTTTCTTAACGATAACTCTGCGAAATTGTGAATTCTACACAGGCGTAGCAGTGAGCACACGATATTAAAAATGCTCTGTAACTAGCATTTCTAATGTATCTTATGCTTTTCATATGCAGTGGAAACATAAACAGCTTTTATGAAACTTTAACTTAGCGGTGGGATTAAGTTAACGCTGTCTATAGTACAAACATCAAGTACATATAGTTTGTATCAGTTAAGATTTTTATCGTTACCGGCACCGGTTACAACGTTATAAAATTGGATGGAAATTCGTGTACACTATGTTTTAGTTAGTGGAGAGAACCGTCCGTGCATACTGTACACTCTATTCAGAACCTTATCTACCACTCTATGGGATCATTGACATCCTCTCGAATTGACCATTGCAACCTATAATTAAGGCAAATACCTTTTATTAAAATTTTCCGAGCTCCAATCTAATCCCCATCTCAGACTGTAGGCACCTGATATCCTGTAAACTAAACTACTGTTATTGTTTGCTTTTCCTGGTTTTATTTCAGTCAAATTTACTCAAAGTGCGGTTGAAAACCATAATTTGTCGCAAGGTCAACCTTTTTCCGCGATAATGACCCATTTTCACATTTTCATTTGTCGCGATGTAACGTTTATTCCTTCCTGGCGTTTTGGATTTTCGAGCCTCAATTTATTTGTGAGAAGGATGAGTCTAATAAATAGGATTAATGAACGCTCAATTTGTATTCGTATACTTTATAGCGAAATAAGCTTTATGCCCACGCTGTTTATCCAGGTTGTTTATTGGTATAAAACATAGGAACCCACTTAAGCAAATTTTAGAATAGCACTGGTCCTCCACTTAAAATTTCTCATGAATGAGACTAGTTAAACAATTCCAAGATTCCTATCATCGATTTAATGGAAAGGATCATCTGCAAATGATTAATTCTGCTACCGGAACAATAGTTCTGCAGTGGTATTTATCAAGTATTTATAAAGGAGGACGTCAATACCAGTCGTGTAGATGAGTAGGCACCTATTGAATAGGTATCGTATCGATAGGTACCTATTGGTGCTTAATATTTCATGTGAGAGTTGGGTCGGAATGTGAGCGGCACAATTTGCCAATAATCCTATCCTGGAGTAATAACTGAGGTAGGTCCCACCAGAAATGGGTGATATTTTATATGAATGATTTCTGCGTAGCTCATCGTCATAAGACAGTCTTCAATTCCCTTTGTATTGGAATTACTCGGCCTGTATTATTTTCGATCTATTTGTAGGTGGATACACCCATGTTTGTGATTGATAACGCTATTAACGAAATATCACGATTCATGGTTATAGTTGTATTTGAACTTTTACCTAAACAAGTGAACCTTCTCTGAAAGTGATGCCTAGTAATTTATGTTTTAGTTAGCTAATACATATATTGGTGCCTTTTGTATATCTTTGAATCACAATTAACAATGGCTATTGTATTTGGTTTTACAGGTTTTAATTGTTTAACTCCTTTGTCTTATGCATAGAAACGATTGGAGCATAGATTTGATCAACTCACTCAGCTTAGAGTTCAATATCCATGCTAATAAAACCAGCTTGTGATTTGAAAAGTATTCGAAGACCAGAGAGCTGTCTCAAGTGGGTACATTTCTGTTGGATGGTATCCAACTGCGGTAACCCTATACGTTACATATTGAACATCATCTCAGGATATTGCTTAGGAGTTTTATTTCATGGTTATTACGTCACAGACTTGGCCGTGACTTGGAATAGTACCTAATCAAATTATACTCGGAAACCTCCATCAGTTTCTTATTCATATTACTAAGAATATTGAAATATCGTATCGCCGCTTCTACTGAATAGTATCGACGATAAAAGTGGCTATATTTAAAATAATTGAACACACCAAGTGTAATCGAGAGGTCTGATTAAATAACACTAAGTGATTTTTTTTTTGCCGATTCGTACGATTTATTCTCGAGTTTATGTATGCCTCGAATTAGACATGTGCGCCGACGTTGAAATAGTCGGCGGCGGACGCCGGCCTGAAATCGGCGGCGGCGGCGTGATTGCGGCGTGAAATCGGCGCGTATAGCATTTGTTTAGGATGTGTTATTTATTATTAATTTTAAAACGCTTGCATATTTTTATAATGAAATTATTTCTTTATTTAAGGGGTTTAATATTATTGTCTCCTCAAAGTCTTTTATTTATGTTAAACAAAAATTAGGCAGCTTAAAACTTCTGGCGTTCCTCCAGTAGGTCCAGGCCCCCAAACTTTAATGATGTAAAATAAGTACCAAACATATTTTGGATTGCAGGTAAATAAAAATAGTAATTTTAGTTACGAAATTAGACCAGGGCCGGGATGTAGTCTTGGGTGTTTTACACTAAGACTTATTCATAGGAGATCTGTATTAACAAAGAAAATTACAATCAAATAATATAATAAAATTAGAACTATTATTTAAAATTGAGCTCACTGCAGACTATTGCAAACAAACTACAGGTAGGTTAACTGATACATTATCAATAGCAGTCGGAACTGTCCGCTGTCCCGCTGTCCAGAAAGAATAGAGACATGGATTTATTCACGTCTCTATTTTTTCTGAACTGAATTTATAAATGAAACTTGACTTGAAGTTTTTATCTTTTTTATTTTATTAATCAAATCAGTATCCGATTCCGATTCAGAAGTCCGATTCTATTTCAACTATGTCAGAAATACTGGCGGAAGCTAAAGGATAATAGATCAAGAGGAGGAACCTATATTTTTTTCATTATTTTTGCTTCTTTCCATCGGTTTCGATACGGGTGCAACGTAAGCAAAGGTCACTAAAATGAACATCGCACCAAACCAGACGGGTGAATAAAAATGTATATCCGCCCTCTTTTTGAACTGGTCATGTAGATGACCAGCGATGTGAGTAGTCACATCGCAACGTCCACCAACAACGACTCCAACCAACCCAACAACGCCTTGTAGCGGTAAGAATATGGGCAAAAGAAAGAAAAATAAATAAAATCTATGCGATCTACACGCTGTATTGAGAAACCAAAACTGCTATCTGATCTGACTTACCGGGCAGGAACCAATTACTTTTATATTTTTCGAAGTACGTTAATAAGTTTTAGAAGATATATTATATCAATCCCGAGATTAAAAGGCATATTATCCATATTAAACTATCGTACTAAGTAAAAACTTTACCTATTCCGACCCCTGGTAATAAATGTAATAATAATCAATAAAATGACGGAGTTTTCAAAGCGTCTAAAAGGTAACGTTTCACGCCGAATTCACGCCGCCGATTGGCTGATCGGCGGCGGCGGCGTGGAAAATTTGCCGGCGGCGGCGGCGGGTCGGCGCGGCGCACACGTCTACCTCGAATATCATCATAATATTAAATACACTTATCAATACTACAAATAATCAAAGTGATCACTTTATTTCCCAGTATTACTTATGTGATTTGTATTTTGTGACGTGTCCAAGAGTCCTATGAGGTCTAAAGGAAATAAAACACTGACTATGATTTTTGATTTTTACTGATTTCGCGATGTCACAATATTTTCAGTAAAACGCATTACGTTACTATTATTTTGATGAAACATAAAAATTACAACCTAATTTCGGTAATTTTTTATCGCTTAATAGTAAAAATTGTTAGATTTGAAATTGGGGCATTCTTAAGGTAGGTATGCTTCTTTCATTCGATGTAAAATATGGCCATACACACACAAACTTAAAAACAGTTGTTTATATAATGCATGTAAAAACTGAGATGTACATACATACAGATACCTTTCAATTGATACCTCTTTCCAATGACCACTTGTAAAAGTTAATTAAAATACCTCATATTTTAATTCCAAGGTTATTCTGTCCTTAAACCTAAGTTTTCTTAACCTCAAAACGTCTTCCAGCAAGCATTTCAAGTACACATTCAATTAACCACTAAATGGGACGTCCCTGTCATTAACATTTAGTTCGGATGAGTTCATCTCTATTTTGTATTAAAATTTCTTCTGTCCAAGTTAAATCAATTTGTCGAACTGAATGCTTGTGAGCTGAAGTAAGACTGAAGTCTAGGGACACTGCTGTAGTGGCTGCAAAACCAATTTATATTCAGATCTTCTTGAAATAGAATTGAAACTTAGATTGCGGGCAGGTAGTGCGAGGTTCGTAAAAGCAGGCCCATGGGATTCAATACCTAGGTACTTGAACGGGAACTGCTGCGACATTCAATTAATAACTAAGTGTATGAATTTAGTCGATATAAACTGACCTTTACAGTAAAAGTATAGCTAGAGTCGTGGAGATTGTCATTTTAAATTTTCAGTCAGTAGGCACCGCTAACGAAGTCATGGGTTCAGAGACCTCCTATATGTAAGATTTATTTCTAAAAATTGAGTCCATGCTTCTAACACTCATGGTTTTCGATTCGACCACCCACTCCCATCTCAAAAAGCCACCCTGTAGGCCTGTATATGTAGAACAGAAGAAGATAAAATAAATAGGGAAAATTCAAATAGATTCATCAAATTTGTATTAGATTGCCTGCTCGATAACCGTCGCTTTTGGTTCCATATATTTAAAAGCAATCAAAGGTATAAGAAATATATCATTAATCTTATTCGTATTTCTATGTACAGACAGAAGCATTAATTGGTAACCCCCTCACAGAATATGTCATAGTTATCATTAAGTAGCATGTAGGTTCAAACCCGTGAAGATTTATATATTCATTTTAATTTACATAATTTTTTATTTTTGTTTTTTTTTAAGTTTATTTAATTGTTTAAATAAAAAACAAATGTTTTTTCAACACCTACATTTCTTTTATCAGGAGTAACGATACTGAAATTTCGAGCCTGTATCACACGTAACTATGGTGTAGTGGTTAGTGTAACCGAGATTCTGTCACTGCACATCGTAATGATCGTCATCGAATCCTTGCAGTGGATGTTTTTGTTTTTTAACTACTACTTAATTTTAGTAATGTAATCACATTTATTCATGTGTAATAGTGAAGTTTTTGTCTATTAGTATGAATTTAAAGTAATTGATAAAATAAAACAATAATAATAATTTCAGGTAAACAATTTAGTTTATTTTTTTCAAAAATTTGCCTTAGATACAAACAACAACACAAAAAATGTAATTAATTCTGACATGTTTTATTTTATTATTTAGCCTACTTACAAATAGCTTCTTATCCTGAAAAATAATATTCCATTTTCGATTTAGTGCTCGAGAATACACATGTTTTCATTAGATTTTCGTTTACTTTGCTAATCTAATGAATTAAACAATTTGGATCTCTTGTAAATCATGGAATACTAAATAATCAGGTAGTTTTGAAAGTAAATGAGGTCAAATGGAGTTTTTCGGACAATGTTAAAAGGTAAAATTACATTAGGGTTTAGTAGGTAGTGATATTTATCGTCCTTTATATTTTGTGATACATCGCTTAATAGCTTAAGGGCTAACGGATCGGATCTCAATTTAAAACCATTTGACCCCACATATTTTCTATCGGATTTAGGTCCGAACTTTTAGATGTCCAAGAAATAACAGTAATGTCTTCTAGAGATGAACAACCCTTGAGAAACCATCCGCGTACGATGCACTCCACAATTATCATGGACAAAATAAATTTGGGCTTCTGGATACGCGATCCGCGTAGTAACCTTCAACACTTTCAATTGCTCGTCATTCATGCGCCCAGTTATTTTTACTATTTCTCCAGGACCCATAGAGGATATCCATCTCCAAAACCTAAAAAGAAAAAAAATCAACTGTTATAATGTTTATTTAGTTCGTGTAAATACTAACTTGTTAAAAATATTATTATTATGATGAAATAATCAGAGATAAAGGTGTTCGAATTTGTTGAGAATTATCAGTATTATCACTTACCTAAAGTTATTCATGCCCTGCGGTGGAGTTCAGCAGACAGTCCTATTTTTGCTGCTCGATAATTGTGTAAGTATATCAGCTGCATGCAAATGCCTTCTGTTGATGTTGATATCAAATATTGTTGAGCAGTAGAACGAGTGGATGCAAAAGGCGAACTAGTCTGAATGTCAACAATATTATTGTGGCGACTTCACTGATTTGTATACACTCCTCCTGTTGTTTATCTGCCATTGCTTCTTACATTCACATCCCCACATTACACTTAAGCGCACGGTTTTTATCTGTAAGACAACAAATCAATACTTAAATGAAGTTAAAGATAACAAGGTTTTACTAAAAAAATATGTATTTGTTTCGTAACGATTATGACACAAGAATAATAAGTTGATAACTTACCGTAATTCAAAACGAGCAATCTCCTGATTACTCATTTGCTGTTCGAATAGCACCGCAATCTTAGTTCTCACAAAATTCTTAATTTGCATAATTTCCTTCAATATTCTTCAATTCATTTATGATTCAAACCAGTAAGTCAAGACTAGAATTGGAAATGGCTAGTGACCTTTTCATTGTTCACCAAGATTATATTTAAATCTACCCTCAAACACTTCTTTTTTTTCTTATCCAGTGTAAAGAGATCTCATAAATAAAAATCCGCTGTCGAACACTAATAACATAAAATTTCGACGCTCTGATAACTGGTTCGTTGGTTTAGTTGGTTGGTGCGTGGTCAACTTGTCATGTGAGCGATTGGATGTCTGGTTCGATTCCCACTGGGTGTTACGTTTTTGTTTCTTAGTATTTGAGTAAAAGATTTGTAAATCGTACAGTGATTTGCAACGTAAACTTTAGCTATTAGGGGGGTTACCAATTAATGCTTCTGTCTGTACCTACACATCAATCAGAAAATAGATATCTTCGTAAGTAATAACTTAAACAAACAGATTATACGATCCATAAAACAATAAAACAATATTTATATTGCTTATGCCGTCCATTTTATCACATTTCGACAAATAGGATTCAAATTTATTTGCTTACAAAACGAATCTTCAGGGAGTTTGCCTTTTACAGTAAATGCCGGCAATAAATTATAAGATAACATTGAATCGAGCGTAATAAAGATTGGTTGCTAGGCTTGCTTTGGGAAATCTGCCGATGATTGATTTTCTCTGCCTAGGAGAACGATTACCTACATTCTATTGCTGAGCGAGCTATATTAAAAAAGTTAGGTACTTACTTGGATACGATTCGAGCCGTTTCTTTACTAATTACCTAATTATTAGCAACCGTGTGGTGCCGGCATAGAATTCCACCACCCCAACTCTTCCCGTGGGTGTCGTAAGAGGCGACTAAGGGAAACACACCGGGGGGCGGGCAGCAGCGCCTTCTGCAGAACAACTACACCGAACTGCGATCCCCAACCCGCATGCCCAGCGTGGGGATTATGGGCAATAACCCCCAAATAATGATGCCATCTATGGCGCTCATTAGGGGAGGCCTATGTCCAGCAGTAGACTATTATAGGCTGGTGATGATGATGATGATGATAGCAACCGTTTCCTTAGATTATTCTGCATGTAGTACCTACACCAAAGATAATAAAACCACTACGTTCTAATCTACACCTAAGTAAAATATTTATTAATAAAATGAAAAAAGGTGGGGGTCGTAAGAAGAGATATTCTACCACAGGGGTAGAATATCATCTATTATAGTTTAAAATATCTAGTTATCTCTAGGTGGCCATCGAGTTTTATTCGTATGATTTCGGGAGGCCTATCCTATCTTATATCGTAAAATATACTTACGATTATGTTCTATAGTTTAAGGCGCCAGTTTATCTATGAAAACTAAAATCACAGTCCAAGTTTGTTTATATTCACTTTTATACAAAATCCTATTGTTTTCGTATAAACTAAAGATTGTTTTCGTATGTCTAAATACTGGTCGGTATATTTGGCTAAGAAACCTATGATTTCTTTATACTTAGTTCCACCAATGTTTGGACAATGTGGTTAATTAAACCACAGAACAATATTTACGTTTAGCTTGAAAGCGGTTTACTTCTGTGATAATGTTATTTATGATTCGATGTCTCCACTCATTGATACAAAGTCACATCTACAAGTGACAGTTACATAGTCACAGCTACAAAGTCACAGCACAAAGTGATTCAGCTAGATCTCTCATACGCTGTGACCGTAGCTCATACTCGTAAGTGGCCACTAAACTTTATTGTTGTGTTTACGATCTCGCGAAACTACGTTTTATAGACATTTTTCGACACGAACAAACAATGGCAGCACTTAACGTGTTTGTATTTTAAAATTATTATTTTTATAGGACTGCAGGGGAGTATTTAAAAAAGAAAATCTAAATTGACATGCTTCCGGCTTGGGGGCAAAATAAGGCACTTAAACGTTTGTTGGTTTTAGAGATTCTGTTGTTGGTTATTTCATTGCGTTTCCTTTTAAAATTTTCTGACGAATAAAATTATGATGATTAGAATATAGGTATCTGCTTTTTCGTCGCGTTCTGTGCACAGTCACGAAATGGTATAACACAATAGCTTTTATGTGATAAGACAATAAAAATTATCTGAAAGCTGCTGGGTATTTTGTTTATTTTATATCGTCTCACTTATGTACCTACAAGCCTTATTTTATGATAACTGCTATACTGGATACGTTTGACCAAGATCTCACCTTATGGAAAGTGAAGATTATTACAATGCATAAGCTAATCGATGACGACCTCTGTTGCGCGGTTGACGAAGGTCGTACCTGCGACGCAGGAGGTTTTCCGTCTCGCTACAAATAATTGTACGATCTGCTGAAATAATGTTCCGACCGTTCTAGTCGATTTATATGTAAAATAAAAAAAATCTATCAATGTTATATATAGTATTTTGTATTATATCAGTCATCAAGTACACTTAACAAGCTCTGATTAGCTTGGACCTAGATGATTCTGTGTGGAAATTTTCCTTGACTTAATAAGTAAGTAAGTCAATAAGTAAGTCTATTTTCTGTAGTGCATCCTATACCATGAATATTAACCCGTGGCGGCAACTTATTCGTTAGGTATCTTCCCATCCCATCTGAGCCGTATCCGGTAAGATGTGAACTTTTTATTTATGTCGGTCCACAAGGTTCTACGGCACATTTCTAGAATGTCTTTGTTATTTATCAACCTACTTGACTTCTATTTACTAAGTGAATTCTCCGAAAATTGTGTTTTAGAAAGATTTTAATCATAAAATAAAACAAAGTTTGCTATTACAGTGGATTTTTAGATATCTATTCGAAAAAGACACGAGAGATTTCTGTTGGAATATCAAATTAGATTTGGGATTTGCTCAGGTATGAGTGATGGTTTTATTTTCTACAAATTATAAGAAGAATTTTCCGAATTCATATTTCAGATCCGAAAAGGTAAATAATGTATTTTACCTTAAATAACTCACCGATTTGCAATGAGGGATTAGATTTATTAGATAAGTGGACCTTAAGTGATCTGAATTTTATGATGTCCTTTCGCAATAAGGTTTCATTTATAAACTTCAAACCATTGAATTTGCAAGGAGATTAAAAGCCTAAATTACGTAATTACTTTAACCTTTCACAAAATTTTCTTTAACGTTTCCTATGGGTAGAATTTATAAGGGTAATTTGTTAGGCACCGCTTCCTACGTCTTCGGTAAATTTCACTATGTTATGTCAGGACTCAGGTCAGGTAGCCAACGGTCTTGAGTGAACCGTAACCTAAGCAAAAAAGTTTACGTTCTTTCGAAAATATCCTGGTATTGCGTTTGCCGTCTGAGAATCCAAGTGTATTTGAATGACTAAAGTTCATCTATGATATTCGATAAAGTGAGTACCGGTAGGAAGTGGATACCGAGTCCCGAGTCCCGAGTCTTGAGATAAAGAGTGGGTTTAGATATCCCGCTGACGTAGCGGCGGGCCAGCGGCAGCGAGCGGGCCGCGAACCACCGTTTTGTATATTATCTCGCGCTACAAATCACACCGGATGTCCCAGGGAGGGGAAATGAAAATTGAGATACCGGAGAGGCATTGTTCCGTGAAAATATATCTTCTTGATATTCTCAGGGCGCGGGCCGGCGGCCGACGACGCGACGTACGGATATTGCGATAATGTTACGTCATATCGCAGGATAAAAGCACTTTTGATAACTCAGGGTAAGTCGCTTTCTTAAAGCACCCAGCGTTGTCGGTCTCGGAGTTTTGTCTTTCAGCTTATTTTGGTATCCGACTATATTCAGACGCTGTAAAGGGGATACGAATTTCCCAAAAGATTATTTTCACAATTTGACAGAAACAAAAGATTTTAAAATGTATTTTGTGGTAAGAAATATCTAAGAACCCAACGCTATTTGTGATCCTTCTTGCAGAAAAGCTAGGTAAAATAACGTGGATCAGTCGAAGGTTGCATGGCGATATGAAAGCTGGATTGGGAATCCTTTGCACGGATCCAATTCAGGTATGCATTGTTTTGGTTTGGGTTATTCTGGCCCAAATTATATTACCTACACTACAGATGAATCCCTGATAAAGGTGACCTAGTTGGATCCGCAAGATGATAAATATTGGGTTCGGTAGTCGGTAGATCTTATACATCTAGCTTAGATCCATTTACACCTACGATCTCATTCGCCATGTTTCTAAAGCCTCATTTTAATTAAACAATTCCACTGCGTGGTATGCTCAATATCCATTTATATGCGAATCGGCGGCCACGATTCAAGTATTTACCAATAAAGCAAGATTGTGATCTGACCCAGACAATGTGACCTTTCACGCCTCAAAATTCAAATTTTACGGCACGTTATTTTTACGGCACGTTTTCTTTGGATTTGTCGCATTAAAGTAATGATTATTAGCGCTATAGCCCGCACTGAAGACAGGTAGAATGGCAAGAAGCAGCGATAATTTATCATTACTACAAAGCGCCCCGTGATAAGGGCTCCTCGGTAATCCCCTGTCTTATGTAGGCGACAAGAACGCTGGAGCAAACTGTTCTGTTTCATTTCTAGGAGATGAGAAGCGATATGTATATGTCGTATGATGTAGCCGTCGAGTACGTTTCGCAGCTTACTTACGTCATTCATTCTGACGGTGAATTAGCATCTATCTAGGCATAGCCTGGACCGCCTTGGCTAGACTTTGTCGAATGTGCAAATTATAAAATTTATTTTACTAACGCAATCATTTACGCAATGAACATAGGAATATTATTAAAATATCTAATTATGTAATGTATTAAATAAAGTAGGTATATCAATCACAGTTATACAAGCTCTGCTCAGCTTGGGGCTATGACGCTGTGGGGATTGTCCAGCATTTATTATGTAGTATTTATTGATATTTCTTTTATATTTCTTCTAGCATAGACAAAAGTTGGGGTAGGGCTCTCCATGCTGCCTTTGAACAGCTACCAGAAATATTCCCAAAAAAATAAACAAATCCAGTCCGATCGCGCCGTGTCGCATAGTACTCCACCTAGGACTGGGGAAAGTTAGGACAAAGGGAAGCCGGCTCGGCCGTAGCCGGGCAAAAACTCCGGATTAACCAGGTTTTGCTAAATATTTACCTAGCACTTTAGCCGTGGGCGAGATAAGGAGCGGAACGGTGTTGGAACGTGAGATCATGCGGTTTATAATCAACATACCGTGGCTTTTGCGCTTATTAGGTTCTAACTTCTAATTTAGGCCACGCAACGGAAAATGGGAGGTGAAAAATTAGACTAGAAACATTTTAGGAATGATTGTCTTATACTAAATCTTTTCAAGACTACCGATATACTTACTTAACGGTAGAAAAAGATTTATATTTACCTGTAATAGTGGTCAAGAATAAAACAGACGTGGACAAGTTTTAATAAACATTTTCATTATGTGCCCGTTGTCGTCAAGTCAAAAACTTTATGCACTTTAGAAATCACAAAAAATAACATTACAGATTTTCTTATCTATTTCGTTATTTATGGCACATTTACTAAATTCTAACTGAAGTTAGACTAATAATACTTATAATTGGATTCAGAATTAAAACTAGGTCCCTAATCAGTCACGCAAACTTAAAAAAATATAAGTACATAGTGCTCAGGATGTGATGCGGAATACTACGTTGGTGATTTTTTTATGTAAGTTTATGCGATACTTGTAATTTGGGTTCCATAATACCAGCACCAGAGCTCCGAATACAATTTTTTAATTTTTTCAATAAAGCTAATTATTTCGTATAATGGTGGTTTTATTCTGATTATTCTTTCCTATTATAAAAGTGCCGTGTGGTGCCGGCATAGATGCCGTGTGGTGCCGGCATAGAATTTCACCACCCCATCTCTTCCCGTGGGTGTCGTAAGAGGCGACTAAGGGAAACACACCGGAGGGCGGGCAGCCAGTGCCCTCTGCAGAACAACTCCACCGAACTGCGATCCCCAACCCGCATGCCCAACGTGGGGATTATGGGCATTAACCCCCAAATGATAGTGCCATCTTTGGCGCTCATTAGGGGAGGCCTATGTCCAGCAGTGGACTATTATAGGCTGGTGATGATGATGATTATAAAAGGTAATAAGTCTTTTTAGTCTTATAGATTTGTTACAATACTCAAAAACAAAGTAGGGTTCCATATCCCCACCTCTTCCTCTATAGAAATGGTCAAAAGAACTAAAAAAATATATACGTAGTAAATAGGTACGTAGACAACCGCAGATACAGTGAAGTCAGTGAGGCGTAAACGCGTGCAAAATTTACTTCTTCAATAGCCTTATCTGGCTCCACTGGTCCCACTGGGGACTTCAAGGAGGGACTTCGTTGGAATTTAAAACAAATTTTAAACTAACTTTGATCGGATACCGCGCGGTGGCATTTGTATGGTCGCATTCTCAATCTGGTAAAATGCGGGGTGAATTGGACATCCAATACCGTTTTTTACGGAATCCCAGTCTAGCAAAAGCTGAGTTTTCATTATGTAATGGAAAAGGTTATTTCCACTCGTACTCGATGTTTCCACTCGATGGAGTCAGTGGAATTTTCAAAAGATAACCAATAATCTGATTTCGCGAAACTTTAGTGTAATATAGGTACTTCCGTATACTATAACCATTTATAAATTAATTTTATCAATAAAGTGTATTTCTGTATTTCTATATAACTTGTGTCCCTAAATACAATTCCTAAAATCGCCAAATCCTAATTATAGAATAAGTATTCATGCATTTACAAAAAATTCCCCTTGTTAAAATCTCGAAATATGTATTATACCTATAATAACCATTTATCTAGGTTGTCTTACCAAAACATTTCCTAAAAACGCATGCATTTATTAAAAACTTGGCTTGTTCGAAACACGAAATAATGAGAACTGGACTCGCCCTAGCTTAGACTAATTGTAACAAACATATTTGGACTATTGTATGAACCTACTTAGTCTGGAAATATGCAGCAGGTAGGAAAGGATCACAGCATTCGCACCTAAAAGTACCTACGGGTTGAATTAGAAATCTGCAGGATATTTACTTACATTGCATGCACAAGAGATTTTTTTCGTAGTTGATAGACCGTTTGACCACGATCGCACCTATTGGAAAGTGAAGTTAGTGTGAAGTGTGATATGGAGATTAATTTTTCTACAATCAATAAAGTGTAAAAGTTTTGTATTTTTGGAGTAGGTAGTGGAGTAGGTATATCATATTTTTTAGGTAAATATCAACTCTCCAAAAGAACAATTGAATCGAAGTTTGTAGCACATGATTTAATGGAAAATTGTTTATTATTATGGCAAATTACGTACATTCCGACAACATTTCCTTGTAGAACGCAGAAAATTCTACAGAGCTATATATAAGTTTATTTTAATTTAGTTTCACAAACATACTACAACGGCGCTGATTTTCAGACAGATCCTGGGTGTGGTCATGTGGTGGCAGAAAGGCTTCTCACATTTCCATAATTCCCTGAGGTACCTACAAAAAGAGACGAGTATGAAGGTAAAAGTATAAAAGGCAAGGGACATAGGAGGTTGAAACAAGAGTAAAAGAGTAAAAGATATAAAAATATTTAAAGTAAAGTGTATGGAAAAGGATCACACACTGTAACTGAGAAACTGCATTTTAGATAACTTATTTTATTATATTACCTACATATCACTACATAGTATAAAACAAAGTCGCTTACCGCTGTCGATCCCGATGTACCTATGCTTGGATCTTTAAAACTACGCAACGGATTTTGTTGCAGTTTTAGTACCTACTTAATAAAATAAACGATTTCAAACCACAAATGAACAATACAGAACCTGGGCGGATGAAGCGTGACGCACAGTCTGTGGCCGACCTAATACAGTTATTAAATATTTTTAGGCTCGCCGATACGAGCTAGCCCAGATTAGTGAAAGTCTACACCAAAAAAAAACTCAATCTGTCGATGCATGATTATCAGATACGGGGAGGCTCCTCAGAAAAACGATCCTAGACATCGTTTTTCTGAGGGAGGCTCCACTTCAGTTGTGACGTTGTCAATGTCATTTTGACAGAACCAAAGACAGAAGGCGTCTATATCTCTTTGGTATCAAGGCCCTTGCAAACTAGTGTTCTGTGCTTGCAAACGACTAAAGCTTCATTAGGCTACCGAAAATACCAATTGCGTCTGTACCTATATTTTTTATCGTCTGTGGGGGAAAAAGTTAAAAGTAAAATATATTTATTTCGTCAAAACATAAATAAAGAAATTATACTTACATAAAAAATAACCTTAAACTAAGAGGAAAACTGTAAATATTTTTCAGTTTCCCTCGCAGCATGTGTTAAGGTGATTGGTTAGATCTCTTCCCCGAAATCGTTAATTCCGCGTAGCAAACTTTCCATTCGCATTTTTCCCCACTCGAACTTTTACCCATTCTCCTTTTTATCATTCATAAATAATTTCAGCGTCATAATTTCCTAATAGCGTAGGTACTTATCCGATCCTTTTGTTGAGATCTAATCACTCGTCAAGAACAGATTTTTCCGTGGAGTACTCTGTGGTTTTGTTTTGTGTTATGTATATTTTGTTTTGGTATATGAAAAGTGATAAATTAATGGCAGTGGTGCTACCTAGAAAGCCAGGCATGTGATAAATGTGTTACCTACATACAACATTTACAGAAGATCCATCAAACGGTATAACATAAACCGGTAACGTTTTCTTTCATAAAGCACCAGCTAAACACCAGTGGATTCCCACCCAGCTCGCCCTTTTGCTGGTCGTGCGTAAGAAGAGTCAAAGGTAATGTATCTGATCACTTTAGTTTAGCTATTTTGGGTAGAAAACAATATTATTTTACAGTCAATGTTACAACAGTACGTTTCCATTATATTAGGGGGAGGGAGGCATTCCAACCTCCGCTGGGCGATACGAAGTTCGTCATCTACGGTGAAATCAAAATGTTTCATTATTTATCTGGTAAAATTCTGGGTATAATATACCTAGTATTGTTATAGTTAGTAACTTTTTCTAGGACAAAGTTAGTTAATTGGGTGCGTTTAGCTCTTACTTTATGATTCTGTTTGTATGCAGTTGGCGCTAGCGCGTGAAATGACGCGTTTGACTCAAAGTGGCAATGATAATCTCTCGGATGACTCCCCAGGGAGGTTTTTAGAAACGCGCTGAACTATGCTAATTTGAGTTCGCGATTATAGAGGACTCACTAAAGTGGCATAATATACCTATTAATTAATTATCGATGAGTTTTGTTCCACTATAAAACATAAACAAAAACTCGATCGCTACCGATGCATCCGTTGTATCAATTTCAACAGAAATTATCCAACCATTCCTATTTTACAACCTGTATTGGCCAAAACGCCTATCCTCATTATCCATTCAACGAAAGATCAGTCAACCCTCTCGGTGCATTGAGCCTTATAGAGGAATCCTGTAGCTAAAAGCGGAGTCGAAACCGGCTAATTTGGCTCACGGTGTGAAATGGACCGAGTCATTCCCTCACAAAGCGCCACTAATGCGGCCCCGTCCGATTTCGACCCGCAATTATATTTGCATACCACCTCTTGCTCACACAATGATACGGACACCGGCCAAAAGGTGAACTCGATTCAGATTATGAAATAAGCGCCGGACGCGGAAGTGTCTAAAAAAATTTTTTCGAACTTTTACATTTTGTGACGTGGCAATTTTGGAGTTTTTGTACTGGTCGTCAATGAAACGAAAAGACAAAAGGATTTTCAGTATCGAGCACTTAAACTTTAATTAAGTTTCGTGACGCCATAGCCAGCATTTTTGTTTTTAATAATTTACGAGTATAATGGACAGTATCATCTAGCTACGCAGAGCTTGTATTATGCGTACTCATCATCATCATCAGCCCATATTAGTCCACTGCTGAACATAGGTCTCTCCTCGTGAACGCTTATGGGTACTAAGTAGATGATTGGTATACTTTATTAATACAATACATAACATTGGTAGCCGCTTCATAAAACAACAAAAAAATTGCTAAGTTGCGCAACTGTGAGGCCCGGTATCGACAGCCCGCGCTGTTAGTCTTTTAGCAAAATGTGCAAAAATTAAAATTGATGTTTTTTGCAGTAAGTATATCTAATTTAGACTCGAATTGGCTGAGGCAAATTTCATGTAGACAGGATAGAATAAAATAAAATATAAATTCGAATTTTATTTAACTAATTGTCGGCCTTTTTTTGTATACAATAACTACATTTTGTATACAACAACAACAACATCAGCCTATATTAGTCCACTGCTGGACATAGGCCTCCCCTTATGACCGCCATAGATGGCATTATTTATCATTTGGGGTTTTGCCCATAATCCCCACGCTGGGCATGCGGGTTGGGATCGCAGTTCGATGGAGTTGTTCTGCAGAGTTAGTTGTAAGTCGCCTCTTACGACCGACGCCCACGGGAAGAGTTGGGGTGGTGAGGTGACATTCTATGCCGGCGCCACACGGCATTTTTTTTTGTATATTTTATATTTAGTATTTTCAAAATAACATGTAAGTACCATAGAAACTAGTTGTTAAAATAAGCATAATGATAATAATAAGAAATAATGGTAGAAAATCCACACAGCATCATCTAGCCCCAAGCTAAGCAGTGCTTGTGTTATGGGTACTAGATGACTGATATACATAATACAATATTATTAAATAGATAGATATTTTTTATTATACATATGTAGAAAACTACCAGAACCCCTGAACAAATATCTGCAGATCGTACAAATATTTGTCCCGAGGCTGGAATCGAACCCGCAACCTCCTGCGTCGCAGGCGGACCTTCGCCCACCGCGCCACAGTGGTCGTCAATAAAACAATAAATTAAGAACGGTTTCATAAATTTTACTTACACTCGTAAACTCTGGGCACAAAAGATGATGACTTGTCACGGAAAGATTTAATTACGGATTTAGCGCCTTTTTAATTTACCTACTCAACATGTAAAGTAACGACGGTATTGTTTTAAAATGATTGCATTACAGTAGGTTAAAGCGAGACAAATATAAAACAAATGAAAACTTATGCGTAGAGTGCGAGACAATCGGCCCGATATGGACCTCCGCACATCGAGGGAAAAAGGACAGAAGCTGCCCAAAAAGGGCTTCTGCACTGCTGAACGGGTGGTTATTTTTTGTTATGTAAAGAAATACTACTAGAACATCTGGAACAAATATTTGTAAATCGTACAAATTTACAATTTACAATTTCATATTGGGGCTTTGCGGAAATCCATTGCAAAATATAAGTATGAAAATATTAATAACCACGCAAATACTTCCTAGACAATTCACGAATAAATAGACCACACATTTAAACATTTAATGTAAAAACATTCAAAATACTAATAAAAAAATCTAATTCTGGTTTGGTTATTTTATTGTAATTTTCTTTATTTGGTTTTACCCGAAATAAAAAAACAAAATAAACCTAATAATATAGGTACTTTCCAAATATCGATTAAATTCCTTCCTGCAAACGCCTGCATTACCACGACACGGACAAACGAACAAAAGGCGAGTCAATGTAGTTGAATTTCGCCCGGGCTTTGATGACGGGATCAGACCAATCAAAGCGCTACGCTTCAGTCGTTACCCGCTACAATCATAGTATCCGGGTATCCGAATGCGGTTAGCATCGTTTTCTGACTACCATGGGAGATTACCTGTCATTTGCAAATCCTCGGGTAGTCTACATCAATACTATCTATACTAATATTATAAAGGAAAGATTTGATTGTTTGTATGTAAGGCCCAGAAAGTACTGAACCTATTTGAAAAATTATTTCACTATTAGAACCCTACACTACACCAGATGAACATAGGCCACAGAATATTTTCAAAAAAGTTTGGTTGCAATGATCGTGAGTCGAATGTCATTACGAGACGAAAATCACTATTTTTCAAAATTTTTTGTTTTAAGTACTTTTTCTCGCAAAATGTAGGGACATTTTGCAAAATCCTATTATAGTTAGAATGTCATTTTATTTATTTATGTTTTAATTTTATTAACCATGTAATAAATCAAAACTAGGTATAAAAATTGGATTTGGATCCCGATTTTTCAATATTTTATGAAACATTTAATTAATTGGAGAGAAGGTATAAAAAAATCGACTGTGATCCCAACTTTTCACAATACTTTGCTTAATAATAATTTTAATTATTCTTCTTATACTATATGTAGGGCCTACAGAAAGTAGAAAAGTACAATGATGTCTCGGAATTCAGCACAGATATCAGAAACTCTCTATGGAAGATCTCTATGGAATTCAGGCTTGTACTTTTCCGAGAATGAAAAAATCACACATGTCGCCGCCCCCACCGAATAAAATCGTAACCGAAAAAACAAAATTTTACAGGAAAAATAAAAAACCGTTTTTTTTAAATAACTCCTAAAATACTTTACTTTTCGGGTTCATTTTAATACCAAAAGATAGCAATATTTTTTTTGTATATGCAATATAATTTAAATTATAACTGTGTTTACGAATGCAGAGTAATAAATAAAAATATGTTTTACCAGAATCAAGAGCATAATTTTACACCGTAAAGTAACATTACAATTTTATTCGCGGAAATTGTCGATAATAGCCTGTACAGTAATAGGTCTTCGCGATCTTATTGAACTCAAAATAGTGATGTTGGTTGTATCGGTAATGCAATGTTACCATTTTTTTCGGTACTCAATTAAGCTTAAATGAGTAACGTAAATTTGCAATACGTTTATATTCCTTGGAGAAGATAATAAGTTTGGTGAATGTGAAAATAGGTTACTGTAAAATTATTTGCATTTTGGGAATCGGTATTAAAAGAAAATCGAAGGAAATACAAAAGTTATCCTATTATTACGGATATTTAAAAGATTTTTGTGATAACAACCGATACCGAGTGCTCCCAGGGAAGTTCTAGTGCTCGTCTCCGCTTGCAGAGACGTAAATCTGGACGTGAACCTTAAGCTGTGGTATTCTAAAAGAACCAGATCCACACTTATTGGTTGCGCTTCATTGGCCGTTCTGAGTGGAGTCGCAAGAGATGCATCTTAAGGTAGACTCGGCGGTGAAGGTTCCTAATGGCGTTATAACGAGAAAAACCCTCGTTATAACGGCAAAGACGTTTGCGCAGGAATTGTTTATATCCGGCATTTAAGCCTATATTTTGAGTAATCCATCCGGTATTCGACAAGCCACAGTCTGCCACTTTTAACAGTTTTCAATTATGTCAGGCGTCCGCACTGTCTCCTAGACCCAAAAATTCTTTTTTTCATTTTATTTCCTTATATCTCTATACCTGAAGGATATCATGGATATGATTTTCGAGTATATCATATTGTGCAAACGAGGATTATACACGTTCTATGTAGCCCAGCCTTTAAAATTATCTCTCATAAAGGGCCTCTGTCCTGTTGGCTACGGGCCCACGCATGCCTCCCAAAGGACCGAGACTCTATATGGCCCGTGATCGTGGAAATGAGATAAAATAATGAAAAACCTTTATGCAGATAACGTACAATGATTTCTTAAGTCTTACATACTAGGACATGTTATCTGTTTCCCCTAGTTTACACAAAATCCTCTTTTAGCTTCTTCCATTCGTTTCTATCCTTGGAAATTTTCGTCTTTCCATTGATGGATTTTATTTATGTCTTATTCCCACCTTTTGACAGGTCGTCCAAATTTTCTATTTTGATTCCTGGGCTTAATGTAGTCGTAAATGTAATAGTTTTATTCGAATTTTCAGTTCCTCTTAAAGTTTGACCGATCTAGTTTTTTTCTATGAAAATAACATAGTATATTTTCATTGCTTCCCTGATAACTGTGTACTCTGTACTCTGCCTGATTGTATTCATAGCAAACTTCTCTTCAAATACCTATCACCGACCAATCTGATAAACATCCGACTTTCTATTATGCGCTTTCCTCAGGTCCCATGTTTGGTTTATTAAATTAAAAAATTGGAAAATATATTTATTTTAAAGTTTCCTTTAAATTTTCAGACAAAGCTCTTTGTTTTTTATGATTATTAAATGACCAGTATCTCTTGCAAGCATTCTCAATTCTTGTTTCTATTTATTTTGTTGTTAGATGATTTGGTGAGATAAAGTTATAGCAGATAAGGATTTTTCCGAGATAAGTATATTCCTTAACATACCGACTCTATTGTGCTGAGTGTTATTGGTTAACTTAATTTTCATAGATGCCCTTCTTTTCCTTTTTTAAGGCCATAATTCTACCAATTGAGGTTTTGAAATATTTCCTCAAAATCTGCTTTCGTTATTTTCCAGTTTGACGGTTGTAGAGCTTAATTTGTAAATTTTTCTAATGATCCTTGTATTTTAAATGCTTTAGTTGCCTTAGCAACCACCTTGCCATACTTTTTTTGTGTTCTAGGGTTTTAAAGGCATTGGACAACCTTTTGGCTGGTTTTCGTTGAGAATTTTTGTGATTCGGCCAACAATTGTTTTGGAAAATATTTTATAATGTATATGCTTGTCATCAAGCTGATTGGCCAATAATTACTTGTAGAATTGTAATCCTCTTTTTATGGATACAATAATTATTCAGTTTTTTTTTTCAGATTTATTACTTCATTGAATATAATTCTGAGAACTGTGATGATTGCTTCTCTGGTAGCTATTAAGAATTCATTTGTGTTGATGGGTCCGATGGCACCGTGGGTGCTTTGTTTAATAAAACTTCGCTCCTACCTAACTCCTACCTCTCTTGGAAATATTGTTGAAACCTAATCTTCATCAGCTTTCAGCAGCTTTGTCTCTGGCACATTATTTTGGCTCGTGTACAGATCTCAGTAGGATTCTGTAGCCCTTGCGAGTGTGTTTGGTCGTTTTGTTATGCAGTATCCGTTTTTGTTTTTGATCTGCGGTATCCCTTCTCTGTGGCGGTTAGGATTTTAATATCAAGCACTCGAAATCTTGGTAAAGAGTAGAAAACAATGGGGGCGCAGAAAGAAGACAGATCTCAATGCACGTCACTGCACACTGTATTCAAATAGACTTCTAAATTAGAGCACAATATTATCATCGTTGAACGTTAGCTCATGCTAGGTAATGGTCATGTGCTATCACTTTCTTTTACGTAAGACGAAATGAGAGCG
Organism: Eupithecia pulchellata; assembly: GCA_963931895.1. NCBI lineage: Eukaryota > Metazoa > Arthropoda > Insecta > Lepidoptera > Geometridae > Eupithecia > Eupithecia pulchellata. The sequence goes on along the minus strand of OZ007528.1, from coordinate 5,969,294 downwards.
ATGTTAAAAGACGTTGCTTTGGCTACTATAAGCTTGCCAAAGCCACATCCCGGGATTTCATAATCTATCATTAAGTGAGTAAATCATCGCAACCTACTATCCCTACATAGATTACGATGGCTTTTTTTATATTAAAAATACATTAATAGATGTAACCATTGCAGATATTTTGAATTATATAAAGTAATAAACTATACTGTAATAAAGAACTTCAAAGAAAACCTGAATAAGAGGGTTTTCTACTTTACGAAACCTAAGTTTTTTACTTCTTTCCCGAATAAAATCGCAATCGCATCTTACAACAAAAAGCGAGAAATCGAGGAGTGAGTATTAACCTGTTGCGATGTTGTTCGGATCAAAATGTTGTTTTTATTTTTCGTTTAATAATAAAGTAAAATCCATTACAAAAAGCCTATCTCAAGAACTACTCGTACGATTTGCCTGAAAAAAATTCACAAGGTGTAATCGCACCTCAGGAACAATTATTTCAAATAAAAACACTTCTATCGTAATAGTCGGTAACCATATTATTCGGTGGGGGCGGCGATGTATATACGCGCGAAAAACAATTACCATCGGGTAAAGCCCAGCAACAGAAACTTCGTTGCGTTGTCTGTGGCGGAGATTCACCCTGAAGCGGTATTTAAATTCAAAAATCAAAGTCCTTAGCTTATGACGTCTATCCAATTTAAAAGCGTCGATAACGTTTGAAACTTGTGCCAAATGCCCGGCCGGAAAACCGCTTTCATTTCAGACGTGGAAATCGGTACCTGTTTTCCGCAGGCTTTAATAACCGGATCCTTTCAAAGAGGTATCAGCGCGACGAGCCGAATTGCACAACAAAGGTAACAAGAAGAAGAAAAAGGCTACTTATGTTGTAGCCTTTTTCCACTGGTCCAAAGATTTGAAATCTTTGTTCTTGTCATTGGTTATGACAATAAACGTTAGTTTATAATTATTTGATTGCTTGCCTTACCAACTATTTTAATTAGGTATTTGGTATTTATTTTAAATATTTAATCAGCCAAAAAACTATTTGGCCTGCATTATATGTGCATTATATTATTATGTTTTGGTCAGCCATAAAATATAAACCATCAGCAATACTTGATCGGCAACTGAATTGTATTTGATCTGACATGTAAACAATAGTAAACAAATAGTTGTTTGATCTGCAAAATTAATGTTTGGGTCAGCAGATTTAATGAAATGATCAGCAGGATTTATGCAATTAATTTTTGTCAGCGTATATCAGTCATCTGGTCCATAATATAAGCTATGCTTATCTTGGGGCTAGAAGATGTTGTGTGGATTGTCCAGCATTATTCATTTATTTAATATTAATTCCGATTCAGAAAAACACATTTCCTAACTACCGACTCATAAAAATAACAATGAGATGCAGCCAGGGTCTTGAAACTTCAGACTTGAATTGATATGGATCTGTTGAGCTACCTGGAGATTGTTTGCAACATTTGCAGTTAGCTTGATTGATTTAATAGCAAATACTGGTTCTAGTTTAGTTATTTCTGTAATTATCTTTTTTAAATAAAGGTTTTGCGCTATAAAAATAAAGATACAATATAAACTAAATATAAAATATCTAGTGGTGAATCAATTCGTTACAAGTACCCGCCCACATTCTGTTATTGCAGATATTCTAGAACGTATTTTTCGCATTTTTGTCGCACTCCAAGAATTTTCTTTTAGAGTTGCTACCATCATATCAACACATATTGCACAAATCCACAACATAGGCCTCCCACGCCAGAACAGCAATAATACTGGAAAATATTTTATCTTCGAATGAGAAATGCTCGACTATTTCAAAAGAAATTAAACTGAACAGATATCAAATGTTAGGTAGGTACACAAACAGGTAACGTTGAACAACATAATCAATTTAAGTGATTCTCGATATTGACCGAATTTAAAAAAGGAGAAGGTTGTTTAGGTATTCCGCTGTGTATTACTATGCTTTTTTGCCATTTTTATCTCATTCTGGTCGTATATTTTTACTTTTAAACAGACATTGAGCAGAACCTTGTTTTAAACTTTAAATTTAATATTTAGTTATTATAAGCGCAGTATGCCATGTTTATTTTTCTCACCTAGTGTTGTGCCTGTAACTAGTCATCGTTTTATTCATTATAATTAAAACCGTTTAGGTATCTACCTACCTAGACATTAAGGTATGCGACGGGCTTTTTATTTCTGTCATAAACATAATTTATCTAAGAACCATTGATTGGTTAGGGGGTAGGTACCTTCGCTTTGTGATCAGAACCCGGACTTACAACAATCTAATAATGAAACGGACTATAAGGAAAACTGTTTCATTGGCAAAGAATAAACAACTGCCAAAATCTTTCTCTTCCAATAAATAAAGGATTCTTGTAACTTGTGCACGTTATACGAGCATTGTTATCGTTATATTCGTTTAGATTTGTAGTGACACTACTGTTGCCGTTTGTCCACTGCCGACGTCAACGAAACGATATTTTTCAGGTTGATTTCAAGATGACGTCGACCGTTTGTCCACTGCCTCCAGCATGTCACCGATAAATATATTATTATTAGGGCTAGTTCAGCGATAGCGATAGCGTTACGGTGATAGTGTGTGTTCACCGCGACGATCTCGGTGGTTTAGTTAATAAATACTTATGCTGGATAATCCACACAACACAGTATCTAGTAGCCGACGTATAATGTTATTCTAAAATAGAGTTATATATAAGGAAGTGTCATACATAGAATCTTGCGCTAACCCATGAAGATCAATCTTAAAAAAAAATCGGTCCTTCACAATCTCAGACCGCCCGAACTAGTCGAACTACTACTCGTATCTTCGACGCCGGCGCCACCGGGTCTCCCGCGGTTGGATCACGTGACGCTCGGGTGACGGGCGTGCCGTGGACTAGCGACCATAGTGAATGCACGTTTTGTATACCTACCGAATATGGAATGTTGAACACAGTAAGACAAATACCCAGTAACATTGTTTATTACCTGTCTCCCACTTGTCAAACATTCAAAGAGAATAGATACAGAGTAAATATTTTTCAACTGACGCGATCTGACTGAACACATAATTATTATTAGTTCGATTTTAACGGGTATTTATCGCGTTTAATTACCTATCAGCGGAAAAAATAAGTAATTAAACGCGATAAATACCCGTAAATAAGTAGTACTAATAACTATACAGAGTAGAAGTGCAAAAACGAGATAATAGGAGATGTGAAGAAAATCCATCAATAGAACTCGAGCTCCGTCTCGTCTGTAAGTGCGACGCGAGTCCTCTTTCTTTTTAGGTAAAAGGTCCATCGGGTTAAGAACGGATGCTTTTTTTAGAAAACCATTAGTATGTTACAAAATATTTTTTTTCTCGCTCGCCCAACTACAAAAATACCAAAGTTTTGTTGAAAACATAGGCCTATAAACCAGAGTTTTTGACAATTCTCTAAACGTAAAGATGACAGAGCTAGGTCTGACTAAAGTTACAATATTTTTTTGAAAACTCAGGGAAAGATCGGACGTTGACGGGGTAACATCGGTATACCTTCTAAAACCGTTTCTGTAGCTCTGATCTTAAGCGCTATCACATAGAAATATCCGGTCTAACCAAGAAAAACACAGATACCTATTTTTCTATATAATTGTTAATATGTCAAGTTTTAGAGCTGAAAACATTTTTCTTTTGCTTTTATATGAAGATCCGAACTTTACCCATTAAAATTTGAACGGGGAAAGGTCGGATCTCAGTCCACAGACGGTTTTAGGGTGTCTAATACACTGAAATTTGTTAACAAGTTGCCATATGATGGCTTTATGATATAAAACTCGTAAAAAACACAGCAGTTACACTAGAATTTCAAACAAAAAGTCGACGGGGTAAGTCCGGATTTTGAAAAAATGACACTTTATGTACCTTTCCCATTTTCGCACAAAATAACACGCATCCATCCACCTCAGCGACTGACGGTAACTGAGGAGAGGGGCTCGACAAAATGGCGTTTCTGACTATGTTGCCAACATCTTAAAAACACCCTAGATTAGGGAGTTATTAGATTTATCCGTTCTTAACCCGAATACGATCTTCCCCCGATACACAATAATTTTTCTTTACAGACCAAGTGTCCAACCTCGCTACAAACTGTCGTGTCGTCTTCGGTGCGTTCATTTCTGATGTACGTCGCACACGTTATTGTATCGCTACTCTGTCGCCGTTGTCTCGTTGTCGGTGTCGTTTCGTTGACGTGGGCGGTGGACAAAGGCATGGCATAACTCTTGGAAATGCTGCGTCACGCCTTTATTGGATTTATATGAGTAGAGAATGTCATCCAAGGCTCGTTTTCACAAATTTCGTCGAACTCACATTTTGTTAAATTTTAAATTCGCGTTTATGTTTTTGAACGATGATGGCACTAACCGTCTAGTTTGTTTCCCAAATATTTGCAAAGCCAACGTGTTGCGTTAGCTTCCCAACGCAAAACTCATTTAACGCATTTACTTCCCAGCCCGCAGGACCTGCAGATGGACAGTGCATTCTGGGCTATGAAAGTGTTAAAACGCTGTAGGTACATTATCAAATGCTGCGTACCCACCTGTCGAATATCTGGACTCTGGACACTGATGAAATTCAAGCAATCTTTTTAAGATTTGTGAAATGATGCTTAAACATGTATTTGAAAAACAAGTTTGAGTAAAATATTCAATCGTATTTTCAATTTATGTCGTAACGCTCGATACGAGAACTAAGCCAGTATTCTCGCAAGCACGTCATCAAACTCAATCAAGCAACGACTATTCCCTGGTTGATTTGGTTAAACATAAAAATAGGAAAAGGTAGAAATGAAATGAATTTAAAATGAACATATTCCTATGAAGTGCTACAATTAGTCACTTGCGTACCTGATTAATTTAAGTTCTCGACCGTTCCAAAAATAAAATTAATAGTTCACAAGTATTCATGAAATGCCTAAACGTTTCGGTAATAAACCTTACTAACTTTTAAAAAAACTTAAAAATTTTAGTTTGGAACTTAAATTAAGTTAGTAATTCTTATTAAATTTTGATGTTTGATTTTACCTAACAATGTTCCAAAACCTATCTGCCTTGGTTAACCCCTTTCGTCAACATCGAGTTTACAACCAGTCTGCACTAACGCTGTTAACAGATAAAAGTCGCCCTGAAATAAAATTCTGAACTAGGGAACCTACCTACTCGTACAGTTTAATTTGTTCGAAAATTAGTTTTTGAACTCGTTCACGCATTAACTTTTAATAAGGTGCGAGCTCGTTGTAGACGATTGTACTTATTCGGTTGATAAGATACTCAAATTAAATGTCTAGGGTCGTAGGAGGCCACAGATTGAAAAACAACAAGCAGAGTGTGTATTTAATAACACCTAAAAACCATTTATCGCCCCTATAAGTAAAGAACATCGAGTGCCAATATTGTTTTATACTTGAGGCATCCTTGAGCGAGCCTTTGATCTCGCACGATGAATTCTACCTACTACACAACGTCCTACCTAACATAGGCGGCGGTAATCCATTGTTGCCTTCACTACACAGGCCTGCAATGTATTCAAGTTTAGTCGATTAAAGCTACCACAGAATACCTTCACCATCCACATTCTATTGGAAAAATGTGCTGAGCACAATAGAAGTGCACGCGAGGATTTGCGCAAACGAAACGTTGCAACAATTTTATTTGCCACTATTGTGGCCTATTTATTTATTCTGTGCCCAACCAACGGAAAACAATTCCTTGATGGATTGTACGGGTATGCTGAAATCCGATAATTAAATGGATTAATAGAGGTACAATCCGCATGCAATATTTGAAATCGTAATGAATCCCCATACGCAATGAATAATCGAGCGTATCTCTACAGAGCAGATTTTTGTTATCTATGGTTAAGTATAAACTAGTTTTATGAAGTACGGTCTATACAATTTGCAGGAATTAAGATCTAAAGTGTTGACTGTTGGAACAGAAATGAGAGTAATGGGTAAAAAGTAGGTACAAATAAACTTACCGCCCATTCAGTGTTTCGATTTGTTGTAAGCGCTTTCAGGACTCTTTGGGATAAATTATTTCTTGGTAGCATTGTTTCTACTTCAGTTGTTGATTTATATTCCACGCTGGACGAGCATTCAAAGCGACAAAGTACTTTCTTTGAGATACAGATAGAAATCAAACTGCCGTTTTATTTTAGAAAACCAACTAGTACTCTGCTGAATACGAGCAGTTTTTACCAGAAAGGCTGCCAGTTTTGCTTTCAAGTGTTGTTTTATACGACTCTAATTTATAAATGCTCTGGAACGAGCTAGAGGTTGCTCATAATTAAAGACTCACCTCTTAATCATTCTCTTACAAAAGACCCTAAAATTAAACCTGCATATTCGTACACATGCTCCATTTTTACTCGCTATTTGTACGTGCTCGACGTCATAAATTAGGTCTACAAAAAGGAAACATTATGAGCCGCGACGCCGCCAGAGGCACACCTTTTCTCATTATTTCGCGTTTTCGTTTTAGAATAAATAGGAAATTGGACGCTGTTTTGACGTAATTAGGTTGAAACCTTAGAGCAAGCTTTCAATCTCTAGTCCGTTTTATTCCGAGAATAAGTTGAAACTTAAAATAAAACTTCAACGTTTCATCACTTTACTAAGCAAGTCGTTAAAATAATAAATAAAGTATCCCAGAATCTTAACAAAATATTTAAGCTTCGAAGCATTTATTTTGTTAGTTAAGAATGTCTCATCAATTTTTAGAGAAAAATTATGTAGTCTTCGAGAAAAATGCAAATAAATATATTTGCAGACCCGGCCCGCGGGGATGAATAAGGGGCCATTTCGACGTCAATCAAGTAAAATTTGTCAAGAAAATTCGAAGAGTCTAAAATATAATAAGCAATAATATTTCATGAGAAAGTTCTTTATTAATAGAATAAGATGCTTTGCATCCTTTAGTTTATTCATCAAAACTTAAAATGCAGGGTTGTTGAGTGCAGATTATATTTTTGACAAGATTAAAACAATCTTGACCGAAATCTTTTGACAAGATTAAAACAATCAAAATTAAATCAATCTCAATCTCCAATGTTTGTTGATTGTTTCTTGCATTTATTTATTATGATGTTATTTGTATTTAATATTTATTGCAACTAGCTTGATAACCTCTGTCTTTTGCTGTAATAAATACTTTTTAATTTATTTTACCTACCTACCTAAAACGTCATTAATGTATGAGACATAATATTATCACAAAAGCTTTTTAAGTTACCGTCTTAAAATTTTCTTCGCCTAAGTATAATAGCTCAGTTCATTCCTCAGATTAAAAGAGTGAAAGAAGAAAACTTCGCAGGCGTGCGAAGATATCTTTCCGCCGGCTGCACTTGCATAATATTTTTTATTATAATATGTAAGAACTTTGTATTTGCCTTTTGGTTTCTTACAAGTCTGCAGATAATTTACTTTTTCAACTTTACCGTATTCATTATTTTTCAATGGTAAGTAAAGTTAGGTAAGATCACAGACAATTATTATGATTTCGTCTGCGATCAAAATGGAAATCATAATACTTTCATATTTTTATACTTATTACAAAAAAACCTGAAGCTCTTTGGTAATATTTTGTGTGTAAGCTGCCTATTGGGTTTTTCGTTGTAGTCTACCCACTCGTTTTTATCCGCAGCTTATATCCAGAGGCCGTTTACTTTGCCCCTTAAGATTGTGTTTTTATACAGTTCACCACATAAATACAACCCTTGACACTCTAGTTTATTTTATCATGAGTTCAGTGAAATTGAATTCTACTCTATGCTCCATAAAGTGAGTGCATAAAAGCTACTTCGGAGCTATACTAAAATGTTTACGAAATTACTTTTCGTGATTGCTTTTTGATGAATACGATCAACGAAATTGGGATCTTCTAGCAAATGCCCCGAAGCCGTTTACGACAGAGTCATTAATTAGCAATATTGCGTTCGAAATGTGCAAAACACAAATAATTTATTAATTAGATACTAACCAAACCAGTGTTCATATTTTTATAGCTTCACTGACCTATTCATGTTCTCAATAATAATCGGTATCCTTATAATTAGATATACCAACTAGGCAGTCAGTCGTAGTACCAAGGTAGTCTTTACATAATGATTGTCTTTCTTCTATTTCGCTTTCGAAAAGATTCTAAAATGTTTCTAAACAGTTTTTTGTTGCGAACACGGCAAGTTCATTAACCATTAATTGCAATCGATAGAGCGGTTTCAAAAGAACTTCGGAACAATAGAACCGAAGACAAACGATGTCGAATAAGTTTCAGAGCTAAGTAGGAAATCTAGCGAGCGAAATGCAATTATTCTTATACATGACGGTCTTTAGTGTCTAAGAAATATACCCGGATATTAACTAGCTGTGCCGGTGGCTTTCACATTTGGCAGGATTCACATTTTTATATATCTGTTTTATTTATTTTTCGCGCCATAACATTATAATTATACTATATATCGGTGAGAGCCCAACAAAATCGACCCAGCCAGTTCGGAGATCAGCTCAAAAACACTCACAGATTTTTAAGATTAGTAGAAAACTCTATACTTACTAACAGAATGTTAAATTTTATTATATACAATAAGTTGCTAATCAGTATTTTTCTCAATCTGATATTATCATTAATAATGAAAAACAAACGACTTTTAGCTTGGATTGATTAATATTGTATTAAATTACATCTATTGTAATTAATCAGACAGAACCAAAAGTTTTTGCTGCATTTATTCTTTCAGTTGGTATTTTTCTGCTTCTCAGAAAGTTTTATTATGTAGATGTATTAGATCCACTCCAATACCTTGCATAACTAAAGGGAATCAAAATTCTTTAACCAAGGAATTAAAAACATTGTTTCATGGAACTGAATATAACAAAAAATATCTAGGACAAAGTAACATTTCGATAGAGCTTTGTTCCTCTGGGGGAAGGTTTATCAAACTTTTTTATTTTTCGAGGAATTTTTCTAAAATGATTCTTTTCAATACCTACCGGACAAAATGAAGAGATTACAAAGATTACATTGGAATTAAGTTATTGAATATCGGAAAGGGTGATTTTGTTATAACAAAACAATTTTAAAGGTGCCTTCCTTACTTAATCTGTTCCTTGATAACCTACTTTTGCAAGATTTTAAGACGTAAGTTTTATAAAATCTTTTTGTAAGAGTTAGTTCGTTTTGGAAATTATAGGAGGCAAGACATCTTTACAGGCATACAATAAAAAAGGACTCACGATTCTTTTATTAAAATACCTACATAAATTTCTATTAAAAAAACATTTTATCGATTAACTACACATTTTTGCAGACTCCCGTTACAGAATTAAAGTACCATTTTGTTTAATCATAATTGATTAAACTTTATTATGTAAATGTTTCAATTAAATTTTTGTCACTTGTAATCGCCCCGTCCAATGGCCACGGTCAGTTATAAGAACCATTATGGCCGTGACCATGACATCGGTGTTTGATAGTATTAGACCTTAAATTCTTACATCTGAACATTCATTGTGAACCCAACCGTCTCGTCTCAGTCAATAGCTTATCGCATCTCTCCCACAATACATCATTCCAACAATGACGTCGCCAGCCAGTCTCTTGCGAAGACTCGTTAAAACAATCGTAATTAAGTCCCTCATTTATTACTTTACTTGCTACTTGACGTTAATATACGTGATATGATACGCTACATGACAATAACAAGAGATTTCTAAGTGCGATTGTGTTTTATTAAGTATATCAGTCATCTAGTACCCGTAACTCTGCTTAGCTTGGGCCTTGATGATGTTATGTAGATTGTCCACCATTATGTATAATTTTTATTTATTCGTGCCGTTGTTTTTCTTAATGAAGCCTAACAGTTTTTTAGTAGGTAAGTTTTATTGAATCATTTTGAATGAATTACGTACTTGTATAGATCCAAGACAGTATAAAATTACAAGTAACTTGTTAACACAGATTCACAGAACACTATATGTATAAGCTTCCTATTTAGATTTCGATTCTTATTAAAGTTAACTTAATAATGAAAAAAATATTGCCTTCGGAAAAGTTATCTACCGACACAACACGTACTTACCCTAAATATATTTGTGTTTAGCAATGTATGTATATGTCTGATCTGTTTGTATGAAGAAAGAACAATAACAAATTATCTTTGTTAAAATATCATCTAAATGACATTCTTTGAGGCAAAAAAAGGAAATTGTCGTTTGCCGAACCTTTTCCCCCCAACATGGAATCAGTGGCTTATCGCCAAGTAAGTCCACGAAATTACCGCTCGCTAAATTACATTTTCATAGACATTGATTGATTTCTTTTTGTACGATATTAAAAACATTATTTTTTGGGAGCAAAAAGATAGCGAAGCGAGACTAAGTACGTAGGCGATCTAAGGAGAAAATTATCCTGAAACAATATTCGTAACGAGATTAACGTTTCAGTGCAATATTAGTTTAATCTATCAAAAACAACAAACAAGCTTAATCGCATCAATATCCGAGCCAATAAAACATCAGCGTGAGATATTAAGATAAACAGACAAAACGTCGAACAAGTTTATGTTAATTCCATAAAGGGCCGGTCGAGATAAAGTCCTAAGGGATTAGAGTGTCGTAACTCGGCTTAGAACGGACACTCTTGACACTATCGGCCGCAATATTACGCGGATTAGTACGGATTACCGTTACCATTACCCATTGCATACTCCGCTAATTAATATTCAGTCAAGCAAACTTCGCCCCAATCGAACATGTTCTCGGAACTTTAGAAATTCCGATGAATTGTGTTCCTCGATTAGGTAGATTGCACACGATCTATTTCCTCCTCCCCCTATCGATTCACAATCTCTTGGATGGGACTTATCCTAAAATGGAACTTTGAAATCCTCTTGTCTCGTTTTTTCTGAAGAAAATAAAAATAAAATAAAATATGCGCATTTTAACGATACTTTGACAGAAAGCCGCCAAGAATGAGGCGAGCCAGAGAGGCGCTCGCGACTTTCGGCGCTGAATTATTCATTTAATCCTTTCAATATCGTCGTTTCAAGGTATCCCCGTAGAACGAGTTTAGCTTTTTTAAGTTTCAGTTTGCATTGCATTGCATTACGGATATTGTGGCAGCCGTTTTAAGTAGGAAAACTTGCAATTCTCCTTTTTCATTCGCTTAAAGCACATTGAAAGAACTTATCACGCTGTGCTCGCGAGATTTTCAAACTCTGACAGCATGAAAGAGGAACTGGCAAAGTTAAAAATAATAAATCAAGTGACACAGCATGTTTAACTTGTACTTACTTATTATCAGTAAAAGGTTTTTGTGCTTGCGAGCCCGTCGCTTCGTAGCGGCAACTCGAGCTGACATCGACTCAACTGTTCCAGACTAAATGCTCTAGAGATATTTAAATCTAGCAGAAGTTTTTCTTTGACTGCGAACAATTTGAAAAGTATCTCAGACAGTCTCGGAGAGGGAAAGTTTTAAAATGTAATTGACGTTATTAATGTTGATCTTTAACTTGTGTTCATTTCTTAGAAACTGTCATTCCATTTAATTAACTGATAATTAAGAAAGTTTTATCTGGAAACAGCAAGACATTGCATACAATCCATAACCATTCAGTTTTGTTTATGCTATTCCAGCACAGTTTAAATGGCATCAATTTGCCAGCGTAGCGCCGCGTACAAGTTGTAACAGTCAGTCACGGTTGCCAAGAACAACAACGCAAGACAAGGATACGGCCGGCCAAGTCGGGTGCGTGGCGGAAATATACGTCTCGCGAGACACATCACAAAACTCTGGGATCGCGTCGATATCGTTGAGGGGCAAAAACAACCGCGGAGCGAGGCGATGTCACAGACTCGCGTAGTCAGCGAGAAACGGAGTAACCCATTTTAAACTAGAATGAATTGCACGTCGTGGACTGCAGGTTCCCTGGAATTCTGCCCACTGACAATAGTCGACACACGGGCTTTTTATTCAGCGAGTAATCCTGTTTGAACTGCTGATGGAATGGAGAAGACCATAGACAGAAATCAGTCTTGCGGTCCAGCATCTGTTCGAATTTCTATATTCCAGATTCATTGGGTATTTTAAATCTGGACTGAATATAACTAACTATTATAATACACTCGAGAGCAATGAATCCGGGTCACTCAAAAAAAATAAATCTCGTAAAGTAACCCTTAGTTGCATTAACCTAGCATTCTTACTTTCCGAGATTTTTTTTTTTTTGAGTGACCCGGATTCATTGCTCTCGAGTGTAGTTATCTATACTAATATTATAAAGAGGAAAGATTTGATTGTTTGTTTGTTTGTATGTTTGTTTGTTTGTTTGTTTGTTTGTTTGTTTGAATTGAATAGGCTCCGAAACTACTGGACCGAGTTAAAAAATTATTTCACCATTAGAATCCTTAATTTTCCGTGATGAACATAGGCTATATAATATTTTCAAAAAAGTTAGGGATCCGCATGAAAAATTCAATAATTGAACCGTGGGCTGTATATTCAACCTCTTTTTCTATTATGGCGCGTCAGAATAGAAAAAGAGGTTGTATAGCGCACGGTGCTTGCTTTTTCTCTACGGCCAGTGTCAGTTTTGGAATGTCGAGTCAATGTCAAAAACCCCAATGCTGTTAAAAAAAGTAAAGATCCGTATGAAAACTGTGAAACCCATCGTTTTAGTGGGTATAATTTCTGAAATTTGTTTAGGTAATACCCGTGCGAAGCCGGGGCGGGCCGCTAGTATAAAATATAGAAATAATACTAAAAATAGCGCGGCAGTTATTGTTGACAAGCATGATTGAATTCAGTGTATTGTATACCTAACCATTTATTCGCAGTTATCCTTAGTACAAAAACAAAAGAAAAAAATGCGTTGTTTATGGGTTTACGTTGCATTGTAGAATAATTTTGTGAGCCAAAGATTCACTAAAAACAAAATTAAGACGTACAAAGCTAATGTAACCCAACCCTGGCACCCATGAGTCAGTCGCAACGGCGGCAGACACGCCCGGTAACTGGGCACAAACTACCGCACCAATATTGACTTTTACTCCTTGAAACTTCCCCATTCTGTCTCTAATTAATATTTTTTATCCTACTGATTTCCAGTTCAATTGGTATGATCGGTTTCGGTAAACGAACAGGAGTAAATGGATGTAGGAGGAATGTTTGGAATAGATAGTTCGTTCGTCAGTTTGTAGAGGGCGGAGGATCGGTTGCTTCTCTAAGCTTTCGAACTAGATACTTAGATTAAACTTTGATTAAGAAATGCTAAGGAAACTAAACCGAAGAGGAGTCAGTGCTGTAGGTAACAATTTTAAAATATTGTATTTATTAAATGTGAAGATACGGCCATTATTAGAGGATATTATAAGACTTATCATTACTACTTAGTAGTATCATGGATCACTAAAAATATCGTTGACCCACTGCTCTTCTTTCTTCTGATAACTGCTCTGCTAACATTGTAACACTCCGCTCTTGGACAACGTAGATTCTACGCAACATTCGTCACAAAGTAAACTTTGATTTACCCGCATACTGGTCATGCACTGTCCCTAAAGTTAAGTACAACACAGACACTGTGCAGACGGGAGGGGGAGACTCCCAAAAACTGGCTCAAGACCAAGACAAACGGAAGCGTGGACAGTGCCCCGTTGCACCAACCCCCTCTACTTTATTGGACTAAAGTTATGCATCGGACTCACAACTTTTTACTTAGAAAGTTTGAGTTTTTTAACTATTCTTGACTCTTCCAAGAAAGCCAAATGCCCACAGAGAAAAGAAAGAAAATGACAATCTTTGCCATTTAATTTCAAAAACTTGGGTTTTTACCCAAGTTCGTCGAGTAGGTAAATAGAGGCGAATAGGGTTTTATAAATTTCGTTCTTTTAGTGAAGTAATTGTTTTCTCGTTACATGTAGATCATATCATAGAATCAGTTAGGTAACTGTGAAACATTAGAAACATACGTTGATAATGCTTGTTGATTTTCTCAATAAAAATAACTTTGCTAGCTATATATCTACTAACAGAAATATAAACAACACATTAAATACTACCAATACTACTGCCGTGATATAAATGGATACATTTTATAATATAACTAAAAGTAATCGCATTTCGTATCTCCACAACAATCACATGAATAGTCCACTTGATTGATCCGGAATCGGTGTCCGGCTTGGCCAATATCTTTTTGCCAATTGGATCGGTTGGTAGGGCTGGATTACCGCTGGTGGATTTCGAATAAACTCTTCCTGATAAAGGAAAGAGGCTTGGCAAAAATAACTTGTCATAAGTAGGGATATGTACCTAAGTGAGTGGGCAAACTAGCGGAACTAGGAAAGATTCTAATATTAAATTCTTGGAAATGTATGATATGTTTAAGTTTTATGCTAACTTAGGGCACATATACGTACCTATGTTTCACATCTTATATACATGGACTATTAGTGGTTACAGAGCCACTTATAGTCCAAACTGGACATATGCCGAATCTTTTAACAAAGTAAATAATAAATTCTAATCAACCTTGATTACTTTTAAACCCACACTTTGAAGTTTTGAAATACCAAGAACTTTTTAATATAATTTGTAATAAAAAGGTATTTTTGTTCAAATTAACGGCTTCAAAGTATTACAGAATTTTCCTTTTTCACTGGCTAAAAGATTTTTGTTGGTTTACGTTTAATTAATTTTACTTCTACTAAATTGTTCTATCCCGCCGTAGTAATTATCTCGTGAAATAGCCACAGAATGTACCTACTGACTCTAATTATGGTGATCCATTTACCATTATCATGAACTAGGTATCATTAAAATTAATTTTCTAACTTCGTAGATCAGATATTTCGGTGTTGGGTTCTAAACTATGAAGCTCAGACCACGAAACCGCAATATGCGAAGTACTTACTTATGGTTTTCGCTAAAATACATATAGATACATACTTTCGTACTTAATTAAATGATTGAACTATAATTAATAACTCAGTAGAAAGGATAGTTCGACATTATTGCAATTAAGGGAGTTTCTCGTGCTTCAGGGGCTACACGCCCTTGCTTTTCTCGAAGCTGTAAGAGTGCCATAAGACTAAGAAGAGTCTATCGTGTAGGCTGCTAAAATGGAGTCCAACTAAAATTTTCTAGTGTTCTGTTTATCTCGACGACACAGCGTGGAAACTTTAGTCATTATTTCACAACAGCTTAGCCAAACTCATCGTATAAGTAGTTTTAGTTGATTTCCTACTTCTGTAGTAAAGTGCAATGCACCCAAATTGCTTACCTATTTAGTATATGTTGGGAAAAATGCACGCCTAAAATTCTTGTGGAGTACATATCGTATAATCATATCCAACCTAACTTGGTTCAATAAAACTTTTCACGTCGTCGATATAAATAAAAAGAGATCATACGCAAACTCTCCATGTCACATTAAATCCTATAACGAATCGAAAAAGTTGCTGATAGCATACGGAGTTCAATTCTAGCGAATGTTCACGAGAATTCTGTCACTGCTACTGGAGAAAACTTAACAAATGACACCTTGTAAAAGTTTTATAAGCCATGAATAATTCATTCTCTTTCGACGACAGTTATTGAAAACATTACAGGACTTTCTCTTTTGTTATTTGCTCGAAGATTACTGTTCTTCTCCCTTTGAATATCTTGGAGTGATTTACTTAATGGTTAGGTAACGACATCGGTTCCCAATACGTTTTCCGCTGAGTAAAACTTGTTGAGATTGGTTTTGTGTTTGTTTTGGGCTTTGTGGTGCCCCTCATTATTAGGAAGGTATGATTGCGTCAAAGGGACTGAGGAGCAACCGCGGCAATATTTTAGCAAACAAACAGTTTGTTCAAAGTTATATTGACTTGTGCTTTCCCATTTCTTATTGAACTGCCGTCGCTAAAAATAAACTAGAGATAATGACGAATCTAATAACCTCTGTGGCGCGGTGGGCGAAGGTCCGCCTGCGACGCCTGTTGCGGGATCGATACCCGAAATATTTGTACAGATATTCGTTCAGGGCTGATGTTCTGGTCGCTTTCTATGGTTAGCAAACATTTCTATAAATGTAATAATATCGTATTATGTTGCCGTCGTCTTATTACTCTAAGGTTGCCGTGTGGTGCGGGTATAGATTGCCGTGTGGTGCGGGCATAGAATTTCACCACCCCAACTCTTCCCGTGGGTGTCGTAAGAGGCGACTAAGGGAGACATCGGGGGGGCGGGCAGCAGCGCCCTCCGCAGAACAACTCCACCGAACTGCGATCCCCAACCCGCATGCCCAGCGTGGGGATTATGGGCAATAACCCCCAAATGATTATGCCGTCTATGGCGCTCATTAGGGGAGGCCTATGTCCAGCAGTGGACTATTATAGGCTGTTGATGTTTGATGTATGTCAGTCATCAGTACCCATAACACAAGCTCTGCTTAGCTTACGGCTAGATGATGCTGTGAGGATTGTCGAGCAAAAAATTGCAGATGTGATGGCTGTAAGCTATTAATCCATAGGAATTTTCAATATTAAAAATCTTAAAGAATGTTGGGTAAAAATTCAATAGAAGATGGCAAATTTAGGTGCGCTCTTTTGATGAACGTTCTCTGCCCGGTTCATTGCGCAATGTTTAACCGAACCGTGAACGCTGAACATTTTAAAAATTCATCTACTCTGCACTCACGTTAAAATTATTTTTATAGGCTTGTAAAGAAAATCTGATTCTAATTATTTCATTTATAACAAATTAAATATCAATTAAGTACCAAAATAATTAGTTTTGTAAAGTCAAAAAAAAGATAAAGGATTCTTTAAGACTTATATTTTTCGACGACTTGTCGAACCGGGCGAAGGTTCACTTGCGACGTAGGAGGTTGCGGGTTCGTTTCCCACCTCGTAACCGATGTTTTTTGTCAATCTGCAGATATTTGTTTTGAGTGGTCTTCTGTAAATAATAAAAAATATATCTGTGTAGTATTTTATAGTTATTTAGCATCCATAACACAAGCTACGCTTGCCTTGGGGCTAGATGACGCTGTGTCAATAATTGCTCAGCATTATTTAAACATTTTATTATGTTTACCTTCAAAAGAGAGCTCTTTTAAAAATTGGAAAACAAATTGATAAAGTTGAATTGCACAATTTATAACTTGTCAGAAACACGCTTGTCAAACATTGAAATGTAGAAAAACTGGGATCGTTACATATGTCAGTAAAAAAGTCAATAATACGGATAACATCATGAAAACATTTAGTGAAAATATCTTCTTTTTTGTCATGAAATGGGTAACGAGCGGATTTAATAAATGCATAAAATACTGTTTCATTATTTTGACAAAATATCAAAACATGGATAACGCCATCGGCTCTTTTGGGTTTTTATCAAAAAGAAAACTAGTTCAGTTAGAGAAAAGAAAACTAGTTCAGTTGAGCTACTGTAGTTTGATGGCAACAGGCTGCTGTAAGCTCAATTGTTTCAATTGTAAATCGTAGTACAAATTTGTAATTTTTTTGTGAAAAGAATGCGGAAAAATTATTTCGCTGAACAATATTTTACAAAAAATTTCATTGTTTTATCCCAGTTCATTTAGACTACTTTGCATTCCATACAAAGCAATAATCACGTTACTGCAGACCTTCCAACGAGCTACGGCATTGCATTCGTTATACAACCAATAAATTCTGTTTACGAAAATGTTTTATTTATAGCGCATTCATTATTTCTACTGAGGTGCATACAATTCTCCAAATTGGTCTATGAAGGCACTTTACCACGATGTGTATGTAATAAAAGTTGGGAATGTTAATTTTTTCGTCCTTTTAAAAAAAAAATCTAAAAGTATAAAATCTATCGAAATTTTAAAAACTGTTTTGGAATCTACAAACAAGATACCTTTAATTAGATACAACTTCTTAGGACTTCAAAATTTGTACTCACTAAATGTAATAATATTTCAAAATTGAAGTCAATAGCTTCAGCTATTGTAAACTTCAGCAATGTATTTTGACATCTGAGTATTGTGTTGTACGTAACAGGTACCTACGGTACTGTGTCTTCATTACTCAGCTATTCTATTATAAAACTTTTGTAATTTGAAGAATTCATTATGAATAGTAGCGTAACTACAAACCTAATTTCTTAGCTATTGTTGGTTCGTCTCAGGTTGCACATTCAGCACTACGTCTTCAATTTGTATCAACTGAGTTTGTAATTTAATTGGGATGAACTTTCTCTTATAAAGTTTTAAGGAAATAATTAAGTACCTACCTCTTTATGGCTTCCATTGGATCATCATCATCATCATCATCACCAGCCTATAATAGTCCACTGCTGGACATAGGATATGGGCTTATTATTAATAATGTCGAATGTAGTGAAAGACAATAAGCAAAACTAAATCAGTTACAATAACATCTTGCTAATTATTCTTTTGGCTCATTTGTTCACAGAACTGAGATTTTTATTTATTTTCTGTCGTATGATGAAATATTCATGTCGCATTTGCACGCAGATCCGGACGATCAGTCATGTGTAAAATAATGCAAACATGATAAAGTTATGACTGGTTTAGAGGCTCAGATAGGATTGGTGTCACTACATATATTTTACTAAATTCGCGATTTTTCGCCTCCCGACCCAACCGCCCGTGAGCAACTATGCGGGATAGGTTTGTTTAGAGCGTACCGTAAAAAATCACAGAATTTTTATAGTTTGCTCCCGTGATGTAGGTAGTAAAACACGTCTTCGTATAAATCACTTTTAAAACAGAATTTAATAGTTTTGATCTGTTAGTAAAATATTGAAGTAGGCACTATTTCAGTCAGTATAATTAAGGATTCACGTAAGTTTATACACTTTACGTTAGTTTACTACGTTAGTATTCACTGGTTTCTACCGGGCGCGTAGGGGTTCAAAGATAGCTCTACGGATCTTTTTGACCTTTTTCGATCAGCTTATAACCCTCTTATTATTATCCTCTTTGTAAAATCTCTAGATTTGTAATAAAACGAAGTTACTCAGTATTCTATAAAGATCGTGGAAATGTCGTGGAACCTTATGTCATGTACGACCGCAGCCTCTTTACGACCTCTGATGAAATCTTGCGAGTAGATTTTCGGAGACCCTAAAAAACGAATTGAAGAATACGATTACAAATGTCTGTGGTTTTTGACATCAGTATATGAAACCGCAGAAATAATAAAGATTTGTTCAGAAGAGGATGATTATTTTAAATGATGATTTTAAATGAATGCCAGATTTTAAACGAAATATTCTATTTAGAGCTAGATCATTTCTAAGGGTGTACGTTGTTACTTACATTTAGTATACCTAGCCTAGGTATTGTATCTCAACAAAAGCTTGCATGGATTCCTAATAAGATAGTGTTCAAATGTTTCCAGCAATACGAGCAACTATCTTTGATTCCGTTTATTTTTATAATTTTGAAAAACCCTATAATAACGCTTAGTTAAGTTAGTGCTTAAATTTATGTTTAATATTGTGTAGGATTAATGTACACAAAATTTATGCTTATTATTTTGTTAGTTAATTTCATTAATAAATAATAGGTACCTTTGAAAATTTAACTTTATTAGTTACATATAGTAAGGAATTGTCGTGGTATTGATGAGATAATCCATCACGTAATATATTAGTTAATAGCAAGTATCTGGGAATTTTATTCACAATAAAATATTGGACTCAGCGAGGGCAAGCCGGGCAGAAGTCAACCGAAGTAAGTTTCCTTTTCGGAAACATGAGACGTGATCCGTTTGGCTGTAATCCAGACCTTGTGCCGTCGAGTGCGCTTCTATTTTTAACGAAATAATCCTATTAAATACTTTGCAATGTGCTTTGTAATGTGGAGGCCAGCAGCAAAAACTACAAACGCAATATTAGTAAAACTAAGTTAAAAAAATATGTTAAAATAAATAAGTTTGTAAAAAAAACTGAAAAACTTCTTAAAAACCAAAAAAATGCAGTATCTAAACTCAAATGTAAGAGAAAAGTTCTCAATAAATTAGAGCTTTGTACATTAAAACTAAATTATAATCAGACCCAATATGAGGCTGAAATGCTGGACCTGAGATGTAAACTTGGCCAGGCTGAGCACTCCCTAGAACACTACATAAGTCTTTATGAACGCACAACTGAACAGACAAGGGAACTCAATCTGGCCATGGATGCACTGCTCAGGAGCCAGGTGAGTCTGGAGGGCAGGGTTCTGGAGGGCTGCGGCTGCTGTAACCCAGGCCCAGTCTGTGACCACTCAGGTCCGGACAGCACTGTGTCAGCTGTATCCCATCTGGATCTCAGCACTTTATACTCAGGTATGCAAACCATCATGTTCTGCGATGAAATTGGAAAAAACATGGGTCAGTTCTTAAATATGAGTATGGAACATCCTCTAGTAAATAATTGTTTTCCAAATTCTAACTTGCATTATATTATGCAAAATATTGATAATTACACCTTTAAAAGTAACTCTAATCTGATAATTTGCCTTGGAAATAGGGGTAATGTGAACAAATCTGACCTAATCAGGTATATGGACAAACTGTGTTCTTTAAACTTAAAAGAAATTGTGATGTTCACATTCCCTTACAGCGACAGCTTGCCACAATCAGAAAACAACCTTAGATATAAGCTAAATATGATGTTGCACACTATTTCAAGCAACAATAATATGTACATGTGATTGACACTAACAATATTGTTAGTAAAAAATATTATTTGACTCAAGGTAATTATTACCTTTCCAATTATTATAAAAGACAGATAGCAATTTCGCTATCCTATTATTTTAAAACAACAGCCAAAAACTTGGCTATAAAAAATGCTTCTTTTGAGCATTCTTTTAATTTGACAAACAATACCTTGGAAGTTATTCCAAGTAATTTAAATTAGAAATAACGACAATAGAGGAAGTCTCTAGCCCTTTAAAGTCAAATATTATTAATCACAAGAAAAAACAACAAAAACAAAATTGTAAAATAAATGCAAAGTTTACCAACTTGGTACACCAAAATATTCAAGGTTTGAGAAGTAAATTATTAGAATTAGAATTATACATGAACTCATTTGATATTGACATCATCTGCTTAACAGAACACTGGCTGAAAAGCTATGAGATCATGTTTAACTTTAGTAACCATCAGGTTGGTAGTTCTTTTTGCAGATCACATGCTATTCGTGGAGGCTCTTTAATATTACTAAATAAACTTATAAAATTTAAAGAACGTAAAGACATAGTTTGTTTATCGATTGAAAGCCACATTGAAGTAGCATGTGTTGAGTTGGAGCAAACTATTGTAGTAAGCGTATACACCCCACCATCAGCCTCTTTTGAAATATTTGAAAAAATTATGGATGACATCTTATTTAAAATATCAAAATCAAACAAAAATCTCATAGTATGTGGAGACTTTAATATTAATCTTTTAGAAGTGTACTCCTTAAGTACTAGATTAATTAACTTATTTAACTCTTATAATCTAAAGCCACTATTTTTGGAACCCACTAGCATAACTGAAACTTCAGCAAAATGTATAGATAATATGTTTGTTTGCTTAAATGATAAAATTGTTAGTAAAAATATAATAAGTAACTTAAAATCAGACCACTTAGGTCAAATAATCAAATTACAAATTAAAGTTAAAATTAATAATGTAAAAAAAAAATAACATACATACCTGTGACCACAAGTCGATTTGAGCGGTTGAAATTGGATTGGGATTCTAAACCACCACCTTGTCACTCATATAACAACCCCAATGAGTCATATTGCAGTTTTTTTAACAAATTCACCATTGCATTCAATTCAATATTCACACCCAAATCGATTGTGGTCTCAGAAAAACTTACCTTTAGTGAGTGGGCAACTGTAGGTATACATAAGAGTAGGCAAACTTTATATGAACTGTATAATGAAAAACGATACAATTTTAGTCTTGAGTTCAAAGAAAAAGTAAAAAATTACTCAAAAATGTTCAGAAAAGTTTGTCAAATGGCAAAATCAAATTATATAAGCTCGAAAATCAGAAATAGTGAAAATGTAATAAAATCGACATGGAAAATAATAAATAGTGAGACTGGAAAGGTCAGTACTTACGATAATGATTATAACTTAAAGATTAATGATTGCTCAGTCAAAAATGACGTTGACGTAGCCCAAGCATTTGAAAACTTTTTTACTGACATTCCAATTTCTACTACAAAGTGCTTAAAATCATCTCAAGTTATCGCTGAGTCTTTGCTTATAGAAAATGTACCCAAATGCAAAAATAAATTTAATTTCAATCCTGTCAATGAAACTGATATTAAAAAAGCTTTTAATCTATTAAATGTAAAAAAAACTGCAAATCTCTGGGGCATTTCCGTTAGACTTATTAAACCATTGATTGATACACTTGCACCAGATCTAGCTTTTATATTCAATGAATCCATTGACTGTGGCGTATTTCCTGATCTAATGAAGCATAGTAAAATAATTCCATTGTTTAAATCGGGTAGTAGGTCTGACCCCACTAACTTTAGACCAATATCAGTATTGCCAACGTTCAGCAAAGTTTTTGAAAAACTTATTTTACATCAATTGCTAAGGCATTTCGATGGCAATGACCTGCTTCACTGTAAGCAATTTGGGTTTACTCGCGGCAGGTCAACTACTGATGCCGGTGTAGAGTTAGTATCGCATATTTTTGATGCTTGGGAGAAGTCGCAAGATGCTTTAGGCGTTTTTTGCGACTTGTCAAAAGCATTTGATTGTGTACACCATGAAACATTAATCAGGAAACTGCATCATTATGGAATAAAAGACAACTCTTTGGATCTTCTTACTTCATACTTGTGTGACAGGATACAAAGAGTTGACATTAATGGGGAACGGTCTTCGGGATCTGTAGTTACAATGGGTGTACCGCAGGGGTCTATCCTCGGTCCTTTCCTATTTCTTGTTTATATTAACGACCTCCCTCATCTCGTTAAGAATAATCACGAGATTGTATTGTTTGCTGATGATACTTCACTAATTTTTAAAATTAAACGTCAAAACACAAATTTCGACGATGTGAATAATGCAATCTCAAAAGTAGTCAATTGGTTTAGTGTCAATAATCTTCTGCTTAATGAAACCAAAACGAAATGTATTAGATTTATTCTACCCAATGTAAAACAAGTTAAGGCCGATGTAAAGGTAAAAGAGGAATCTTTAGAAATAGTAGAAAGTAATGTATTTTTAGGAATAACTTTAGATAGTAAACTTCAATGGGGCTCACACATAGATAAGCTATCGAAGAGACTTAGTTCTGCAGCGTATGCAGTCAAAAAAATCCGTCATCTTACAGACGTTGATACTTCTAGACTAGTCTATTTCAGCTACTTCCATAGTATTATGTCTTATGGCATACTGCTGTGGGGGAACGCTGCAGATATTAACACCATATTTGTGCTGCAGAAGAGGGCTATTCGTGCAATATATAATATGGGTCCCAGAGAATCCTTGCGTGAAAAATTCAAAGAAATAAACATAATGACAGTAACATGTCAATATATTTATGAAAATTTGATGTACACTCATAAAAATATCAATAAGTTCATTAAAAATAGCGATATACATAATTTAAATACTAGAAATAAGAACAAACTGGCTTTGCCTACTACTAGGCTACGAAAGATTAATGTATCTTTTAAAGGGCAATGTATACGCTTCTACAACAAAATTCCAAGTGAGTTGCAAAAATTATCTATAAATAAATTCAAACGGATTGTCAAAAATATACTTTGCAAAAAAGCTTACTATAAAATATCAGATTATCTAGACGACAAAAAAGTTTGGGACGAGTTATGCTCCAACTCTAAAACTAACAATCTAACAAGGTAAAGGTTTCTTGTTCGCTTCTTTACTTTACCTAAAAAAGATTGAAGTGAACAATTAATCAAAGTGATCACTTTATTTCCCATTTTTATTTCTTATTTAACTTGTATTTTGTGACGTGTCCAAGAGTCCTGTAAGGTCTAAAGGAAATAAAGCACTTTGATTTTGATTTTTTTGATTTTGCAATTCTCATGTTTCTGCCAAAGCGGCAAGGATGCTTTCTTTGCGACAGCTCAATTTAGTACGAGAAAAGATAATTTCTGAAAATACGTGTGTTATGTTGTATTTTTAAACTTAATCCGATTGCGATTACATAGTCGATATATTAAGGAGTCTTCCTATATCTCCGTACACAGACAAATATACAAAACATCGTAAAAATGTTCATAACAAACAACCTAATTATATAAAACAAGCTACTTAAGGTATGTATGACATACGAGTATGTATGATGTAGCAGCATCTGCGAACTCTTTTACATTGCCTCAAAGAGCACTGTTGTTTGTAGCAATTTAATTTAATTATACGTGTATTATTACTTCATATTTTCTACGATAACAAGCTTTGTTATCACGCTGCTCTAGTTTCGCTCTTATACACTAGAAATAAGGATGATTTTCTATAATAGAAATTTTAGTTGACGATCATGTTTCGCTAGATCAGCGATGCGAGTACACAAGCGATGATTTCCGCATCCATTAACAATAATAACAACATCAACGGGGTTCTTTGACGGAAGTGCTATGATATTACCGTACGACCTGCATGTTACTGAAACTCTTTGTACCTACCTTATTAGTTTAGTCCTATTAATCTTTGAGTTTGTTTGAACGCGAAATATAAACTAAATAAAAACTTAGGAACGAAACTAAAACGATAGAGTAATATGGCGAGATTACACACTAGTCGTGCAACCACGAGGCAAGAGTTGGTGATTGGTTTGCTCGTATGCGCGTACGCTCTCGTTCGTTCGACGAGACCAACGGAGGACGAGATATGTCTTGACGAGACATCTCGACGCATTAGTGCCATTAGGAATGCTGAGTGAATATATCTTTTTAAAGGTATTATTGGATAGTTTGTTTGCTAGTCATCTACAACTCAAATATTGGTTTAATTAGTTAATTGTAGTACTTAATTAGTAAAGCTCACAAGGGATTATTTATTCCTAACTATTCTTCGAAATGGTTGGATTTAATTATCACAGTCAAAAGGATGTGGAAAAGTCATTTAAACCCGTTAAGTAAATGAAATCCACCCCATTAGTTCGTTCTAATTAAGCTCACTTACCTTCATTCCCTATAAATTTAGGAGCTAAACAACTTCGGATTATTCAACCACGAGCTTTGCTCTAGAAACTACTCAAACTTTTAAGAGTTACGTATCAATTTAGGCGAGTAAACTGATTTTCATAAGCATCATAAGCAAATTATGTCTTGTTTCGAGCAAAGTTCCCTCGTAAACAATGCCGAGAACTTGAGCGAAATGAAAACTTGTAAAAGTTCGCTTGTTAAGGCTAACTTAACGTGTGGCCGTTGCACGATGTTGTATGGTGACTATAAGCATTTGTTGGAGCATCTGTACTGGCGGCACGGCACGGAGAGTAGTTGGTGCGAGAGATGCGGCCTCAAGCGGTGGCCTTATGCGGTCCACGTATGCCACGTTCTGCCGATAAACGAAGCTGAGTTTGAAGATGAGGAGCCAAACATCTACTATTCTGAGCGAACAAGCGATTATTGTTTCTGCGGGAAGTACGTCGAAGATTCGCCCATGATCGGCTGTGATGGAGCAAGCTGTGCGCTCCAGTGGTACCACTTCGAATGTGTGGGTGTTGTCTCACCGCCTGATGGAAAATGGCTTTGTCCCAAATGTGATGAGCTTAAAAAAGCGAGACGAAAAAACAAGGTAATACCAGATATTTTAAAAATTATCTCATTCTATTTCTAACGAGCGTAAAACTCCTTAAAAACGAGGAAGGAAAGAATCTGGTTCTCTTTCAGGATTTATTCAGGTTAAATTAATTTAAAATGTACCTTGGAAATGCATCAGAATTCTATTTGTGAGAATATTAGTACACACTTTATCCAAAGCTTCCCTTTTCCAGAGGAAAAACGTTGAAATGAACACTTGAGAAGACGAGAAAAATTATATGGCCTACTTATTAACGAGAAAATTAAACACGAGGTAAGTTGGACCGAGCACACTCAAAGCGCAAGCTTTATGAAGATTTTGTTTTTTTTGAGCTCATATTTTGCATTAACTCATCATTTATATAGGGTATAATTTACCTATGCAATTCAATAGTAAGCGTCATCAGCATAACATTAATAAACTAACCGCGGAAAAGTTAGCATTTGTTCCATTTCGCACAGTATACAGGGTGGAATTTTGTAATGCCACCTGGAGGGAAAGTACTCTTAATACTGTAGTTAGAAAATTGTACTCAAAGAAAACATTCCTTTAATTTTGAAAAGAAAGAAAACTGCATTCAAAGATTTTCGAAAATTCGCTTGCCACACCCGGGAATCGAACCGACTAAAATGTGTAAAAATTACACCCTGTACTTTAATTGCATAGATCGTTAGGGTCAATAATAAGGATGAATCTTTCTAACAAACTTAATAAATTAAATGAAAGGAAAACCATGAAATCTTAAATTATTTTAATTATTTACAATAAAGAGTCAACTAACTAAGTAGTTGCTCGAAATGGGCTCCATTTTCTTGGATACACAAATTTATTCTTCTAACGAATTCATTTCTAGTAACTTTTAATAACGTGTTGTGGTGAATATTATAAATCGTATTCTGAACTTCAACTCTGAACTCGTTTACATTCGCATAAGATTTCATGTAAATTAAAGTTTTTACATATCCCCACAAAAAAATCTAAAGGGGTGAGATCCGGTGATCTCGCAGGCCATCTGATTGTGCCGTTGGTACCAAACCAGGTATTAAAATGGTTATTAATGTAATGTAGGCAGTGGTGATTCTGCTACTACTGACACAAGTAAACAGATGAATCTTTAAGTTAAAGTGCCATTCAATTTATAATTTAAGATTTCATGGTTTTCCTTTCATTTAATTTATTAAGTTTGTTAGAGAGATTTCATCCTTATTATTGACCCTAACGATCTATGCAATTAAAGTACAGGGTGTAATTTTTACACATTTTAGTCGGTTCGATTCCCGGGTGTGGCAAGCGAATTTTCGAAAATCTTTGAATGCAGTTTTCTTTCTTTTCAAAATTAAAGGAATGTTTTCTTTGAGTACAATTTTCTATCTACAGTATTAAGAGTACTTTCCCTCCAGGTGGCATTACAAAATTCCACCCTGTATTAATAAATAATGCGGACAATCCACACATCATCATCAAGCCCCAAGCTAAGCAGAGCTTGTATTATGGGTAGATGACTGATATAAAAAAAATATATACAGAAAACTACCAGAACACCCTGAACAAATATCTGCAGATCGTACAAACATTTGTCCCGAGGCGGGAATCGAACCCACAACCTCCTGCGTCGTAGGCGGACCTTCGCCCATCGCGCCACCGAGATCGTCAAATATAAACCGACTTAGATAGAATTATTTATTTGTTTTTGTCTATTTTATTCTTCGACAATAATGCCAGTCCTAAGTCAAATCATTACGCGTGAAACAAAGATAAATTAATCCTTCTGCGTAACATGATATCTATCCCTATGATATCTGGACTATAGTGAGTGTGCTACAACAGTACCAAATAAAATTGTCAATCAATGAACAAACTAAAGATTTGATCATAATAAATACCAACCGTTAATTTACATTCGTGAATTTCGCACTGAAAGCTGGTAACCCACTCAATATCTGTTTCAGATGAAGGATTGGATTGGATATCAAAGCGAACTTGAGCGGCATGGAATGGATGTAAAAATAGATATAGACATCGATATAAACCATTATACAATCAGTTTTATGCGTTTGGGCTTTTTGTTTGGAAAAAAATGCAGTAAAAGAGTGGTTGGTTAAATAATTTTATACCATATAGATTTTTCAGCAAATTAAAAACAATAATTATGTTTATAACACTGTAGTCATATTATAGGCGACGAAAATCGCCAGTTAAATTAACTCAGCAAACTACAAGATGCACAATTAATATTTTAGGTTTAATTTCTTTTGTTTCATGTTTTGAGTTTAGTTTAGATGCTAAATAGCTATGTAGAACAGAGTTGTTCATGTAAAAAAAAAGAAAATTAAACGCGATAAATACCCGTAAAAATAGTAGGTACTAATAATTAGAAGTTGTTCGTCTTGATCTACCCAAGACGCCTTTAAGAGGTTATTATTATTAATCATCTACCTATAACCCTGTTATAGTTTATGTTAAATTTTGTATTGGCTGCAAATAAATATTTTTTACGTTCTCATTTTTTTTATTGCTACTGCAAAACTTCAAATTACAATTAGGCACGAATTAACGACATCGGCAAGTACCTATTTTCCGTATCCACTTTCCGATTGTAATTTTTAATTATTACAATTATACGGAAAATCAATATGTACCTAGATGCAGAAAATACTTGCGATGTTGTCAAATCAAACACCTAACTGACTGCCGTCTAAAAGTTTACATAATTTCTTTATGTAAACTCAACAAGTTAGTGAAGAGTTCCCTAATGCGAAAACATATTACCGGTTGAAAAGGCTGGGTGAGTGCACACGTCCCATAATCACCGGTCGTAGCAGATCGTCTGCTTCATGGTAATAGCAGCGTGTACCAGTACTAACAAGCATGCATTAGACCCCGATACTAGTGATGTCCTGTATACGTTACATATTATCGACTCAGAAAAGTGGCCACAGCCACTTATGTCGGGAGAGTATTGGCCCTTCCATTATGCTGGCCGAGTCACGAGCCTGATGATGATTGCTGTTTGAAAATATTCTACAGCTTATGTAAGGCTGTAGAATATTTCAAACTGTAATCATTACAAATTGTTGTTGTACCCGTGGGAAACCGGGGCTGTCATTAAAAGCGAAATCATATGTTATTTTATTATGATGACTTGGTACTTGTCAGCGCTATAAGTAACTATCGATATAAGATGGAGCTCTTGCTCATTACTAACTGTTTACTACAATTTCAGTACCCCTCCTGCTCATGTTAACACGGGCTCAGCACTGACTCACCCCTCGTAAGGAACGCACCAACTTGCCTAACGGGATAGCATATGCATCACATTAGCCCTGCTAATGGTGAATTTGCATGTCTTCCAAACTTGCGGTACCTCACGAGTTAGCGGCTTTGCTGTAATCTTTCAAGTTTGGCATATATTTTACAACTATAGATTGGTAGACTGGATTTGTTTGATTAGCTTGATGTTCACATCACACTAATTACTAGAGTTTGGATGCATTTTGATGTTTGTAATTTCTTCACACTAAAACTTCAAAAGTGTTGGAGCTGAATTTGCATGCTTGTAGTTTTTAAACTTGGAATAGCATATACCAATTTTATAGCGAAAACGCGTATTACGCGAGCGGAAAATAGTAATATTATGTATGACTGACGGACAGTATAATACGAATTTTGAGAATTCGTATACGAGTATATAAAAAAGTAAATACGAATTTTGAGATTATACCAACATCAGTCAGAACGACTGCTAGATCTATGAGAACCAGTACCTCTGCTCAGTACCACTGGACAAAATAATTTTACAATGTAATTTTAGAGAGCCATTCAACTTCGACGAACAATTTTAACATACCTACTGGTGTTATCCAAATTATTTTAGCTAAGTGAATCAGTGAGTGACGCGATAATAAAATTATTGAGTATAGTTTTACATGTATTTTATTTAAAAGTCGTAATTTATTAAATGTAAAATTGCGACGAATACGTCTCATTGTCATATTCGTATACGTGTGTACGACACTTACTTGCATACAACCTAAACACGCGTGTGTACGGTCACCGCAAGTCAAGTTAGTCCAGGCAAGTGACATTTGTGGTGTGGCTCAATATTTTGTATCAAAACTATACCCGGCTTTCAGTATTGGGTCAATTTTTTAAGACATAAACCTCTTGATCTGCTATTGCTAATTACGTGATTACGTTGCTTTCGAAAATGGGTCAGTATAAATGCAACAAAATAATTTACGTTACGTGGCGGACATTCATTAGGCTACTAATCTTTCAAAGTAAATGAGGCCGGAATGGGCCTTATTACAATTGATAACATTGAAAAGTTTCTTCGTTAAACAAAGTTGTTTTAATAGCTTCCTTTGAAAGAACTATTTAATAAGAAACTCGATGTTGTTACAACTTTTACCTGTTGCGAAGTTTGTTATTAAAGGTGCAGCGTGTGTTTTATCAGAAAAGTAGACTTGCTTCTCGAAAATAGTGTAATATCTCACATTGTTCGTGAGATAAATATGCATGAGCTTATTAGAATAACGAAAGAGATATTAAAAATACCTTTGAACTTTTAGTCACTGACTCCCATGAACCAAATAATATATAAAACTAACATGGACAGAAATATGAGAACATTTATGTTTACAAATAAATAATAAAATAAATAATGCGGGACAATCCACACACAAATTTATATGAAGAGGCTTTATGAGGAAGGTGACAAAAATAATAATAGAATAAATATAAAAATAATAAATTTATGATCTAATCAAATACTTAAATAAAATCTTTATTTTTTTGAAGGTCTTAAAACACCTATTAATAGAATATTTTTGACTAAACTTTTTCAACTCATTTTCAACTACTCGCTCTAACTAAGTTTTAGAATTGTTGTAATGTAGACGCGAATGATGGGAGAGTGGGCCCTAATCTTGAATTAGGACAAACATCCAGATAAGTGTTTTCTTAAATCAAGGTTATAAAATGAACAGAGTAAGTATCCTTTACAAAACATTTCACCCATTATGAAATCCGTGCCTGCGTACCTCTTTAAGTGCTTCATTCAATCAACGTAAATGTAGTGTAGGGAGCATCTGCAATTTTGTTCACCTACCCTCCGAATGAATGGGTATTACGTAGCGAGGGCTCGACCTGGACCATCCCTTCGAATAAAGTGCACCCGTGAACGCTTTGGGGAAACCAACTTTTATCTGATATCTTGTAAATGAAATGGCCCATTAATACTGTTTGCGTAGATGTTTCGTTTATGTTGTGCTGAAGTGAAATAATGTACCTATCTATAGAAAAGCGAGATCACGCGGGCCGTACGCGAGTTAAGTCATATCGGTTAAATTAAATAGTCTTGCGTTTCATTTTTATCTCGTTTGATGGTTTCTGACTGATGTTAATTTATATCTTAATTCAATAAAATTTTCTTTTACAATACATATATTGGATGATAATGTATTGGTACTTGGGTATACCAAAGCCTCCTAAAACACCACGGTTTTATAGATGTACAGCGGGTAAAAACCAATGGGTGGAAACCTTTGTAAGCCAGGGTCGCATTTATAATGATGACAGATAAGCGTAAACATCATTTACGCGGATAAATAAAAAATCTATATTTTTCACCTTATTTGTTTCCTAGTCTAAAGCGTTATTTGTGTCGGGTTCTGCTAAATGGCTTGGATTTCCTCCAAATATGCCATCCAGATAAGCTACGACTCCTTTTACTGTTATTATTGGGTCACCCTATTAGCTGAAGTTTTGCTTCTTGTTTGTTGAGCCATCTTATGAGCACATTATTGTTGTGACGAAACTGCAAACTTATATGAGTCTTGAAATTAGTTTCACTGAATTGACAAAACTTACGTTTTGTAGTGACGGGTTTTAGTTGGCAGCTTGCTATTATTTAGCGATCAGGATTTTGCTTGATTTTCGGAAAAATATGTTTTAGGACAGTAGGTATAATAAGTATTCATCATCATCATCATCAGCCTATGTTAGTCCACTGTTGGACATAGGCCTCCCCTAATGAGCGCCATAGCGCCCTGTCTTCGGCTTGTCGCATCCAGCATCTGCCAGCAGTCTTTCGCAGATCGTCATCCCACCTGGTCGGAGGGCGTCCTACACTACGTTTACCGAGTCGCGGTCTCCACTCAAGAACACGTTTACCCCAGCGGTTATCGGTTCTTCGCGAAATATGGCCGGCCCACTGCCACTTCAGTTGGCTAATTCTCTGAGCTATGTCGATGACTTTAGTTCTCTGTCGGATGTATTCGTTACGAATCCTATCCTTCAGAGAAACTCCGAGCATAGCTCTTTCCATAGCGCGCTGAGCGACTTTGAACTGGTGGACCAACCCTATCGTGAGTGTCCACGTCTCAGCTCCGTAGGTCATGACTGGTAGGACGCACTGATTAAAAACTTTCGTTTTCAAACATTGCGGTATGGATGACGAGAAGACTCGACGTAGTTTTCCGAACGCTGCCCAGCCTAGCTGGATCCTCCTCTTGGCTTCCTTCTCGAAATTGTTTTTACCCAACTGCAAAATCTGCCCGAGGTAAGTGTACTCAGAAACAATTTCGAGAAGGTGGCCATGTACGATCACCGGTCCTGGATCAATGTGGGCATTGATCATGACTTTGGTTTTATCCAAATTCATGCCAAGACCGATACATCGGGAGGCTGAAGCTAGACTGTCCAGCATCCGGTTCAGCTCCTCTAGCGACTCCGCCATTAAGACTATGTCATCAGCGAATCGCAGGTGTGAGATGTAGTCGCCGTTTATGTTGATGCCCTTGTCTTTCCAGTCCAGCGTCTTAAACATATCTTCCAACGCGCTCGTGAACAGTTTCGGGGATATGACATCCCCCTGCCTCACTCCTCTGCGCAGTTGGATCGGTTTAGTCTGCTGGTCCTGTACTCGGACACTCATCGTAGCGGCTTCGTAGAGACATCTCAGCACCTCGATATAACGATAGTCTACTTGGCATCGCTGTAAGGATTGTAGAACAGCCCAGGTTTCAACGGAGTCAAAGGCCTTCTCATAGTCCACAAAAGCCAGACACAGGGGCTGATTATACTCTTCGGACTTCTGTATAATCTGCCTCACTGTGTGAATGTGGTCTATGGTACCATATCCTCCGCGAAACCCAGCCTGCTCCGGTGGCTGAAACTCGTCGAGTCTCCTGGCGAGACGGTTCGATATAACTCGTGAGAAAAGCTTATAGACGTGACTTAGGAGCGAGATGGGTCTATAATTTTTAAGAAGGGTTTTATCTCCCTTCTTAAAAAAGAGCACCACCAAACTCCCACTCCACGCCTTTGGAGT
The DNA here is from genome assembly GCA_963931895.1 of Eupithecia pulchellata. Taxonomy (NCBI): domain Eukaryota; kingdom Metazoa; phylum Arthropoda; class Insecta; order Lepidoptera; family Geometridae; genus Eupithecia; species Eupithecia pulchellata. Next base: position 5,936,112 of record OZ007528.1, on the reverse strand, counting down.
TCTCCCACTGTGAAGGACGGCGTTGAAGAGGCTCTGTAACTCCTGTATAACAGGGTATCCTCCAGCTTTCAAAAGCTCTGATGTTATTCCGTCCTCACCGGGGGCTTTTCCATTTTTAAGCTGCCTCAGAGCTAACACGATCTCGTCTTGACTGATGTCTGGCAGTTCGTCGGTATAGTGGCGTATCAAGGTGGCTCTAGAATCGTGGTCGTCTCGTTGGGAACGGGGAGCATGTGCAGCGTATAAACGGCCATAAAAGTCCTCTATCTCGGCCGATATCTCCGGCTTCGACAAAACGGTCCTTCCGTCGTGCGTTGAAAGCTTCGTCAGGTGGCTCCTTCCAAGCTGCTGAGTGAATACTTTGGACCCTCGGTTTCGCTCTATCGCCTCTTCAATGAGGCGTGTATTAGAGCTCCGAAGGTCGCGTCGTACCATCTTCGCAATTCGCTTGTTCAGGTCTGACCTCTCTGACGAAGTCGCTTGGGTGGTTTCCCGTCTTTTTGTCATCAGCCCAAGAGTCTCATCCGAGAGTTTGGACTTCTTACCAGTACGCTGCTTTTTGCAAAACTTGATGCCCTCGTCCCTCAGCGTTTCTACCAGATTGTGTAGGGTCTCGTCAGCGTCATCAGTGAGTTCCAAGGCAGCGAATCTATCCCCGAGAAGCTGCTGAAACTTCTCGGTGCCCGCCATGATTTGGATTGGGTTCGGTCGGAGCGTGGACTTCACCAGACGGTTTCTTTCAAGCTTCAAATTTATATTCAGAGAGCCTCGAAGGAGTCGGTGATCAGATCCGGTATTGAACCTGTTGATCACTGAGACATCTCTGAATATATGCTTGCTATCCGTCATGATGAAGTCGATCTCATTTTTTGTCACAGAATCGGGACTCCGCCATGTCCACTTCCTTTGGGGCTGTTTCTTAAAGAAAGAGTTCATTAAGAACAGCCCCTCTTTCTCAAGGAAGTTGACGAGCATTTGTCCCCTGTGATTTCGAACACCAAAACCATGCGGGCCTATTCGGGATTCGTTGCCAGTCTGGGTTCCCACCTTGCCGTTAAAGTCCCCCATAACAACGTTGAAGTGAGCCTTGGTGGTGTGATGTAAGGCTTTGGATATGTCTTCGTACATATCCTCCACTTCATCATCCGAGTGTGTCGAGGTCGGTGCGTAAACCTGAATGACCTTCAAGCTGTAGCGCTTAGACAGCCGAAGGATCAGGTACGCTACCCTGGTCGACACACTGGAGATTTCTTCGACGTTGTTAGAGAGGGCCTTATTGACGAGGAAACCTACGCCACCCTGGGATGTTTTATCACCCTCACGAAAGTAGAGAAGATGGCCCGAGTCTAGGGTTACGGTGTCCTCCCCCTCTCTACGGACTTCACATAACCCTAGAACATGCCATTTAATGTTCTCTAACTCCACTTCCAACTGCGCTAGATGGTGATCAAGCCTCAGAGTGCGTCCGTTAAACGTTGCCAGGGTCAGTGTGTGTGGGGTGTGGTAGCCTAATGTAGCCCGGTGATTCCTAGCACCCCCTGCCCCGCCGTTACCGTGGCCGCTACCATGGCCAGGAATAGCGAGGCGGCCGGGAACTGGGGGCCATTTTGTGGCGGTTCTTGTCATTTGGGGGTATTGCCCATAATCCCCACGCTGGGCATGCGGGTTGGGGATCGCAGTTTAGTGGAGTAGTTCTGCAGAGGGCGCTGCTGCCCGCCCCCCGGTGTGTTTCCCTTAGTCGCCTCTTACGACACCCACGGGATGAGTTGGGGTGGTGAAATTCTTTATTATGCCGTCACCACACGGCATATAATAAGTATTGAAATAATTAAATTATATTCACCCAAAAAAGTACTTTCTTAACCAATAATACCTACCTATATAAAAAGTATTTGAAAATATGTCATGAATTTTTCAATTCATCATCATCATCCTATAATAGTCCATAGCTGGACATAGGCCTAATGAGCGCCATAGATGGCAATTTTTATAATTTTTTTATTACCAAGGTATAACCTACACCAGTTACTCAATTTATATTACGAGTCAATTTTAATGTTTTCATAAACAATGCATCATTTACCTTTGTTTTGCACATAGAGCAAATAGTTGGTTACCCACAAAATAGAAAACGGCACATAATAAGTATTGAAATAATTAAATTATATTCACCCAAAAAAGTACTTTCTTAACCAATAATACCTACCTATATAAAAAGTATTTGAAAATATGTCATGAATTTTTCAATTCATCATCATCATCCTATAATAGTCCATAGCTGGACATAGGCCTAATGAGCGCCATAGATGGCAATTTTTATAATTTTTTTATTACCAAGGTATAACCTACACCAGTTACTCAATTTATATTACGAGTCAATTTTAATGTTTTCATAAACAATGCATCATTTACCTTTGTTTTGCACATAGAGCAAATAGTTGGTTACCCACAAAATAGAAAACGAATTCCACTTGAAAGTCCGCTTGGTCCCACCGTCTTTCTCTAGGTTGACCACAGCATTCCAACTATGTAAACATTTAATTTGTTCTCTCAAATGACTTGTCGGTGTACGCCGGGTTTCGGCTTGCTTAATAAACTAGTGACTGCCACCTTTGGGTATTTTACCTTTGATGTGCCAAGTTGTTTTCAGAATTTATTATTTATGAAAAAATCTTTGTGTAATCGGATATATCCAGCTTTTGTTTATAGCCTTAACACTTGGCTCACGCAACTTGTACAGATATAACATTTTCATTTATTTGCTTCCAAGGCGTCTATGTTTTCCGAGGAAAATAAAACAACTAGGTAAGGTACCTACTTCCCTACTATGAAATAAATAGACGAAATAAATAAAAGAATCTTCCTTCCCTATTAGATTTCCTTCCGCTAAATGAATGTGTTTTGCCGCACAACGGTTTCAAAGATTGTCTATTATGGGAATAACGAAGTAATGGTTTCAGTATAAAATTATACGAAAAAGAAGGACCCTCGGAAAGGTTTACTTAAATTATCATGACCCACATCGTGTAACCTAAGAAAGAAGGTAGTCAATATAATTTTTTTTTTATTAAATAGTTTATTTGAAAGTTTTCGTGCAAAGGTAATCAACAATATTAGTTTAAAGGGCGATCGCCATGGGTTGACGCGATGAAAACATTTTTGTGGTTTTGAATGTTAAGATTGCTACAAGGAATAAAAGTAACTTTTAGCAGTCGGTAAGTATATAAGTCAAAGACTTTCATCCACTGATCTTTCTGTTGGGCAATGTTTGTTATTTTTGCATTCAAAATTACTCAATCGGGCTCAAACTTTTCAATACTTCAACAAAAACTACTACTTTGTAACACTCTAATGTACCAAGGTTAATATATAATTGAAGTGCTTTCAACAGCAACAATAACACCAGCATATCGCAGTAGGCACCATGTTGGACCTCATTACTTTATTTTACTTATTAATACTAGTAAACCTATAAATACTTAATTTTTTAATATTAAAATATAATTATTGCTCTATTGAAAAATTTCGACAGCAGTAAATAGTTTGAAAAATTAGATGAAATGAAATAGCTTTCTGTTCTTGTAATGCGATAATCCCCACTCTGGTTATATAGGGGATCACAGCACACAGGTTTTTCCGCATTACAAACGCCGTCAACGGCCAAGGGTTTTTCCTGTGCCTTTATAGTCGCTATACCGCAGCCGCCGGTGGGAAGAGGAGAGAGGGAAAAAATGGGACTTCCGGTTCCATTTTGCGGACTGAGGATACTATTGACTGTCACAGGGATAAGAGGGATGAGGCATTAGGAGCTAGAGGAGACTGGGGTTCCGTTGTGTATTAAATCAGGTAGCATACCGATATCAGCAGGATTTACCCTCTGAATTAATAAATACAATGCATAAGATATTTAATTATATATTAAGAAAATTATAATACTTAACAGAGACAGAACAAAACAATTACAACTGTTACTAATGATCCTGTATTTACACTTATATTTATGTATTTCCTAAAAATCTAGCCGTCACCAGAAGGCAGGGTGCTGAGAATACTAGCAGCATTCCCACGTTGGATGGCGAAGCTAATTCGTTGACCGGAATAAAAGCCAGCGTTCCGAAGTAGGTACATTTTTTTAATACATGCCCAGCTTTCGTAAACAAGAAGTTTAGAATTTGTTTTGCTCATTTTGTTTAACATTTCTCATTTCGAATATATAAGGTGGCGTGGTCTAATTGATAAGACCAAACCCAAGACCAAACCACATTATCCATTTCTTTATGATTTGATTTCAATCTGCGATGTTTTATAGACAAATATTGTTTGACGTTCATTCATAACCAAAAAATTAAAACACTGAAATCTTTTTTTTCCGGCTTTCCCCAAAGAAAATAGTCTCATTTATAGATTCTCGAGCTAACGCCAAATCTTTTAACATTTTTTTCATTACGGGACGCTTCAATTTGATCCCAGACAATTCTTAGTATGGAGACCTGCCATTGTTCTTTAGTAAATTGTATAATGATGATGAGGTAAGTGACGCAGATGCTGGTGACTGTCCCAACCAGGCTGACGTCCAGTGGGATCAGCCTGTATAAGCGGAAGTGGCAGTTGCACATCTCTACGTAACGGATGAACCGCCTAATCTCCCATACTTCTCTCTAGATTCAGATTCAGATTCAATAACTTTATTTCTTTAGGCTTACAAAATAAGCACATAGACAAGTCAAATTTCATACAGTTAATTATTATAACAAATTGAAATAAGGTGTTATTGATTTCTCTTCACTTCAATTTTTTGTCCACTGTAAGTATGACTGTAAATATGACTGTAAATATGATATAAATATGTATATCATTAACTTCTGTTAAATTTATGTTGATTAACCTTTATTGTTTTTTTTTATTTTGCTTTATGTTCATTGTTCTATTAATTGTTGCTGTTTTAGTCGTGAAAATTTTTAATTTAAGCTTTTCGTTAAAAATATGCTGCACAGTTTTTCTATAGCTTCTTGTTGGTTGCCTGGAAACTAATGCTGTTTGCGATTTCTTTGTAAAACATCGCATGTATTTGTTGTTATGGTTCCGTACGCGAATGGTGAAAATGGGACCCTATTATATTGGAAAATCATGATTTCTGTAGGTCCATAAGTCTGCCATGAGTCTGCCATGTAAAACTGATATGATTCGTTTTACTTGACAAGAGACTTTTCCAGCTTCAATTGCTGGCATCAATGTTGCGAAAGTTGTTAAAACGATGTATGTATATTGAAATATTAGTGCAATATCAGGTACCTGAAAAAAAAACAACAAACTGTACTCAATTGAAGAATCCACATTATTGCAAATATAAAAATAAGAAAATCCGTATAGAACAATTTAACCATAACACACCAAAAACTTCCACAATACCAACGCATAGTTGCACACGTGCAAACACAAAAAAAAGCAGCTACTAGTTTAAACTTTAGAAACACTTTTCTATCGAATTGTACCTTCCATTGTTAAAGGTAGCACTGAGAAATTCAGAGCAAAGCGGCACTTTTTGGTAGGTATTTAAAGATCAGTGCATAGCGGGAATCGAGCATAGCGAAACTAACCGGTAAAATCGCTTGTTTTTTTAATATAAATAAGACGGTTAGTTTCGCTATGCTCGATTCCCGCTATGCACTGATCTTTAAATACCTACCAAAAAGTGCCGCTTTGCTCTGAATTTCTGGTCAGAACCGCTGGGCTACTAGAGGATTGGATGTCTGATGATATGAATGCATTAGCGAAACTCGTTTCACATTATCTGCTCATCTCTTCCCGGCCGCGTCTCCGCTGCGTGACATCGCCAGCTTGCGAACCTTGCTATAGTCTCCACAGAAGCTAACCGAAGACGAAAATTTAAATAACGACGTTCGATTGGTTGTTTAAAACACAACTCTTTTTTGCTTTTAAATTACTCCGTGTAAGTGCTTAACAGAGAAAACAAATAATAATCTACAACATACCAAGAAACAAACAAATAGACGAACCATAAAGGTATGAAATCCCCATTCCATTAAATTTATATAGATGGAAAGCATGGTTTCGCCGATGAAACAGGTCACTGCTATTATCATCTGGGAATAGTAATTATACAGCATCAACAAATTTCTACGTTTGAGACTACCCAAAGAAAAAATAAACAGTCATTTATTTAAAGCAACGACATCAATGTTAAGCATTTATATCTATAAAGATAAACCATAAACTATTGGCGTTCCTTTCCAATAAAATACTTTTATTGTAGGTACTCACCGTAGGGTCAAAGGTATTCTTATATTTTTCGAGAATGTCAACGTATAGTTTGTATGTATATTGGTAAGAAGAAAAGTTAGAGTCGGTGGTTTCCAATACTTTAATAATTTCTTTTAGCCGCCACTTCACCGACATGAATATACACGAGTAGGTTAATAGATATGTATCGGTGTTCATTTTTATAAAATTATAGCCAAAAAATATAACGGAATTAACTTTCAAATTAATAATACAATAAAACAGATAAAAGGACATTTTGAACCAAATAAATCCCATACAAGAGCTCAGTAATTTTAATTGCAACTTGTATGAGTAACTATCGATTCCAAAGGTTGAATCAACCAAAAACAGTTCTTTATGAAAATTACAATAGGTTTTGTTTTCGTTTAAAAACAAAAGATGCATGTTAAACGCATTGTATTTAATAGCGACCATCAATAAACATATGGAGAGCTCTCGTTTTAGTGAAGCAAAATAAATTAACGAAAAGATTACGGTGTTCATTATAACGCAATACAAGATTGGAAAGAGTTTCACCACTTGAACTGGTATTCTTTTATACCTAAAGTAACCAAAATCCATGCCGAATTATATTATATGATCCATTATTTCTCTGGGAGCCAGAATTTATTTCTAAGTTTGGGTTGTTCAACATGATTTTGAGACTATGGAACGTGGATATGTAGAGACGATGGTTTGACAACTGCCTTTTTATTTTAAGACCAGAAGAATGGGTACCTAATTTTTTAAATATAATAATATTCCAATGATGATTGCATATTCACATTGAGTTAATTTAAGTCAGGAATCCTAAAAAAACACAATATTATCATCAATCTAAGAGTATAATTATTGAAACAAATTATATGGCCTTATCATTCTAATCCATTTGGTAAAAATAACGTAATCATTGACTAGCAATGTGAAATTAAAGGCAGAAAACAGTATATGACTGACATACATATGTACGTATGTATGTAAGTCATATACATATATGTATGTCGATATATGTTTTTGAGATCTGAAGAATAGGTTTTGGTTTGGGATAAACTTTTCATATAGCGAAAACTCCAGCTACATAATACTTATCTACTATGTGTAAACCAAGATATTTTTGTAAAGGCTGACGTTGTAGGTATATTTTAACTATTTTCATTTTGGTCTTTTCAAAATTAAACATGTTAAAATTGGTTAAGTATTTTCCATAGGTTAATGCACTGAACCGATTTCCTGTCTAAGGACGAAATATCTGAGGAAACTCCGATCCAATTTAGCCGCTGAATCCCGCCGCCGCCGGTGACTGTCCCTCGGGATACGCAGCTTTATTCATGGAAAGATTTTTAACGGAAAAAAGCGGATTTGGTTTATCGCAATATCTGTAGTTTTGTACTATCAGCCAACGGACTCGTTATAGGTACCTAATCGAACAATATTATACTTATAATTTAAAAAGAAAGTTCCTAATTCTATCTTTCCTTCGTACGTGCACAGGCACGACACAAGTACTTGTATCCTCAGTCTATTTTATTCTATTAACTTCCTTAAATTCCAGAAACACTGAAAATTTTAGAGGTTTCTAATGTGATGCGGTAAATAAACAAATTAGAGAAGTTAATAGAAGCTTTCTGAACCCTACAAGATAGATCAAAACATAAAGCAACACGGGGCCCGTGTTGCTCTGTGGATCAAAATAATGTACTGCACTATTGTGTACATCGTAAAAAGACTACAAAAAAATCTGCGATGGTTTACGTCTATCCCTAAGGGATAACCAACAATAACCATTGTTATATTTATATGCATAACATTCATTAGTATCAGCATTTGCACCCGTGCGAAGCGCCCTCGCTAGTAAATATTTATATATATTGTAAAGTTTAAATCACGAACCGTTCTTCGCGAATGAGCTTAGGTAAGTAATACGACAGGAAAATACATTAACTACTGATTAAGAGATCCTATTCATGGATCACATTCCATTGACGACCTCTGTGGCGCGGTGGACGAAGGTTTACAGCAAATGCTTGATGTGTACATATTTAGTCCGGGTGTTCTGGTCGTTTTTATCGATAAATAACAGGTAAATGTATTAATAACTAAGAACTGTCAAAGATCGCTAGGTCGCTAGGCAAAGTCGGCTAGGTTTCCGCAGTGATGACCTAGATATCCAATCCCCATTTACAACTATGTATTGGCCAGATCCTGAGCTCGGTCAAAGTTCGCAGGCTCATCGCACTAGACTTGTAAGTTGGTCTAAATGTTGTGTAAGTTTAATTAGAATTCCTGCTACACCCGCGCGTCGTATCTGACAAATGAGTCTATCCACCATCTTCCGAAACTAACCCCTCTGTATTTAATGAGAAAATAATGTTCACGTTCAATATCGCAAAAGTAATGGCCACTGACAAATGGAGCATGAATTGTGAGTCATTTTCAAAGGGATTTGAACCAAGGGACGCCAAATTTTCAGGAAAGTTTAGCTATAATAAAAATTCTGATCATTTTTAAAAACTACGCAATGCACTTGTATCTTGTATATTTGAAAAAAATATTGAAACACGTTTATGTTTAACTCAAAAAACTTTTTTTTTAATGTAAACCTTAAATTAATTTAGCTTTTTGGTACTGTAGAAAATATTTATAAGCACGGCGCTGTACAATTATTGTAACGGCTATTAGAATGTAAGTACATACTTAAGAAGGTAGGTAGGTATAACATAACATTGGAGTTCGGAAACGGAATAAGTTTGACAGATTGTATAGCTGACCTTCCTAGGTACTTTTTATAATATTAGTAACAATAATTGTACATCACCGTGCTGGGCAACTACCTACTAACTTAAGCTAATTTTCGATTGTTCCTCACCACACATTAGTCCCATTACTATTTAACTGGCCTTAGTTATTTTGAGATATTATTTGATTTCTAAGAAACTGGGATGGTTTACGCATTATTATAACAAAAACGTTACCAAACAAGTTCAAAGTGACTCCTAAGCAAAGTTTTCGCTTATGTTTACCCACTTACTTGTACACTGTAAATCGTATAGTTATGAACTGAGTATTAGCCTAAATAAACTTGAACTTATATAGCGAATAGGCACAGTTAACTCCCTTTTAATTATAAACAGAATTGATGTTGAAAACTTATAAGACTTAGATTAAACTCTGGCTGGATAGATAGGATAAACAAAACCACCTGAGATGATAAGTTTTATTATATTCAGACCACCTTGTGGTTTATGACTTGAGTGTGTTAATCGTGAAAGTTTTCGTACAAGCCAATACCATTTAATTGAAACCAGGTTTTGGCACAGATGGCGAATTGGAAAATAACGCCTTCCGCTCACTGCACAGTGAACGGGGGAATATGAAAAAGTCTCAAACACGTTTAAGAAAATATCACGTCACTTGAGAAGAATTTTCAACTGATAAGAAAATATTCGTCATTGTTCTTTTTTTGATTGTGCATTTCGTAGACAAAATCCATAAACAAGCGAACAAACCATGAAATTCTAGATGAAGTCTGCTCTGAGGTAATGCAACCACACAATAGTGTTTCATAAAATATGCTCCGCTCTGCCGAGGTCCAATTACCTACTCGGCATTTTATCACAAGCGAAGGAGAAATTCCGTTATGTTCTAATTATAGTGATGATCATTATATATGAATGATACGTAGTAATGATTTATAGTCATGATTATCTATTATTTCTGCTACTTTGTCACAATGTTTGTTTATATTTCTTTCGGGTCTAAGAAAAAATATTCTGGTATGCATATACTCTTGTGCTTATACAATATTTACGATAGATATCAGCTTTTTTTATGTATATTGTATTATGTATATCAGTCATGTACCCATATCACAAGCTCTGTTTAGCTTGGGGTTATGTAATGCTTTGTGGATTGTCCAGCATTATTTATTTACGTGTTATGTGTATACATAATATCGTTTATTGTTATAATCACTACTTGAGGGTTTGATGAAGTGTGAAATTTCTAGTAGGTATTTATTTTATTGATTCATATTGCTGCATTATAATATAACTGTTGCAACTAGGTTATACCTGTATACTATTTACCTAATACACTCGAGCTTGAACAAAGCTAGCGCTTTATGAAATTCATAAAAGAAACAAAAATATGATCCGTAAAATTCTAGGCGAAGTCAGTGGCACTGGCATATAAAACGCTGTCAGATCCATGGAAACAGTTGAAGAGCGAATGCTCACATACTTGTATTGTAGCTATTACATATTAAGGTAGTTACTACATTTTTTATTTTTTTACTAAAATTTAAAAGAGCATTCTACAGTCATAGCAGATGTACCTATAAACATTTCGTATATACAGGGTGGCACATTTACATAGATGGTCAGTATGGGAAAGTCTGAAACTATAATACATGCGAAGATTTCTTTTGGAACCATGTCATCGAATAAAAAAATCTTGTACTCAGCTCAGAAATTAAACCCCGACTTTCTAATAAATGAAATATATTTGACCTAACTTAATGCCAGCATTGGATTACGTTTTTCTTCCTTATTTATTTCTTTTATTATAATAATTGACTGTATGAAATTTGACTTGACTAAGTGCTTATTTTGTAAGCCTAAAGAAGTATAGTAATTGAAATCTGAAATCTATACCAATAGGCATTACAAAGAAGAAAGATTTGATTGTATGTTTGAATCGAATAGGCTCCGAAACTACTGGACGATTTGAAAATTCTTTCACCATTAGAATCCTCAATTTTCCGTGATGAACATAGGCTATAGAAAATTTTCAAAATATTTAGGGTTCCCCATGAAAAATATTTTTTTTAAATACCCGTGCGAAGCCGGGGCGGATCGCTAGTCTTATATAAACCACTTGCGGATGATGAAGTATGCTTGTAAGTTCTATTGTAAGCAATATCTGCGGTATTGCTTCTGAAAATATAAAAAGGCTCTTTTCTTATGCAGCACGGCACGGCATGGCAAGACGAGCGCATTCTTCTGCCTCGGTGTCACACGCAGGCTCTTTTTATGTTTCCTGCGCATGACAAAGCAAGATATATTCCAATAACCCGTTCGGAATAAGATAGTTAAACCATATTAAGATTTACATGCAGATCGACATAATTGCTCGGATTAGGCTCGCTCGGCCAAAAACCGTACCTACATAGATACTCGGCGCGGCATTACAAGAGGGTACCTACTAAAATATAGATTTTTTTACAAAACTACTAAAAAACAAAGGGTTTAATAACCTGAGTATGGATATCATAAACTTAATAATACACACATCGGCAAAATTAGACAAACGCGAAACCTCCTTTTTTTTAGTTTTATTTTTACCACCTTGGGACACTGCTTGTGTGTTAAAACTGTGTTGTTAAAACCTAGATTCAGTTTATCTTGGGCTCCTCTCGTAAAAAAAATTACAGGCGCCTGAACTAGGTATATGTTTATCTGACATTTGTTCTCCAATCTCATATCTATCATCGTGGTTGGTTCAGTTAAGATTACGGCTGGCTTTAATTACAGAAAAACTAAACTTTATATTATTTCGCAAGCCATTACAGCGAAACAGTCTAACATAGAAAAGTTTCTTGAAACATGTTATTGCCAGATACCATTTAATTCCTATGTAATCGATACGTTGTTCTGTCTAACAAAAAGAGAGTACGCGAGTAGCAGAAACCTGGGATTATCCACGGAATTGCGCTGGAGAAACTTAGTGTTGCCAATTAGGTGCAACTTTCCTAGATGTAACTACATTTGTTATTTTATCCTTACTGGCAGGTAGGTATTTTGTTCAGGAAGTTCCAATGATCTGGAACTTCCGTGGTGTGCGTTTCGAGAAAGAACTTAATGGCGTACTCAAACCAAGTTTTTTTTTATAATTAGTTTATTGTTTTTCGGCGTAATTTCGCGATGGCTTTCTTGATTATGATGAAATTTTTAATTAGATATCTACATTTTTTTTATAATTTCAAAGTTCCCTAATATCAACGTACCTACACACTAAAATTAAATTTTTATTTCAGTAATATTATAAAAGAACTCAATTCTCGTCTTTTTCAAACATTTTAAGTTGTGGCCAAATATTCGTTAATAGCTGGCAAGTAAAGCACCTACAAGCACCGCGAGCTAAGGTGGATAACGCACCATAGGTAATATCGACTATTCTTCCGAGGTACAACAGATTGCAATAGAATTGCAATAACACTCAGGTCGTGTTGTAATGGAACTCCTATCGGAAACTAATGATTTCAATTGGAATTTTCTTTTAATGATATTTTTCGTCAAGTATTGTTGCAGAGGCTAGTATTTTTTTTTCTAGTATTTTTTTATTTTGAAAACTATGCTGATGTAAGATACGCCTCAGGGAGATAAGAGCATTTTATATAAAAAATCGGAAACCTCTGTCGGAAAATTTATTTACTTTGAAGAAGCATTATAACAGCCATTTGAACTCTGGAATAGATTCATGATGATAATGTACCTCCGACAAAAAGAGGTTTATTAACTGTTAAAAGAAGTTTGAACGTATTATGAAAAATCTATTAAATAATGCTCGATTCGCCAAACTTTTTCATCTATGTAATTTTTTCTAGACACACAAAATCACATCTCTTATTCACAAAAGAGACAAAAACAAACAAGCTTTCCAAATGCTGTTACCTCAATTGTGTTTGGAAAGTTTATAGTTGTTAACAACTTACCAACGATCGATCCGACATATCTCCCGGGAACAGCTATGACAACTCCAATCGCGGCCTTTTGGAGTGTAACGTGACGATCCACGTCACCACGCTCACTGCCAGCAGCAGATATACCTACTACGTGCTTATTTACGATTATATTTCCTCCGAACGTTTTCCTTTATGAATATGTGCTTGATTGACAGAAACACTTGTCGGTCGATATAGAAAATATGATTGCCGGGTTTCACGTCGCACATAAATAAACAGCATAAATGTGGGATGTTTGGTGGGTGCTTTATTGGTCTTCAATTCTGTACCCAATTACCTAGCTCTTGTGAGTCTTCGCACGTGTTTTTATTAAATGGTTCATCGTATAAGATTAGCGGTACAAAATAGATGTGCAAAAGAGGCTTTGCTACAGCAGTAAGATATATGTGCATAGACTAAAAGTATCTAAAAAAATATGTATTGTACTCATTACTTATCTTAATGTTAGGGTTTTTAATAAACCCTTTAGAATCTTTTAGCAAAATCACGACAGTAAATATACTGTCGTGAATTACGAAAATATAATTTACTGTCATTTATTAATAATTTTCGAGATACCATGGAAATAAGTCGTTGATGTCAATTGATGGCAAAGACTATAAAGCCGTGACATAATAATTTGAAATTTACAAGCGGTGAATAATAAATACTGTTGATAGAACAGCTACTAAGCCGTTCCCACCTGTAATTAAAGTTTACGTAGAGCATTCCCAATTGCGATGCTTTCAAGGAACGCGGTTAAGTGGAATTATGTTTCGTACGTGTGCAATGTGCATGCATGCCTCGAGAGACAAAACTAATTCCGAGTCCGTTTCTACCACTCCCAACAAATTAGGCGCTTACTTTTTAATATGATTACCGTCGCGAAATTAATCTATGTTTCAAATAACTGGCGTTGAATAGTGATTGGTCTTAGAATATCATGTCTATTTTGAAGATTAGAAAGGAAAAAATGTAGTAGTAGTGGAACATAAATATTTATTAAATTATCTTATTTCATTCTTCTCTTTACTTTTGGTCCATCATTACTGATAAATTATGATATTATTTTATTTTGAACTTATTTTCTTCGGACCTAAATCAACACAAACTAAACAGTTTTTACCCACTTCCGCTGTGGCACCGAAAACCCGGCCACGCACTAAAGACATTCTCTAACAAAATATATAAAATATCCTGAATCGTTAGTGTATACGAGAGTAGTGAGGGAGTAGTGAGTGTATACGAGATTTCTCGTATACACTCACTACGCATCCTCGAACGTTTCTAAAGGCAAGCTAAGCACTGGCTTAAATAAATAAGCTACGTTATCTTTTTGTCTATACTATAACCGCGTTTTAAAAGCCGCGCCACTTCCGGCTGCATTGTCTTTTGGCTTTCGTATTTGCGCGATTCTTCGCGTGCATTCTATGCCAGAACCAGATATAGGCCAGGAGCAAATGTGCCGATGGTATAAATACTTTATTCTTACGTCTAGTTTGGGAAGGGGTCCAAATTGGTCAGCGGCGATCCTCCCAACCCTATCACTAATTATCAAGGGATTCTAAATAGATCTATAAGTTTCGCCAGTTTTGCTGGCATGGCAATGAAATGTTTTACCGTATTGTACTTTCGCTATGTGTCCAGTTTTCATTAGATAATCAGTTATTGTCGCAGCCGGTATCAGTGTCGTAAGATCTATCGAAATAAAAAAAGTAACACATTCTACTAAGAACCTATACTAACAAAGAAAATTACAATAAAATATCCAAAAAAGAAAATAGTCAATTTACTGTGTAGTGTTGCAAACAAACTACAGGTAGCTCAACTGATATGCTGGATATACCAGTCGGAAGTGTCCCCAAGACGCTGGCTGCATTGCCCCGCTTTATGGCAACGCTGATGCGCTGCGCCAGATACTGACCAACTCTTGGGACACACTTTGCTTCGATTTTTTTAGAGAGCCTCGGTTCACCACGGATCAAGGGTCGAATAAAAACCTAATAATTACATTATGATAATGGGCTATTAAAATCACATTCGCGGCCCAGTAGCAAAGATTTTTGCGACCCAGATTTTGTGCGTCAAGTGTTATAAGAATAAGTTTAGAAGCCGGGCTAAAAAGTTCTCCCTCTCCTCAACTAACACCGGTTGGCCGACAATTTGCATAGAGGGAAGAATAACGGATAAAATCAGGATCTGGGTAACTTTATCTCTGAAACCCTTCTTGCGTCGGTGATTTTTAAACTCGAGTATATGTACGCTACGTTACGTATTTATGTAAATTGATTCGTGAATCACCGCTGCGCCGAGTGTAGCGATGTTGACTTATTACGTTTGGAAGCTCAATTTTTAGGGTTCTTTATTTGTAGGTAGGAATCAAAGACCCTAGCTACAATATATCCGGGGTGCCTTTTCGTTCTATTTCGATTATATCGCAATAGGCCTGCGGAGGAGACACAGTTTATCTCTAAGATTCAGTCTAATAATACACAATATATTGATGCTTAATCTACAAAAAAACATGCGTTACTTTGTACCGTCATGCCCGGTGGCGTCTTGCGTCTTCGCGTTGACTACATAAAACCAATAAGCACGAGTTTTTTTTTTCTTGGTTAATAAAATTATTCAACATACATCAATATCCTGGAATCTGGTGGGAGGTAACTTAAATAACCCATCGAAGCTTAACCCTGAAGAGTTATCATTAATTTGCTCAACAACTATCAACAACATATCCAGTTCGCAGTATTCCGAATGAAAGCTACGGAACCGTAAGCAAGTGCGTTTGAGCTTTAATTTCTTCGGTGAAGCGGAGGCGTCTGGTAATCTCTGAGGAATACCTACTTGCTCAGAAGCTTTTTCTTCTTGCTCGAGGCTCACCCTAAGCTCGATTCAGTAGGATGTTTTGTAACGACGATAGATACTGATTGATTTGGATTTCGCAGCGTATTTGAATGGTTTTCCTTGTTCGACTGGATTTCCGTTATATAAGTACCTTTACCTACAGGACTTGAAAGAAAATATGGAGGTTCTTATTGTAAAAATAAACTTGTAATAGCGTTCCTCCCAATCTTTGATGTATATGAAAATATATCTGCGTATATGTTTTATTAAAGCTTATCTTGAGCAAACAATAAAAACTATTTCTCGAGTAGATATGTTGTTTAAGCGAGTGGCTACTTTAGTGTCTGACTTAACGCTTATGTTAGAGGGGCTGCTAAGTGCTAGCAATAAATTGTTAGTTCCGAGTACTCAGGTGCTTTTTCATTAGCAAGCTTTCCTGTAGGTTAACTGTTGTAACCTCTGTAGAGACTGCTGCGTAAACTTAGCCCCGGGTCGGTATTCTGAGATTTTGAGGACCTTAGTTGACCATTTAAAAAGAAGGTATTTAATAATGCGTGTTAGGCGTGTCCACAAAATGTTGAGGAAGAAATAAAGAGATTGGGATGCGATGACAAAGCTTACGGCAACAGATAAAAGTAGGTAATAAAACTTTAATTCGATAACAGTCATCGTTTCAGTTTCATTATGTAAACAGCAATAGTTTCGCGGAGTAGACACAGCGAATTTCTAGGACCCAGGTCCCGGAACCTAGTATAAAATAATATTTCTATTTTGTCATATTTATGTACTTGGTTTAGAATGCAAAATGCACGTTCGTGAATTGTGTCCCACGCAGGGTAGAACCCACAAGAAAGAATCGCTTGGTTTTGGCTTCAATAGACTGGAATTTTTTCACATGAATTTTTCGAAAAAAAAACTTCCTCTAAAAAAGTTATTATTTAACATTCGAAGCTGTTTTAGGTAACAATATAATTTCCCTGATCTGTGGTCGTAGCGAATAAGGTCCCAGTAGTAGCTACTTTGTAAACTGTTGCCTATGAACCCGCACAGATGAAGTTTGTTGAAGATTCTCAAAACGTTAAATACGAAAAAGTTGCGAAGTGAGCCTTGATTGCGGCGGAGTTGTGCGAGTGGTTGGTAACTTGAAATAAATATTATTTCAGTGTAACGTGAATCAATTAGATATTTTAGACGATTCTTTTGTAAAAAAATCCTAATTTTTTACATTTGATATTCGGTATATTCAGATAGAATACATCTAATGTAATGATAATATATCTAAGATAATTCAATAATTAAATTTTAAATGATCTTTATTTAAAATTAAAAGAGTAATGTAGGAGTATGTCCAGTCCATCTTGGACAATATTATTTGAACTTAAAACTAGTCTTTTTATTCATCATTCGCTTTTTCAAAAGTAAGAAATTAGAAGAAATCATAGAATAAGTATTAGTTATTGAACTATTTATTATATTGTATTATTAATACAATAATGTCTTATTGGTTTCTAACGTTTAGTTGAGAAAAACTTAAAAAAAACTCGTAAAAGAAGTACAGTTTTTCTTACTTCACTCAGCACCGCTAGTAGAGTTTTCAAGACTTATAAAATAGTCTTCAAGCCCTTCTTAATCTTCCAATTAGCTTAGAAAATCTATGCAACTGCTATAAAGCCCTTGATAAGCGTGATAAACCGGCGACGTACATCTACCATTTATCTATATTACGAATTAGAAGCGTAATAAAACCTTCTTTAGTATCGTACTTTAGGTGCTCGCGAGTCGCGTTCAAACATTGTTGCTGTACCTAAAGGCTCGTCTATACCCACAATTTTAAATATTTTAAATTATAGTGGGGCAACTATCGACGTAATGTAACAACAAACCAGGGTGGCATGTTCAAATAATTTAACAAACCCTTAATAAATGATTTAAAAAAAAAAAAAACAGCATAAGGTGCCTCGGCAGACCAAGGAAGCGATGGCGTGTCGAATTAGGCACTTACCTTGATGCTTGGGTCCATATGGCTCAGGACTGAGATGAATGGAAGGTCCAGGGCGGCGTTTGGCCAGCAGTGGGACATACCGGCTACTTCAAGCCATCATCAACAGCCACTGCTGTTGATGATGGCTTGGCTTGGATATAGGCCTCCCCTAACGAAGACCATAACGCTAGTTTTCAGCTGCTGCAGCATCTGACTGCAATATTTCATAGATCGTCATCCCACCTAGCTGGAGGGCTAATACACGGACTGTAATAGTATCATTAAAGATGAGGTTGACCTTATAAGATGTACCACGATTCAGTAAAAATGTCAATTGAATTTACAATAACTAGGCAGGTAGGTAACTGTTTTTCTTCTTAGTCTTTGTCGACCGGAGTTAATACTTTCAATCTTTTCTATTTCATATTAGAATGAAATAGGTTCTAATTGCTGCTTTACCAAGTCGTCCACCACTTGTCTATAATTTTTTTCACGAGTTTTTATGAACAGCAATTTTAATTCACTGTGAATAGAGCTTTAGGTAATTCTTACCATTTGACAGATGTGTAAAATTTATCAACGTTCGCAACTCGCTGGCGCGATGCCGATGAAAGCCAACTTCAATGGTATCAGCGCGAAATGAATGTCGATACGTTTGTTACTGAGGAATAACCGATATTTTATGTGCTTGTTATTGATTAAATCAATTTTTATTTTGTAATCATTTTTCACGTTGATAGAGTGCTTAAGCAATAAAAGCTTCCTGCGCTTGTTATTTTTTAAAACTAACGGAACATATTTAACGTGTTCTCACTATGAAAACTCAGAGTAGTTATGGAACTACCTGACTATTATAATATACCAGAGTTATTGCTGATGCCGTTTTTGGACATATCAGCGGATGTTGATGCTGATTTTGGCCAAGACAGTATCAGACTCGCAAACCACACTTATTTAATGTAGTTGGTTCCAATCGAAACCGTGTCTTTAGGTTGGAGCTCCATCACCGATTTGCAGTAAAGCAACGTCAGACGTAGTCGGTACTTTAATGGGTGACTGCCTTAGCGTCTGTTTCTTACTCTATTGATGAAATAAATTCTGTCAATAAACCGCAAATACAGCGATTAATTTGGGATGCAGAATAGAAACAAATACTATAATTTCTTTTCGTATTTCTTGATGGCGTTCACGTAGAAACTAAGAATTCTTGGTAGGTAATTTCAAATCATTTTCGCATAGCTTTTCTCAAAGGTTCACACATAATCCAAGACATCGATTCATTATTACATAATACCTCTTTTCTACACCACCGTTATGTAGTATATATGATAAAGAGGTTATCGCAAAGAGCCTTTACGGGTTTTGATCTTCGTGAGATTTTACTACAATACCTGTGTGAGCTACCAAGGTTTATACTATTTTATCCTTCAAATAACTTAATCTAGTAGAAAATCCATGATATCGAAATAAACCTGATAAAACTATATTTCCCAAATGCCTCAAAGTTACGAGACCCCCCCAAACTCACATTTTAACTGTCGCTAACATAAAATGCCTTCTAATTTGTTTGTCCCAAAGGAAACTTGTTTGTAAGTTCTTACAGGATTGAAAAAAGGTTTTCTTATAAGAAGAGCGTTGATGTGTGAAATTGACTATTAAAAGTAGGGCAGGTAAGCAAACGGAATCCTAGAATTATGAGTATTACTTTACTGTGAAGGTAGTATAAACAAATCTTCGATTCCTATGTGAACACTTTTATTCATATAATATATGAATACGATATATTATTGCCGATTATCTAATAAGTCGATTTGTGTATTTGGCTGTTTCTACTAATTTAGTTTGTGAAATAAAGGTCCATGTAACCGTATTTTACAGTACATAAGCGCGCCATTTTTACATGGGTTCTCGCATGCTATATGGTAGAAAACAATACCCATTACAAATATTTTAAAAGCGAGTGGTTTTAAAATGTTAAAACGGAATAATAATTTTCTTCTATTTATCAAACACAGTTATGTATGACGAAGAAAGAGTTTAAATCGCTTATCAATAAAATAATCAACTTTTTTGACACAAAAATACCATTCCCGACGTGGAATAAATATTGTACGAAATGCTAGTAATTAATTATTCTGGGTGTTCTGAGTGTGAATTTACTATAGTTAAGGTACTGATAGTTACTCTTTAATGACTAATATTATTTCACGGTAAAAATTAACCACACGAAAACAACAACCGCTCCTGACCAAAATTACAGCGTAAATGTTTATTTTGGAAGAGTTTATTTATTAAATTAGTTAGGATTAGGGTTCAGTCCCTTATGGAGGTATCTATAGGAGTAGTTCTGCTTCCGATCGGTTAACGAGGGAATCTAATTAAGGAGTTTGCTATTATCGTGCGGTGGTTGAAAGACCCTTACTTTTTAAGGAAAATGTACCGCCTACGTAGAGTTTTACTGAAATACCATCTTTTGAAAATCCTCCAGTCCGGGTGTGCCTAAAACATACCTAGT
Source organism: Eupithecia pulchellata (assembly GCA_963931895.1). NCBI lineage: Eukaryota > Metazoa > Arthropoda > Insecta > Lepidoptera > Geometridae > Eupithecia > Eupithecia pulchellata. The sequence goes on along the minus strand of OZ007528.1, from coordinate 5,915,766 downwards.
TTGATATTTGCGCATAAAGGTAAAACCAATCGAGAGGTAGTTTAGGTTTCTTGCATTTTTCTCCAAAAGCGAATCTGGCACAGTTACCCAGCTGAACGTTATTCGTTTTTATCTAAAGCGAATCTATCATAGCGAGACTTCAACTTAGTCTCAGGTTTATATAAGTGCATTGTTCTGCGTTTTACGTATGATTTAGTCTCAGTGGCTCAGTTTTGCTGAAAATTGACAGAAAGGTACATAAGGTGTACCACTGTAACCTATTATTTATATAGGTAAGTAGGTTTAAGTGTTCGGTAATAAAGCCACCCAAATTTAGTCGTTAACCAATACTATAGGTACGCCAACTTAACCGATTTTGCACAGCCTGTTTTGTAATATTTTCACATTCCTATATGTAACCAATTTTCCTCCTTATCAATCGTCTAATTTATTTATTCATTGCAATTGACGTTTTGATTAGGCCCCGACAAATATTTCGCTCGGTTTATTTGGCTAATGTTTCGTTTCAGATGGCTTTCTCATTTCCTAATATTCTTGCGTTTGTTCAGAAACCATAAATGTTTAATTTGTTTCAGAACGGAATATGGGTTGTAAATGCGAATGTTTTTTGTCATACTAAATTATTCATTCAGGAACAAGTTACCGCCAACTCTCGATCATTGTCTGAAAATTCTTAGAAATTCTGTATCAAAAACATGAAAAGTGATACATTGTTTAATGGATAACTTTTAGCCTTTAGTTAGCAAACAATGCATTCCAAAAAGGGTTTCAGGTTAATCTCAACCGACATAACTTTAGTTAGTCTATTGTAGTATTGTGTCCGGCCGCGCTGGGATAATTAATGACTTGGCATTTCCGCAACTCATGCGCAATGAACTGACGCAGTGCTCTCTGGACCTTTCCCTAACCCTTTCAACGTTTCAGCTTTATTATGCACAATTAGTTGTCTAAATCTATATTGATTTCTGACCCATGTGTGGAAGTGAAACATTGTTTAGGTTAACGTGGTTTTAACTTTACAAAACACGGTATAACGGATAGACAGTTATATTTTGAAATTTTAGTAGATTTTCGTTTGTAAACAATTTCAAAAGCTGGTAGAGTCCACAGGTGTTCGGGATCAGAGCACATTTTAATTCGTTAAATCATTAACTTTATCATTTACGTGATAATGTAGCTAGCGACCTGTAAAGTTTTCCTTTTGATGTCGGCCAATTTTAATTATGCTTACCATATTTTCGTTAATATTGTTCATGCTAGCTTGAAGTAACTGTAGCTAGAGGTGAAAAGAGTAGGTACGAACTCTATCGTTGATAAAAATCTGTTTCAGTGAAAAGATAAACAAAACAAAAATTGTTTTGTAACACGGATCGTTCAACTTTGGACACAAGCGTTTTCCGATGCAAAAACAATAAATAATGAGATATCCTAAATTTTCTGTAAATTTAAAAATCACTTTGGAAAGTTTTTTACTAAGATAAACCTGTCCCGGGTGTAATAACAGATCGGTTTAATCTGTCGACCAGCACGTGCTTGCTGAAGAGACGTGATCAATTACCCAATGGCGTCCCTGCGTAGAGTGTTTATTGAAGTTTATTGAACAATTTTAATGATAAAAAGTTTAGAAGGGAAATGAGGGACAAGGAATTAGCTGAGCGGGAAATTAAGTTTGGGGGGGGGGGGGGGGTGAAATCGAAAACCAACTTAATTCAAGTAATTAAATTGTTACAAAAACATTTCTAAAAGTATGCTTACGTTACCTAACTAAATCAGATATTTAGATATCAGATATTTCAGATAGTAGATATTTTGCGACCAACTTATAAATGTACTAGGTATTTATTAAATAATAATATTAATTTTATATTTTTTCGCATAAACCGATTCCCTGCTAATTGTTGTTCCTTTCATTTGTGTTGGTATCAATAATAAAATAGTCTTTTGCATTTGTGAAAGATGATCAGAACCAGCATCGGAACGGCACTTGCGTTCGTGACTGACGGTGTATTATAAGTTATAAGAGTTGTTTTTATATCTACTAAATATCTTATTCTTTTTTACAGAACACCCAAAAATTAAAGTCTTCATAACCCAAGGAGGTCTGCAGTCTACCGATGAAGCTATTATTGCTGGAGTTCCCCTCATCGGCATGCCCATGCTCGTAGACCAGTGGTTCAACGTGGAGCATTACGTGCGGCACAAGACAGGGATCAGACTGGACATAGAACACATTACTGAGGAGAGCTTCTTGAAGGGAGCCAATACTGTGATTGATGATGAGAGGTTAGTCTTTTAGAAATTAAAGATATCTAAGTAGCACCCATAACACAAGCTCACTTACTTTGGTTTTATTAGGGGGTATCTAGGTACCGACTTAGATACCCCCTAATCCTATGCTGACAGTCATTATACACACAACACGGGTTAATATTAGTAGACATGTCAAAAGCTGCGCGGCATGACAACTTAATGCGACGAAGCTTTGAAAGCGATTTACAAGAATTCTGACGTTGGCAAAATGTTCACGGCTGCAAGCTCGAAGTTTACAATAACGTCAATGCTAAAACTTTGGAACGGGTATTAAACATGTACCTCAGGAGGTAAATATTAAAGCAATATTAGGAGGACTAAAGGATTAGCTCATATATAGTACCGCTACAGCACAAAAAAAAGCGTTGAAAATATGAGCTTTAGCTCGTTATCTTTCGATACATTTTACAGTGACAAAATTGCTTACCGCAAGCTTCAAGCGAGTGGCCCGCGAGCTGTCTATCTGATGCCGCCAATATGAATACAAAGATTACGAGTAAAGCCCATATGAATGCACATGTTTGTGGTGTGCGGTAGTAGTGCGGGCTTAATCGGCGACAACCACAAGATTTACACTGGTACTTTTACCTGGTACTTTTTATAAATAAAACGCTACCAAATTTCTACACTGTTTTTAAATGAACGCTCTTTTAAAAGCCTGTATTTTCGATCTGAGAGTTATGTCTAATGGAGTCTAATGGATCAGCGACAAGAACTTATTTTGCGTAACTTTATAATTTTAGGTATATATAGTAACCGTATAAGTTTATAAGTAGTGTTTTTACCATCATTATTTCTATGATGACTATATCATTATCTAGATTTTGATGAAGGAATACACAAAATAGCGATAAAAGAGAATATATAATGTATATAGCTGAAAGAGAAAAACTTAAATTTTTATAGTCGAAACAGCGCAGCTGAGTGAGCAGTTTTGACCGTAAAAAAATACTTTTAACTAAAATCATATAACAATGATGATTTCTCTGAAATGTCGAGATATTATTGATAGTAACATTAAGTGATGTGTTTTTGGTATATTTTAACGATATTTACTCTTAGTCTCTGTTGATTGGTGGAGTTATTATTTAAACACAGGTAATTTATGTATTTTATTAATATTTTGAAATTACTCATTAGGGGACGCATATGTCCACTAGGACTATGGGGTACTAATTTGGGCTAATGATGATGATAATGTGCAGTCAATAGCAAATATTTTACGTTAAATTTTGGTTTCGCCTCTATAATGTGGTAAATTTTGTATAGCATCACGTCGCCATTGAGATAATTAGATATTTTCTCGCCTAGAATCTGGAATATTATGTCTTTTGTTTTTTGTTATTTTTTGATAACCTACACTTCTAAAACCAACAGATCCAAACAAATAGAGTTATAGCTCTAGCTAATTAGTATTCTGTTTATAAATTTACTAGTACTTACTATTCGGTTTTCGCATTAGTAGACAAAAAAATTGAAGTTAAGAGAAAGCTTCTTATTTTATAATATTTATGGTATTAAATTTGACGTGTCTAAATGCTTATCTTGTAAACCAAAATAAATGAAGTTTTTGAAGTTTAAAACCTGTTAAAGGTACTCGTGTTTTGTAATTGTTTAGAACACTTTGACACTGGCGGCGTAATATCATTTATTCTCTAACAAATTAGATAAACCGTTTCATATTAAATGTAAACCTAATTTAGTAACAATCTTAGGGCTTAGTAAACATGACATGTCCCGCCTAAGGCCGATTTGAACTTCATTATTTTGCTTTCTTTACGTGTTATGGTTTCTAAATACCGCAAGACAAAGATCTCACCATCACCGTAGTGATCTTTGATACGGACATAATTTAAAAGATTTTCTTTTACGCATAAACTGAGAGAAAAATTGAGATTTGCTCCTAAGCTAACTTCTTTTCTCGAAACACTATAAATGACTAAACACGTCCATTTCTTATCAATTATTGATAAATAATCCTACAATTTTTTGCTGATGCTGTGCTCGTTTGATGAATGTTGTCTTTGTTTCTTTACGAAATTATATAATATCCCACATTTTTTATGGAATAGAACGGAAAAACATTAATTTAGGCACAGGTACACAGACAAAAAAAATTAGGTACGCAAACAAAAACACGTATAACATGGAGGTTATTATAATAGGGTGGTGGAAATAATAAAAGGTGACACTGCCTCCATGACCCTGCGCCGAAATAGGGGTCGGCTCATTGCCTATACCTAGGGTTTAAATTAGTGATAGATTGATATTATCGGGAACAAAACAGAATTTTATATTAATGGCTATTCGATGATTGACGTTTCTAAAGGACTGGGTGCTGCTCAGTGTTGGGGACAAGTTCCAAGGCCCGATGTCAAACTTGTGCTGACACCTTTTTGCACATTATATTTTAGAATCAGAATAACTTTTGGTAAAATTTTCCCTTTTAAGTCGTTTTGAATTTTTTATTATTGTCTCTTTTTTCCAGGATCACGTGCCCTATAGTGACCCAGAATAACGTCATTAGTTATTGTTATTTTTGCCTTTTATTTTAGTCTTATAGATTTGATTTCAAATATTCTAAAGAACAAAAATAGCTAATGAGTATGTCAGAAATGCTGGGTATTATAAAACTGACCATGAGGCACATCTCGATATTTCTAGTAGATATTGCTCTACTCCATAGGTGTTCTTTAAACTCGGGTTATGGCAATCGATTAAAGCCACTTCGCTACTTTATGGGTCGTTCGACTCTATTTATTAGGTTTAAACTGAGGTTCAGTTTTGAAACATGGTTTCAGATTGTGGCATCGCACTTTATGAGTCGCCATTTTATTGTTAGTTAGATTGGCTTAGTCTTCGTCTGTTGTTTTGAAAGGTGGTCTACCTTATGGTAAGAAACCTTATGGATCAGTTGAGTTACGTGTAGATTCTTGGCACCAGTATGCAGTTAGCTCAATTGTTTTAATTGTAAATACTTGTAATACGTTGGTTACTTAACTGTAATTTTGTCGGATTAGTCGTAAGCGTCGCCATTATGCTTATTATTTTTAGTTTTTTGGTATACTGCAAATTGTCCTACAAAATTGTAAATACCTGAAGTAAAATGTATTATGGACTTACGTCGATACACATGATTAGAATAACCTCAAAATTTTATAATATTATTACTTCTAGCAAAGTGTCTCTAGCATATGAACCAAAAAGGTCTTGCCTCAGCTTAATGTTGATCAACAGAACGTTTAGCAACGCTCTGGTTTTCTGACAGGACCTTTGATACGTGCGTGTCCAAATGGTTGACAGACCATATACACAAACAAGATCCGTCAAGTCCGAGTCCGAGGCTGGTTCTCGCGCGCTTTGAGTTTTTGTTAATTATGTATACAATACTATAGGCTACTTCGATGATTAGGGAGTAGGTTTTGCTTATATTATAATGCGCAAGAAATGTATTATTATTTTAGATTTCATAGTTGCTGAGATATTAAATCATAGAAAATAGGACAGAAAAATGTGAGACCATAAAGGTTTTGAAACCGACCTCAAAACACTAAAAATGACAGGTTGTTCGATTAAAGTTCTACTCTGAATGATAAATTTCTGATGAATCCCTTGATATGAAAATGAAAATAAAAGGACATAAACCCTTTACCTGCCCAAAACCTAGCCCTTCCCACAACTGGCTTATTATTAACGGGGAAATTAAAGGGCTTAGCACTCACTTATCGGCGTAATGATGTAATTAGCACACCTTTTATCTCTCCAATGCAATGTATTTTTTTTTACAACATGGTAGTGATTTATTCTAGATTTGACTTAAATAATTGATTTATATATTAAGGAACGCTAACAATGTATATATAACAGGAAAGAAGGACGGGAATCACTACATATAAAGTAAAGTTGCTACCCGCTGTCTGTCTGCCCCTTAGATTTTTAAACAGATTTTGATGTGGTTTTTTAATAGACAAAGTGTATATTCAAAAATGTATATTGAATATAAATCTTTGTTTATATAACATGCATTAGTATCAGCATTGCACCTTTGCATTGCTCATTGTGGTAAGCCGTTTAGCGACCCGCGACGGCCATAAATCTAAGGGACAGACAGCGGGAGGCGTCTTTAATTTATACTCTTATCTGGTTTTAAAATATTTTTTTTACTAAAAATATATCAAAACGAATTACCTACCGCGACCTAGCTCAAGCTCAAGCGGCCGGTGACTAGGGCGAGAGGAACTTCTGGCGATTATTTATTAGTAGGTATTTTTATTTTTTAACAAAGATAAGAACTGAAGGTACTTAACATAATATCAAAAAATAGTTAGCTTACTGTAATTTTTATATTCTTTTATGATTTGTTTTTGTATTTTTTTACTATTTTGTAGTAAATACATGTTAAGGTACCTATGACACGTAAATTAACTACGTACTCGTCGTGTGTGGGGAGCGAGTGAAAAATGTGAAAGCAATTTCATGAAATAATAAACCCCATGTCTGGTTGTACATCAGACATGCCACACTCATGTTTGTTCAAGTGCCTAAGCTAATTAATACACGAATAGATTTTATTTAGCGAAAAACTCAATTTCATCGGCAAACAACAGCTGCCACTCAACGTGAACGACTCCAAATTATTTCGGGCACGATGATTTATTACTAAAATCGAATTATTATTAATATGATTGTGTTTGGCACACAATACGGTAAGAAGAGAAGAGAAAATTATTGTTTTATCGTTAGACATGTTACCAAAGTAACTTTGTTGTTATAGAATTTGTGATACGCTAATTTTAAAGAGTAGGTTTACCTACAGCCAAGTATTTAAGTATTTAGCAGGATAATATTAACGCTGTAAACGAATAGCTGCGTCTAAACATCTCTAGCTTGCACTAGACGCGGCGGAGTACCTATTTATAGTAAACACTTTACCACGAATAACCATTCGTTCAGAAATCCCTCGAAAACTTTCTAAATATTTATAGTATTTATTTTATTGAACACTTCATAGCCAATTGGTTATCGAATTGTATACTCGTAGCTGTTTATGCATGTTTGCGTTCAAACACATTCCCTCCGATTGAACATAAAACGTCTCTCTGTCAGAAAGATTCAGCGAATGTTCAAAGGAATTCTCACATTGGGAAATGTGGCAAGATTTGCACAAGTTCCGCCGGCCCTTTGGGCTGTAACGAATTCAGGGCCTCGACTCTGGTTTACGGTTTTAGTATGGGATAGCGTTTTAAATTAGAGTCTTGTTCATATATTTAAAATCTAAATGTCGAGTTAAGACTTACTGCTTCAACTGTACTAAAGTTACTATAAATTGCCTTTACGTATAAAAAACTTGGGCCGAACGAGGAGTAAAAAAGTAGGACAAACGAAGATTTTTTGATATAAAATAAAATGAGGGCCGAACTTACTAGGGACGAATACAAGGGAGGCATAAACATAGGGTATATGCATTATTTTGTGTGTTTGTCGTACAAAGCGTTTTGTTTAATGCTGGACAGTCCACACAGTATCATCTAGCCTCGAGCTATGCAGAGCTTGTCTACTGAGCTGTTATCTTCTTGAAAAAGGCATTCATTAGTTATAAAAAGAGATAAAATATATTTAAATCTGTAGTTCTACCTTTTGTAAGGTTCCGTTTTCTTCCATTCTTCCTAATAATACTGCATTTATGTTTCACTGAACTTCATAACGAACCTAATTAACCCATTTTGTATGCTAACTATACTATGCTATTTTGTAAGCTAAAGTACCTATATGGTATCAAGTAGTAGAGCATTATATAGTATCAAGTAGTAGAGAGAGATCCATTGTATCGTTTAGTTATTATTGAAATCCTAGCCAGAGTTAGGGCCCTAAAGGGCAATCCAATAAGACAATGTGCTTATGCGTATTGCAGGAACCATTAAACCTTATCGATGGGATGGACAAAGTATCCGACTTACATTGTAAAGCGGATTCATTGTTTTTGGTTGTATTTTATATAAAAGTGTCATTTATTTTTTTTTATTTATTTATTTATTGAACTAGTACAGATATTACAATTACACTAGTCACATTTATGTTACATTACACATATAATTAAGTTTAATTATTATTTATAATGGTGACCGAGTAGTATTCACACACAAATGGAACACACATGTTTTAAAACCCAAGAAACTATGAAAGTCAAAATTAATTCAAGATTGATTTTTAAAATTGAAATGAGATATTTTTGATATTTGATTTAATCGAACATGAACTGTACATTCTTACATGACTAGTATTTAAAACCTAAACTAAAACTAGTAGCAATAAGGGTTAAACAAGCACAAAATGTTTATTGGGGCAGGTAAGTTTAAAATAACAAGTCCTGTAACACTCAAATGACTTTCCTCTAATTTGCACTGTATGACGACAGATGTCTCTCTAAAATAAAAGCATAGATTTATAACTCTAAAGCTAGCGTAAGATACCTACTTTGGTCTTAGGAAATAGGCAATGCAGCCACCGTCTTAGGGACGCTTCCGACTGGTATTGATCAGTTGAGCTACCTGTAGATTCTTTTACAGTCTTCAGTTAGCTCAATATGTAGTTTAAATTTTATCTAAATTCTAGTTCTAGTTTAATAAATGAATCGTAACTTTCTTTAAAAAAAAAAAGGTTTTACCTCGCGACGGAGTAACGTTCTATTACTGCAGGTTTTCTATGCCCAACTTCCGGCTTCATCATCGATCAGCTCCATGTCAATATAATAGTACACTGTCATCAAAATATTAAATTGTCATCATATTAATACATTGTCATCCGATTAACATATGAACGGCAAAGTTCGGTTCAATCGGAAACCGAAAAGTAGGTCAAATTTAACTTGGTGTTTACAATCAAAAATACCGGGTAGGTGAATAATAAATAAATAATTTTAGACAATCCAAACAGCATCATCTAGCCCCATGCTAAGCAGAGTTTGTGTTTTGGGTACTACATGACTGATATACTTAATACAGTATATTACATACATATCTTTTATTATACCTAGAAAACAACCAGAACACCCGGAACAAATATCTGCAGATCGTACAAACATTTGTCCCGAAATGGAAATCGAACTCGCAACCTACTGCGTCGCAGGCGGACTTTCAACCACCCGCCACAGAGGCCGTTGAACGTTAACAAGCTTGCAGTAAAATCACAATCTGCAATTTTATTTTAAAAATAACTTTCTTGTAAAGGAACGTAGGAAAAAGCTACAAATAAATAATTCAATGCAATAGACACATCTCACAGTGCAAGGAATGTTGCGAAAGCATAAATAATGTATCGCTTCCTCTTGCGAGAAAGAGAATAGTAGAGTGCCTCGTGTATGCTTTTTCCTAACCACTTCGTTTTGCGACGCAACGTGCTGTGGGGAAACCGAGAATATTCGCTAAAACTTGTTAAAAGGTACTTTAAGTATTAGTACTGTGTTAACTAGTTTTAGTTTTATAGGGCTCCATATTGCAAACAATACTCAGTAGTAATTCGGATCACACATGCCATAAAACTATAGTAAACTAGTGATTCAAATTAAATTATACAGCCTACATAAATTAAACCTAATAAAAGACTGAAAAAGCGTAAGTAGGGGTTTTTGGCAGTGGGACATGAGGGCTCAATCCGGACTTAACCTTATGGCACTCATTAGGGGGCATATGTCCAGCTGTGGACTAACATGGGCTGATGATGATGATTTGGTTTTTTGTGTACCTATTTGTCTAATCGTATTGTCTATGCGGCAGGAACATTCTGCAAGTAAAGTTGCAAAGAAAATAAGAAGTCATAAGCGAGATAGAATTGTATCCTATTTCCTTCCTACAAAAATATCCAATTAATAATTCTCGGAAGCAGATTGAACATCACAAACTATTGATAAACTTCCAAGATTTCCGATGTTATGACACTACTTGCAATCAACTTAGCGATAAATAAGAATTTAGTTAGGACCCCCGCGCACTAGGCATCGCTTTGTGCAATAATTTAGCGGAAGACATAAAATAACTTAAAAATCCGGCGACGGATGAATTAACCATACAAACGTTATAACAAAATGATTTGTAATTTGAGCATATTTTCACCATGACCTGCTAGTATTTGAAAATACTTACTTACCTACACAAATAACAAGAAAACGTGTCGTCGAAAATCCTATTAGTTTTGATTTAATTTCGGTACAGTATTTTGAAAAAAACATTGTAGTAGGAACCTAGATAAATACAATTTTAATACAAATAATAGCAGATCATGGTGAAAATACGCACAAATTACAAATCATTTTGGTATTTATTTCGTTTGTATATATTTGGGAAATGCATCCGTGTCGCTGGAATGAAAATATCTTTGGGAAAAAGTTAAGTGGATGGTTACTTATAAATGTTTTATAATGTGAAATAATATTTAGAAACTTGAATAGCAATAAAAATTGTGTATAACATTATTAATATCACTCTGAATCTGAATCTGAATTAATATGACACACAGAATATATGCACGCCTGTGTGCAGGCTGAATACAGTTACTATTATAGTAATAGTTAGAAGACCTGACATTATATAATAATTATGTATTCTTGCAAATAAATGATTGATTGATTTACTGTAGCCAGGTTTCAACAGCCGAAATATTGAGGGTAGTTAGTAGCTGTTTAGTGCGCGCGCTTCCATACACAGTCATATTCGACATGCTGCCTAGTGTGCGGGGGCCTTAAGAGACATACATACACCTTATTTACGTGATCTTAGGATTTCTATGGTAGATGAGCTTTCCAATATTAATAACAACACAAGTTCTGCCTAGGACTAGATAAATGTGTGGATCGTTCAGTATGTTATATTATATCAAATATCATATTAGCGCATAAAACATATAGTTCTCGGCTGTATTCGTTACAAATCGTATCCTTCAGCCATAAAATCAATAAAAATTATTGATTCCGAATCTACTCTTCGCCTATGAGAATATGCAAATTCTATTGCAGAATAAGCTAGTCTCACAAAGGTTGAAGTGCTTTTTGAAAAGTATGTCAATCGTCTGATATCTCTCCCGCAATGATAAACGGGCACCTCATTCAACCTTGTCATAAATATAAGATGTGTAATCAATCATCATGGTATCTCTTAGGAACGGATAGATTACCATTTGCACGCCTAGGCGGTAAGTTTTATGGTTATGGTTTATCTACCATTACTCATACGTGTTCGGGCTTGGCTAAGCTTCGCTCACAATAGACTTGGATATCAAGATGTAACAAGTTAGAACTTAGCTATTATAAATAATGGTTGGCGTACTGTCTGGAGGGTTATATAGATAGAAAATTCAATAAAAAATAATTGTCTATCAAACTTAACAAAACAATAAATAAATAAAATAAAAATTACAACATATGTCTATGTGAGAGCGATCTCTACCAGACAACCGTGGATGGATAGGGTCTTGGGTTGAACTTAGGCTATTATAGGTATTAAGTTCCTTTATAATCTAATGAGATTCAAAATGGGACGAAAATAACGCATGTTTTTTGCCATTTAGACACCGGAAACCTGAACCCATGTAAATTGAATTAAGAAATTCAAAGAGAACAACTGTAACTACATTTGTACAAAATCCAACTATTTCTAAGAAGCGAGTTAAACAAATCAAACTGGACAATTTTTTCGTGTTTCGCCTGAAGGGTTTGGGACGTAGGTACCTACCTAACTTTTTAACTCCCTCGAGTAAACCAACCGTTGTGAATGGCCAAGACTTTTTTGGGATTCCCTTTTCTTGCCACAAAGAAAGTCAGATTCATTTAACGAACGGCCTTTTAAAAGAGAAACTTCTTTTGAAGCTTATTAAAGAATCGTTTCAGTGGATTAGAGCCTTTGGTTGGGGTCAGGGTAGATATGTTCCATCCCTACCTAACATGTACTCTTCAAGAACTTAGGTACTTTTATTTTGTTTAAAGAATCTTTCTAAAGATACGTAACTTTTTATATATTATGTGAGAAACTGTTAAAGCATGTTCCCTAAGGAGATTGGTAAGGTTCTTTCCATTTATAATTTATCGTCCAAGAAGAATGTAGGCAAAGTGAAAATCCGATTTAACTCGCTCTTACCTGGCCGCAATCGGCGTCTAGATTCGATTCCCGGCCACCCTGAATGGAAATTGGATTTGCAGCTCTACAGAGCTATGCATTATGTACCTACTAATGTAGATACGTTCAAATTGCCTCTAGTAAACTTTGATTGAAAAATCCAATTACTTATAAGCGTATGTTTTCGTTTAACATGCGCTTTCTTGGTATATTTAAGAATATAAAATAAACAAATTATTGGGACGATATATTTTTTCAGCGCAGGATTTCTTTCCTATAGAAATAAAAAACTGGTGCATTATCATGCATGACACAGGGCAGAACCTTTATTAACAAATAAATTACCAAATTAGAACTAGTATTTTTAATTGAACAACTAAGCTAACTGCAGATCTACAGAAACTACAGGTACCCCTCAACTGACCCATATTAATGCCAATCGGAAGCGTCCCCAAGACGCTAGTTGCCTCGCTTTATGGCAATGCTGATGCGCTGCGCCAGATACTGACCAGCTCTCGGTCCAAAAGTGGCTTCAACCAGAGCTCAGGTAATAAAAATAAAACCCGCCGAGTAAAATGTAGTGCATTATTGAATTTTGATTTAAATTGCGGGTGATATCTCGATTTTGGCACACGCGTGAGGCACGCGTCAATCACGGCGCCATATGCGGGCGACACAGTCAAAATTGTCGCAGAGATCACGGAAAATGCCGTATTTTAATATCGCTCATATTTCCGTCATACTGCGCTGCCGATATTAAATATATTATAATCGCTTATGCGCTCAAAACAAAGTACAATCACACAATATTATGATGTTATCCACTTAGCCAATGTTAAATATGATTATGAACGAAACTACACTAGCCTGCGGAACTAAGTCTCACGCTTTTTTATTTTTCTAGTTTAGAAAAGATTTAAGTTTTAAATTGATTTTAATTTTGCAAGCAGTTTATATCTACCTCTACTTTCATAAAAAATAACTTTCCAAAACCTAATATAAATAATTAGGATCATAATTATCCGAACACCGGTTTTGGAAAGCGTTCCTACTTTTGATCTAATTTATAGCAGAGCTTGTAGTTATCTCCTTCTCTCATTCAATCAGTAGGTACTATTGAACTGTGAGTAGTTCTAGACATGTGCACAAAATCAGCCACAGTTGAACGTCAAATCATGGGCTGAAGTCAAAGCAACCTGTAATTAGTTTGGGTTTGATTTAGAGGTTTGGTTCAGATACAGTTGATTGCCTCTAGGTAGCTAAGTGGATAATTTAAATTGATATTTACTTATGACTTGTGGTCTATTCATTATAACGATTCAACTTAGGATTATGTCATAGTTGAGAAATAATAGTAATCGATCACTATCACCCTAATAAAATAATTATTATGAATGTTTGAATGGATTGATGTATGTTTGTTACTTTTTCATGCCGGAACCGTAGTAAAGTATCAAAATGATGGTTATTTTTTAACAAAGACAAAAACAATACTTTTTTGTTTTTTTATTTATATATGTTTAACAGTAAGTGCTTATTTAATCTATAGCTAACTTAAACCAGGATACAGTTGTCTGTAAGCTTCAGTCTCTATGGTATGTACTATATCAAATAATGAATATTAGCCTACTTATCTAATTGGAGTTGCTATCCTAACTCCTCGGTGACCGCATACCCGAGTGAGCAGATTTAAAACCAGCGCCGCATAATCTTTGCATGCAACTGATTCTACTCCCTTTGCCTGAGATTGGTAATTTATTTTTGTGTATAATTCTAGTTTATATTAATATAAAAACATTTAAAAACTCATTATGAGTGGTAGCGGGTTAACTATGAACTTAGTTTGTGTGTGAAACACTAACGTGAGTGTGGCTCAAATCGCCCTTTATAGCAATATAGGTGCGGTAATTTATTATTGTGTTAATTCTAGTTTATTTTATTATATAAACTTTTATATAAAAATATTATGAATAGTAGCGGGTTAACTACGAAATTAGTTTGTGTATGAAACACCAACGTTTCATCCCTTAACTAGGGACTTCATCAGGGTAAGTGAGGCTCACATCGCGCCCGTATCACTTATAATAATAAAAGCAATCTATAACAATTATCAAAGAAAAAAATACACGCAATAAAATAGCTTTATTCAGATTTCGATTACGAAGCTCTTCCAAACAAAGCTCCCTCGCTGTGGCCATAATTCTGTAGTAATTTGATTTCATCCTGTCTAGCTGAATTAATCCCATAACAGAATAGTTACCATACTATTATATATACTATTTACCTGCCATAATTTACAAATATATCTGGGATAGATTATTGTATATACCGCTACCACGATTTAATTTATGTTATAACGTTCTGGGATTAATTCTCGAACGGAATCCAAATCAAGGTTCAAAATAGTTTTTCAATTCTTGAATGCATCTACTCATCATATCGTGTTTTTTGTATGCCTTGTAACCAAACAACTTTTACCTTAAACATTTTTAAAAGGTTATTATTTTTAATAGGTTATAAAGTATTTTCTATCTATCTACAGGCACTTACTAGTTTTTATATCCTATAAATAGGTTTATAGTCGATAGTGATTTGTGAAAACTCATGGTAACTACAGATGCAGGATCGACGGATTCACAGACTATGGCAGCTATTCTATTCAGTAATATCGTGTATCTATTGTGGCTTCACGATTACACTGAATTTGTTTATACAATGTACGTTTTCAATCGGATGGACTATCCTACAGATAGAGAGGTTTATTTCAATAAGATAGTGTTGTTATAAAAATAACAGTAAAACCTTTATAGACACCTATGCAATTTTATTTTTAATTTTAGCCGTGTGGTGCCGGCATAGAATTTCACCACCCCAACTCTTCCCGTGGGTGTCGTAAGAGGCGACTTAGGGAAAACACCGGGGGGGCGGGCAGCAGCACCCTCTGCAGAACAACTCCACCGAACTGCGATCCCCAACCCGCATGCCCAGCGTGTGGATTATGGGCAATAACCCCCAAATGATGAGTAATGCATTCCATGGCGCTCATTAGGGGAGGCCTATGTCCAGCAGTGGACTATCATAGGCTGTTGATGATGTTGAGTAACTATCCCGCAAAACTATAAAAGAAAACAGTGTAGGTACTTATTACTAACGGATTCCAAGATGGTTTTTAGTTTTTTCAAAACAATCATATTCATTACTAGCGGCCCGCCCCGGCTTCGCACGGGTATTAAACAAAAATTTCAGAAGTTATACACACTAAAACGATGGGTTTCACAGTTTTCATACGGATCTTTACTTTTTTTAACAGCATTGGGATTTTTGACATTGACTCGACACTCCATAACTGACACTGGCCATAGAGAAAAAGCAAGCACAGTGCGCAACCTCTTTTTCTATTCTGACGCGCCATAATAGAAAAAGAGGTTGAATATACAGCGCACGGTTCAATTATTAAATTTTTCATGCGGATCCCTAACTTTTTTGAAAATATTATATAGCCTATGTTCATCACGGAAAATTTAGGATTCTAATGGTGAAAGAATTTTTCAAATCGGTCCAGTAGTTTCGGAGCCTATTCAATTCAAACAAACAAACAAACAAACAAACATACAAACAATCAAATCTTTCCTCTTTATAATATTAGTATAGATAAATACAATTTTGTATGTAATAACATGAGTAAAAATTTACGTTTGTGAATCAGATACAATTATCTCCCCCCACATTGTGGTGTTCGCAGCTCAACAACAAAATACTCCTCATCGCTGAAAAAATATACTCGCACAGTCTCATTCGCCAGAAGTAACGCAAAGGGATTAATATCACAAAGTGATATTATAGTTAATCGCTTTCATTCGAAGTCGATTTTATTGATAAATTTTATTGGTTTTGGAATGATAATTTTGATGGCGGCGCCATCGCCGCTGTACCAAATGCACTGAACAGCAAATGTATAAAGCTTTTAACCAAATGAAAGCCGTATATTACCGAATAACACACTCGTAACTGTGTGATATAAGCCGCTCAGAAAATGGCATGGCAATGTGATAAGCGTAGCACTCGTTCATATTTGTTTTATGCATTTCACAAGTTTGACTTATTCAGTTTGTCTGCGAAACGGTCTAGTTAGCACTCAATTACATTAATTAAATAGGGTATTTGCGCAAACCCAACGAGTACAAAGCAAAATAATAAACTTCCACACGATTCTGTTATTCCGAGTAATAAAATTGCTATCGCGTATACTCGTATGTTCTTAAAATAGAAATATAATTTGACTTATAGCGTATTTTCTATATTCGCCGTAGGCATCTAGATTAATACATAAGCACAGAATAACTATATAGTACTACGACTTAGGTAAAATTACGTCCTTGGAGCTTTAGCTTAGCTTTGTCGGATTTCTACTCTTAGAAACATCGGAATACATCAATCAAGCTGTCTTATTGTATAGACGGGGTCGTTAAACGATACAAATACAGATGGATTTTCACTCTGCGAAAAGCGATTAAATGATTTCGTAGAAATTGAAGCCTTTTTTTCTGATATCCAATAAACAAATTATGGAATGGGTAAATATCCAGGCTCGATGTTCTTCGAATTGGACAGCTGGTTTTAACATCTCTTAAACATCTCTTGCCTACTGTAAGAGATGTTTAAGAGATGTTAAAACTTTTTGCATGTTCTTTAGAAATTTCCAAATATAATTAAAAAGATATTCACCCTGTTTAACTTTCGGTTTTTTTTGGGAATACGTAACAAAGGTCCTAGTTATTTTACAATATTACTTTGAAACTGGGCAGAGAGTTGGTTTGTTCGATAACAAAGTTTAGTTCGTTAAGTAGGCACATTAGGGGGAAACAGGAAAACATTAAGGCGTGTCGTCGACAGTGGCTCGATGCCAGACGCTTTTAAAATATGCTAACCAATTGGACTTCATTCCGTCTTATTAGTTCAGCGTCCGAAATCTTTTGATGTCGCGTTGATTTCGTTTATTATACTCGTATTTATTAAGCCCCTTATTCAAAACAATCTACTAACTTCAAGCACTGTTTTTGCTCAGTCAGTCTTTTTTTATTGTCATAAATCGAAGTGAGAATTAACACTACGAACAACTTTTAGCAGACCATTAGGAATAGGTATGCTTAAGTACTCTCTCTCAATGACGTTACGCTTTTACAGACACATGTTTTTAAATCTCAGCTGCTTGACAGAGTCGAGGTTAGGTTTCGGGGTTATTATCTGACCGTAGGGGCTCAAAACACTAATCTAAATAACAAAAAGTCACAACTTCATTAACAATTAAACAGTTAGTTAGAAACTAAAATACTTAAATTAAAAAAAAACTAAACCGCGGCTAAATCGAGTAAATTGTTAGGCTACATGGTAGTGCATAGACCTATCTACCTAATAAAATTTCAAACGTAACCTATGTTTATTAGATACGGCCATCGTGCAGTGGCATATCCGCTGCTGTTCGCGATCCAACAAGTTAGGCATAACTGAGTTTCGTATTTGTATCGAGCATAACATCCGTCAAACTATGCACGCCCGAGTTCGCCACAGATAAATCTGTTAGCGCAGGTGGGAAGTTTAGAATTTATGTATTTCATGTCCCGATGCGACTGCAAGTATTGAGGTAGTCGAGTGTTACTTACATCTTAAAGGCTTCGACGATACGGATGAATTTCCCAAATATAGCATACATACGTATATAATACCAAAATCATTTGTAATTTTAGTATATTTTCACAATGTTAATTGAAATTAATGTGCGTGTTAACTTTATTTATTTATTTAGAAAACAGTATAACATCATTACAGGTTTTTTAAACCCCAAGGCGATGGCATATGTAAGTAGGCAAATACAAAATCATAGGTAATGATCTAAACATTTGATTTCTATAACTACCTGTGCAATCTGTAGGAGTTAAGTTAATAACTTGTATGTGCAAGAGCGTCATCAGTGGCTGTGTTTTACTAAAGCCAATTTTATCAACAGATTTGGAATGCAGTCTGA
Organism: Eupithecia pulchellata; assembly: GCA_963931895.1. NCBI lineage: Eukaryota > Metazoa > Arthropoda > Insecta > Lepidoptera > Geometridae > Eupithecia > Eupithecia pulchellata. The sequence continues at coordinate 5,897,331 of OZ007528.1, read as the reverse complement.
TGCACCCAATCAGGTTCTGTGCAATGCTGCAATGTCACTATTTGTATAGAATTAGCCGCAGTCCGGAGAATTGGGCGGCACAATTACTGCGCTGTAAAACAACATTTGAATATCAATTGACTCATTAACCCATAAGATTCATAAATAAATTAGCCTGCTCCGGATTAAGCTTAACAATTTAGCGAAACATTTCGGATGAGAATTTGGAGACGAATAAATTAATGAGAAAGACAAGAGTTACACTTATTTTTTTGATGTTTAGTAAAAACAATTTTACAACGCATCACCAATGCTTTTTATGAGGTCATCATAAAATAATAAAGTGCTAAAGCATAAATGGAATTTTTGTTCAAAGTGGCTTTAAAGACTCGCGCGAAACACTATTAGCGGCGCATATTGCCCACTGCTATGCTAGGCTGCCTTTTTTCACACTAGGGCTACGACTTTCCTAAAACCTTTAGCTAAATCTCCCATTTAGTTGTATTAAAACTAGCGACCCGCCCCGGCTTCGTACAATACTGATACAAATACCTTCCTCTTGGCTCACTATATCTATTTAAAAAACCGCATCAAAATCCGTTGTCTAGTTTTAAAGATCTAACCATACATAGGCACATACATACAGACAGCGGGAAGCGACTTTATTTCATACTACGAGTATGTAGTGATAGAAGTAAATAAACTAGCATATTTAATAAAAACTAACGACTGTCTTACCTAAAAGTATATATACCATTCATGATGATGATAAGGATCAAACGATAAACCCCGGAAATCAAAATCTGTTGAAGCATTTAAAATTTAAGGTGCATCACTAAACTCTCATTTTCTGTATCCTGAAAACATGACACTATTTAATTGGGCTGTCGTGTGAAAATCGGTTATGTTCTGACTGAACATTCGTCAGGGAAAATACACCTGTATTTTCCATCACCGGTGCGGGTATTCTAGGATCTGGCATCCCTAATGGCTGCAGAATCCAGGCGCGGGTTTCTCGTCACCGCCGGCGGCGTATCATGAGCTGAGGCAAGTCAGCGGTCGCTTCTCAAACCGACAAGTAATTAAACTCCTTAACTTTTATCCGTGGACTCCGTGCTAGCAACTTCCCCGTGTCTCGTGTGAAACTTTCGTCACTGAAATTATCCTTTAATTCCACAATCTTTGTGAAATCCTTTCGTGATCATCCCGCACTTGTGATGTTAGAAACTTGGTTGGCATAGGTAATATGAACTTGTGCTTTCGGCGTTGAATAGGTAACTAACGGAAATTGATGCGTGCATTGTGTTCGTAAATCTAGCAATTAGGTAGGCGAGCTGTACTCGTTAACTGAACATGAAAATACGAGCAGATTCTAATTAGAAGGTAAATTTGGTCATGAGACGGAAACAACATTTTTTTTTTCGGAAAATTAGGGAGAAAATAAAAACTCCCCTTCTATCCAATTTTTTGATCAAGTTTTTCATTATAATGATCATATTAGGTCACAATCGCCCACTACTAACCTCTAGGCCTCTCCAATCCCAGTTTTGACACAATCGCCACAATTGGCAGGCGGATAAGTCCTCGCATTGAAGGTGTTAAACAATACACAGTAGGATTGTGCTGCCCTTCCTCTGGGAGGTTCCTCTATTTGGCTCTTACGATATTCATGGGCTGAGTTTTAGAATATGTCGATTATTCGCGACGTCCACGGTAGTTCAGTCTTAGTCGTCTTTATACAGTTTGTGTTAATTTTCGAAAGGGGTTCCTACTGCGGCCTTATTCTCTAAGATATTAAAGTATGAAAAAAAATTGTTTTGAAATCAAGTAACCACAGAGACCCAGTACAAAATAGATACATACAATATTTTGGATATGGGTACAAACAACACAGACGACTAAGTACTTATAATATACATAATAACTTAACAGAAAAGAAAAACAGAAACAAACAAGCATAATGTTACAGGCATCCAAATAGGTAAATACACGTGGTCGTTGCGGTAAAGATGTGTTTAGTGCTGACTATACCAGCACTAAACACATCTTTACCGCAAACTCGTGTATTGTCTGCTGTTACTAGTCTGATTAGTGCTTCACGCCTGCCTTGCACGTTTACATACCTACATTATACAATTTCAATAATGTACTCAAAATCAAAATAAAAGTGTTTTATTTCCTTTAGACCTTACAGGACTCTTGGACACTACGCCTATGACACTACGCCTAAATATTAGAAAAGCAAATCTTACACATCAGGTATCTACAAATTTATTGCTATTCCATCAAATGTCTTGCGAATAAAGAAGAAAGGCAGTCACATTTGATGCCATAGGATGGAAAGTCAGGTTACTGGAGCCTGGTTACACCATTAGCTGTTCCGACGTCATAATTCAATTGAATTCATTTTTTATTTCGTCTATAGCTTTCCTTTGGTAAAAGCAAAATTGATTCGGTGCCATTGGAATCCACACAAAAGGATATTTCATTTTCCGTTTCTGTTAGATGTTGAAATTGCTTTTGATATCCAAAAACGGCACCAATGAACAAGCTACTCGGATAGCAACACCGATTCACTTTAGCAACACCGGTTGGAGTAAATCATCCACAACATTCCTAATTTCTTTTAAATGTCTTAAGGAAGTAAAATAAATTAAATTTCCTTTCCTGTTTGTAATAGCTCTTTCTAATTGCCTTATTCACTGTCGCGCTGGACGCCTCGGGATAAACCATTTAAATTGAGATTTAAGTGTAGGAGAAAGTTATGATTTGCTTTCAAAATATTTGTTACATTTGATCAAATTGAGTTAGGAATTCTGATTCTATTAGCAGGAAGGCTCCATTTTGATGCGACTATTGAATTTATCTCAATTTGAGACAAACGTAGCAGTTTGGAGGCAGCAGATTTAGGCAGACTGGGTGCCTAAATCTGCTGTAGCAATACATTTAAAGACAAGCTCAGTCGACTAGGACTGGATCGTTAGTGAAGTCGTTTTACAACGGGATCAACTCAGCGTCACAGTAAATCGTTGAAATAATTTATTAAAAACTACATTCATTACAGACACATATTTAAATACCACAGGCAGATACAAGGGCGTCGCCAGGGGGGGGGGGCAGGGGGGGCAGCTGCCCCCCCCTAGAGATAAAAAATATTTACCTAGCCAACTGCAAAACAACGAAAGTCCTGCTATTGTCTTGCTTTGCCGATAAATCCCGCATAAAATCACTATCACGGGGAATAAGTAGTGACAAGCCACTCCCCGAAATGTTGTGTCACCGTGAGGTATATAAATAAAACTTTAATATGTTAAATTTTCTCGGATATGTTTCACACGTGGGAGCACTTGAAGTGGTTATTCTGTCTTAAAACCCAATGTTTTTTCGTCAAAATTCGTCTCTTCGCTTAGCGCAGGGCGCGATGCACATCTAGGAAGGAACGACATTAATTTTAATTTCCTTAATCAATAGATGGATTAAGAACCTATTTTCTTGTTTTGTCGTTATTGAACTGCTACCTCCATTTGCTATTAGGGTAAGGACCAAATTTTTTGCATCGTTGCACAACGGAAATCACAGCTGAAAGTGTCACAACGGAGCAAATGTAGCACAACGGAATTTGTTAAGGTTAGTGTACATGGGTCTAAAAATGATCACAAATTCACAATGTTTAGCATAATTAATTACATTCATATTTTTCTCAACCTTGGAAAAATAAATTAGGTACCTACTTACTTAAAACCCTAAGTTATGATTTTCCAATTTAATTATTCTATAACTTACCTATTACTTTAAAGATTGGGATGTTGTGGGTAAAAAAAACAGCGGACATTAGTATAATATATTATGTATTTTGATAATATTATATATTAAAAAAATTATATATATATACCACTATTTATTAATTTTAATATCACAGATTATACATTTGTACTACCTAAACAAAATTAATTTTAAATAGCCGGCACGAAAAATATTTTTTCTTCAAATATGTCAAAAAGAATAAAAGTCACAAAATTATATAATAATAACATGATGTTTATAAATGATGATTATTGACTTTATAAAAAAACTAACAAAACTAATGTGTAATATTATAAATAACAAAAATATCAAATCAATCAACATGCTTAAACTCAAAATACTTAAAAAAATCAGTTCAGGTAATTATTAAATCAATAGAAAAATGTCTAATAATAAAATAAAAAAATCTTATTGTTAAGATGTTTGAATAAAAAATACTAAAGAAAACCTACATGAAGATATTGTGTACCTATCTTTACAATGTTCCGTTGTGACACGTCGCACAATTTCGTGTCGTTTGTCGCATACAGGAATAAAAATCAACACGACCCAGCAATAAAAAATTCACACTGCAAAGAATAAACACCAATAAGAATACTCATCAGAGTTGTTCAATAGTAGACAAAATAAGCTCACAGAATCAATAATGCTAAGTAGCAAAAGTTAACACAAAACACTTTAAAAGTCTTACAGAAAATCCGGATTTTTAATGGTACGCGTGCACTTTTCACACTTTTCTTCAACTGAGTGAAAAACTACATGGCGGAATTGGCCTGAATTAAGTCACAAGTCAGATGACGGTGTTGCCATTGCAATAAAGCATTATTTGTTATCTAATATTGCCAAGTTCTCGAGTTATGCTGTCGCACAACTGAATCGCACAACGGATCGAAATCTGTGACACTCATTATGATCATTATTATTATTAATAAACTATAACGTTTAACGAGATCCTAATAATAAAAACGTAAAGATAATATATCGGTGACTATAAATAAAACAGAAAGTCCGTGAGAAAGTTTTTATTTTTAGAATAAAATTGCAATAACCTAGAGGAGTCGGAGCTGTGACATTCACATTTTGTATGAAAATCGAAAATTGATTCAGTATCTTGATTTTCCTAAAATTAATTTTACAGAAATCTAGTGTAAGAAATATTTATTTGAATTAGGCACAGGGTGCACAATAAGTTAAACTTTAGTAATCAAGTCTTAAAACTCACCTAAGTTAACAACTTTTTTTTAATGTTATGATTTTAAAGTCCTGTGACATGGTTCCCTCGCACAAAATGCAAAAAATTTGGTCCTTACCCATTATTCCTTTAGATATTATATACATACTATTGTACTATTGTAGCTCATATATCGAGCTCTACCAGCACCCCCCCCCCCGGTTAGTACCTATGTCGTACCTATGTCTGGCTACGTCTTGCCCCCCCCTAGGACGTGGGCTGGCGACGCCCTTGGGCAGATACGTATGTTGAAATAAACCAACTCTAACTCATTAATTTGAAAAGCGGAAAAGAAAACACCATCTTTAGTGCCGCTCTCCGTTAAGACAGTGAAGTCTCGATGTTTTTATAGCCTGTTTCATAGGTTGTGAGCATTATGAGAAGTACCTAGTCGTATCTCGGTCGTTTGCCAGCGCATTACGGATAGTGGGTTTACAGATCTCTGTTCTTTACTATGCTACCCACGTACTTATCCCGATCGTAAAATCCTTTTGCCCCAAAATGACCTTGAATATCAGAGAACTAGATCACAGATAAAAAAGAGATATTTCACAATATGCTATCGTTGTTTTGTGGAGGTATAAATTTTCCGCCTGAAATAGAGTTCAAATAAAACAAATTTTTATTTCCAGCTTGTGTTGCTCGTTTGTCTCTCTAATGGCTTCGTATTCCGCGCTACATATATAAAATACTTAAGACTTATATTTTAGTGAGATAAAGTGAGTAGTATATTATGATCAAGATGGTGCGGTTTCGAACGGTTTTGTTCCACCTTTATTGCTTATTTTAGCAGAAAATCGAAATATTAGCTTTGCGTTTTACTTTATGAAAATTGGTAATTTTAAAATCGACTTCTGTTTCATTTTGAAACAGAACTGGCTGCCATTTTTATGGGATTGAGTTACCTATCTGCAATAAGTATCTATATTTATTTGAAATTGGTACCTAACATAAATAAATAAATAAATAATGCTAGACAATCCACACAACAGATATCAGTAAAATAACTTTTGCTCGGAGTTTGCATACGATAGAGTATGGCAAGTATCTAAAGCAAGTAAAATACCGGTAATAGAGTCGTTGGAGGACATATTTCAAACTTCCTATTTGCCACTGCGTGTCGTCGGGCCGGAGTTACAAACCGCAGGTCCCGTTAAAGTCATTGTCAAATAGGTTAGTGCCAGAAGTTTGGTCCAGTTGGCACCATGTTTGCCACTTATTTATGCTGAGCTTGACCTACAATGTGCTCATAACGTATACTTTAGTAAATACATATTTATTTGATCGGGATAGCTCGTTTAGGGTTCTATATACAGATAATATTCGTGCGTGTTGAGCTGCCAAAATATCCATAAATATCATGTCTCAATTTTAATTCATAAACCTATCGTAGTTTGATGAATTCATTATGAATGTAAGCGGGTTAACTACGAACCTAAAAATCATGTGTCAAGGTTAGATATGTTATCTTATCTTACAGTCCTGTGACTTTAGTGTTAATTATCCTAGGGTGCTTATAGAGCAGGATAAAGCTCGTAAGGCACCCGCGTTGCGTAGCTCGTATTTTTAGGGCTCAACACTATTACAAATTTCCAGGCTCACAGTGAAAATATTTGTAACTAAATGACGTCGTGTTATTTACATTTAATTATGAAGGTATTTAACACACTCTTGACTTTAGCAAAGACAAAAAAAAAACAACGCAATGTTTTTGTAATCTTTATCAAACTTTTTACCCTTTCGCTTTCAACGGAAACCTAATAAATGCAATTTCGATTAAAACTGAAAGCTTTAATCAACCTCGTTTATCATAAACTAACGAGCATGGTGCCAAGTGGAAAACTCCTTAGCTGTTGCGGGACGTTATCAATGCGCTTCGTCGTCGCCGAGCAGCGCGTTTCCTGCAAAACCGGCGTCGTACCATACCTACATGTATCGTAGGTACTCACATTGTTCGGCCATATGACCACAGAACAATAATAGTTCTGAAAATAGCAGAGTGCGCGCAACACCAAGCAGAAGGATCACTCCGGATTTGTCTTACCTAATTTTGCGATCCTACTGTGGAACCTAAACCCATCGAGGGTGTCTTGGCCCGGATCAGTGGTAATGGGTATTCCACGACTTATTAAATTGAACTAGGCATTGTGATATCTTTGCGATTGCCTGTAGGTCTATTTGTCCGTGCCAGAGCGACATGTTTTCTGTTATACCTGTATACATAAGGGGTGACTATTTAATGACTATTCACATCACCGTTCCCAGCAAATAATATCGTAACCAAAAAATGTAATAATCCTAAATTACCTTACTTATCGGGTTAATTTTTATACCAAAAGATAGCCTTTTTATAGTTAAGAGTTGATACTACCTCAATTCAGTTATTTTCAACGATCATATCTTCCACAATTTTGAAGCATTTAATTTGAGATTTTAATAGTATGTTATAGTTCAGGATTGATGCTAGACCGCTAGTGTTTCGAAAACACGATTTCATGATCATATATCATATAATTTAAATTATTACTGCGTTTATGAATTTAGAGATGTAAATAAAAATACGTTTTACCGGAATTAAAGCCATAATTTTACACCGTAAAGTCATAATGTCATTATTATTATATGTAGGTATTTATCGCGTCCATTTAAATAATTTTTACGACGTTTCAACACGCCTACACACTGACGTTCACTATCGTGTAGAAATTGTCTAGATAATAACTATGAAAAAATCCAAACCTGTGGGCTGACATACTGGTATTGATTGGTCTAAGAGCTTATCCAAAATTGTCACTCACAAGGCTTCATGGAATTTGCGTTTTGAGCGAAGCTTCTGAGCTATTGAGTTAATTTCGCGTGAGCAAAATTCTGTTCATAGTTTATACACAATCGCATGCTTAATGGAAACTACGATGCATGGCTTGAAAAGTTTATGTTGTGTCAGCTTCCCGTATTACGATAGCAAAAACAATCTGTGTTATTCATAAAAATAACGAGTTATCGATAAATATTTCACCTTGCTTATGTTGATACTCGACAAAACTTGCAAAATTTGGGCGTATGGAAAGAATTGCATGCAAAAAAATCACAAAACTTGAAAAGAGAAAATAACTTTGCTAACCGTTTTATTTTTTAACATTTTTTCTTTGTTTTTCAAAGTTCTTTATATAACACAAAAAAATTTTAACATAGATTAACTAAACACCGTTTAAAATCTAAGTGCAAGATCAAGCACTAAAGAACTCAACAGGCTACGGATTCTTTTAAGAGTTTTTGATAAAATCACCTTGTATATAACTAACACCTATGAAATAATAAAGCAATACAAACTCTTATGCAGAACCTACTCATACTAAATAATAATAACAACGTATGAGCATTACGTATATCGCACATTTTTATAAATAACTTGATCTGATTACTCCATCCTTTCCTCATTAAGCACCAATAAATTAAATGTCAAAGTGTATGGATGTTTTTATTTGTACAAATAAAGGTCGTAACGGCCGACATTTTAGGGAAAGTTTGGAATAGATTGGCGTAGTTAGTGACCTGTAAAAACAGTTTTTCGAGCTTTCATATGAGCTTCGGAAAGATGGACGGTAGATTACACCGTAACACATGATTTTATTTATTTTTCAGACAGGCCTATGAATAACTTTATTTTGCACCTATCTACAGTTCAGTTATCGGAACATTTTGTGATCTCCTACATAAACATAACCTATCCCTTCACTCAAGCGTACTTGACCTATCTAATTGACTGAGAATCCGAAATCAGTTGTAATACCCGCTAAGTGCTGGCAACGGTTAGCCAGTTACAGTAACTGGATATTAGTTAAGTCGAGGGGATTGAGGGATAGTTGAAGAGCCATTTAAAATAATACATAATATAGTTTTTGCAAATCAAGGAATTTGATAGATTGATTTGATTATGATGTAAATAATGATGGCAAGACATCGTAAGTACGATTGTATACATACCATCATTCCAAATAAGAGTCTGGAATAGCAGACTAAAGTACAAATACATAAGGTTGACAAACTTAAAGAAGCGGGGCGGCAACCTTTCCAGAACAATGTTCAACCGTAACGTCCACCTGTTATGGCTTACAAACTGCATTCGTTAAATAAACTAAAACTACAAGGTAAAGTTTCGTTCACATTTCAACTCAGGAATTAAAATTTAAGCAATCTGGCCGATGCCGGCCCAAAGCGGATACCTAGACCACGTGTCCGAGTCATCAAAAATGTTTGCATACTAGCGGAGATTTCACGACTTCGTGCATGTGGGCTCATGTTTAGGGAAGGTGTAGGAAAATCCTCAATATAACTATGAATAATGATGAGCTATAAGGAGTGTCGTGAAAGTAACCTCTAGCAAATTATCTCAACCATCAAGTTAATTTCTCAAATAAAATTTGAAGTGAAGAGAAAATTAATAACACCTTATTTCTTACTTTATAATATCTGTATGAAATTTGACTTGTCTAAGTGCTTCTTTTGTAAGCCTTAAAGAAATAATGTCATAGAAATCTAGATATCAGAAAAGAAATCCTATGACTAATATTTAAACTGTTCGTTCATTAAAGTAGCCGAGGACAAATAATTTAAAGACTTTAGGTCGCCTTTGTTACAACAATATTAAATATAATCATTCAATTCGTTTACGCCCAAATTGATGGTTTTATTTGACACAATACCTTGCCGTCTTCTTATTTTGGAAGTTGAGAATGAGTTACAGTAATAACGCAATAAGAATGTGCAGGCGTATCACAAAGAAATGATTTACTATGTACAGAGACCATATTTCTTTACTCCGAAACTTAGATTTTAAGTAACTTCAGAAAAATTCGCGAATATAAAATAAGGATGATTACAGTACATTTTTTGCTCTGTCAGCGTTGAATGCAGTCGGAAATTCGGTGACCAACGAGTGGTTATTTGGTTATGTCGGTTACCAAGCGGTGGATGGTTATTTTGGTTATGATTCGGCTATGTGAGTACCTAACTGCATTTAAAAGTATGGCCTCAATGATCCCACCAATGTTTTGGAAACAAATGCGAAGCTTAGTAAGTTTTATCGCAAAACTACCTACTGAATGAATACGCTGAAACTTTGCGAGCATAAAATTTGGGTGTTTATAAAATTTTGTATTCCCGAAAACGCATGCGAAGTCACGGCTGGGTAGAAGCTATTTAAACGCATTTTAGGCAGTTATGCACAAATATTTCAGTCAGACAGTATGTGAGGAAGCGCTTTGTATATTTAGACAAAACTTTCTAGTCTATGTTAGCAGAAAACTTATGTAGGCAGGTGTTCCAGTGTTACCGTGCTAGCAAGAATTAAAATCATGGTAAAATATTGCTCTAGTTTTAATGAAAATTGTTTATTACCCTCGCCGGTGGCTTTGTGAGCTGTAAAGGTTTTTGGGAAATTAATTTGAAGACTGGTGTATAGTTATTTAGATGGATTTCCCTGTAATTCAGTTATTTGATACCTTCCAGGACTGATGAAATACTATTAGTTCTTTGTATTGTGTTTAAATAAAATGTAGTTTATTCATTAAAACACATACCTATGTCTATATGTCTATGTTTTAAATGACAATTCTTGTTTGTACTTAGTCACTTTACTTCCCAGCATAAATATTGAATGGATATTTCTATACTTTTACTCTTTAACGATTTATGTGGCGCAGTGGGCAAAGATCTGCCTGTGGTGTGTGTGATGACGCAGGAGGTTGCGAGTTTGATTCCATCCTCGGGACTAATATTCGTACGATGCAGATTTTTTAAAGTTTCGGATGTTCTGGGTATTTTTTATGTATAACAAATGTATATTCGGAATTAAGATAAAGAGAAAGATAGATTAAGGTTCTGGGGGCCTATTTCTATTCTCCAATACGAAATTTACCCTTATTAAATACCTTTATCAACAACATATTACAATTAATTAAGGACCCGGCGCCATTAAATAACCGGAGCAAATTAGAAATAGTATTTACAGTTGGAATAATTGAGCTAACTGATTGAACATTGTAATTTATTGTACCTATTACGTTCCACAGTTATTCAAGTACCGAGCCGTAGCTGTGAATTATCCAGTATTATAAAAAAATTATCTGTTTGTATTACTAAAATATAAGTAGGTATGAGGAATCGTAGAGTGCCCAATCTAGATTGCCATGAACTTTTCAAAATATATTGAGAACAGGAAAATGTGCCCGTAGCCCTGAGGGAAATAATCTGCTTGTCCATATATTTTCAAAGAAATTTCGCGTATCATCTACAAAACGTAGAAGGTACATGCAACCTAAAATGTTCTGACGCAGGTTTGTTTATCTTTTTACTATATAATATATTGAGATCTAGGTGTGGTTAATTTCTATAGTAGTTTCTTGCGTACATATTACTTTAGGAATGTTCCTCGAAATGCAAATTAATGAAGGTTGTTCCTACAATAACGGACTTTTCACAAATCGATACAATGCATGTTACTAAAAACGCGTTAATAACGTACTTGCAATTATTTTCAGCTACCGTAATTGGCGGCAAGGGTGTCGTAAGCAATTTATTGGTGGAGGGTAAAATGCAAAATTTTGGCAACCATACTCGGCCGTAATGCGAGACGCTGAGTGTGTGGTTGCGATATTATGCGCATTAATAATATGCAGGTTTACGCAACGCAGTCACCTTTCAGCTAATATTTATCCTAAAAGCACTTTATATATATCCCGTGGAAGCACGGACTCGTATGAAATTTGCATTCACGTTTTTGGAAACATGGCCGAAAACACGGTTAGTTATAGGAAGGCGCTTATATTGCTTTTAATAGCTTCTGTTAAGTATGTATGCAGCTTTATTAGTGCATTTCTTGATATTACCTATCCTTTCATGGGATACTAATGTCTATCTTGTCCAGCATTATTCATTTATTTATCACCTTACCAAATTTCACAATGACTAATTTAGCCGTTTATGCGTGAGTGTATTAGCATGGAGTATGATTTCCTCACGTCGTGAAGGGTCCTCGTGTATTTTCAAATAAATTTATTACACCCCATTGTAAAAGAATGTCTCTACCACAGATTAGTGACCTAATGATAAGTTTTTTTCTAATTTGTAACCTAAAGATCCATTTATCTAGCCGCGAAACGAGTTTTGTAAAGTTATATTAAGGTTTACTTTAGTTTTGTCTTTTGCATGTATCACAATGACTTTTTGTCTTCATTGTGCTGGACTTTACAATCTAAATTTTTATCTTTTTATTCAGTGCAGAGCCAAAACAGGTTTCATTTCTAACTAGGACAATTACAAGTTCTCTTGCTTTATCTAAAATTGAAATCCGTATAGTCGTAAGTGTTGCCAAATGCTCATGTAGGGATACGTTTCTTAGAAATCCTGCCAAATAACGTTATCGATTTGCGGATCCTTGACGGAAATGTTCTAAATTAATGGGATTTTTATCGAGAGAGACGGAGTTATGAGACTTGTTGGGGATATTTGACAGTTCTATAGAAAAATTGCACTTTATGTTGGTGTAGGTAATTCCTTAATCCTAACATGTCCCACAGACACATACTGATATTCGATAACAGTCAATGGACTAGCTGAATATACTAAAATGTAGTTATGCCATTTAGTTTAAATTCCCATGTTTTGCCAGAATACTCAGAATTTTCGTTATCATCTAAAATTGTTTGCGAGTCGTAATCAGTTACAATGTGTGTGTCATTTGGGAGTTTTACCTTTATCGCGATTGGTTTTGCATTATATCGAGGGCAATTTAGATTGAAAACAAACTTCGGTGCCGAATATGTATTGAAATTTCATAACTTTTAACATAAACATGGTTCATTTGCCTTGTTGTACCTAACCCGGCCCCTAAACGAGGGTGTGTACGAATATTTCAAAACTAGGTTGACTCGCAATTTTGCGGGTTTTGATTTTTATGAAACAGTGGAATAAAACAGTTGTTTTTTTTTTTAGAAATGCGATCAAACCAATAAGGTTGAAACACCTTATAAATCAACAATCATCATCATCATCTTTCTTGCCCAGTCAAGTAAATATACTTTAATTTGATTGTTTCAAAATAATAAAACCGACTTGAAATTCCTAACACTGTTAACTACAGGGTGGCGCAATAGAACGTGCAAATTTTAAAAAATGTTTAAAAATTAAATACAAAAGGTAAAGTAAAAATCAAACTGGAAACTTATAAAGGAATAACTGAAGTTTATTTTTTTAAAATAACATCATCTAAATGATGTTATTTTAAAAAAATAAACCCCTCTCTACGACGGCACTCCTCTAACCGCAAACGGCAATTATTGAAAACTTTCTCCAATAATGCTGGTGTAATTGCTGCCATTTTCCTCACGGATATTCTCCTTGAGCTGATCGATCTTTTTTGGATTATTACTGTAGAACTTGTGCTTGAGGTATCCACACAAAAAAAAGTGAGGAGCTGTCAAGTCTGGACTGCGTGGGGGCCATGGGATGTCACCTCTTTTCGAAATCGATCTGCCGGGGAACATCAGGTTTCACAACCGCCATGGAGTCATTTGAAGTGTCACTGGTAGCTCTATCTTGTTGAAATCAAGTCCTAGAATGCACTATTCTTAAATTTTTAAGTTCTGGAGTCAAAACCCCTTCCAAAATTGCAACATAGCGTTCCGATCCGATCTCCTCGTACCGACTGCATAACTCTCTCAATATTGTCTTCAGTCCTAGATGTTCTGGGACGACCTTTTGCTTGTGGTTTAAACTTTAAACCAGTCATATTTTTTTTAATTAGCACTTGGAGCTTCACTAATTCGTCTTAGTCCATATTCAGAAAGATATCGTCGCCTAGTAGGCCGCAAGAACGATAGGTCTCGTAAAAGGCGCGCACGCAAAATGAGCAACGCTTCCCGTCGAAGTTACTCATAGTGACTAAAACTCCATGAATTCGCCTACCCAACGATGTAGGCTTCCCACCGTCCGCAATGATTTTACCCCGAAAAAAATAAGATGCAATATGCACGTTCTATTGCGCCACCCTGTATATAAGATTTACGGTACAAAATACTCGCAATAAAAATATCTTGGGATATCTATACAATTTTAAAGATTATCAAAATTAATGAATCCTTATTGACGGAGAAATTGGTGTACATATCAAAAAACATACATTACTTACGGACGATGTTCGATTCTAAGTGTTTTTAAGGAGTTTGTTGAAATGGTTAAAACCTCAAAACCACAATAGAAATCTTGCCATCCTTTACTTCTACACCCACTTATTAACGTTTATTTTAAAGGTCCTTTAGCCTAGTTCACAATATTCCCAAAGGTTCTAACCTGTGTAGAAAGTAACCTTCATTACGGGGTCATTTGGGAAGACCTCCACGTCTCTCTGAAACCAGTCAACCGTAATGGCTATCGAAATGAAGTGATATAACATCTTGATAAACCCACTCATCTTTCAATAAACTTGTTTGATGTAGCTTCTATTTAAAATTGTAATATTGAGAGCCATGAAAATAATTACTAGAAGCAAAATTTATAATTGGATAGGTCATGACTTACCTATCATTGTAAATATTTATTTTCCAACATTATCTTAAATTAAAACCGTTAATTGTTTCATTTAACTATATGTAGTTTGTTTGCAACAGTCTGCAGTTATCTCAATTGTTTCAATTGTAAATACTAGTCCTAATTTGGTAATTTAACTGTTGCTTCGTTTATTTAATTTAATTTCGGACACTAAATAGCTATATATAATTATAATTTTAAGTTATAATGTATGCTTATAAAAGTATCAACTATTATGGTAGCTCGTGAAGGCATAAAACGGCGATGCTAACACAGTGGCGCGATCTGACGGCGGACCTCATCACATCAAATATATTGTGTACTGACTATAAATAATGTCGGAAAGCGTTTACCATTACATATTCAATAATACTGAGGATATTAAAATAATGAGCCTGTCTTCAAAAGACTAAAAACTTTGTTCAAAGCTTATTTCATAAACTGTTTCATTGAATAATAATATTTGTTCAGACTTTTTGTACGTTATTATTTTTCAGGGCATGTTTATGATAAAAATATGAAATATGTTTATTAATATTGCTGGGAAATTGAAAGCAATAAAAAAAAGAAATGTTTGATACAGTTTTTATTTTTTCACGAAATTACGTTTCCAATATTCAGATTACGTAGGAATTTAGTTTTTTCAGAATTATGTAAACTCATCATTTTATAATGATGTGTCACTCTAACTTTATTACCAGATGTACGTATTCGCCCGTTTTATGGGTCCATGTTGAGTATTATTTCATTTGATATTATTTAATACTAGCGGTCCGCCCCGGCTTCGCACGGGTATTAAACAAAAATTTTATACACACTAACACGATGGGTTTCACAGTTTTCATACGGATCCCTTACTTTTTTTAGCAGCATTCGGGTTTTTGACATTGACTTGACACTCCATAAACTGACACTGGCCGTACAGAAAAAGCAAACAGCAGAGCCATCATAGAAAAAGAGGTTCAATATATAGCGCACGGTTTATTTATTGAATTTTTCATGTGGATCCCTAACTTTTTTGAAAATATTATATAGCCTATGTTCATCACGGAAAATGTAGGATTCTAATGGTGAAATAATTTTTCAAATCGGTCTAGTAGTTTCGGAGCCTATTCAATTCAAAGAAACAATCACTCAAATCTTTCCTCTTTATAATATTAGTATAGATATAGATAAATACTAGCTGAGTGCCCGCGGATTCACCCGCGTAACTCCAGTAGGATTTTCGGGATATTTTAGTTTCTGTGTTAGTACCAAGTTTCACCTAACTCCGTTTAATAGTTATTGCGTGAAAGAGTAACAAACATTCACTTATAAATTTTCGCTTTTATTTATTTCATGTTCTCCAAATTAAGCAGATCTTGTAATGAGAGTAAATGTGTTCGATCTTTGCTCACAAAAATATAGGTAAGTTTAATTAGTGACACTATCAGCCGATTTCAAAGTACCCTCTGTTTGTGAAATCGCTGAATGAATACTGAAGCGCTCTTGGCGTCAACGTGCGAATGATGTAAAAAAGGATCGGCTTTCTGCAACCGCCATACGTGTTGGACATATTTTACCTGGAATTTTGAAATCTGGATATCTACTCATCTCTCACAGTGATTTGTATTGCCGTGCAATAACTTTTAAGAAAGTTTGTGCCGAGGCAGGTATCAAACTCTCAACCTCCTGCGTCGCATGCGGACCTGCGCTCACCGCACAACACGGTCGTCACTTATATACATTCATTTCCCCATAGCTCCGCAGAAACTCAATAAAAGCGGCTTACCTGAAGTCTCTTAACTAGTGATAGCCCAAAAGTTGTAGCTATCAGAAATCCCTCCTTATTTAATCATTGATGAGACTTAGGGGCCTCAAACTTTATTTATTTGCTGCTAATACTTTTGGGAGCGTCCCCTTCCTGTTTAGATATTTATCAATTTATTGGTTTTAGTAAGAGGCCTATTAGGTACCAATACAATACTATACTGGTTCATTTGATCCCACATTACCGACATAATGCATTAGTATGTTATGGTCCGTGGTATGCCCTTTCTTCATTAGTTAGCCACTTACGGAAATAAAGCTTGTCCTGTTAACCTTTTTATGCTGCGGTCTTTATTTCTTTCGCCAAACATTTTTGGCAAATGTAATACTTACAGCTAAAATATGCCCTGGAGTTATTAAATAAAATAAAATAATATTTATTTCTGTAACTTACAATAAGTTATTCTATAGTTGAGGCTCTCATTTAAGTATCAAAAACTTAGAGGAACTCGCTCTTCTATAACGAACGTTAATTTGAAGGAAAAGTTTATTTTATTTCTACTATCTGTCTAGGGTATTAAAATATAACTTCTATTCAAGTTTGTCTACCATATATAATAACAAATTGAAAAATGTGCCATTTATGTACTATGATTCAGAGTAATATATCAGTCTCATGAGTCTTATCAAGTCTTATCAACATTAGAACATACATGACTTCACAGTTCACATAGAATCCGCATAATTAGGTAGTTAAATGGTTTCAAATATCACCAATACAGTTCCTTAAGTAGTTCCCTCACGCATTGGTACAATCAAAGTCAAACTGTGTGAGTCCCCCCTAAACAGAGTTAGTTGCCTTTGATTAGAACAAGTTTATGTGTTACTTTACCGTTAGGGAGTACGTGGGAAATTAACGAGAGCCTTCCTCCGCTACCTGCATGAAAATCACGCTGTTACCAGATATCTTATCCACCCTGTATTTGCAATTGAAGCTGGAGATAAAATTCAGTCGTTAGCTAGTAACAAAGGAAGGATTTGAGAGGTACGGTTGTTTTCAGGGTAATTACAGAGACCTGCTGCTAGTTATCAGAGGGATACAAAAGCTGTATCTAAATTGTTTCCTTGAATGAAAACTGTCCGACTGAAAATAATTCTCTAGAAATTAGACGGATATTGTTTTGAGTGTAGTAGTAGGAAGTTGACTGTAATATGCTGCTTTTTAGGAGCTTTTTGAGTAATTCATTCTTTATTAGCCTTGGATAGATAGTATATATAGATAGATGATAGATAGATAGATAGATAATAATTTTTAAAACTTAAGTAATAATCTTTATAAAAAAAAACTGTCAAAGATTGCATAGTAATTTGTTTATGGATCTTTAATATATAAAAAAAGCATGAAAACAATACGTTTCTATCGAAGCACACGCTTCAGCCGTCTACAGAACCAGAGTTTCAGAACTGGTTCCATACGAGGCTTTTAAATTACTTGTACGGAACTGGTTACGATCATGGTTATTAATTTACTTTTACGGAACTGGTTCCGATCGAGGCTCTTAATGTGCTTGTATAGAACTGCTGGATCTCGTTCACCGAAAAATTCTTAACATGACGAAGTGGTCGACGTTAAAACCAAAACACATAATACGGACTGTATACCAAACCAAGCCCAAAATAAAGTATTCAAGGAACTTGACAAGCTGAAAGACGAAACTGGCTCAAATTTAGATTCTATACAAAAACAATACGATGAGATGGTATACAATCTAGAAACTGAGGGCGTGCATTTGCTGACAGATATACCATCATTTGAAAATAAAAAACTGGTCTTTTTAATAACCGAAACAAAGTACTGGGTGTGCCCAAAATGCGTTTTTCATCATCTACTGAAGTAAGAGTTCCTAAAAAATTTGAAGATTTCTTGCTTGCTGGCTACAATAGTGAAAGCGATGGAAAAAGAATACTTATATTCTGTCGTAAAGATGTAAGATCCATGGTTGGAAGCTTCGGACATACATATATTATGCGATGGCACTTTCAAATCCTGCCCAAAGGTTTTTAGGCAATTATATTCAATCCATGCTTTTAAAGAGAATAATGAATCTGTTACTCCGATAATTTTCTGTTTACTACCTGATAAAAGCCAGAAAACATATGAGATCCTATTTCGACTCATAAAATCAGTCTTTCCTGACTGGAAGCCATTGAAAGTAACGATGGACTACGAAACGGCTGCAATGAAAGCAGTGGCCAAAGTATATAATGGCATCGAAGTAAGTTTATAAGTTTTAGTACACCAAGTTTTGTCTAAAATTAATTCGATAGTTATTCCGTGAATCTATAGAACGAGTGATATTTGACCTCGCTGTGTCTTTACTTCAGTTCCGTTCACGGCCGATGGAATATGATGATTACTTGATCGGAACCAGTTCCGTAAAAGTAAATTAATAGCCACGATCGTAACCAGTTCCGTACAAGTAATTTAAAAGCCTCGTATGGAACCAGTTCTGAAACTCCGGTTCTGTAGACGGCTGAAGCGGAAGCACAATTGTTAATACTCGTATCCTCTAAACGAGCATCGAAACTTTTTTATAGGCGCCATGGGTGCGGCCGGATTAACGAAATGCTATTAGAACGAAATTTAATTAGTAGCTTTTTTGCTTTAATGGATTATGTTAGCTAAACGAGTATCACGTGGCCCTGCCCCTATATAATATGTATATATTAGATTTTTTTTAAGGGCTATTAAGAGGCGGGGGTAATCTGAAACCGTGAGAGTTATCGAAAAGTCATATAACGAGTTACGTATATACACTCGATTACGAAAAAAATAAGTTATGCATTAAAAAAAAAAGACCAAGAACTCTTTTGGTTTTCCTGGAAAAGTAATTTTTAGAAAAAATATTTACCTATATGCATTTTGGTTTCTGTAGCCAATAAATAAATGTAAGACTATGTGGTAGTGAATTTTTCATGCGGATCCCTAATTTTTTTGAAAATATTATATAGCTTTCGTGTTTGTTTGAATTGAATAGGCTCCGAAACTACTGGACCGATTTGAAAAAATCTTTCAACATAATAATCCTAAATTTTCCGTGCTGAACATAGGCTAAATAATATTTTCAAAAAAGTTAGGGATCCGCATGAAAAATTCAATAATTGAACCGTGCGCTGTATATTCAACCTCTTTTTCTATTATGGCGCGTCAGAATAGAAAAAGAGGTTGAATATATAGCGCACGATGCTTGCATTTTCTCTACGGCCAGTGTCAGTCATGGAGTGTCGAGTCAATGTCAAAAATCCCAATGCTGTTAAAAAAAGTAAGGGATCCGTATGAAAACTGTGCAACATATCGTGTTCGTGTATATAATTTCTGAAATTTTTGTTTAATACCCGTGCGAAGCCGGGGCGGACCGCTAGTTAGGTATATTTAGCATGTATTTTTTTTGCGTTCTGGTCGTTTTCTATGTATAATAAAAATATCTATATTATGTAGTAATATTGTATA
The DNA here is from genome assembly GCA_963931895.1 of Eupithecia pulchellata. NCBI lineage: Eukaryota > Metazoa > Arthropoda > Insecta > Lepidoptera > Geometridae > Eupithecia > Eupithecia pulchellata. Next base: position 5,877,472 of record OZ007528.1, on the reverse strand, counting down.
TATATATCAGTCATCTTTGACACAAGCTCTGCTTAGCTTGGGGCTAGATGATGCTTTGTGGATTGTCCGGCATTATTTATTTATTTATATGGCACGTGATGCTATCACAACGAAATTAAATTAGTTATTTTTTTGTTTTAATGCCTATGTATGTATTTTAGATATATGCCTCCTCATCAATTTCGTTGGCGGCGATCTTAAATATTACGGAATCCTTTTTCTACCATGAATCCTTTTATGGCTCAAACAAGGTAGATACTAAAAAAGTTTTATACAGAAACAGAAGTGAGAAAAAATCTTATAAAAATATGGATAATATACATATATATATATATCAGTGACCTGATATAATATATGTTTAAGTATCGATGAAGACTGTGGATTCTGACTTAGAATTGAACGGGAGAGACGAGTTCATTAGTCAATTACACACAGCTGACAATTGCATTCTGAATATGTAGATAAAAGGATTTGATAAATCTGCATGTAGCTTACCTACCAATTCTTTAAAATTTTTACATTTCGATTAGAATCAAGTGGGACAAAAGCTCGTTTTTATTGATTTTGGAGACACGAGTGTTCAGTTTCGTGGGTCGTGTTAGAGAATACCCCGATTTTTTTCCTTTGCGAGCAGCTACCATCTTATGAATCAATCGGTCAATTTAAGTAAGTAAACGTGCATACATCTAAATCCGATATTCGTCATAAATATAACCCAACTCCCGTCTAATCTGCCCTCGCTAAATTATATTACAGATTTGTAAGGTATTCACTGAACTGTGAGTAGTTAGGTACCTACTTGTCATCGGGAAAAGGGTCCTCGGAATATCGTAACTATAAATGACACGTAATATTATCTACAAAAGGTCACACTGCTTTTCGCTTTGTTTAACAAGGATATGTATTAATGTAGATCTATTATTATGATATTTGCCGAGAAGCGATGTTGGGGCATGCATGCCCAGCGTGGGGATTATGGGCAATAACCCCAAATAATGATGCCATCTATGGCGCTCATTAGGGGAGGCCTATGTCCAGCAGTGGACTATTATAGGCTGGTGATGATGATGATGATGATGTTGGGGCGATAAAAACAAAAGAAAAAGCGTGGAAATGCCGAGAAAATGTTGAGGCAATATTAGTTGGTAACGACAGGGCACTTTGAAGAGATGTAAAAACTGTGCGCAAACGGCTGGCCCAACACTCCCCGGACGTTTGCCTTGAATACGAATATATCTGCGTGTGACCTCATTCAATATCCTTTTTCCGAGCGAACAGTTTTATCGTCTTTGTTATTTCCACCCAATGAGCACTAACTTGAACATAATGATTGTGACGTGCAAGCCAAAATATTTTTCTTAAAATTCGATATTTTACTTATCTATGAATTATTTACAAGGTAGTCCATAAATTTCCCCGTATCCCAGGGTAAATAAATGTACAATAGATAATGGGTATGGATTTAGGTAAATCTCATGAACCAATATGGATGTCACATAATGTTCAGATAAAAAATACATATCTTAATAGCGTAATAAATGGGATACGAATGAGCCCCGACGTCGGTGACGTGATCAGATTGGCAATGCAAAACTATGAATATACCGGCCTCTTTATGATAACCTAGAAGTAATCGTAATAAACCATTTATAAGTTTAATACCATTATGATAAGGGATGTAAAAAAAAAATAAAAAATAAATAATGCAGCACAATCCCCACAGCATCATCTAGCGCCAAGCTAAGCAGAGCTGGTGTTATAGGTACTAGATAACTGATATATGTACATATGTACATTAGACAATCTTATTACCTACATTATATATATTTTTACTATACATAGAAAACGACCAGAACACCCTGGAAAATATCTGCAGATCGTACAAATATTTGTCCCGAGGCGGGAATCGAACCCTCAACCGCCTGCGACGCCATAAAGGTCATCATTCCAATTCACGAAATCATTTTAATTTGTCTAGCATAAGACCGGTAGCGCAAAAGACTGCTAGTAGATGCTGGATGCGACAAGCTGAAGACGGGCGCTATGGCGGTCATTAGGGAGGCCTATATCCAGCAGCGGACTGATATGGGATGATGATGGTGATGATGATGAAGATGGTGGTGGTGATGATGAAAACCGATTGTAGTCGATTATGGCTTTTTCCAGCACCAGATGAATAAAACAACGTTATAATTAAACACATTTATGAGTTCGAATCTACAAATCTTTAAAAAAATCCTTAAAACTACAAGCGGACCTTTTATTTTGAATATTCTACATGCAGAAAACGCAATCCTACCATTAATTTCGGCATAACAATAATCTTGGGAGGCATCACTCGCTTATGAAAGCAGAACGGAATATTTCATTTCATTTATTTTATGTTTTGAGTTATTTTACAGTTGACTGAATGCGATTCCAACGGGTGTGGGCATCCGAGCATTCTTCGAGAGTTGTCTGAAACTTAAGCGAGCCCGCGAATACACAATACACTGACACACATTCACCCATCGGTTCTTGGGATTAAGTTTACACAAAATTTTGTTTACGCTCTGTCGATCTGTGATTTATTGCCGATCGCAACTGGTCAAACTTGAACATTTTCTGCAAAAGTATTGGAAAAATGACAGCATTTTTAAGATTCAAAGCGTTTTTATTGTTCGAAAATAAAATCCATTGAATCCTTTGACCGTGCCATTCGTTTGAATATTTTTGTGCTCTATCATTCGTAAGGTTTTGCGTTTATAAATACATACCTGGATTACCTGACGCAATTTGTTTGTTTTAAAAACGGTATATAAAAATTACTTTATAGTTGACTAAGCTTGTCTTTTAGCTTTTTGGTTTTTGGTTTCAAACGCCTCATTCGAGAAATTAATATCTACAAGACGATAAAGCCGCAGCCACGGTCGCATAATTTAGTATTTTATTGCGGAACCCAAAGTCTTGCTTGAATACAATCTCGCGGCGAATCGCCTATAAAAGCGCGACCGAACAACCCTTTGAGCAAATATCTATTTAATAACGAAACAGTTTAGTTTTAAGTTCATTTTATATTGAAAATTGTTCTGAAAATATGGCTTCTGTTCAAATATTTCTATTATATTACTAATATTCTTGAAAATGTTCAGGATAGCATTTTTTCAGTTAATTGAATTCTGACTTACGAAGACTTTTCAGAGTGAAAGCTACTGAAAGCTGTTAAAAGCTCTAATCTCGTGGGACCAAAACTCTTTTGTCTGAAGGTGGAATACTATGTTTCAAAAGTCCAATGACTCGGTGGTAATGACCTAATAGTTTTATCATAGAATGTATCGTAGTGGCTTCTTCAATCAAATAAGAGCTATTCTTTACTCACTTAAGTATAGTATAATATAATATAGCCTTACCCTGCATACAGCCCGCGCGGAATTTTTGAACTAACTGATGTTAAAAAGCATTTATTGAAAATTGAGAGCAAAAAACACATACTGCCTAAAATATAAACTCCTCTTTTTGTAGTCGATTCAAAATTCATTCTACCTGCTTTATTTTTTTAATTTATTTTACCAACCTTCATACTATTAGTAGCTACCTAGGCAATCCCTCTAAATTCATCCTCGATACATCGAGCAAAGCGCTCTCCGGCCCCAGGCATTTTAACTCGATGAAATCTCAAACGCTCCAGAAAACCGAATAAATAACGTTTTATGACATATTAAACTCCGTTTAACGTTAAATATGGCGTTTTCGTGTTTGAAATATTTTCAAAGGGAGAAATCTTAATTTTCCGACATTATTAACATACACGTATAAACATTTGAAATATTAAGAAATCTGAGCTCAAAGGGAGACTTAATGAAGTAAAACCATAATGATGTGCCGTTTCGAACATAAAATACTCAAAACTTCTCATGTATGTAATACACATGTCATCTGTTTAAAGCTAGCCTATTTCATGTTATTCAAAGATGACTTATACGCTTGTTTCACTAAGATACTGGATATCTGGCGCAGCGCATCAGCATTGCTATACAGCGAGGCAATGCAGCCAGCATCTTGAGTAAACTTCCAACTGGTATTGATATGGATCAGTTGAACTACCTGTAGTTTGTTCGCAACAGTCTGCAGTTAGCTCAATGTTTCAATTATAAATACCAGTTTTTATTTAGTTAGATGATTGTAATTTTCTTTACAATTATCTAAACTAAATAATAAAGGCTTTTTGCCCTTCTAAGATATTGCCATCTGAATATAAATCAACGATTTAAACCCACCTGTAGTTTTCTTTTTGTTAAGTACGTAAAAGACATGATAAATAAAACGAGAGTGGGATAAAAGTTCATAGACATAACCCAGTAAATAGCAGAGTTTGAAAAATATTTGCAGCGATTATTCTACAAACAATAAACGGACTTATTTCACAATGGTTCACACATTAAAATTCACGGGCTTTAGTGTGAGTCATTTCATACAAAATGAAAAAAAAAAAAACTAAACGTACCTATAGTAGAAAGGATTTACTTAGGCCACAAGGTAAGCTGATCTTTTTTAATGAATTAAGGTCTTAAAGGCACAGAATTTAATCTCTACAGCTTGCACTTTATTTTTGTAGGCTACGTAGGTAAATCACCTTCATGCCTACTATATTATAAAAGTTACATTCATCATGACAATCATCAATGCCCCACATGGTAATTCGATGACGTAAAAAATGCCATTAGGCGCCCATCACGGTTACACGCAAGTAGCATATGCTCAAGTGCCACGACTGTATAATCTAATAGGTACTTCTCTTTTGCGAGGCTTCCAAATCCCTTTTTTCGTACATCGTAAATGGATTTCCACCTATGGAAGCGCTTAAGCGTGCATAATGATCAAGTATTCCTTAAGAAGCTCGTCGAGTACCCACTAATTTTATGATGCTGCACTTTATCGAAGGTGTGTGGGAAATTACTTTTGAAATTACCTGCTAAAATTTCATTCGATTCTGATCTTCCAAAAGTACGTAGACGGAAGTATCTTGACCTATGTATATCGCAGATAGGTAGAATCACTTCGAGGTGGAAGAGGTTCCAAATAAATCTTGTTATCACGAAATCCTACAAAATGGAAAGAAAACTATCGTTGCTAGATACAATCTTCAAAGAGTCTTTTTAGGGTTTTGCCATCGGTTGCAAAACCCTTATGAAATCGCTTTGGGTCTGTTTTGTGTTTTGAATCCTTAATATCTCAGAAACTACTGCAGCTATTGACTTGAAATTTGAAATAATAATACATTTTGTGCGCCCGCACATATTTATAGAAAAATAAATGAAAATAAATGAAAAATCAAAATGAAGATTTTCCATACAAATTTTGAAATCGAAATTTTAAATAGAACGTACAAAGTCAAAAGTGGTATCAAATGAAAGGTACACGTTTGTAGATTTCAAAATAGTTTTGGAAATTTTGGTAGATTTTATAATTTTTAAAATATTTTGAAGAAGGTCAAAAAAATTACCGTTCCCCCCCCCCCTTATCTCCGAAGATCACAGAGCGATCGTCGTGATATGTACCAAGTGTTTGTAGATATGGATCTATATTTTACAGGAAAAATATAGAGAAGTCTGTAAAAATAATAATTTTTGAAATATAGTCAAAAAAGGGCGGGAAAATTTTCTAAAGGGGTGACTACCCCACCGAGTTGGATATCAAATGAAAGGTATTGGTTTGTACATTCCAATACAGTTTTTGAAATTTCGATAAGTTTTATACTTTTCGAAATATTTTGAAAAAGGTCGAAAAATTGACCATTCCCCCCCCCCCCCCCCCCTATCTCCGAAGATTGCAGAGTGATTGATGTAAAATGTACTAAGCGTTTGTAGATATAAATCTATATTTTACAGGAAAAATATAGAGAAGTCTGTAAATATAATACTTTTTGAAATATGATCAAAAAACTAATTTTCATACAATGGGGGCTATTTCATTGAGAGTAATATCAAATCAAAGGTATAGATTTCGACAATTCAAAACAGGTTTTGAAAATCGTCTAAATTTCATACTTAGTGAAATAGGTTGAAAAAAGCCGAAAAAAAATTGTAGGTACCCACTTACCTAACCACTAATCTCTGTAGTAACTGTAATAGGAGTATAGTAATAGATAATCCACACAGTATCATTTACCCACAAGCTAAGCAAAGCTTGTGTTATTGGTATTACTACGATAGCTGTTATACTTAATAAAGTATAAGTATCACATTAGATGATTTATTTTAACACCCGAACAAATAATCTGAAGATCCTACAAATATTAGTCCCGAGGCAGGAATCAAACCTCAACCTCCTGCGTTGTAAGCCCACCGCGCCAAGAGGTTGTCATATACGTACCTACCTAAACGACAAAAGTTCAAAACCCTCGGCGCGCGAGTTACACTCGCACTTGTCGTACTTGTTTCTACGAGTACTTACTTACTAGACTAATAATTCACCACCTAACTCTCTTCAGGTGACAGTGGCCACGGAATCCAGGTTAATGAAAAACATTATTTAATTTTGTTCAACAAAATATATATTTTGCGTTACTCCTGAACAACTAAAAAGTTGAGGTATATTTACAATGCAAAACCGGGCGGTACCTTCACAGGTAGGGCCATATTTCAAGATACTGAGGAGTTTTATTTTTGCCTGCGTCATCGGTGTACAGAAGATGAAAATCCGAGAAAATCCTGTAGGGACGTCCGACATTAGCATATTTATTATTATCATCTGAGAGACTGCGATATCGTGGATCTGTTTTCTTACCAATAATGAATACTTTTAAATTTTAATAAATATCTAGTACTGTTAAAATACGTTTATCAATTGCATAAGTACTTTGAACTTAGGTCGACGCTCTTAATGTATGCCGGTTCGTGTTTTACATTAGGTTTCTTGTAAGGGCAGGGCAAGTAACCGTATTGTTCCACTAACCGCCAAAAGGGTGGTCTACCCCAGTCTACCCTACATATCGTACCTTAGGATTAATATTTGATTTGAAATCCCAAGTTTAACTCTCAAAGTAATACTCCAAACCTATACTATACATATAACTATGTTATAACAATTGTTTTAAAAAAGCATTGTCTGTCGTTTTGTAGACGAAATTAATAGTCTTTTTTACGTTTGATTCTCTAGTAATAGAGTTTTGTTATTTATATATGAACATAATTGTACTAGATCCAAATACTTCCGTTATTTGTGTATAATTTCAAATTAAATAAAAATGTGATACACTACGTTAAATTGCTACGAAATGTATAGTGTCTACGGCGTAGAAGTCCCATGGGTCGTAGACCCTCTACGTCGTAGGCCTTTTTGGCGTAGGCCTTCTGCGTCGTAAGCCCTCTAATCTAAAAGACTCGAAAATGATTATTTAAAAAATTCTTATTGTATTCGAAATACATACCTACATAAAATCATGTTAAAGTTAAACAATATTTTCGTGGAACCGGTGCTACTTTCTATATTTAAACGATTATTATCTGGATACACGAAATTCAGAGACAAAAGATGTTTGGTTGGCTCTGCCATGTCAAACAATACGTCCAGTAATTAAATATAAAAATTTATTAATCATATGCAATAAAATATTTGTTGACATTAAATAATCAATAATGGTGTCAAGCTGTTCATTTAATAATTAAGCTGCGAATTATCTATATATTACCCTAAAAGAGTCAATGCGCTATTGAGCTCAATTACCGGTAAATCCCTTTGATTAAGTGTGGCATCGACGCAGCTGTGACATTTACGTGGTCAGCCTGGGGCCTTATTCTCGATGACAGAGGAGAATCCTTGCGCAAACCGTGTGATGTTACAACGTGTTACATACAGGGTTTTGTCCGATTACACGCCGCCGTTTTGTTTTATCTGTGTAACGCGTATTGGTAATAGGGAATAAAAGCCCTGGGGTGTGAACCTTTGTGACTTAGAGGGTTAAACAAAAATTCAACTCTAACGATAAAATACTGGTAATCACAGAAAATAAATTAAAGGCAAAGTCCGGTAAAGCTGTCATGGCCATGTGCGGTCAACAGCAATAAAGAAGTCCATTCGAAAAAAAAAAACACATTAAAAATTACTAAAATATGTTTCGTCTCTTCTTTAGTTTACCGTGATTGCTTACATGAAGACAAAAACATTTCTTATTAATCAGAAATATATTATTTCCTGTATCGGTATATCTGTTAATCTTAATACAAGTAGGTATATAAATTATGATGAATGTTATATTAGCTTTCTGCTCGTTCTCCCGGTATTTGTTTCCTGGCTACGGATATTATACATTACGACCCCATTACATTTTGCTGTTTATGGCCAAATTGTGCGCGCAGAATAGTAAGAAAGCATTAAAATGGGTCCTAAGCGACAAAGCTGTGGCAAATGTTTTTGATAAATGAAAAAAAAGGAGATTATTGAATTGATAAACTCCAAAGTGTTTACACAAATTTTATTCTTGGTAATTGATTTCCAAAAAGTATCCAAGCGGTTATTTAATTTTGTTTCTTGACGATCACCTGATGAAGTAACAATTGGCTGGACGAAGATAGAAAATTCTAAACTTACACAAATCTATAAACTAATTTCATCATTTGCACCAAAATTTTCGAAGCGTAGCCCGAAATATCGGAGACGATGTATTGTATGGTTATTTTCAAGGATACAAATATTTCCTTCACAATATCCACAAATAAAGTATTGCCGATAGCTTTAGTTCCTGGCCAAAGCATGAGCTTACTCGAGCCACTGTTTCCTCAATATTTCAGCTTACTGTTCATAATACAGTAATTCTGTGTCAGCGTTCGTTAAATAACATCACCGAAATACGACCTACTGCCATAATCAGAAACAGCTGAGCAAATAGTGTTCAGCTAACAACTACACCGCGAGTCGCGAGTGATCAAAGCGGCATGGCATCAAAGTGCTGCTCCAGCAAGACTAAACAAGCTAATGAGTTACTTGTTGGTTAACCTTAGCTCAAGATGGGATACTAATATAGATAGATATCTCATCTCTCACCAATTTGAGAAGTGTATCAGGCTCGCATTTTCTAGACCGCAGATTTTGCATCCTTACCTTGCGTTTTGACAGCTTTATCATATTTTTTACAACAATGTAGGTAGAATTTTGTTGGTTAAATGTGTCCACCATAGTTGCTTAGCTATTTATGAAGGTTGTACCCATACTTGGTCTAAAGCAACGTTCATATATTTTGCCCGATTATGGGGCGTATGCAAATATGATGAGGTGGCTCCAACCAACGATGTCCACTCTTTATACTTAGGTATAAGCCACAAGCTTCTTTTTTAATAACCTGGGCTTTATACGAACGTAAATCCCAATTTACATACTGATTACTGTTTAATATTTGCGCTGTTTTAAAACACTTTGAAGAAAGAGTCCGCTCGGATCTCGACATGAATTCGATCACTTAATAATTAGTTTATTTTTAAATAACAAATGACAACATAATAGAAATAGAAACTAAAAATAATTAATAACAATTCCTTATTATAGCCTGTAATAATAGGGAAGATATTTATATTGCTTTAAAAACCCATAAGTTTTTACATTTCAAGCGTATTTATTATTTTCTCGGAAACTACAGATAAACAATTGTGTCAGAGACACGGATACGGAGCAATTAATTATTCTGCTACCCTTTGCCGAGAGCTCTCGAACGAGTGATTAAAATTGCACCATTATTAGCGGAGATAAATAGGTTCTTCGCTATTGTAGAGTCTGTAACTTTTAACTTATGGTAGGTATGGTATAACATAGCACAGCTGGTTCTTAATAGAAAAACAAACTGTAGATAATCCTAATACTTGAGATAGGCATACATTAGGACGTTTAAGAAAGATGAATTTAATTGACTTATTTTTATTTTATTTTCCAGATAAAATTGTTAAATAGGTATCAGTATGGTAATGCGAGTTATCTGCCAGGTTTTTGATCATGATAACGGTTAAAATATATGTTTTATGCAAATAGCAAATATATACTTTTAAGTGCTAATGGTAATATTTTCTTAGTTCAGTTGTATGTTGGAACAATATAGAATCATCGAAACTAATCATTACTATCCATTTAGTAAGTAATTAAGAATAAAAATGAAAGTGAATATTTTAAAAATTAGTTGTATTTTATAAAAAAAAACATATTGTCCTCTCTGCGTCAAGTTTTAAATATAAAGGTAATAAGTTATTCTCTCGTATAAGCTAGCTTAGTAAAATCTTGTACGACAAGCTCGAAGCTTAATAAATTTAACTAAAACAAACGCGTGAACGTTAAATCCTAAAATTGATTTTCGTACAAAATAGAATATTCTTGTTTTAAATTTTGCGATTTTCACGATGAGTTTTATGTTAACATCATTAGAGAACACCGAAGTGAAATTGATGTCGTGCAATGAAGTGCATAAAAACTAATTTATTAGTCGGATCGAATCAAAACAATGAATTTCCACGAATGTTGCACACATATCACTGATTTCATATGAATCAGCTTCATACTGCCACCCATAAAGGTCATATCTATGGTAATTATGTTGGCACCTCGCAACAATTTTAAGTCTAAATTAGACGCAACTTTTAAGTCTAATATGTCAGTAGATAAAAAATAATTTCAAAATGCAGTTCATATCTATGAAATTATCTATTTGGTTTATTAACGGAAATACCATTTGGGATCATTCATTTGGGGTATTAATTTATAAGTTTTAAGCTTGTTATTTAGTTTTGTGGTGTTGTTGTAAAAAGGAGACAATGTGATAAATTACATTATCATGGTTTTACAATAAATAAAACTTTTTAATTTCAATTAGCTTGGATAGATATGACCTTGGAATATTGGACTCGGTGGTTAGTTAGTAAATTATACAACATTAAAATAATTTATCATAACAAAAATACCTAGATACATACAGGCATACCACATAAATAAATAAATAAAGGAAACAAGGGAGCCGTCAGTGACAGCAGGAATAACATTTCTATAGTTTTTACTTCTTATTTTTACATTTTTTACTACCTTATTTAATATTGGCAGTGACTTAACACGACTGGCGATGTGTTCCAAAGGTGTACCGTAAAAAACAGATTATAATAAAAGTATTCAACAGTAGAAGGTATTAGTTATATTTATTTCTTATTCGTTTCTTAGTATTCATGATATGATTATAATAATATGTATAGGTATCTTAACTTATCCCCTGCCTTTCTTAAATGCAAATAATTATTACCGTTCAAAGGTAGCCGGGAAGAGATCGCTTCTAAGCGATAAGACCGCTCATTGTACTTGTCTTATGTAATTTTCTTTTCCTGGTGTCAGTTGAAAATGATTCTCCGTAGGGTTAAAAAGTATCACGTTCAACCCGCTCCTCTGGCAACTTCAGACCTAGGTTTCGTTCGAGTAATGAAGTTTTTTTTTATTTATTTTTATAAGGAATATAGGTAAATAAAGTTTTTAGGTAAATCATAAAACGACCCCACCAGAATGAAAACGAGCGTTTTAATATAAGTGGGTATTAATATAATAACTCATGCAAATCGGTTATTGATTCCGAAGATTGATGGCTGTGAAGCACGTTTTAAATTGAAGCTAAATGAAACGGCGTCGATAGAGATTTTTTTTGTGAGTGGGATAATTATTATTACTAGAAGTGATATGGATCAGTTTAGCTGCCTCCAGATTGTTTGCTATAACCTGCTGTTGGCTCAACAACTTCAATTGTAAAAAAAAACAATTGAAGTTTGGAAATAATTTAGGACTAGGTACTTCAATTATTTGTAATTTTCTTTATTAATGAATTTGTATTTATTATTAATATTGAATTAGTCTTCGACCTCTATAGTATTGTGGCAAATATTTGGAGTAAAAAAGACGTTTAGACAGCTATGTTCATTTCTTACGAATTAAAGATTTAAGGATTAGAAAAAGGATTTGAAAATTGGATTGGGTCATGTAACTAAACTACAAAACGTTACCTCAAATTCGTCTTTAATTTTTTAAGTCAGCTTTAATTTCATGATAGGTATTTAAATTACAGAGATACATATAATATATAATAAAATAGTATATATAATAAAAGTTTTCCCTAATTTTGAACATGTAAGTTTATGTCAGATGTTATAATAGTATCGTATATATCAAATCTGATATATACGATATGATAAAGACTATACTAGTCTATACTAATATTATAAAGAGAGAAGATTTGATTGTCTGTTTGAATTGAATAAGCTCCGAAAGTACTGAACCGATTTATAAAATTATTTCACCATTAGAATCCTAAATTTTCTGTGATGAACATAGGCTATAGAATATTTTCAAAAAAGTTAGGGTTCCGTACGAATTTTTTTTAAATACCCGTGCGAACCGGGGTGGACCGCTAGTATATAAAGCATATAATTATCATGCTGGAGGTACGTCATCTTTGTACGGCGTAACTCATTAAAACTTTGAATTGCGGTCACCTAGAATTAAGTTATGTAGACCTTTGCAGTTAGAGCCCAGCTATCAAGAGTAGAATTATGTTGTAGGCAGTAATGAAGGTATGCTACAATCTGCTTAAGCTTTAAGTGGTCCATGCGTGCCAAGTTGCGACAAAAACCCGACTTGAATCAAATCAAATCAAGTGCCGGATTATACACACAGCATCATCTTTCCCCAAACTAAGCAGAGCTTGTGTTATGGGTAGGTACTAGTTGACTGATCTACATCATACAATAATATTATTGTAATACAATAACTTAATATTAAGTTTATGGTTTTTCGAGAGCTGTTATTAGTTGTAAAGTAGCTTAATTCAGTTCTATGCAGTAAATCTGTAGAATCTATACTTATTATTTGAAAGAATAAATAAATAATAAAAAAGATTTGATTGTTTGTTTGGATAGGACCGATTTGAAAAGTTCTTTCACCATTAGAATCCTGTACTTATTATCTTTGATAAACATAGGCTATAGAATTTTTTCAAACAAAGTAGTGATCCGTAGAACGTATTTACCATTGAAACAATTGAGCTAACTGCAGACTGTTGCAATATCAATATCAATACCTGTCAGAAGCGTTCGTCCCCTGACGCTGGCTGCATGCCTTGCTGTACGGCAATAAAACAGCTTAATCTGTCCCTAAAATAAGCAGCTACTGTGTTCTACTCTTTAATTTTTAGCTTTATTTTTTTATTAGTGTAATAATGACTCGCAATTTCAAAATCAGTAACAAATTATGTAAAACATACCCTAAGTTCACAGGAATAAAGTCGTGACTATTACTGTATAAACCCGCCATGTCGAAATTAAATTCCTGTTAAGTTTTTCAGGCACTTAAATAATGACACGGAAATAGCATTTAGTATAACTACCTACTAAATAACGATAATAGTCGTCACGGCCCATTTCAGTTAAAAAAGTTCTGGTAACTGTTACGGCTAAATTTTGGGGACAGTTCAAAAGTCTTTACGGTTCTGTATCGGATCCCCTACTAGTTTTGAATTCTAACTTTTTATAACTCAGTAGCATCTGGTCGCGGTGTCACCTGCGATATTTCGTATCCCTAAATCCTCCATGATCCCCTTGGTTTTGCCATAATCGCCACGCTTGACTGGGATATAAAGATGACATGTAAGTACTCAGATTTATTTTAAGCTGTTGGTTGAAGATCTCTTCATCATTACTAGAATTAAAACTACTAACATACTAATTAATTCCGTATAAACGTAAGATCAACTATGCTTGGTTAATTGAAGTAGTTTTTTGTGGTTTTTTCATGTGTTTTTTTATGTGTACGAAATTTAACTACGGAAAATTATGTAAATAGTTGCAAATCGTAAACTATTTTTAATAATTTATAAAAAACTAACTGAAAAATATTCATCATTTTCCAAAAAGGTTCTTTAATACAAAGGAATTGATGTAAGTTTTATCGTGGGTTCCTAAAAATGGTTTACTTTTTGCAGAAATTTACTTTTCTGTAATTTTTTATATTGTAGAACTCAGAAAAAAAATTACAAACAAAAATTCTCGCGCCAACATGAATCAATCAACCTTAATCTACGATGTAAAGTTTTCATTTTTAAAGCGGATAAAAATTAATTACCACTAATAATTTAATCTCTCGCCAACACGAAACGATCAACCTTAATCTACGATTCAAAGTAGAGGTTTAAAGAAAATCTCAATATGATGTATATCAGCTTCGCTCGGTTTGACTAATTACGATAGTAATAACCGAGATATGTTCCTCAAAGGCCCCAATCTTCGTTGCTCGACGGAAGGCAGATGGCATGGCGACGAGTTTCAGTCGTGTTACGTCGAATCTGTAATGGAGGGAAATTAGACATGAATGTTATGTTCATGCAACTAAATGCGAATCTGGCAACGTTAGTTCTAAATTGGTAATTAGCTTTAACGTCAGTATTAGTGGTAGACAAAGTTCGAGGAAAAGCAACAAAGATGACGTAAAATTCATGGATATACCCAGTGTCGAACCTTCCTTTTTCCTTTCCAACGTTAAAGTAAATAAGTGGGTTTTTCAGATATTGTCTCCGATTCGTCGTTTTAAGAGCCCCCTTTGCCCTTTATTTAATGTAAAACCCAACTTTTCTTTCAAATATTTTCCTCGAGATTTTATTGCCACTCACAACACAGATAAGGAAAGAGGTGTGTAAATAAAACCAAATTATACTACCAAAAATATTTACATGTAAATTCGTGCTATCGGCTCTCAAAATGACAAGTTTTTACGACTGCTTACGATTTTTTTCATTGCAGCTTTCATATTGCAGAAACTATTCAACAGCGCGGTTATGTCTTAAGAAGTTGAAAAGTTTGAAGAGCTTTCAACTTTGTTTTCTACGGAATCCTTTTTGCGGAACTTTTGTGTAGTGCGATAGTTTATGTAGTGAAAGAGGAGAACAAGGAAGCAGGATTAATCAAAACAAGGCTCTATAATAAAGAGGGCTCAGAGCTGCCGATCTCAATGAGCGAATTGTCATATCCCAGCATCATTCGGCTCTTGACCCAGTTACGAGGCGTCGAGTTCAGATTACAAGTACCTTACTTAGTAAACGTGGAGATATGCCCCATTAGAAACACTTGTCCTGTGTGCGCCGCAAATATTGCACTTAGCTTTTGATGGACAGTCCATTATGCACGACGTTTCCGCTTAGGTTTCAGTTTCTATTTTTATGGGCGTTAGGTAATAGTGTGCTTTGTTTATGTGAGCTTAAAGTGCACAGTTTATCGTTATTCTGATGAGTGCTGAATGAGCCGTTAGCGATTGCGATTGCAGGTTGTTAAATGAATGTTGTAGGCATTGGAGTTTTGGCCGACATTTTTACGACAACAAACACGAAATGATTGAAATTCTGTTTGAATAAAAAAAAATTAGGTACCTTATAAACGGGAAAATTGCGAACAAATAAATATATTATGTGAAGCACTCTGAAATGACGGGAAAACTGGAATTGAATAATTATTTTCATTAAACATTTCATGAGACAAAAGTAGCATTAATAATGTCACTAAATTGTGAAATATCAAGCACGCAGGATAAGAAAGTGATAAACGAGATTAGTATTCTGCGAAGCCATCTTATAAGGCAGCTGTCGGCCAACAGAAATCCACGCTTTATTGAGACAAAGAGTCATTCAAACAGGCCCGACCCAAATCACACGATGAATGACTGTAATAATACCCACACACCTATTAAGTATCCAAATCCCCAGACGGCTTTGGACCTTCTCTAGAGAAGACTATTTGGTTTAGACTTCAGTAAAATAAATAATAGACTCAGGCTTTGATATGCGGTACGGAAATTTATATTAAAATGCAACATAGTTTTTTTAAACAGGTCTAGTAGTTTCGGAGCCTATTGGATTTAAATAAACAAACAATCAAATCTTTCCTATTTATAATAATAGATTAGACTATTGTAACACCGACTGGTAGACTGGTAATCAAAACAAAACATTCCCGTAGTCACCCTATTTCTAAGTAACATTACAATGTTACTAGAAAGTAACTTTGGGGATGCCTGTCAGTAGCCCATAAATGTTCTAATGTAGGTATCACCAATTTCTGTTTCTTTGCTTATTGTTTTCGTCTAAATAATAAAATGAAATAAAAGAAATACGAAATATCGCTTTTACCCGCCCCAATATTATCACTGTCCATATTAATATATTATGCCATGTATGTACTTGTACAGTAAGCTTCAGAGAAAAGGATCCACCCCGTTTTAAAACATTAATCTTCATGTCGCTACTGTCGAGCCAAGACAACATGCAAAATATCAAATCTAACAAAATTCTTATCTAATAAAAAATGAATTTTGTTAGATTTGATCCTTTTCTCTGAAGCTTACTGTACTATGGATTTAAAGTGTTTTCATTTGATTTACCTACTTCGTCTAAGTTTACTTTATTTTCTTTACTTGTTTGTATGCTCTCTGTGTTTGTGAACCAATAAAATAAAAATTATATATCTTCTTTGGAAAATTCCAGAGTTCAAAGTTTCAGTAACGTAACAATAAAAATACAAAAAGTTATCGCTGTTTGATAAATAGCCGAAATGTCATGGGCAATGCAGACAGATCCATAAGAACAATCGTTTCATGCCATTATTGTTTGCCCGCGGATCAACGACATGCCTTCTGATCGATAGGCTCTTTTGATGTCAATGACATTCAGCTACGATAATTATACCGCAATCCAATAACTTGCGGCAAAATTATTCGCTGAAAACCTTATTCCATTTTTACTGACTCGTGTTACCAAAATAATCTACCTCTGGCAAATTTTCTAGTAATAACACTTACTTGACAGTTACTTACACTTATTCGTAAGTAATTTTTTTTTTAGTTTTCATCGTTTTCTAGGTTTAATAAAAAAATATCTATCTATGTACTCATATATTATTAGGTATATCAGTTTATTAGTACCCATAATAACACAAGCTATTGGGGGCTAGTTAGGTAATGCTGTGTGAATTCTCCAGCATTATTTATTTATTGATTAGACAGATGAAATGATGATGATGAGATTGATGACAAGACAGGGCGCTATGGCGCTCATTAGGGGAGACCTATGTCCGGCAGTGGACTAACATGGGCTGATTATGATGAGTTCTTTATCCTCCTGCACACGGTTTTTCAGGGTGGACAAAGTAATTTGACGTTAAACTAGGCTTTTAAATATGCAATCTTTCAGCGCGGTCTGTTCCGTAGCTTTTGCGTGAAGAGGAAACAAACAAACATCCAAACTTTCGCATTTATAACACTACTTAGTTACTCTGTGACTAGCTTCAGCCCGCGGTGATAATAACCGCTGCTAACAAAATAAGTGAAAAATCAAACTCTGGACTGTAGTTTAGTTAAAATAATAACTGTTTGTTTCCCAAATAAAATAACATATTAAATAATATCTGTCATTATAAGCTCGTGTTTGCCTGAATATTATTTAACTGTTGTGGATATTTGTATGTATACTTAAATATCTATGTATTTAGTTTGATAACATCTAGACCAACTCATAATATAAGTTTGCTTGAGTCTCAGTCTCTGTGGGTTCTTCTTCATTTAAAGAAGGAAAGGCCCTCATTATTTTTTAAGCAATAAGTAGAGGGTTGCTGATTGCTTTAAAATAATGCTGGACAATCTGCACAGCTTCATCTAGCCGTTTGTAAAGCAGAGCTTTTATTATGGGTACTAGATGACTGATTTACTTAATACAATATAATATGACGTGTAGATAGTTTTTTATATTACATCGAAAAAGACCAGAGCACCCTAAATATCTGCAGATCGTTCCAAATATCTGCATATCTAGCATTTGTTCCGGCATGTATAATGTAACGTATGACACTTGTCTTGCGTATTATAAAACTATACTATACTATTATGCTTGAGTAAAGCTTCTAGCACAGAAAATTGTTACTGAAGGATAGATCAATGACTGAGCAAGATTTTACACTTCTTTCACTAGTGGACAAAACATTGAAGTGAAGGGAAATCAATAACAAATTATTTCTTTTATAAAATAATTAACTGTAAGAATTTTGACTTGTATAAGTGCTTATTTTGTAAGCCTAAAGAAATATTTGAATCTGAATCTTTAAAACACTCCGTCATTGATAAACATAAGCTTGAGTAACGATTCTGGTATAAAATTACTCAAAGATAGATCAAAAACTGAGCAAGTTTTTAAAGCACGGGCCTAAGAGTGACTTCACAATTTACTCGGCGTCTATTCACTGACTCTTACTCATTAGGATTGAAACTTTCGTGGAAACAAGAAATACCTAATTCGATAGGACAGTAGTCACCTTGTTATACCAATTACCCTGCCGTACCAACTGTGAACATTGATAAAAGTTTAATTACGCTCGAAGTGGAATTGGTGCTACAATCCAATTAAGTACTAAATTGTGCAAATAATATAATGCTTTTCTTACGTTGCGTTTCGTACGTCTTGGATATGTGTGACTTTATAGATTGACTACCGCTGTGGCGTGTTGAGAAGGTTCGCCTGATGCAGAAGTTTGAGGGTTTGATTCCCGACTCCGAAAAATTTTTGTTCTGAAGATCGTAGATTTTGTTACAGGTGTTCTGAATGTTTTCTAAAGATTCTAAAAAATATATATCTGACTATGTTCTATAGTATATTAAGTATAACAGTACTAGATGAACCCATAACAACAACTTTGCCTTGGGGCTAGATGATGCATAGAATCATGGACGTCTGGGAATAAGCCGATGCAGTGTGGATTATTTTATTATTATAGGTATGAATGAAGTAACTGAGGTAATATAAAGAGTAGCTATAGAACTTTTTAAATCAATGAATACTATTCTCATTTTATTTAGACGGTAGGACAAAGCGGTAACATGAGATGCGTATCCAAGCACCAAGTATAAGCGTTCTTGTGTTCTGCTCGTACAATGTACCAGAGATGGATTCTAGGGAAGCTTTATAAAGTAAAGTAATATACATTGTTACCCTAGGGTTGGAAGTAACTTATTTAGTCCCAATAAGTTACTTTCACCCGAGGTAAACACTGTGCTTTTCATTACGAATACAAGGAAGTAAAAATAAAAACGCAAGTTAGCTAAAGAAAAAATGAGTGTGTCCTAGAGTCCTGTAAGGTCTAAAGGAAATAAAGCACTTTGATTTTTATTTTTTTGAGTGAAATCTGGCGTTAAATCTGAATCAGATGAATTCATTGTTATACAATCAAAATCTACAACACACAAAAACAAAGGAAGATCGAATTATCACTTTCACTTTCCCGCTTTTTTTTCTTCAGCAGATTTACTTTTTACATTCAGCCATTTTTTATTGAACCGTGATAGCTGTCACTTGAAAATGATTCTCCATAGGGTTAAAAGTATCACTTTCAACCCGCTCATCAGGCAACTTCAGACCTACTTTCCGAGTAAGTAATGATAAACTTTATTTATTGACATAATAACTATTTTAACTGACGATATGACGACCTCTGTGGCGCGGTGGGCGAAGGTCCGCCTGCAACGCAGAAGGTTGCGGGTTCGATTCCCGCCTCCGGACAAATATTTGTACAATCTGCAGTTCAGGGCGTTGTGGTCATTTTCTATGTATAATTAAAATATCTATATATGTAATAATATTGTATTATGTATATCACAGTCACCTTGTACCCATAACACAACCTCTGCTTAGCTTGGGGCTAGATGATGCTGTGAGGATTGTCCAGCATTATTTATTTATATGAATCAGGAATGCGGGAGTTATTAAGTTGAAAAATATAGCTTCAAGGGATTCACTCTGATTTGAATCAGGGGTGTAATCCCTTGAAGCTGTGAATAAATTAATTTTATAAAAAGCGAAAAAAGTTACGTTATTTATGCCGCAAATTAATGACACTCACGGGAATAATTGACATTGACATAGAATCATAAAATTTTACAAGAATCAATGTCTTATAGCAAAAGTAAAGGGAAAAATCGGAAAACCGTATAACAAATCACCAAAAAATATCTACAAGCTTCAACAGAACAGAGTCTGACCCGCAATTGGCCGGCTTTTTAGTTGGGTTTTTATCTACTTACGGTGATATTATATAGCGTCCTTGCCGCCGTCCCTGTCTTTCTGGCAATTCTTCGAACGGCAGTTAACCGGGCACATAAAACAACGATGTTTTGTTTTGCTACCGGCTTTTTTACTGCCAACCAGCCACGATACACGCTGTTTGTGCTTTTAGCTTAGCTAATGGAGGGCGGATGTGGCCGGGCCGTTCAGATCTGAGATTTAAGTACCAACCCATTTTAGAAACCGACACACTCTCGTCATAGTACCTACCTGCTTAGGGAACGATACCATGTTTGAGGCATGATCGTAAGCGGCCTGTCTGTCAAATTGGGAGGCATAAATTAGATATTCGCAAAATTTAAAGTTCCTGTCTTCGGCCTACAGCACTACCTACTTCTTTAAACGAAAAAAAAGCCATCATAGTCCCACTGAAATTTCATTCAAAATTAATTTAGACCAAACTCGAATGGCTTGACATAGTGCATGCTGCTCTTCTAAAATGTTTTTTTTTCTGTTGCGATTTGACGGGTTCCTGTCTTCCAAACACGGAATTGTTTGAAAAAGTTTGAACAGTTATTTGTGGCACTTTTTTTTCTACATATTTATTTTGTACTTGAGCTACAAAACTAAGTACAAAACTACTGCTACGTGATAAAAACGTTGAATGAAATTTCTCTAGCACTTTATCTTGAACCCAGCTTAGATCATTCGAAATTCAAGACTTAAGATCCTCTGTGATTTAAGCTGCAGATCAGCGCATAGATCTGCAAATATTAAGACGCGTCGCAAACCTGTCTTTGAATAATTCATTTAATCCATTTAATAGCGACAGCGCTCAACTTGGAAGTAAAGTACCATTAACTTCTTGTACAACATGTTTTATGTTCGGCACAACAATAGAATACATTCTGTCAATTGATTTTGGTTACTTATGCGGTCTCGGCTCGGTGCGGTGTTAGTAATCATTCCTAAAAGGTTTCAGATACTCATTTACGGATTTCTGAGAAGTGATCTTTTAGTTTTTGTAGTAGTGACTATGGAATTGAGAATAGACATTTCAATTTAGTCAGTTCATGCAATAGCATTTGACCTTTCGGTCCGTCCCTCATCACACAAATTTTATGAATGCATTAGTTTGGATGTTTAGATATACCTCTATGTCACGCCAAAACTGTAAAATTTTGCATAGGGTAGTTCTAGACCTTGATTGTAATTAAAGCTTTTAATATCCGAAAAACGCGTTTATCCCTCGCCTCTTCTATAACTCTTAGGTTTTCTGGAAGAAAAGCCTTGGGGTAATCTTGTCTCAGGGTTAAGCTCGCCTATGTATATACCCTATTATATTTCCTTTCGTGACCAATAAATTATGATTTATACTTTTTTAACTTTCGTTCAATTAGCAGCCTATTTTTAGTTCATGAGATGCTTGTCTGGTTGAGTTAAAAAAAACACATTGTTTTAAAAGTTTTATTATAAACACTACAGTCTTTACGCTAGTTTCAAATGAGTTAAAAACAGATATTGTTAAATTGATTGTTACATTTACTTTTTTCCTATAATTTTCTATGTATTTTGTTTACGATATTTTTCAGATTTCGGTATTTTTTAGCCTATTCTATGAAAATAAGGGATTGTCGGTCAAATTTAGATTGGTACAAGTACCATGTATATAGCTGACAATTTAGAACTATTCCTATCGAAATTTTACAAGATAAATTTATACTTACACTTATGTATACATCTACGGTCTAGGCATAAGTATTATTCTTGCACGTTAAGATTTTATACATATTAATACATTTATTTTATCTAAAATGTACACTTACATCTATGATAATAATCACAATAGAAGTTTTTCCTTGTTTACATAACAAGGTTTACGTTACACGCTTTGGCATGAAAGTACCTAATATCAACAAAATTTAACCAACAACGACATTTCAATATCAATACATTTTCATCTTTAAAATGATTGTTTATAACCTAACCACAAGTATAATACAAAACAATTTTCTTTTTATCCTAAGAGCACAAAAATAACAAGGATCTAATTAGTTTGGGCTTTCTTGCCCATAAATAAAATAAGTTCTCGCCTGTAACAACCCTGGTGACGTAAAACTTTTTCGATTATCAAACATTCGTTATTGATATAGGTGCGTATGTAGCTAGTCACAATAATTCATTCTGCCAAACTTCTTCGAACAGCATCAAAAAGTATGAAGGGAGTTTTATACAGACATGAGCGATATTTTATTCACAATCTAACGGCCAAAGAAATATTAAAGTTACTCTCATTGCTAAGGGTACGTACAGAGTAGCAAGAATTCGAATTCTCCTACTTAAATATTCAGTTTTCACGGTTTACGTATTCCTGGTCACGGTGCCCGTTCATTCGTGTTTACACGGCACTTTCGTTTTATCCGTTATGGTGTTGATGTCCATCTCTGTGGTTTGCACCTCCACACTCGGAACTGTAAAATTATCATACGAAATGTACTGTGGCGGTTGCTGTGCATCAACTTTTGCGATCACTGGACGCTTTTTACTTTTCAAATATCCCAACGCCGATAGCAATACGACGAAGACTAAAAATCCAATAATACACCCGACAAACAAACCGAGCCTTCTAGCGACTATATCAGCGATGCCCTTGTACGTGTTCGAAAAGGGGCTTTCCATTGCCGTATTGAACAGCTCTATTGTACTCACGCTCGTGCATTTACTTAAAATAGAGTCATTCATTAGAGGTCTTAGATGATTGAGTAAGATCTCGTCTCCGAACGAATTGAAGGTCGTCTTCTCTGGCGATAGCGCAATTCTGGCATCCGGCACGGAGGAGCTATACGTAGCTGGAGCGAAGCTGCCAACCGCTATCACGCAGATTGTGTACCGAGAGCCCGGCGTCAAATGGTTTAACTTCGTCGTTCTGGCCGTCGTGTTAAGTAACGGCTTCCCTCTTATCTGAGAAAGAAAAAATCGATATTTATTGACAGTTCAGTTGAAAAGCTTTATAAATGGATTGCTGCAAAGTTTGCAGGCGTGTCTGCATACCAACGCTGAAAAGAAAGATTTAAACGGATTTACAGCACAACCGAACATCCACGCCGAGGAACATAAATATTTTTTATGGACCATTGAAGTGATGCACAGCCTTTATATTCAAATGTTTGTTGTTATATTTGCCGTGCACGTTTTAATACAACCTCCAAATTATTTGCATTTAGTTAAACCACAGGTGCGATTTATCTAGCCGGGAATGTAAAGTGAAAACAAATAAAGTAATCTTACTATGCTTGGGTTATGCTCTCCAAAGTAAGCCACTTGGTATCCTGTCAAGCCATTTTGGTGTCTACTTTGCCAAGTCACAACGACAGAGTATGTCTGAATGTCTTGTATTGCGATCTTGATTACGACGGGCACGTTGCACAGTTTTTGCGAGGGAAGGTCTATGAAGCTAAGATCGTGTAGATCTTCTGGATGTTCACATTTTAGATCTCTGCTACCTTTGAAAATGATTTTTTTATGTTCCTGCATCCATTTCCATAGTTCTTGGGATTCACAGTTACATGCTAGTGGATTTTCTGCAAAAAAAAGATTGAAGTTTATAATCATGATAAACAACGATGAAGCAACGACGACCTAAAGAACCAATAAACTTACCATCAAAAGAAATGCTCTTGACTTGGGTCTCCAAAGACGTGAGTAGTTTTGTTTGAATAACTTCAAAGTAGTTTCTGCTCAAATCAATCGATGTTATCTTGTTCAAACTGCGGAACGCATCTGATGATATGACTGACAGCCAGTTGCCGTTCAAATTCAATTCCGTAAGACTTTGGAGTCCTCGAAATATGTCTCTATTTATTCTCGTAATATGGTTAAAAGAGATGTCTAACTTTAGTAAACTCTGCAAGTCTGATGTAAATTCTTCCAGCTCCCTTATTGTGTTTTGTGATATATTCAAAAGCCGCGTCGAATATAATCCTTGGAGTCTCTCTCTCGGAATATTTTCCAATTTGTTTTGGCTTAAGTCGAGTATTTCCAGATTATGTAGTTTCGAAAACGCTCCGGGTGATAACCGAATTATAGAGTTTTGAGTCAAATGTAATCTCTTTAGTGACGGGAAATTCTCAAAATCTTTACTGGTGATTATTGTCATGTTTGTGTTTGTAACAACGAGTTCTTCAAGTAGCGGAAATATCTTTGATGGATATGTTTGCAGTATTTGTACTAATGAATTAGACGACATGTTCAGCGTAGTTAGAGCGGGCAGAACGGCTTCTGATAGACCATTGCTTGGAATGTGCTTGAAAAGATTGAATGAAAGATCTATTTCTTTAAGGCCTATTGAATGTTGGAAAAAATTGGGTGGAAGAACTGTAAGCATGTTGTTATTCAGATTTAATGTGACTAAATTTTTCAAAGCTGGTGAATTAAATCCGTTCAAAAGTGAAATACGATTATAACACAAGTTCAAAGTTCTTAAATTTTGTAATCCAATGAATTTGAAGAAGTCTACGCTGTGTAACTGGTTGTGGCACAAATCCAAAATTTCTAATGACGTTACATTAAACAGAGCGACATGTGGAAAATCTGTAAAATTGTTTCCTTTCAAGCTTAATTCCTGTAAAATGGTTGTGTAAGCAAATATATCTTTATGTAAATCTCGTAAGCTGTTAAATGCTAAATTGACTCTCAAAAGATTTTGGTTCTTTATGAAAGTTGCCGGAGGCAATTGAGATATGTTTGAAGACTCTAATGACAAAGTTTGCAATGATGGAAGATGAGAAAACGTTTTGTTTTTGAGATCAACTAAGTTGTTTCTTGATAATATTAAGGATTTTAAACCTGGTATCTGTACTTGGATAACATCTTCCCAAGTTAAAAGATTACCGCTCATTTCTAAGTCACTTAAATTTGGCAACGTTTTAAGCGAGTCTGTTTCAATTATTGATATTGAATTTTTATTAAGTCGAAGCTGTTTAATTGGTAGCGAAGAAATATCAAAGTCAAAGACGATGATTTCATTATTTGACAAATCCAAATTTTTTAATTTTGTCAAATATTGGAAAGTGTCTTTTGCCACTTGATTGATGTTATTATTCTGTAAATACAGTTCCTCTAGAGTTACAACTTTGAAAAACGTTTCGTTACTCAATTTTATAAGTTTGTTGTCACTTAAGTCTATGAATTTTATTTTGCGTAAATGCAAGAATGTTTTATTTTCTATGTGAACTATACTATTGTTTCTTAGATACAATCGTTGGATATTTATTAAGTCGCTAAAAAGATTAGCTGTCAGCAGTTTTATGTTGTTTTGGCTAAGCCACATGATTTGCACGTTCACTTGTCCTGCCAGTGAAGTATTTTTCAAGAGTGACAAACGATTTGCACTCAATTGTATAGAGACTAGAGAGGATTCCCTATTTGGAAACACATCTCCTATCGTTGTCAAGCGATTTCCTTGCAAATTAATATGCTGTAAATTTTTAAGCGTAATAAATGCTTGAGAATCTATGTTTTGTATAAAATTATTTTGTAAATGCAGTTCCAATAGACCCGGCAAAGGGCTAAAGACGTTTCTTTTAATTTGTTTCATTTTATTATTCTGTAAACGTATTTCTCGTAATTCTTTTAGGTTATCAAATACCAGTTCATCTAATTCGTTTATTTCATTATTATCTAGGCTTAATGTCACTAACTTATGATTAGATTGAAAAATGTTACGAGGAAGTTTTGTCAGAAAATTTGTTCCCATGTGTAGTTGAGTCAAATTGTTTAGTGACATAAAACATTTTTGGTGTAAATATTGTATTCCGTTATGCTCAAGATTCAGAACATTAAGGGCGATGGCATTTTCAAATGCATCCTCAGAAATTTCTAAAATATTATTTTCCGAAAGAAATATTTCGGATAGTTGTCGAAGGTTTGAAAACACACCATTGATCTGGTGAAGGTGATTGTGACTTAAATCTATCGTCCTAATGTTCAGGTTTTTTTGAAATATGTTTTTTGCCACGCTTGTTATTTTATTTCGACTTAAATCTATGGTTTCTAAATTTACCAGCGAGTAAAACGCTTCTTCTTCAATTTTCTGGATTTGGTTACTAAAAAATGTTAATGTTTTAATATTTGGCATGCTTTTGAACACACTATTTTCTATTTTTATAAATTGATTTGAGTTGAGATCCAGTGATACCAAATTTTTAACGGTGACATTGATGTTACTGGGAATTGAGTGTATTTTATTCCAAGCTAGTCTCAAGTTGCTTAATTTATTAAGTTTCCCTAGTGATTTCAATGGGAAAATATCCAGGAAATTTTCCGTTATATCTAGTTCCGTAAGATATTCTTCCAAATTGTAAAAAGCATTTTCTGAGATGTTAGCTATCTTATTCCCTTTCAGGTTAAGTTTCTTCAGCTTGAGGTTCTTGAATGTGTTTGCTTGGATTTCTTTGATGTCGTTGAGCTGCAAATCAAGAATTTCAACATTTGCTAGTTCGGAGAATGATTCTTGTGGAATCGTGTTCAATTTGCTGGAAATGATGCTCAAGGATCCCAGTGATTCACGGATCGTCGTTAAGGCGTTAGTGCTTATTTTGTTTATGGCTGATTGTGAAATTTGTAAATTGATGATCCTTATTTTTGAAGGGAAAAGGTCCGCTTTTAATTCCGTCGTGGAGCTTTCGAGATCGTAAATGGACAGTGACTGGATGGTTCCTCTTATCTTTGAGAGGACATTTTTTACTACTCCGGGGGTGGCGCTGGGGCACTCCAAAAACAGACCTGAAAAGGGTCTCTTTATTTAATGGGGCCTGTCGTAACATTACACGTACACATTAAAACTTAAATTGAGACATACCTTCCTTGAAATTATAACATGGGCAAATTGGGTTCTCTGCTAGACTTGGACATTGTGAATGTTCTTCTCCTTGCAGTATCGGAATATGGATGATCAAGACAAACGCGTACACGCTGCATTCGAGTCGTGACAGTCGAGTGATGACGCCCATATTGATGCGTCGTCATTTCAGTAACATTGTGCATTCGTTGTCCAATCGTCAATCTGCAACAAAAATAAAACCATGTTCGATGTTCCTAGGTGACTTTTTACAGATTTTAAAGTATTTTTCTGCAACACATCATAAAATAATACACTTATTAATGCTGGACAATTAACCTATTAACATGTAAACCCCAACCTAAGCAGGATTTGTAATATAATATGGGGACGAAAATATTCTATAGCCTTTGTTCATCACGGAAAATTAGGGTTCTAATGGTGAAAGAATTTTTCAGATTGGTCCAGTAGTTTCGCAGTCTATTCAATTCAAACTAACAAACAATCAAATCTTTCCTCTTTATAATATTAGTATGGACAAGACAAAGATATTTTATTATACATATAACACGAATAAAAAAGTTTCACACAAATTGGACGAAATAAATAACACCGCAAAGTTATTTCACTGAAAATTGGAAGCAAAGTCCGGTTACGGGTTGTGAAGCGAAATTAAAAATCGATTTGTTCTTGAAACGTTTATTTTAGACAAAGCGCCCCTAGGGAGACTGTAAAATAATAAGGTATGAAATTACCTTCCTGGCCTAACTTCCCTCAAAGCCGTGGTCGCTGCCAACTTTACCGAAAGAAAATATTTTACTAAAACCTTCTGTTCTTTAGTTAACTGTAGGTACCTATAGGAGTTTTAGTTTCGATATCGTGACCTAAACTTAGATTATTTTTAAGGTATTAAAATATTTTTTTTTACATCTTTTGCACAAAAAGTGTCATTATATCGTAACGGGCGTAAATTTAAGATCTTATAGCTGAAAAGAAATTTTGCTCTTTGATCTTTGTCTGAAATCATAACAATAAACAATGACAAGACATTCGTGCTCTTCGGTAAATAAAAACTCAACTTTTTGTTGTTACATGCACCAAAAAGAATTAATTTTGAAAAAATGGAACTGGGTCTCGGTGATTATGGAATAAGAAGGGGATTTTACTTCCCTGGTAGAATCTATACTATTACAGTAACAAAGACATATGATTGGATTTGAGAATGTCTTCAAAATAAGGACAGATATGCAACTGAAATCAAAGGGCAATAAAATAATTAATAGGAATCTGTTGTGGTTGAAATGACCTGAAATAATATATACGACAAGTTAGTGAAGTAGAGAAAAGAAAAAGTGTGTATACTCCTGAAGGTAAGATTTCTCTGTCTGTTTTATTTTCTAGCGATCGATGTGCTTAACTCGGTCCTGAAATCCTATATACCTACTACCATATCTCACTATCCATAATTATATATCATAACAACCTGGGATATAATGGGGTGGTTTTAGTCTCTAATAAAACAATCTACTATAGGGACTTTGTAAACGTCATCACTGTCTAGTGTTTAAAACGATTTCAAAATAAGATACCTTTAAGCAATAGCAAATAATTTGTCAAAAGTATTCATAAATCTGTTGTCAAATTTAAGTACCTAAGTGACTTAGCATTGAGGTGAATTTAACATTTATTATATTATACCGCATCCCCAATTATTAAAATTCCATTCAGAAAACAAAGGAAATCGCAGAATAAATGGATTGCCATTG
Organism: Eupithecia pulchellata; assembly: GCA_963931895.1. Taxonomy (NCBI): domain Eukaryota; kingdom Metazoa; phylum Arthropoda; class Insecta; order Lepidoptera; family Geometridae; genus Eupithecia; species Eupithecia pulchellata. The sequence continues at coordinate 5,848,797 of OZ007528.1, read as the reverse complement.
CTTAAAATTACAATATAAATTTAAAAATAATTCTTGCCACAAAGCATTTTACAAAGATAGGAGTTTCTTAATGAAAAGCTCGCGGTTAAGAAAAGGAGGTAAGGAGGCCAATTAATTGCATTTAAAAGTGTAAACGTTTCGGATTACATTTTCTGGAAGTAATTGTGCCTAGGTAAAAATAAATATAATAACTTGGAAGTTTGTCACTTATCTGAGTTTTAATTTGGACATTCTAAGAAATCTTACCTACCCTAAAGAAATATACCTATTAGCAGGGTTCTAAAAAAGGTACCTTCGATTACACTGAGGTAACTCAATGCAATATTTTGTGTTTTTGGATATATTATGTAAACTCAAAATAATTGATCTGATAGGGCTGAAAATTCATATATATTATGATTCTAGGACTGGAACATACAGACTTTACCTCTATATCCCGGGACAAAGATTGGGATGCCGCGGGCAGCAGCTAGTAATTTAACGACCGCCACGGTAGGCGAAGCTCCGCCTGAGATACAGGTTGCGGTCTACAGATTTTTTTCCGGGTGTTCTGATGTTGATTAAAAATAGTCATTATTGTTTTAAGTATATCAGCTATCAAGTTCAAAAAACTATCAAGTACTTAGCTCGGAGCTAGATACTGTGTGGATTGTCCAGCATTAGTTATTATTTATTTATAAATCATGAACTTCTTTTTGCGTTCGCAGACTATATTGGTTCTATAAAATAAAATTTCTATATTTATCATCGAGGCTTAAAGAATGGATACGAAAATAAATTGAAAATATAAGTTTTATCAACCACAAATGAAGAAAAAAATGCACATCTCAACGCCGATTATTGCCATTATGAAATTACATTTTATTTTGGGTAAATCCAATCATCTAATGTTAGCTGTGGGGCCGGCGGCGGTTCTATTTTATTATAAAAACTTCCATTGTTTGACAAATTCATTATGAATGTAAGGGGGTTGACTACGAACCGAGGAAGAAAACCAATGTTTCATACCTTAGGGTCGAACAAGCCGACGGCGACGGCGCGGATGTCGGTAGGCGAGGCCTAAATGTATGCTTTCTCACCTCACCATTGGTGATAGAATGCAATGCAGAATGCACAATTCATTCCTAAAATTACAAATGTAAATAATCTTTTAGCACAATGGATATTATAGAAAAACTATAGAGTGTATACTTTCAAAATAAACTTATTTCAACTTTTGAGTAACTAAATTTAGCCGGGACGGGCTTTATTTCAGAGTTTTCTTTCTCCGTATATTGTTTATTTTCACCAAAAGTTGGGCTAAAATCAGTGTTGTCATACGAAAGTTTAGAAGCTGGTATTTTTTTATTCATAGTTTATTACGGTTTTGGGTGCACACATAAAATAACTAGGTAAATTGATATTATCCTTAGTTTTAGATGATCAAACTCAAACAATGTCAAATTCTTTCACTATTAGAATCCTAAAGTTTCCCTAATGAACATAATATGTAGGTTATAGAATACTTTTTAAAGTCAGGGATCTGCAGGAAAAAATAATTTTTTGTTAAGTATGTACCCGTACAAAGCGGAGACGGACTGCTAGTCTGTTATAAAAGAAAGGTACCGTACCTATATTCGTAAAAAAGTCAGATCCTACAATCTTTGGTTTATTCATTTATTTTATTGTGTATTGTATATTTAAAAAATCGACTAACGAAAACAAAACAATAACAGTTAGTTCCAGTCAACGGAATACACAATAAAGAAAACATGACCATCGCGCAGCGTTTATTTTTATAGAAATCTATTATCGATAATAACAAAAATACTGGTTACATACTGTTGATATGTTAACAAGGATATTGTTATACTATAAATTCTTTTTTAAATACTATGTTAAAATATAAGGATTTTTACTTTATATGCCAAATAGGATGGCATCGCGTTGTGGTAGAAAAGTAGGGTGTTGATTTGTCAGCAGACATAGAGTGCCAGAAAGTCTTAGTTGTGCCAACAACTTTGAAAAGAATGGACTTTAGTTAAGAAATAGTGGTAATGGTGTTGCATATTTTATTAAAGTATACTTTATAGAGTATAAAGCCTGGTCAAAATATTAAGTAATCCATATCTCAAGCACTGCCATCAGCCGATAGGACCGATTTACGAGAGTTTTAATTGTAAAAGTTCGGGTACTTACCCACCCACCACCTACCCAATTGTCCAAATTAGAAATCCTAATCAGAATAAATTAAGTAATAATGTGATAAAACAACTTGTTAATGAATTTACAAAAACATCTATAAAACCGCTGTTTTCTAAAGCAATGCGTTCTCCAAAAGTATCGAAGCAACTATACTCTGAAATTGGAAAAGTTGTACGAATCCAAAGTTTGCCAGTAGCTTCTTGGCTCCAGAATGAATTATCTTAATTACTTGGCTTCCTTAACATGTTTTTAAATGGAAAATTTAGCCATGGGTAATTTAGCTTTGCTCTTGTTTCAATTTGTTGCTATCTTTATACTTAGGTGTTTGTTTCAATTTACAAAAGATTGTGTAGGTACTTACTCACGTAAATTAAAGCAAATACACATACTTTATTATCTGATAAAAACTAATTACCTCGTAAGGTATTTAAGTAGTATCTATCTTCTTAGAATCTCCTTTTTATATCTTTTGTAACTTTATATTAACTTGGGCTTTGTTTATACAAAAGCTTAATTAACGAGCGACAAGATTTAGCGCGTAGCTCATCTAAACAACACTATTTTTACAGAAAGAATTTACGAATGTACAGTCATCGTCAACAGGCGTTGAACAAATGAAGATTCTAACCACACCGTGTAGATACACAGCAATCGAAACTGCTAAGGTTACCTTGTCAAGGCGGTTGCTGAGAGAGAATTAACCATCCACCGCATCCTGTTGAATTGGTAAGAAAGGAGTAAGAGAAAAAAATATAAGGGGAATCTGCCATAGGAAGGCAGCCTTGTTTGTTTTTTAACCAATTCACCTGCCACGCGTGGCGATTATGATTATATGCGAAACAATGAATCAAATTGATTACTTTATTTCCCAGTATTACTTTTATTTAATTTGTATTTTGCGACGTGTCCAAGAGTCCTGTATCAATAAAAAAACTACATCATTATTTCCTTACAGGTGTAAGGTTTTTTTTTGATAATACGTTTTGGTGTAGTGTAGGTGCATACCTAATGTACGACGTCGGTTTATGACTTACGTAGAGATAAGGAAAAATAGATTAATTAAACGTGAACATATCGGATTACTTACGGAGAATCCTTGGATAAGAAAATAGATAAACATTTTATGTAAAACAATAAGCATATCGAATTACACAGATAAGGAATTAATAAATCAGAATTAGTGGTAAATTTTTAGTATATAAAGCCTTGCTTTTACTCAATAAACATTCAGTATTCAACCTACTACAGTCGTGTTAATTACTCCCTTCCAACCTCCATTACATTGGCATGTTAAAATTAAAAAGGTTGAATACAACTAAAACAAGTACGACAAGTGCGAGTGTAACTCGCGCGCCGAGGGTTTTGAACTTTTGTCGTTTAGGTAGGTACGTATATTGACGACCTGTTAGCGCGGTGGGCTTACAACGCAGGAGGTTGCGGTTTGATTCCCGCCTCGGGACTAATATTTGTAAGATCTGCAGATTATTTGTTCGAGTGTTCTAGTCCTTTTCTACGTACACAAAAATAAATCATCTAATGTGATACTTATATATACTTTATTAAGTATAACAGATATCGTAGTAGTACGAATTACACAAGCTTGCTTAGCTTGTCGCTAAATGATGTTGTGTGGATTATCCAGGATACATTACTCTTCTCATATTTTTTTGGAGCACGGTGGAATTCATGAATTCAATAATCTTATATATATCTAAATATTCTTCGAGCGCAGTGGAATACATTGGGTATGGACTTTAAAATTTTGAGAACAACGGTTTCGTGGCGCTGTGGAACCCTACTATTACAGTTACTACAGAGATTATTGGGTAGGTACCTACAATTATTTTTTCGACTTTTTTCTACGTATTTCACTAAGTATGAAACTTAGACGATTTTTAAAACCTGTTTTGAATTGTCGAAATCCATACCTTTGATTTGATATTGCTCTCAATGAAATAGCCCCCATTGTATGAAAATTCGTTTTTTGACCATATTTCGAAAAGTATTGTTTTTACAGACTTCTCTATATTTTTCCTGTAAAATATAGACCTATATCTACAAACGCTTAGTACATTTTATATAGATCACTCTGCTATCTTCGGAGATAGAGGGGGGGGAACGGTCAAATTTTCGACCTTTTTCAAAATATTTCGAAAAGTATAAAACCTATCGAAATTTCAAAAACTGCATTAAAATGTACAAACTGATACCTTTCATTTGATACCCAACTCGGTGGGGTAGTCACCCCTTTAGAAATTTTTCCCGCCCTTTTTTGACCATATTTCAAAAAGTATTATTTTTACAGATTTCTCTATATTTTTCCTGTAAAATATAGATCAATACCTACAAAAACTTGGTACATATCAAATCGATCGTTCTGCAATCTTCGGAGATAGAGGGGGGGTACCGGTCAATTTTTCGACCTTTTTCAAAATATATCAAAAAGTATAAAATCTATCGAAATTTCAAAAACTGCATTGGAATGTACAAACCAATACCTTTCATTTGATACCCAACTCGGGGGGGTAGTCACCCCTTTAGAAATTTTTCCCGCCCTTTTTTGACCATATTTCAAAAATTATTATTTTTACAGACTTCTCTATATTTTTCCTATAAAATATAGATCAATACCTACAAACACTTGGTACATATCACGTCGATCGCTCTGCAATCTTCGGAGATAGGGGGGGGGGAACGGTCATTTTTTTGACCATTTTCAAAATATTTTGAAAAGTATGAAATCTACCGAAATTTCAAAAACTATTTTGAAATCTACAAACGAGTACCTTTCATTTGATACCACTATCGACTTTGTACGTTCCATTTAAAATTTCGATTTCAAAATTTGTATGGAAAATCTTCATTTTGATTTTTCATTTATTTTCAATAAATTTCTATAAATATGTGCGGGCGCACAAAATGTATTATTATTTCAAATTTCAAGTCAATAGCTGCAGTAGTTTCTGAGATATTAAGGATTCAAAACACAAAACAGACCCAAAGCGATTTCATAAGGGTTTTGCAACCGATGGCAAAACCCTAAAAAGCTCCATCAAGAGCGTACAATCGCTCTTGATGAGGCTTTTTCTCGCACGCCGAGGGTTTTGAGCTTTTGTTGATAATAAAAAATAATATATAATTACAAGTACCAGTTCTTATACATATTAAACTAAAAATTGTTCTAAAATGGTTCTGATATGTAGTTGTAATTTTCATTATTGTTGAGATTAGGGAGTAGGTTTGGTAAATATTTCGATTATTTTCAATGTACGTCAAAAACTACGAAACGTTGACAATTTCATAATATTACTAACTGATCGTTTTCATAATATTACAAAAAATCAAAACCAACCGAAATTTTAAACTGCTGACCTTTCAACTGAAAGGTTCATTTGAAACCACTATTGACTTTGCGTATCTTTAAAATTTCGACATCAAAATTTAATGCGCTGAAAATCTTTATTTACATTAAATAATATAATCTGCACGAAATCTATTTAAATTACAAGTTAACAGCTGCAGAATTTACTGAGATATTAAAGACAGGCCAAGCGAGAACATAATAGAGTTTCGAAACCAATCGCGAATCCCTAAAAAGGGACGCTATCGAAAATAAGGACTTATAATAGGGAAAACTGTTCTTCCCTAATAAACATGTTCCGCAATAATACGTACTGTCGGTATTGTGTTTGAAGGTCAATGAAATATCTAATAATTACTTATTATTTCGCTATTGGGAGTTTTTATTACATTATGTAGAGTGTTTCAAGTAGAGGTGGTCAATGTGGTCACACAGTTTATAGTAACGGAGTCGTGACTTTTGATTTTTATAATTAAGAAAATTCATTCGTTGAGTCCAACCAGTCACTCATCAGCCCTTCGCCACGAACACGCATATATTTAATTAGGATTATAGAATATCGTAACTGTAATTTATGTACTCGTGTCTCTTATTCAATAGACTCAGTTATAGTGAAAAACATCATTAATTTCCAATCCAACCCACAATATGTAAATCTATAGACTAAAGTAATATAAACTCAAAACTGTCGACCTAAGAAACCTTCTTTAGGGTTTTCTCTTAATTCATACCAAAAGAACTACGATCTAGGCTAATCAGTCTTCTATTTTAGTTAGAAAACTGTGTTGCCGCGTCTGCCTCATTAATGGGTAAGTACTTGTGTGTTTTGTAGTCTTCGAAAAAAACAAGAACGTAAATTATCATATAATATCGTATATAATATCGATTAGCACCATTATCACCACATGCACATGCCTGACAGTTTTGTACAATAAAAAAAAATAACTTAAAAGTACCTTTGTATATAAGTATTCAGAATAGGTACTACAGGTTCTCAAACAAAAACAAAGTTTGATTAAAATATGTATTAAATAAGTAGAATCAGTATAAGCAGAAACGACGAAAACAGGTTTGAACTCTGGTTCAAACATGTTTTATAAGCTTGTTATTTAACTTAACTTTTCTAACAAGTCTCAAAAGTTAACTCTGGAGATTTTATCGTGAATTATTAAGAGCATTCGTTATACTATAATCTATATATAGTATATTTGTTCAGGGGGTTCCTAATGTATATCAGTCATCTAGTACCTATAACACAAGCTCAGCTTAGCATCGGGTTAGGTAATGTTGTGTGGATTTTTCAGCAATTTTTATTTATTTATTATAGTTTGGATGGCCCGGAAGAAATCGCTTTAAGCGATAAGGTCACCAATTGACCTTTTACCTAACTGTTTTTGTCATAAGTTTTCAAATTTAAAATAAAGTGTTCATAATATTTATATCATAATTGCTATGTAAGGCAAACTACAGTTTACATTGTATTTTTAATAACATGGCGCAGCCGTTCAATGACACCAATATCATACTAGTGACCATGACAACATAGAGCTCCAGATGTCCCTATTGAGCGAGATACAAAATCTCCCGAACCTCGATCACTACCACAAGTCCAATTGCAGTTTGCACCGACACAAAGTAGAGAGATTTATTCCCATGTCAAGCAAAGTATAAGTGCAAGAGCTGGAGAAATACGCGGGATTTTAAAAAATAATCTGAGAAGTACAAAACGAGCCTTCAACATAAACTTCGGAAGCACTTCTTTGTTCAAAAGTGCGCATTACCCGCTTAAGGTGCTCGGCCACTCATCAGGTTTCTGAGCTCAGGAAATTAAGTTTTAATATAAATAATTTCCTCGTTTTTTAAAAGACTTGTGGAGACCACATAACAGATTTCACATTGATTCCGCTGGCAGCTTCTTTAACCATCTTATTCTCTATATAAGTTTATTGGTAGAATTAGTCTAAGAGCAGCATTTATAGTTATTTATTTGAAATCTGAACGTTGTTTATTGAAATTTGCACAGATCCCAGATGAATTTTTATACCGATTCTACTTTCTCGCCAAAAAATATAAGCCTGAATGGTCCCAGTGCTGTATTTAAGCACGTTCAGCGCATTTAAACAGTTGAATCTCACACACCGGAGGCGGCTATTACAACGTCATTTATGAGGTTTCTTTGTAACTGCAGTTGCAAAGTAGGTATCGAGAAACCGCTGGGGAGTTTATGACTTCCTTTACTTTCGAGTAATGCGAGGATTTGAGTGCGCGTGTCGAGAGGTGCGGTGCTGCAAACAGATTTAGGAATTCCATCGATGCTTATGTTATGCCTGCCTGCCCTGCCTGCATATAGGAAAGCGCAAAAGCGATAGCGATTTCGAATAGGACGCTTCAGATCAGCATGTAGGTGTATACTAATTTACTCTTGGAGGGTATCTACGTGAATAGTAGTAATCTTCGTACCTAACTACGACTATGTACAATCAGGACCCTTAATGGCTTTGTCAAATCTTCCCATATCATCAATTAGTTACTGAAAATTATATATTTATAACAACAAAATTCTAAGACATATCACATTAGTCAGCCCGTTTCTAAGCCCACATTACTTGAACATTCTGTTCCGTACGGCCGTCAAATCCAACTGCTCAATACCAGTTGAAAGTGAGGCTATATCTACTGAATAGCAAGAGACCCTCGCCAATGCCATAGCAAGATGATTACATTGACAAATGGCCCGTCTCAGAGACAGGGGTCACTAATCTGCTACTGAATGTAGTCTAACTAATTGTCTCCTTACCAATGTTCCGATGAATTCGGTATTCCTAGGCAGAGCTGATCAACTTGTAAGCTAGTAAGAAAATGGCCCTTTGGCAACGAGCTTTGTCTAATAGCTAGTTATTTGTCTAATACCATTTCTAGGGCAGCAAAATGTGATTTATTCTCTATAATTTATAATTATATTATAAAGAGATTTGAATTGAATAGGCTCCGAAAATACTGGACCGATTTGAAAAAATTAAGTATAGAATATTTTCAAACAATTAGGGTTCCGCATGAAAAATATTTATTTTTGTTATGTACCTGTTAGAAGCCAGGGCAGACTGCTTGTAATTTATATTTTGTCAGTCAATACTCGTAGCATACTATTTTTTATAGTGTAGGCTGTCATTTGTGTCCGGTCTCTCGTTAATCACACCAAGACTAATTATATGTACTTATAACGACAACATGAAAACACGACATTACATACTGAAAAAACCCGTAGAAGTGAAAACCGAGTCCTTATAGATCAGGGACATTTTCTAAGTCTATTTTTATCAGTCACAGTTTAGAATAAAGATGTAAAAGTCAAGAACGTATCTTGGACACCTAAAATAAACTGTTTTACAAAAGTATTCCGTATTCATATTTTCTTTGTTATCTTTTACAAGTTGCAACATAATTTCCCTGCTATTAGTATTCCGCCTTAGTAGGGACACAGTTGTTACGACTCTGTGCGCACAGAATTCTCAAAAATTGATTCACGTCTTGTACAGACATGTATGAACTTGTTAACCTTCGTCAAAATAAACAAGAGTGCTTTTTTTCAAGAATCTGGTCAGTATATTTTTCTATGTAACCATGAACGGAACCAAACTATCGAATAGAGTAGGTACAGTGCGCGTCACATATAAGTACCCCCCCCTATCTCAATGTATGTGGGACACAAAATTTGTTATTGTTGGGAATTTCAGACTTAGAGTATTATGGAAGGGCAGTTCGATCCTGAGCGGCGGCGTGATAAATTTTTGCATGTGAAAAATTGTGATAAGTTACAAGGGAATTAGAAGTAGTCGAAAATAGTTTGTATACAAGGGGGGTACTTAATTCTGACGCGCACTGTACATACATAAGTTGACACATAATAGTAAATATGAGTATATTAATAACTAAAAATTCATTTTTTTTTTATCAATTTTTTTTATCATATGTGAAAAATTCTAAAATTTAATATTTTTCTGTCTACATGTACATAAATATAAATGTCTATTCTTAAAAAATACACCATAGTATTATAATCTAGTCTAAGTATAACAAGAAATTTAAATTTGACCTAAACTGATAAAATACTTAGATGAAGGATTAATATATAATATTATATTAATTTTAATATGATACTAATAATTTATTTTAATAGAATTTGAGGCCAATTTTTTATACGTACATTCACGTATAAGGTAGTTAAGTACCTTAAGATTTACATATTTCTTATAAATAGTAACGGGTTTACTTTAAATTCATGTATTGTAAGCAATATGCAAAGTTGTATGATAATAAATTTTAAAGCGATCCTCAAATTATGTGATTTGCATTATTTGAAAGTTGAATCAATGAGACCACAATTTTGCATTATATTCGTGAATATCGCCCTATTTTTCCTTGTCAAACGAGCGCTTTACTAGAATACCAGCCAAGCAAATTGAATTTACGAAACGTTTCGACAAGCCCTGTTGTGAAAATTGGGTTATGATTAATAATCAGCATTTAAATTAAACTGCAAAGTAACTTTGTATAAACTTAATTCTGTGTTCGTACATTACATTATCAGATGTTTAGAACATTCAAAATCGAGCGAGCTTTTGGATCCGTTCGATATCTTCTCTTCACATTTTTCGATGATATTTTTCAACGGTTTCAGCGACGTATTCGCTATCCAGCTTACAAATGGTGCTTATCTGTCATTCGCGCGATACGGGCGCGGCGCTGACGAGTGTCGAATGTCAAAGCACGACAGTTGAACTATGCTTTACAGCCATTGCCCGCTTATCCGGTTCATTCTGCTGCCATTTTCGACTCTATGATACTGATAGTTTATTTTCAGCTGGTGGTCTTTGCGGTTCAGCAAGTAATGCGTGTTGGACATAACCCAGTTTATGAGAGGATATAAATAGGACGAGTATAACCCCAGTTCTTTTCATCTGTATGCATACAACGGGATCTCATAATTATGCAGATTTTTGTAATTTTATCCAGCTTATGGTAATGTTAAAGATATGGGAGAGTCGGTCAGTGTGACAAAGTCGTTAGCTCTTTTTCATTATTGATGTGTATTTTTATTGTTGGTACCTACCATTTGGTTTTTATTGTGTACTCGCAATGACCTTACTTTAATTGGCTTTTCGAATAGGTATTTCGTTCTTAAAACTAATACAAAAAAGTATACCTACAAAATAAAAAATAACAAAGGACGATGACTGTTTTCTTCCTTCTTAGAAGTTCTAAAAATCATTTTATCTTTTCCTATTGGAATTTCCCTGAATTTATTGAGAGACACAACAAGTCTAAGTACCTTATTATGCCACTTGAAATGTCTATTCTCTGTGCTTAGATAAGAAAATACTTAAATAATTATGTTTTCAACTGAAATTTGAGATTTATTTACATGGCTTTTAAAAGAAACTATTAAATACAGAACTTAAATATCGCATTATTACGTTGTATTCTTTGTGCAAATATCGTGAGAACATTGATATTTTCAAAATATTATACGAGATCAAGTTTACCATAGAACATCTCCTCGAAAAGGTTCTTTAGCGCTTCAAACATCGAACATTACGGTTTTTGCTTCATAAAACATCAACTTCGTAGGCTGAAAATCAACTGTAATGGCTAATAATATAATTAACTCACCAATTAATTTTGATTTCAAACTTTTATGTTGTTTCAAACTCCATAGTTCCAAAGCATACCACAAAAACTGTTAAACCAATGAACAAGGAATCGTAGAAACTTTTTAAGGAGCACAGTGTTTAAAAGTGGCGCGTTGATCGCGAGCGGAGTTGGTCGGTCAGTGCTCTGTTGGGCGCGGGCGTGGGCGGGCCGACTGGTGCGCTCCCGATCCCGTCGCTGACTGGAGCAGGGATCTCGACGGAGTCTGCGTAATAGAACGGCAGGCATCCCTACAGATTGCTATATGGGAATAAACGCTAATAAATTACGAACATTGTACACGCGTAAGGCGAACGGGACCAAGTTCTTGATTAGTTTGAAGTCTCCCGCTAATGTGTCAAACAAGCGCACTAAACTGAGCTGACTAAGCCTCGTAACTGCTGTCGCTGTTACCTATCGAAGCGAGCTCGTTAACGGTCGCACCTCCGCTCATCTATTTGGGTCTGGGTGTTGGTAAAAGGGCAGTCTTTCAATATATCGCCGTCTGGAGCTATTCGGAGGTGTGAGCTTGAAATATCTTATGATCTTTCGCCGCTTTATGTTGCTTTGCAAACGTTTCCGGTTCACCGCTGGTGTATTCACTCTCGGATAGTTTTACAGGTGACTTCTCTAAAATGGTTCGCGGCGTTGTTTGCTTGCTCTGCTTTTGCTCAGTCTAATTGTACTGTTCGTTAGTGTAGCTCAGATGGTTTTCTCCGACTTTGACAACTTTGTTCAGTGGAATGAAATACAAACTAACATTTCAGCATTTGATGCCATCTATGGCGCTCATTAGGGGAGGCCTATGTCCAGCCGTGGACTATTATAGGCTGGTGATGATTTCAGCATACACATTATTCAGTATAAGGTTTATGTTACCAATCATGTAACACCTTGTTATTTTTAAAGCTATTATGACCAATAGAATGCAATAAATGATGTGAGTATTGAGTACAAGCCTCACCACAACTCAATAAAACGGATCAATTGCGAGTCGTCACACACACGCAAGGTTACGTACCATCATATAAACCTTTCGCAAAAGAAACCCTTGCAACGGATTTCTGATTAATCAAGAAAACAATATAGACATTTGCTGTTTTTTTCCAATCACCATAACACAGTCACTCATCCAAGAATTGATCGCGCTCGTCGTTGTACAACTTCGGTGATTATTGAATTATTTAATTTGTTACAAATATTTTTTTGCTATAATGGCAAAAGTAATTCAAATCCTGACAAAATAAAAACTGACTACCTATACGATTTATGAGATAAAGTTCGCTAATGACGTATAGATAGAAACCAGGGCAATAGGGTCTCGTATTGACCTTTTGGGTACAGAAAAAAAAATTAAGCTCAAAAATTAAGCCACTGCTTAAAACACCTAGAGCCACCTTAAACAATATTTGTAATGCTGAACAGCTTGAACCAAAGTGGTCTTTGCCATCAGAAGTTGATAGATTTTCTGCTCCAGTATTTTCTTTAAGCATATTAAACCTCTTTAACCGTAAAGCTTGCACCATTAGCTAGGTACTTACTCGATTTAAATGTACTAAAAAGCATTTACCTCCTGTTTATACCTTAATGTTTTTAGAATATCCAAGCACCTACTTCACCTACTTACTCTTGTTTACTGGCAAGCGCTTTCTTGGCTTTTGAACTGCACATTTAGTAATAAATAAATTTAAGAAATGTGATGCCATCTAATTTAATATCCACTACGAATTTTTAAAAGCTGGGTTTCTATTTTTTCTGGTTTTTCTTACAAACATATATCAAACAAAACGTGATTAAAGTCAATCGTATGAAAATTGCAGCAACTTTACTTATCTTGTTCACGTTATTTTTTTTTTGCTAAGGTAATTTTTGTAACCTATTCGTATTCACTTGAAATGTACCAAAGAGGAAAGAATGTGACAGGCATGTCTCCAAACTGTCCTCTCAGGTCATTTAAGTACGTCCCTACGCTTAGTATTCTCCCAACGCACAACTAAAGTAGATACACTATAACATCCTGTTCCTAAGAGCAGAACTTATCTCAACCAGGTAGACAGAATGGAAACGAGCTTGTGAGCAAAATCGCGAGACGTATTTGAATTGCTGCTGAAGTTTAACATCAATTCATGTACGTCTATAGTCAGTTTGATGATATTTTCACCATGATCTGCTATTATATTTCATCAGGGGAGGCCTATGTCCAGCAGTGGACTATTATAGGCAGTTGATGATGATGATGATGATGATGATCTGCTATTATTTGTTATAGAATACCTGCCACAAGCTTTTTAGAAAATACCTACCTGTATACACAAATTATAAGAAAACGTGTCTTCTTTGAAAACATACGTTAAGGTTTAATTTAATTCCAGTAAAATAAAAAATAATACAATTTTAATACAAATAATAGCAGATAGGTGAAGATATCCTCAAATTACAATTGTTATTACGTCTGTATATATAAAAAATCCATCCGTGTCGCCGGAGCCTTAATTAAAATTCGCGTTAACGGTTCATAAGAATGAGATGGCTTTTTGAATAAACAACGCCCTGTGTTTTTATTTAGCTCTTCTATTTTCATAATGCAAAACGGGTTATTTGCCCAACTCTTCCGGCCGGCGGCAACGCTGCAAACAAGATTCTTTCTCCGTCATTTCCACGGTGTTTTGCCTCCAGCGGTTCTTCTGTGTGGATAGTTTCTTCACCCTCGAATTAACTTTATTGATTGAGACGATACGACCTCTAGCACCTTGTATAAATAATTCGATTTGGGCAACGTGCTTATATAACTCTCACATTTTCTTTGTTATTTTGTATTAGAAAATTAGATTTTATTTTGCGTCTGTCTGCGCATATTGCACGTTATTTTTGTTATTATTTGTTCGTGATTTGAACGAGAATTTTCAGTAATAATATGCAAAAGATGCAGCAGTCACAGGTGGATGCCGAGGGCCATTAAAATTGTACGGCTGCCTGCGAAATTAAACTTATGAAGATATTGTACGAGGCACTTATTGACGGTTATTTTTTTTAATCCCTTGAAGTTTTCTCATAATTAATTTATGTTTGGATTTAAAATCAATTCAAGCTGGGGAAAAGTATAAGCTAAAGTATTAGATATTGAAATTCTATTGTTCATAAACACTACCGTATTAAATTGCGGATTTTGTCGAAATAGTACTGTTTGAAACCATTTTCGGAACAAGTTATCCACCTTACAGTATCGGTTCAACTTATGTCGTCTATAAGTTGACTTATCCCGAGGGAAATAAGGAAAAGCAGGAAATATGCTTTAGAACCCGAACAAAATATGTCTTCATGTTTATTATTCGAGGCGTATGCTATGAAGATTTAATTTGGACATTTTATTGTGTTTGTGGGAGGCAGATGACTGCGTAAGAGGATTAGATGCTTGTTTTAGATTTTCGAATGCCTTAGGGGCATCCTTATGCCTTAAGGTCGGTCTGTGTGATATAGAACTGAATAAATAAAATAAACATTTATAAATTACACTGTCGACTGTTTCGTTATTTTTTTTTTACAAACTGATTCTCTATTATTTGCTTATTATTTATTAGATTTATTTCAGTGCACAAATTGGCCGATATAATTTTTTTGGATGTATATTTTTTAACTTTATACTTTAATATCTAGCTATTTATTGTGCCTAGAATACTGAGTTTTTATTATTATAATGAAACACGAAATTTCGTGTTGAAGAATTAAATTAAGCCCCAGTTTTCGCGTTTATGTGGGCTATAAGACTTCATACATATAGTCAGGATTTTAAATGAAACAGAGATACTAATATAATATTATAAAGAAGAGAGATTAAATGTTTGTTTGAATTGAATAGGCTCATAAACTACTAGACCGATTTGAAAAAATATTTCACCAATTTCATGAATACCTAGGTACTATCCCTAGATTATCCATGATGAACATTGGCTACATAACATTGAAAAAAAAAACCTATCCAAGGCTACCTTCATATATACCTATACCTATATAAGACTCTTAATCGTATAAACGTAATTGAACCGAGTCAGCAAGATTAATCATGTCTCAACAAAACGAAAACAAATTAAACCGGGTTGAAGAAGAAACACATAAATCTTTTAGGTAAATAGTGAAACTTTTCTCCCAACTGACCTTTGCCAGTAAGCGTAAACATTTCTATTTCATACTCGAGTGAAGTTTGTGCCTGATAATTATAAAGTTACAGCAAAAGTGTTCAACGCCATTTACTTGCCGCAAATGTAAGTTCCAATCTTAAAAACGGGGCTAATAAGCTCCACAGAAAAAAAAAGACTCAATGTAGGAAATTTCTTGTGCAACAAACTCTAGTAATTGAGTGCGCCGAGCCCGGATGTTTGTATAGCCTGGGAGAAGTTTTTATCAGCTACGATTGGCGCGCCCCTAGTGTCGCGTTAACTGTACCTACCGTGTACTGGCGCAAGCAAATTCTTCTAGGCGGTTTTTCTTTAAGGTTCGTTTTTGACGCTTGAAATATTTATTTTAATCATATTTATGGAGCAAGAAATACTTTCCGATGTAATATTCAGGAGTAACCTAAAAAATATCCGTGAGCTAGTGTAAATCAGGGACAATATATTGCAGATTCTGTAAACAAAATCTAAAGTACAGCGAGACTCTCCTGTATGAATTTTAGATAATCCAGATTTATATAAATAATTTAGATGAGAGTTTGTATGCGAATGTACCAACCTCACCAACCTAACTAAAACTGCACTTATTTAACCAACTGTAGTGTATCCGTAAATGGCCTTTATTGCAATCGTCCGTGGGCGATTATTGCCTGCCTGTGGCAGCTGTTCATGTTGCAGTCTTGTTAATTATGTATGGTATTCTGATTGATAATAAAATATACCTACGCAAATTTATGGCTGAAAACTGTTCAATATCGGTCCAACGGTTACAGGAATAAGAACGCTGTGTCAGTGATTTACTATCTGCTTGAGGCAACTTCATGTAGTTTTGATCTGTTAGTTGATCATAACATGTTGATGAGTTTAAAAAAGGCTCTGTATGAACAAAGCAAGTAATCTTTTAAGATCGCGTTTCTGTCTACAAAAGTACAAATAATCAAATTGACCCATAGCTTTGTGGGGGTGGAAAACACAATAAACTAATTTTATGGACAAAGTGAACGGTCGTCTATACTAATATTATAAAGAGGAAAGATTTGATTGTTTGTTTGTTTGTATGTTTGTTTGTTTGTTTGTTTGTTTGTTTGTTTGAATTGAATAGGCTCCGAAACTACTGGACCAATTTGAAAAATTCTTCCACCATAAGAATCCTTAAATTTCCGTGATGAACATAGGCTATAAAATATTTTCAAAAAAGTTAGAGATCCGTATAAAAACTTCAATAATAAAACCATAGCGCTATACATCAACTTCTTTTTTTTTTCTTTTTTTGCGCTGCTCGCTTTTGCTGTGACTCAACTTCAACTTCTTTTTTTATGGCACCGCTTTTGCTACGACGACTCCGCCAGTGTCAGTTATGGATTGTCATAGACATCACAATTCGTTACTGGGGTGCGAGAGGAAACTCAATGTCAAAAAATATAAAAACTTCAAGATTGGAACCATGCGACGTAGGCGATATAGCGGTGCGAGAGAAAAGTCTTTATATAAGTAAAGGAGGTAAAGGTACAATTTTAAAAAGGAAAGATTTTATTGATTGATGTTTGTGGTTTGAATCGAATAGGTTCTGAAACTACTAGACCTTTTTGGAATAAAATTCATCATTAGAATGATAATCATAGGCTATAGAATATTTTTAAAGTTAGTGATCCTTATGAAAACTTCAATAATAAAGTACCTCATCTAACGTGTGTGTGTGTAAGAACTTAAAATTCTTTAAAATACCCGTGCGAAGCCGGGGCGGGCTGCTAGTAGGTAATATAAGTAGTTTGTACGCCCTAAAAGCTTTTCCGATGCGAATCCCAAATGGCCAACACTAGGGCTATTCAATTAAACTTCTAGGTAAGTAATCATATTATAGGGCTATAGTACAGCTCTGAATTGAGGCTACTTTGTTTTAATAATTGTATTTACTTTGTGGGAGAGTTCGATAAAACAATCATCATAATTGAAATCGGCAGATTCTCATTTATGTTGGATTGTTTGTTGATTATTTGGTAACTTTTAAAGTAAACTTGTTTAATCCTCCTACAGGAATCAACACAACACGGGATCCGGATTAACAAGTCTATCTCATCGACCAGTATCCGCATTAACGATTCATTTCATCGATCAGCATTAGTATTAAGAAGTCCATCTAATTGATCAGCATTAGTATTAAGACGTCCATCTCATTGACCAGCATTAGCATGTACGATTTTATCTTATTGATCAGCATTATCATTAAGAAGTCCATCTCATTGACCAGCATTAGCATTAATGAGTTCATCTCATTGATCATAGTTAGCATTAAGAAGTTTATTCCCTCGACCAGCTTTGACATCGATGGGTTCATCTCATTGACCAGCATTATCATTACAAGGTCCATCTCATCGATCAGCATAATAATTAACAGGTCCATCATCTCATCGACCAACTTTAACATTAACAAGTCCGTCTTATCGACCAGCTTTAGTGTTAATATGTTCTATAATGCCAGCATTATGATAAGTATTTTCAATCGATCATTTTGAAATAAATAGTTATTTATCCTTTCGAGAAGTACATTGTTTGCTTTACTCAAGTATGCGTGTCAATCTTAATTGGCAGAAGGATGCTGGCAATCTTAAAGACAATTGGATCATTCATTGAGTCGCAATTGGAGCAATCATCATGTCGAAGTGCGTGTTCCTGCGCACTATACAATTTATTATTTTATATGTATGACAAATAGTATAGTATTTTTTAAAAATATCGGTACCTTTTCGTAATTAACGTATAATTCTAAGTTTTTTGAAAACAATGGAGTCGTGGATCTCTAGGAATAAGCCGAAGCCGGAACACGCAATTTGAAACATACCTACTTATCTACCTGGATACGCCAAAGGTATCCCTTTAAGGAGGTCGTGGTTTCAGTTCTTGCTTCGAGACAAATATTTGTAGGATCTGCAGTTATTTGGTTCCGATTATCTGGTCGTTTTCTATATACTGCAAAAAATATATCAGTCATCTAGTAAACCGTGGATGATAATGTTGTGGTAAGTTCAAAATTATTTATTGGATATTGACGCACACATTCCAAGAGTGATTGTTCTTTTCCTAGATCATATAACATACGTCTTACGTTTACGTTGGTTAGATAACATACGCTCTAATTACACATACACATTTTTAGAAAATAAAGTTTCTTTTTAGCTTTAATTATGTTCAAATCTATTTTAACTATGAGAGCGCGTTGATTGTTTTAAATTTACCTTAATAGCAAAACCATATTATTTGAATGAGATCCATCCTAACTTTAAATAAATATTAATTTATAGATGTCAGTCACACGAATCTTGTATTATTACTTTTTATAATAATAATAATAATAACAAGACTGACTCTCGTTAGGAAGTTGGATCAAGGGTCAGATCCAAAAGGCGGTACTCCTGGACTCTGCGCGTATCGTCAGGAAGTTCCTCTCTCTGCAGCCCTAGTCACCGGCCGCTTGAGCCTAGCTTCGCGGTTGGTGATCCACCGTTTTGATATATTTTTTACTGTAGAGTTATTTTATAATAATTTTGTTGTATTTTCTATAGTAAAAAATGTATTTTTAACGAGATAAATAATTGAATGAAGTGAAATAATAATAATAATAATTTATTTATTGTTCAGATTACATAGATCCATATACATATTAGTAAAGTCTTAGCCTATGTTAGTTATTAATTATTTAATTTAAATTTAAACATTTTAATTAATTAATGTAGAGATGGAGTGTTTATATATTACTCCATTTAATTTATCGGCTATTGCTGTCAGGATGGTGTTGGTACTCCCGCGAACTCTACTAAGCAGAGAAGCTGCCTTCTTCCTCATACAGGCTGCAAAGCCGTCTACTCGAGCCTCAGCAAACATGCCGGAGGCACTGCAAAATGGCGGAAGTCCCACCAGCATCCTGAATGCATTATTGTACTGGACACGGAGAGTATTGACAGCTTTCTTCGTAAAAGTGAACCACAGGCTGCTCGTGTAAAATGATTGGCAAAAGGATTTGAATAGCGTTATTTTAACTTCTGTGGAGCAACGAGCAAACCTGCGGACCAACATATTCGCTCTTACCGACAATGCCCTCCGCTCCCTCTCTATGTCTTCTTCATCTCTTAAGTTATCTGTAACCAGATGTCCCAGATACCTAAACTTGAAAACTCTACAAAGTGCCTTCCCACATAATAAAAGAGGAGGCACTGATACTGGGGCCTTTCCTCCAGGTCCAAACACCATGAATTCATTTTTTTTGGCGTTATACTGCAAGCCATGGCTTGCAGCATAAGCCTCACAATGGGACAACAATTCTCTAAGTGCCCTGACAGATGGCGCCAGCAGCACCATGTCGTCTGCATAGCATAGGTTGTTCACTTTCACTCCGTCAATAGTGCAGCCGAATGTTAAGCCGCTGAGTCCCTCTATCAGGCCATTTAGGTATAGGTTGAACAGGTTTGGCGAAGTTACCCCCCCCTGTCTCACCCCGCAGTCCAGGCCATATGCATCTGAAAGGACACCAGCCCATCTTACATAGTTCACTTGATGATTATACCAATACTCAAAAACAGAACAGAGCTCCTCAGGCAATTTAGTGTCTCTAAGCTTCTTCCACAGTATGTCGTTACACACTGTGTCAAAAGCTTTAGACAGGTCGAGGAAGCACGCGTAGACCGGCGTTCGTCTATTCACATAGTAGTGGACCGTGTGCTTAAGGCTGAGTATAGCACTCTCCGTGGACAGCCCGGACCGGAACCCGAACTGTCCGTCGTGCAGCCGAAGGTGCTGCTCCAAATGATTTTCCAAAAGCCGGTCCAGCTCTTTAGCCACTATAGTTGCGAGTGAAATTGGCCTGTAGTTACTTTTGTCTGCAATATCTCCAGTTCTGTTTTTGACTATTGGTACAACAATGGTTTTAATACAATCATCTGGTAAGTACGAGTGACATACACAAAAAGAATAAAACATGGCGAGTACAGCAGGCAGCTGCACACCCCCGTGCCGCAGGTGCTCGACACTCAGCCCGTCATGTCCTGGAGACGTACCTCCTTTCATAGATTTCAGGATTTTCAGTACTTCCTTAGCGGAGAACCGCGTCATGTTAATATGTTTATTTCTTTTTTCGTTTTTTATAATCATTATAATCTGAGATAAGCACAAAATTTATGTTTTGCCATTAATTACGTGCACGAATCAAAAACATTATTTAAGAGCTCCCAGATTTTGAGACAACACAAAAAGTTATTTGTTGGAAAGCTCCAATTAAGGGCAAAGCTTTCTGAACGTAATCCAATAAACCTACTCATTTAGTACGGAAGGAGAGGTAAATAATTTTAGGGGGATATGCATCTGTATTGGGTTTAGGGACTGCTGGGTCTTCCGTATGTTAATACCACAGAATAACTATATAGAAGTATGTTAGTCCCTACCTTAGTCCCTACTGTAGATAGATCGGTTCTTTATTTGGTTCACAAACATAGACAGCACTAACATAGACAATATAGTAGATAGGCAAGCTTATATTGAGGTACAACAAACAAAAAGAAATTAATTCCAATATAACAAAAGGTTTACTTACGTTTATTCGTAAACTAACTGACAGATATGATACGTACGTAGCTCAACTGCAGACTTTTACTTTTATAATATTAGTAAGATTGGTTGTATGGAGTTCAATACGTTTCTTTGAGACATAAATTTCTTAGAATTCTTAGATTAAATATGTAGAAGCGAATAGGATCTGAAATGACATCATAATTATTTAAAAGTTGCAACATTATTATCGCCATAGTGCTATTCGATAAATCCATAGGGTGTATTGAAAACGCGATAAATCGCTAAAAGCTATTTTGTGTATAAGCTGTGCTAATTTTATAAATAAAAAATATTATCATTGTTATTTATTTATTTTTATTTTGAAGAAGGACTTTGTCGCTTAGCGACCACACCGTCTAATAAAAATCGTCACAAACAATTAACTTACATTATTAAACTAACAACTACTTATCTATAACTACACACTAAAATAAGGAATAAATAAATAAGTTATTTATTTCTATAAATAGGTTATTTATTTCTATAAATAACTTATTTATTTATTATATAACTTGAATCTTAAAAGCTGTAAATACCTGTTCTTATTTGATTATTTAATTATAATGTTCTTTGTTACTAATTTCTAATAATGCATTTAGTTAAGTTTATTCGTTCTAATTATTTTTATGTAAATTAATAAGTAACCAGACCGTAAAATACTTCATCGAGAATTAAAACCAGCCAGCCGTCCTTGTCTGGCCTGATACTCGAAATAAACAATGTATTGTTAAGGTAAAAACGAATAAAATACCTGCTTACGTCTCAGAACCAATATTATATCAAAGCCGCGAGCTACCAAAACTATAAACCGTTCAGAATTCAAATCAGAGTTGCACTGTAATGGAATTTTCACCGACCCGACGATAATTCGTTGTGCGTGTTACCACATTATCCGATAGCGCTGGATTATTCACCGGATCCACCAAATGATTGTGTATTTGTTCATATAATAGTTATTTCTATACATATAGATGCATAAAATATTCAAACCTTTCGCTCGGATTCTCAAACGCATTTCTGATTATGCAATTAATATTGACTTTCTCATTCTCTTTCAAGGCGCTATTATTATAGTATATCATGTAGTATATCTGAGCGAGTATACATATCCTCTATTAAATATTTTGTTACGCAAGTTCCTGCGATTGGTCTTATTCTTGTCTAGGCAGAATAATAACGCCTTCTGCGCCTGAGGCCTGGTCCGAAATTTCGTGTTCGTATCGAATAATTGGTGCACTCGCGACGAAATAGGGCAAAAATTTGCACAAAAAAATTAAACGAAACAATCGATTGCGTATTTGGAGAATTAGAATTGGGCCTCTGGACCATTTGCCACTGCAGCACACATTGGGACTACATTGTACTTATTCGTTAATTAATTTTTTTATGTATTGTATATGTGCTATCTATGTATGTTACGTTTAAGTATTTGCTTACCTTTTTAACTGAGTTCGAGATGGAGGTTGGTTTTATGTGTACATGTATTTTCGTGGATTTATCGGTCAATTATGGACCTATTTTGGGAATTCTTTCGCTATTGTATCAAGATAATAAGATACTAATAATAATACCGAGGTAGGCCCGATAATTTTTTCTTGTGGGATTATATTTGTTCCGCTAAACCTAAAAACAGTGTAATGTAACGTTTCGCAGTTAGTTTTTATGAAAACAATTAAATTATACTCAATTAAAGTAGCGTTTTAAGTTTTATAGATATTAAACAAACTTAAAATTTTTAATGATACTTAAGTAAATATAGTTTGCCAAGTTCTTTAGTTTCCAATCAAAAAAGAAGTTCTTCGTACCATTATCGTCAGCACAGAAGTTTGGTCAATTTTTATTTCTTTAAAAGCTTTCTAAGTAATCTTGAAAAGTTTTGCTCAGTTAACGTTCTCTATTCAAATTTTGTGCGCGGTCCTCTGCCGGCACGCGTTCGTTAGTAAAATGCATAATGCAACGTCATTTTCGCTGTGTCGGCCACCAGCCACAAGTGAAATTTAAAGAAAATCTCTCACATTTCAGGCACTCTGGTCACAAAGCTCTGGTTTTACGCCTCTCTGACATTGTCTGGCTTGTAAATGTTTGCCTGAGTCTAGCCCTCACTATCATAGGGATATTTCTCTGGCTAAATATGACCAAAAGCGTGCTTAATGGTTCATGAAAAGATACATACGGCTACTGCGTCCCTCGTTTCTTTCAGAACTTGGTTCAGACTCTACGCGAATCTTATTAAGTGAGTAATATACAAATACGTCAATATACATTTTAAACTCTGTACTAGTGTGGCTAAGTGCTATTTTAAACCGACTTCGTTATGAGGAATAGGTTCGGCTGTGAGTATTTTTTTTTATGAGATTTTCCATCGATTTTAATGACACTTTTGCTTTTGTAAAGATAATGGTCCCGCCCGAGGTGATCCCATAAACATTTAATCCCAAGGGAAAACTGTCTGGAAGAAATCCTTTCTAAGGGATAAGGCCGCTCAATGTACTTACTTATTGTCTTATTTATTGTGCTCTGTTATGTTCTTTTTCTGGTGTAAAATAATGCATTTTTATATTGCATCAAACAATTTTGTATAAGTAATAAAAATAATGTGTCTATATAATATACTGTATTTTAAGTATATCAGTCATCTAGTAACCATAACACAAGCTGGCTTGGGACTAGACGATGCGGTGTGGATTTTTAGCATTATATTATTATTTATTTAATGGTTTGCTTATTTAAATTTGCATGATTTAATTTACTATTGTTCCGAACTTCTACTCGTGCTTTACGATTTATTTATTTTTTTATCGAACAAATCCAGGCTGATTTAAGATTTCAATAACTTTATTTCTTTAGGTTTACAAAATAAGCACAAGTCAAACACACATTGTTATAAAATAAGAAATAAATTGTTATTGATTTCACTTTAATTTTTGTCCACTAGTGGAAGAAGTGAAAAATAAACCACTATTCAATTCATATGTAACTTATGTGTCTATTAAATATTTGTTTTGCCTATCTAAATATTGTTTACATGTCAATATTTATAAAATTAGGTACTACGAGTACAAAGCTAAGCACCCATAAGCACCACAATCAATTTCTTATATGCTATTGTCGGTGAGGAATACAATATGTACTAGTAAATTTTTGACCCGAAAACATTATATTTCCTTTACGTTTCGCAATAAAAGTACGATGTATTTGCCCAATTATTTAATTGCCTTATCGATTTTTACCGCTATACTTTCGCAAAATGGATATTTTATGTCGCTGTTTGCTCGGAACAGGCTACCATCATCATCATCATCACCTAGTCCACTGCTGAACAGGGCCCTCGTCTAGTGAAGCTTAGCATGCCGCATCCAGCATCTGTCTGCAGTCTTGAAAAGCATCATCCCACTTAGCTGAATAGCTGTTCTGTTCTTACCCCCACCTGATATATAAACAGATGGACTTTTTATTGGTAAAAAACAAAATTTACAAGTCGAGAAATGAATAAGTAAAATTCAAAATATTAATTATTGTAAACCAAAATCCTAATTCATGATTTGAATTTGATAGAAGTCTCACTACTTAGCAATTGTTGTAAGTAAGCAAACTATTTTAACAATTAGTTTATCTTACACTAGCGGCCCGCCCCGGCTTCGCACGGGTATTAAACAAAAATTTCAGAAATTATACACACTAAAACGACGGGTTTTACAGTTTTCATACGGATCTTTACTTTTTTTAACAGCATTGGGTTTTTTGACATTGACTCGACATTCCAAAACTGACACTGGCCGTAGAGAAAAAGCAAGCACCGTGCGCTATACAACCTCTTTTTCTATTCTGACGCGCCATAATAGAAAAAGAGGTTGAATATACAGCCCACGGTTCAATTATTGAATTTTTCATGCGGATCCCTAACTTTTTTGAAAATATTATATAGCCTATGTTCATCACGGAAAATTAAGGATTCTAATGGTGAAAGAATTTTTTAACTCGGTTCAGTAGTTTCGGAGCCTATTCAATTCAAACAAACAAACAAACAAACAAACATACAAACAATCAAATCTTTCCTCTTTATAATATTAGTATAGATGTTTTAGTGTACCACCACTAAAACATACAATATAGTTACTATAATAAAAATAAAATCATTTATTTCAGGCATCTTATGAACTGTTATGGATGGTACTAAATGTATTCTAGGGCCCATATCAACAAATAATTTACAGAGAAGAATACGAATAAAATTATGTATATGAATATAAAAATCATAAATAGTACTAAGGTACGGTGACGTGTGACATATCAGGGTATCATCTGTCGAGGGTTTATTATGTATTTTTACTATTATGATATATTTTTATAACCTTTTATTCCGCAACCTTAAAAATAATTGATTAATAATTTTCATTAATCATGTTTATAGGTAAATATCTAAAATCTATATTTATTTAAGATATAAGATTTTCTATTCTATTCTTAATACTTTTATAAAATATAAATAAGTCATTAAATAACCCGTCCCTGACCATTCCCGATGCAATGGTGCACATAATGCTTGCAGCAATGCATTAACATAAACAAAAAAAAAATGGTGAATTACAGGTTTAAAAACTATAAATTATCACTCTAATAAGACCCACTATAATTATATTACTCATCATCACTTGAACCTGATCTTGATCACTTATACCAAGTCAAATCTAAGCGATCTGGGATGTGATGAGACAGGCTATATTGCAATCACTTATTGATTTTGATTGGATTGGATGTCAAAACTATCAACAATCTAAAAGTGGACGTATACAAAAGTATTCGGAGTTATGTACATATCATCAAAGTCATAAATAATAATAAAAAAGCCTTATTTCACAACCATATAAAACATTGATCAATGATTATCACCATTCATGCATTCATGCATTATAAAGAAATTGATTGTAATTAATTAAAAATGTTTGTCAAATTTATGTTAAAGATTATTATTTATTTAATTGAAATAGCCGCTTAATATTAGGTGTATTTGTTTATGTTGAATTAGATAAGTATTTATATTTTGTATGTAGTTAGGACTCTTCTCGGGTATAGGCCTCCTCCAGTTCTATCCAGTGTTTGCCTTGTCACTGGCAAAGGCCCTAAAGGCAAAAGAAGAATTGGCAGACCCCTAGCAAGATGGTCAGACGAAATCAGAATATATCTGTGAACACAAAATTGGTCGAGCTTCGCAGAATATGTACATTACTATATTGGAATACGCCCATACGCAGAGGTACAAATATGCAGAGTTTAAAAGATAATAAAAAAAGTGGTTAATCTGCGCAGGCCTTTCCGTGGTTAAAGGAAAATGAGTTTTGCATACAGTCCGCGTTACGGCCTTCATTAAAAACCTTTTTCATTTTATATCATGAATTTTAATCAAAGCTAGCATTTCAAATTAATGATCATGTTTACTGGCTAAGTATTCAGTTCATATTACACAAATATGTATTTATAAAATAATTATCTAGGTATATACTTAATTTATGTCATTAGGTGGGTACTTTGGGCAAAATTTGGTAAATTTCATCTGAAACTGTTCTAACTGACTCTTTTACTTTTAATTATCAACATGCCATTTACGATCTATGTATTTTCCAAACACCGTTCAAACCAATGCCTATGTACTTTGCCGACAAAATACGCTAATCCGGCATAGGTGGCAACCCTGAGAGTGCCTTATGTTTGTAACAGCACGCTTATTGAGTTTTGGAGCTCGCGGCGCTGTAATGTCTGCTCGATGAAGGCATGAAGTGGGACGTACTCAAGGTATAGATAAGGGGGCTACAATGAGAATGCATGGACGTCTCCACCTCCTTTCATTAAATGTTCCAGCTCTGTGGGCACATTATTGATCTATTGTTATTTTACGCAAGCAGTGGTTTGTAGAAAGTACCAAAATAAACATAAGGCGGTATTACGTACATTCTAAAATTTACACAACACTTATAACTAATTGAAAATGTGTTTTTTATAGATTCGGTTATCTGTTATCAATTACTGCAGGCCATTAAGTGTAGAAAGATGCGAACCTATCCGTAACATTTGCGTACATATGAAAAATAAAAGCTACTCCTATGATGTTGGGCAAATAGGTCATGTATAAACGTCATTAGCAGACACTAAAAGTCGTTTTTGCAAAATATTTTTTGTAACCACGACGAGTACATGAATATCAATAGCATTAAATGCATGTTTCGCTTGACTCACGAAATGAAGATCACCAAAAATTTACATTTCACAAATTTACATAAGAAATAAATAGGGTTTGCTTCAGCGCAACTCTATTGAACTGCACAAATCCTATAAAAAGATTGAACGTCTCGGCAAAGGCTCGATCCTATCGATCGAGTAGCCGATCTCAGGGCTCTTATTAGTTAGAAGATCTTTTAACCCTAATGTAGTTATTCAGCAAGCAGCCCCTACCCTACTTTCACTTACTACAGCCCTGCACTACCCATGCAGGCTTGTAATCTGGAGCTGGATTAACCGTTACAATTCCATTAGGAATATTTTGTTTACGTTTTGGAAGTTCCGTAGTTCTATCATATGTTGAACTAGTTATTTCTTGGTACTAGAGAAAGTTATTTGTTTAATAACTGTCCGAAAACGGGATAACCAAAAAGTTTATGTTACAGTATTTAATATAATATACGTTTACTTAAACAAGGTGCCACGTAAAACGTATTCTGGATCTGGACAGCAAAGGAAAAGTTTTTTGCACGGTTATTTGTACTTCGAACAATATTATTTGTTAATTGATACGATGAGATGTAGCTCATATTCAGCCGCGCCACCAGAGCATGTCCGTGTATCTCCCACGTCCTAATGACTACGACCAATTACATATCGTAAATACACCTCGCTCTGAACAGAGGCATACAATTTGTGACTACAAAATAGAGGGAATAGCAGTATGAACTGGAAATATGGTTTCACTTGTCCTATGTCTACCAAGAGGTTCGGTATATACCCTATATGTGTCTGCTATATCTACCAGCTTCTTCTCAAAGGTATACAAAGAAAATGGTTCAGCTTTCTGAGCTGTTTTTACAAACATTAGTGTATTAATAATTGATTTTTTACAAATAAAGGGAATCCATACGAAAATTGGCTGATAATGAAATTGACAAACGATTGCTAATACTAATTTCTGATTTTACTTGGTACACGTATAATTTTAAAAGATTAAAGAGGGCTTTTTTCTCTACTTCCCGACTAGCCTTAAGTTTAGACATAAGTTCTCTCGTTTATGAACCTAGCTGACACCAAATGCTTTCAATTCCCTAACCAAAGCTCTCCTCAGCTTTACGCCTCTAATCTGTGAATATTATCTAAAAATACCGCGTACTGTTGGGGACTGAATGACGATCTAATTTTCAAGATATCGGATTAAACTTCTATAATTTTATATGTATCTATATTTCTATTCATAGTCATATTATAACGAGAAAAGATATGGTTGTTTGTTAGTCGGTTTGAATTGAATAGGCTCCGAAAAATCGGTCCCGATTTGAAATATTCTTCCACCATTACAATCCTACATTTTCCCTGATAAACTTAAGATATTTTCAAAAAAGTTATATGAAAACTGCGATAATGTAAGCCCTTAACTACAATCTTTGATTATAATTATAATATATAATCAAAGACTATTACAATATCAAAAATTTTTAAATACGCGTGCGAAGCAAAGCGGTTTGCTAATAGGAAATATTCAAAAGCTATATTCCAAACAACTAACATCAACGGGGAGGCCGTGCGATCGAACCCGAAAAAAAAACATTCGAAAGTTATTCGTTTCATCAGGCAAAACATTAAAACAAATGGACTGGTTGCTACTACCATTTGTCAGCATCATCACCAGCCTATAATAGTCCACTGCTGGACATAGGCCTCCCCTAATGAGCGCCATAGATCTACCATTTGTACCTTTGAATAATTCATGCTAGCAATCTATAAAGCAGACAGCAGAGAGCATTTTACAAAACAAACAAATTTTATTGATCTCTCAGGCGTTGTTGTGCCCCACAATAAAATATTTACATTTACTTTGTAGCACCTGGCCTACCTACCCTCCTCCAGCCGCAAGCATTAGAATAATGAAACGTTTGCCGCCACTTACCCTTGTTCTGCTGAATAAAATATATTTTTTTTTCAAAATATATGACCATTTGTTGAATTATGTGGCGCGGGTGAAGTTTCGCCTGCGGGTTGCGGGCTAGATTCACGTCTTGGGACAAATGTTTGTATATCTGCAAATATTTGCTTTGCTAATGCTTTGGTTGTTCTGGGTATTTTCAATGTACAGGGCGTCCCACAGTCATGCCACGTGGAGGGATATAGCCTTCAATATAGTAGGTAAAAAATTTAACAAAAAGAAACATCATATTGATTTTAAAACAATTTATCTGCATTCAAATATTTTTAAATAATGGCCTGTCTGAACCAAGTATCGAACCCGTAAAATTAAAAA
This sequence comes from Eupithecia pulchellata, assembly GCA_963931895.1. Lineage (NCBI taxonomy): Eukaryota > Metazoa > Arthropoda > Insecta > Lepidoptera > Geometridae > Eupithecia > Eupithecia pulchellata. The sequence goes on along the minus strand of OZ007528.1, from coordinate 5,819,300 downwards.
AAAAATCACACCTTATTTAACAATACTGACCAAAAAACTCAATGGTAAGATGATGGTAAGGGTTTTTCCAAGTTACATAGCATCTTTAACAAAGACCATCAAATGTTTAAATTATATTTATTATATTTCGATAATTTATTTACTTTATGTTTGTTAGATAACATGGATAAATAGGCCTAACAGCATATTTTAGGTTTGTTTAAGCACTGGGTTCTCATATATTTTACTTAAAATCTATTATTCTGTACTATGTTCTAAATAAGCGCTTTCCGGTTACCCAAATAAGCGCAATGCAAGAAGAGTAGTAGGTATTCAGGTACCGACGACCTAGGTACCTAGGACCCTTCTAACCGTAAATAACATGCCGACTTACCTACGTATTTCATACAACACAGGCGGAGTGTTGGTTGGTTACCGTACATATTATATTATATATCATATTATATTATTTTCCGCAAATACTGTAGGTATTTGCGGCGAGAAAATGTGGGAAATTAAATATAATTCCAAAATAATATCAATATCGGCGGGACTAGAACCGCGATCTTCCCTAAATTTTTAAGAAATTACCTCGTGCGAGGTGTGAGTGCGAGGCCTTCCGCAATATAATAACAAAAATCATAAACATTTTGTCAAAGATTGCCAAATTATAGCGATAAGGCCGCTCATTGTGCTACTGTTTCTACCTTTGCATTTTTGTCTATAAGGTGTGCAATAAAAAGCATTTCATTTTGTTTGTCTGATTAGATTAGGCTACGTCGCCAACTCCGCTTCAAACTTGAAAAGGTTTCAAAAAACAATGAGACAAAAATTGCTTAGCGATCATGCCCGTAAAGGGTCAGAGGTACCAGAACCGTTGAGTTTGTTGTTTCCTACACACTCAGGTAATGCGTTGGTAAATATTTGAACAACCCGAACTCAAACGAAGGTGTCGGGAGTTCCAATGTGGGGTTGCGCACTGAAATATTTTCAATTTGCTTTGACTGCAAAATGGTAAAGGAGCGTGCCAATAATGCTTTGGCTTTCCTAGTTTCATCTTGTTCTAATAAACATAATAAATAATACTATCCTGGTTTTCTTTCCTTTCATTTTCCTTTTAAACTCCCTTTCACTTGTCTGCACCTGGCGGATATCGTCTCCGGGTGTATTAATAACCGCTATGTGTAGGTTCCGCCTTTAAAATTAACTCACAAAAAGGGTCCCTGTGCTGTTGGCTACGGCCTCAAGCATGCCAAAGGACCGGGTCTCTATATGGCCTGTTACATGGAAATAAGATACAATAATAATAGAGTAATTCTATAACTCTACTCCAATCGGCAGTTTGAGTGGGTCTCATCCTCGGAGACTGTTCAGTCGCCAGTTGTCTAGCAGGCCTTTTTTATTTCTCCAAGACGAAATTTTGTGTTTTGTATCGGCCAATAGGTGCGCTCTAATGCACAGAATTACCGATTTGTACAAATAAAAACGAAACATACTAATTGTTTGCGTATTTTGGAGACTTAAAACCGACTACCGCTTGCTCGGTTATTATTAAAAAAAACAGTAAAAGAATGCTTTAAAAAAGACCTATTGACCAGTTATTTCAAAACAAACAACAGCTACTCACCGTTTGCGTTGAAAGTAGAAGTAACAACAAGGTTTTCAATCACACATAGCCTAACTATACTGTGCTTCAACATTTCATAAAAAGTTTGCACTGTTTCACGTGAAAGTTTTAACAACGCAGTGATTTTTCGGGTTCCGTGCCTTATTTATTACCCAGTGCCCTCTGTCTCTGATTTCACACAGAGTTGGTACCTTTTCGGTACCTACCTGCTTGGTCCGTCCCCATATTAGGATAAGATAAGATAGTAATGTTACTTTCTGAAAAGCCTAAGACTAAAACAATATAAAACGAAAAGGTTAAAGATGGGAGTTGGACGTAATTATCGCTTAACGCGATTTCTTTCAGGCGACCAAAGCTTAAAAGATAATAGGCAGGCGGTGCAAAGTAAAATAATTCTAATACATATTTATCAATATATAAATAATGGTGAATTTGAGTAATATGCCTAAATTTTCCTTTTAAAAGTGTGATGATATGTGGCTTTTTGGATTTCAATAGGAAGATCGTTCAATAGTCTAACTGCATATTGTCCAGCCATCGCAAATGACGTTTGTTCTTTTTGACGTTTGTTACAAGCGGCTTAGATGTTGTCTGACCAGACTATGCAGCAAGTCCAACATTTCATGGAAACAATACAAGTGCCTTTGTCAACTACAGTAAAATAGTAACAGAAAATATATATCAAGATGATGATTTATGATTCAGTCAGCTGAATTGTTGCAATAGTATAAATACTAGTTCTAATTTGGTTTTTCAATTATAATTTTCTTGGTTATTAAAACATTTGTTTAATAATTTGTTACGGAACCCGTACCGTACGCATCGAAATCATACTTGACCGAGTTTTATTTCGACGGCTTTTTGGTTAGTTCCGTCGCGTTTTCAACAGGACTAAAATCTAGTTCATTCACTTTTAGTACGACTTTTTGGCGTTTCACAGCGACCACTGCGCTGTTCAACCGTAGAAAATAGTCCCTTTCAGAGAAACTCTGCCGCAGTCGTAAATTAAATTACAGGGGTAAATTAAAATATCGATTATAATTCTGCAACCAGTCACCCACCAGTCAAATCTGATCTGGTTTATCTATTCCAACCGCAGTTTTGTTCGAAAACACATCAAAATATTTTATGCCTAGGCATAATTTTTAACTCTCCGCGACAATGGGTGTCAATAAAACGCGTCTCTATGAGTATCTTCAGGCAATAAATTCGTTTTCAGACGCGTAGAACTAAGAGCTCGGATTATTTCAAGCCATTTACTCCTTTCATCCAGCCTCTTCATAATACAGCTTTCTATAGAAGGGATTTTTCCCAGCAAGATTGAAATTTCCAAATACACCCTTAATCGAGCTTAATCGAATTCTCGAGTAGGTATACTGTGAAGGTTCATGGAAAGCGTTTTATAACATCGATAAATAATTTATTCGATTACTGCAGCTGTCTGGCTTTACCACGAATTATCGGAGATGTTGACTTACATTGACTATTTGTTGACATTGGCTGACTTAATGCCGAAAGGTTGATCAACCGTTTATTTCGCTGTAAAATTTGATTTAATATTCAATTTCACCAAACACATTGACAAGTTTAATAGATTTATGTATTGTTCTACTGCTTTTGTTCGAGGCTTCGCACATACAGTACGTACCGGATAAAACTAGCCGAATTGTATGTAACTATTTACTAGCTAAAGTTAGTTTCCAACAGTTATTGTTTCAATTGTAATAGGAGTTCTAAGTTGGTTCTTTTATTGTAATGTTCATTGTTGATAAAGTTTTACCTCTACTCTTTAAGTGATTACCAAATATCAGTTTGTTCAGTTCGGAATATTTCAATTCATAGGCAAAGATGCATTTGGAAAAACTTTTGCCATTTTATATTAATATGGAAGTAATATGGCCTAAAATAGCTGTAGCATCACAACACATACGAGTGTACCGTTATCGTGCCGGCTTGATTGGACCGTGAATGCTAACAGAATCGACCGAAATACCTGTGTATAACATGAAACGAGTAACATGCCTTTCTGGCATACAATCCAATTTCATTTCCCATATACCTAGATAGAGCAAATCTTGTTTGTGAAACGATGGTTAAAGATATCTATAGTTACAGGTGAAATAATATCAACGGGTCCTGAAGGTAAATTATTTCACTTAAAGGAAATATTAATTTATTTTTAATAAGAAAAAAAATTCAATGATTTTCTAAAATAGTTTGCCGGGAATATACCTAGAACCAGCTAGAATTTCAATAACTAAACACTCGCTATTTTACGATACATCTCGATATGATCAATGTTCGGGATAAAATCTCTCCAGTGAACATTTCGATTCCCGGGTAAGGCAAGCGAATTTGCAAAAATCTATGAAAACTGTTTGTTTCTTTTTAAAAATAAAGTATTGTTTCCTTGAATTAGAATATCTTAAGGATTTAAAGTTGTTTGTCTTCAGGGCCCATTGAATTTTTCAACTCTGTACATCCTATCTATAGTCCATCTATGCATCGGAGGTCCCAAACGGATCTTGTTAACATATGATTTGATGGATAGAGAGTTTTTCCCGTTAAGTTCATATTCGTCCACAGCAGCATTGGCCAATCATCGATTTTTCGTGGCCGTTACAATTAATATGATATTAGGAGTCCCAGGAATAACACCGCTGGGAATTCCATTTAAAATTGTAAAAAAAATTATTCATTACATATCCTTTGAAAATCGTTCTAAACAAAAACAAGCAATTAGAAATCTGAAGTTCTGACCTCTTATGTGTTTAAAATACAATTCGGAATCTGTATTCATTGGAGTAAACACCGGAAACCTGCGGCTTTGGGTGGTTGCGATCCTACAGTTGCAGACGGTAATTGCAGAACTTTGCTTCACCGCAATAGCACTTCAACCTCACACGAACATCTTTGGTAGCCATACCCACGTGCGTGTTTAAATGTAAATGGGCCCGTACAAGGAGATCTGGAAATAGAACATAGCAAAGTAGGGATGAGGTTTGATTTTAACGCTTTGGAAAAATAACTGAAAGGTAAGGATTTGTATAAAAACGCACAGCTTCGCACGGGTAGGTACTTAACGAAAACTGAATTTATCATGCGGATCCCTAACTTTTTTGAAAATATTCTATGTAACATTAAACAAGTACGACAAGTGCTAGTGTAACTCGCGCGCCGGTTTTGAACTTTTGTCGTTTAGGTAGGTACGTATATTGACGACCTTTTGGCGCGGTGGGCTTACAACGCAGGAGGTTACGGTTTGATTCCCGCCTCGGGACTAAAGATTTGTACGATCTGCAGATTATTTGTTCGGGTGTTCTGGTCCTTTTCTACGTACACAAAAATGTATCATCTAATGTGATACTTATACTTTATTAAGTATAACAGCTAAAACTAATAAAAATTATCAACCCTACTAAATAACAAAACAAACTATCACTTGCGCAAAAATAGATTTGCGCAAGTGGCCGGTTGTTAGAAAATCATGAAACTCGACCTCTAGAATCCTACTGATTCCTATTATAAACGCGAAAGTTTGTAAGTATGGATGGATTTTTGTTATTCCTTCATGCAAAAACTGCTAAATGGATTATGATCAAATATGGTAGGATTACGGATAGTTTATGACTTGGAATAACATGGGCCACTTTTTATCCCGAAAATCCTACGGGATCGGGAGTTGCGTGAGTGAAACCGCGGGCACACAGCTAGTAAAAGATTAAAGCAGTGGCAAGCAAGTGCTGAAATAATTTTGAATGCGACGGATTCTTTTTATTGGTTACTAGCGGTCCGCCCCGGCTTCGCACGGGTATTAAACAAAAATTTCAGAAATTATACACTAACACAATGGGTTTCACAGTTTTCATACGGATCCCTTACTTTTTTAACAGCATTGGGGTTTTTGACATTGACTCGACACTCCATAACTGACACTGGCCGTAGAGAAAAAGCAAGCACCGTGCGCTATATATTCAACCTCTTTTTCTATTATGACGCGCCTTAATAGAAAAAGAGGTTGAATATACAGCGCACGGTTCAATTATTGAATTTTTCATGCGGGCCCTAACTTTTTTGAAAATATTATATAGCCTATGTTCATCACGGAAAATTTAGGATTCTAATGGTGAAAGAATTTTTCAAATTGGTCCAGTAGTTTTGGAGCCTATTCAATTCAAACAAACAAACAATCAAATCTTTCCTCTTTATAATATTATATTAGTATAGATTTCAAATCAAGCACTGATATATAAGGTACATCGTCTGCGGAGGCCTTTTTTCAGCGGTAAGTCTATACTTACCGCTAATTAGCCTATAGTACCTATGTACATAGGCTAATTGATGAGCATGCAATTAACGAAATATTTCATTTCCATCCAAAACTATAAGAGCCGCGGTTATTTTGCGCTTTGCTCGTAGCATTATATGAGAAGGGGTTTATGTAAGCTGGACACAAATTTTGCATACTCGTATAATAATCGTTTTTGGGTTAGAACCAATACGGAGGTACAAAATCAATTGAAAAATTGGCGAAACTTACAACACTTTTCAGGATCAATCCAAGTACAATATAAAAATTGACTTGTTGCTGGTAGTACCTTTGATAATGTTTGTTTAATTAATAATGTTCAAAGAGTAATTTAAGTTTCTACCCAATACGTTGATACGTTTCAAATGCACCAATAATTTATAGCCTAATCGGTCTTTCAGGTTTCAGATTGTAATGGTTGAAAGTTTACTGATTAATGTTTTTTGTTTTTGGTTTATCTGTTACATTCCCAAATAAAATAAAGTATGTAAGTAAAGTAATGGTGCCAAAAATAAAACAATCATAAACCAAAACCTATATTTATTCGTTATTCGTTAAGTTATGACTTATGCGCCTCAATCTACAATCTCTGAATCACCAAGTAATTAGTTAAGCAGGCTTTCTTAACTTTTATCCTAATTATACCAATTTCCGGAAAAATGGAATGAATGGAAAAAATAATCCAAGTTTAACTCGAAGGATTTTGTGTACACTTTGATACTTTCGCGATGTGATTTGAACAGATAGAACAAATAACAGGGGGAAACTTTACTTTCCTTCATTTACTTTTGTAATAGGATAATAATTATTGTCTTTTCGCTAAGTGCAATTCATTTGTTTTCGCTTGTTTATTGTATCGATTCTAAAAGGGTTAGTAAAGATATACAACGCAATCTTCAGCTAAGAGCTATTAATATTTTGAAACTTACGCGATCTGAAAACATAATTATTAGTAGTATTTTAACGGGTATCTAGCGCGTTTTTGGAAAAATAGATAAATAAACGCGATAATTACTCGTAAGGACTAATATAGAGCTATTACTGAAAATTAAGTACCTACGTTCGTAACGTATTAAAAATTTTAATTAGGGCACTTTAACACCCAAAACGACTAACTCATAATCATCATCATCATCACCAGCCTATAATAGTCCCGTACTGGACATAGGCCTCCCCTAATGAGCGCCATAGATGGCATTATCATTGAGGGGTTAATGCCCATAATCCCCACGCTGGGCATGCGGGTTGGTGATCGCAGTTCGGTGGAGTTGTTCTGTAGAGGGCGCTGCTGCCCGCCCCCCGGTGTGTTTCCCTTAGTCGCCTCTTACGACACCCACGGGAAGAGATGGGGTGGTGAAATTCTATGCCGGCACCACACGGCAGACTAACTAATTACCTTATACCAATGCAATTCCCGTCACATAATGATTAGTACTATTTTAACGGGTATTTATCACGTTTTTTTTTCAGTCTTCTCGTGACCACGACAAAGTGCAAACCTGTTGAAACGTCGAGAAAAAAAAAACGCGATAAATACCCGTTATAATTATAAATAATCATTATGTGTTCAGATCGCGTAAGTTTAAAAATATTCAATTCACGTCACGTATTTGTATTATTTGATTTGCGCCTCTCTGGTGTAAACAAACAATCCCATCCATCCAAAGGTTTTCTGGAAGAGTTCGCTGTTTCAGGAGAAGGATGATTAAAATCCATTTATATAATAATTACCTTATGTATTGGTAGTGCAGTAAATCAATATTCCTAAGGTATTATATATTGTATACTGTCCAATTAACCCCTTACTGCCATTTGCGAGTTTAGGAATTGAAATGTTCAATCATCAAAATAATATCCGACTCTTGTAAATACTAGTTTTAATTTGGTTATTTAACTGTAATTTTATTTGTTAATATAGGTATTACCCATTCCCTTTTCAGATTAGCCATTAAAATGTCATAATCTTAACAAGTAATGTGTTTTTGATAGGAGCTTATTGTGTACTATAATGGGAATAATAGCCTAGAGGCGAATGGCCTAGTGAGCTATCACATTAACTACTTAATCCTTTGAAAGGAACGACTGTCCATTTCCCACAATTCGGCCACCGGCGTTGCGCATAGATCAAACACGTGATCCATTAGTGTTACACTCCCTATATCCACAAACAAATATAAACTTGTTATGGCTATGATAGCAGGAAATTCCGAGATGCTCGGAAGATGATTTATAATTACACATAAATGAATATCCACAATATTTCGAATATTGTGGAGATGAAGGGTAAGTTTTTCTTCCAGTAAACCTAAACAACTTGCTCAAAAATAATAGGTTAGTTTGAACTATAAGTACGTTTTTAGTACTCATGTATAGGTAACTTTAGAACCGACATACGATATCCCAACACGGCGTGGAAATAATTTACCAAAACCTACCGAAGGTCGTTTTGAACTTAACGTACATTTATAATTTATTTTACCTGTAGTACGAGTATTTATACCTTAGATTAAATCACATAAGTTAGATAGATATAAAATAAAGGTTTAGTAAAAAGGGTTAGGTGTAAAAAAAAACGTACTGATGTTCTTTTTTAATAAAAATAATGTGTAGAAAAAGGTCACAAAAAATCAATGTGATCACTTTATTTCCCAGTATTACTTATGTAATTTGTATTTTGTGACGTGTCCAAGAGTGCTGTAAGGTCGAAAGGACATAAAGCACTTTGATATTTTATCCTGTGCGACGCATAATCAAAACATTAATAATCACGATGCCCTAAGGTAATTAATATATATACATATTAGGTATAGGTAGCTAAAGCCTTTGTGCAACAGTTTCCGCGTGCTTGAATGCATCGTAATAGGGATGATCTCTTTTGTATTTCGAAGGAATTGAAGACAATTTAACGAGCTGTGCAGTGTAGTCTTGCATCCAGAACATCAGGTACTTACATAAGAATGCATGTTTCTCACCTTCAAATTTATAATGAGGAAAGTTAGAACGGTATCAATTTTTTATGGTGATAAGTTGTTTTTGTGGTAATAGGTACCTAAACCTACTTTGCAGTTTGCAAAATATTTTTATAAATTCTATAAGAAGGCTTATAGATTAATAGACAATTTTCTTGTCTATTTGTTATTAGTTAACATCTATAAAGGTTTCCTCTGAGCGATCACACCGCCTACTCTAATCTTAAGCAGCTGTAATAATATAAATAATCCTTGTAAGTAAACAAGTACGACAAGTGCGTGTAACTCGCGCGCCGAGGGTTTTGAACTAGGTACTTACGTGTATTGACGACCTCTTGGCGCGGTGGGCCAAGGTCCGCTTACGACGCAGGAGGTTGCGGTTTGGAATGGTCATTTTGTTGACCTTTCTAATTTTTTTTTTAAAAGTTTAAAATCTACCAAAATTTCAAAAACTATTTTGGAATCTACAAACCAATACCTTTCATTTGATACTACTATCGACTCTGTAGCTCCCATTTAGAACTTCGATTTCAAAATTTGTACTGAAAATCTTCATTTTGATTTTTCATTTTTTTCATTTATTATTCTTTAAATCTGTACGGGCGCACAAAATGTATTATTATTTCAAATTTCAAGTCTGTCGCTGCTGTAGTATCTGAGATATTAAGGATTCAAAACACAAATCAGACACAAAGCGATCCCATCAGGGTCTTGATACCGATGTCAAAACCCTAAAAAGACAAAAAAATAAGATAACGTTATCCCAACTGCTTCTCTACTATACAGTTCGTCAGTGAACAGGGAAGGTCACACAAAACAACCCACAACAGCCGCAATTCAGCCACCAAAGGCCATTCGTGGTCTAAATTTGCATATCCCTACACCATGAAGTTACACACCAATGGCGGCCTAATAGGCCTATTGACGCTAGTGCCTTAATAGATGTTTGTTACTATAAACACTACGTAAAGTTATGGGTAAAATTACTTTCTTGGGACCACCTTTAGTTCTCGGTACGAGATAATACGAATCTTAAAATTTGCATAGAGATAGAGTGAACTTGCTTATAACTCTGAAGTTTCACATCAAATTACCTACGTAGGTACATATTCTCCTGGCTGGAACAAAGAATTACCTACAAAAGTCTCACGGTAGCTTGTACCGTATAAAATCTTACAATCATATGTATGAGAGCGAGAAGTTTTAAAAATTTCAATATGTTGAATAGCAAAAGGCAATTTGTTATAAGTGCCGTCGTGCAAACTTGCGCAGTTTATGTGAAAAGTTGCAGACACGATGTGGAAGTCTAGTGCCAAGCAGCAAACTCCAGGACAAGTGTTGTCGACGTGACATCCTCCCATTTAGTGCCCTGAAATCTTACCTAGACAAATATACTCGGAACTCTGCAGCAACTGTACCTTTCAACAAGAAAGACGCATCTTTATTCATGCTAAATATGTACATTTATTCATGGACTTTTGTTATTCGCAGCAATGTGGAAACTTGGAAGATTGAGAATCATATTAACGTATCGTTTACTATTTATAAGAACCCTACTGGTGTTCTGAGTAATGTGTATAGTTATCTGTGTAACTACAAATTCCAGGTACATACAACGTGCATAATTCATGTACCTACCTACTTATTAGAAGTGATTGACAATAACGTCAACTGTCGTGCTGTTCCGTTCAATCGAATTCGATGGACAGCTAAATTAAGCTGCGTTGACACGATCAGAGTCTGCTAGGACCAAGTGGACTCGGATGCGACTCGGATTGTGGCAACCCATAATCGTCGTCCGAGTGCGCTCGGATTATGAGTTGCTAGAATCCCAGTTGAGTCTCAGTAATTCCGAGTCCACTCGGTCATAGAGGACTCATATCGTGTCAACGTAGCTTTAAAATTTGGTAACCAAGTATACATTCCATGACTAAGAAATGTCCATGAAAAGGACACCGGTAGAAAAGCCGCATACCAGACACATTATTGCCATAACAAAGAAATAAAGTAAAGTGTTTAGTGTTTTTAAAAATTTACCGCTCATATCATTATTGTGAATCACATATTTTCCACGACTATGATATATCCATGAACTGGACACTGGCAGAATAGTGGCAAACCATTACAAAGAAGTATTGCTTTAGGTCATAAATAAAGAAGTTGAAGTTGAAGTTAACCCTGCGTAACCACTAGTTCAAGTTAAAATATAGATCAATAACTAACCGGATTGACCTGCAAACAGCACAGTATCAGTTCGCAAGTCAATTCCAATCACGCGAAGGCTTAAAATTACCAGGTCTCATTAGCCTGCAGCGCTCGGGGTCGATTTCTCAAAGTACAGAATAGACAGATGTAACTTTACCGACGCAAATAATCTATCTTCTGGTTTCATGATCGTATCTGCTATGACTTATGCATTATGCGGAACCAACTAAATTTGGGTGCCCCAAAATTTACAACAAACTTTTGTTATCCTAATCACCTAGATATTGAATTGATTGTTCTTTATGAACTGTTTTTTCTTTTTAACGACCTCTGTCGTGCTGAGCAAAGGTCCGCCTGTGATGCAGGAGGTTGTAAGTTCGATTCCCGCCTCGAGACAAATGTAAGTATGGTCTGCGGATATTTGCTGAGGTTGTTCGTCTCTTTTTCTATCTCTACCTATCATGTAATACCTATATTGTATTCAGTATAGTACTAGCAGCTTAACACAAATTCTACTTAACTTGAGGTAGATGATGTTTTGTTGTTGATTGTCCAGCATTAATTTACATTTAATTTATTGTTCCGAAAATTGTATTTAAAAAAATATTCTCTTCGTACCTTAAAAATGTTTTATGGTTTTTCTTTTATAAAATCAAATACCTCTCTCAAATATTATCATGTTCAATCAGACTGCATTCATTTTCATATTTTCTTTGATGAAAAATACTCGCTATTTTAGTTAAAGGATCCCCAAACATTCTCATTACGAAATATGTAATGAATAGGATATCTACCTCGTGGAGAACCTTTTCAACTGTAAAATAAATTTTTGTTTGAATTTCGAAATATGGGAATGGAAACATTGCTAAAAACAATTCGAATAATTTGCATAACCGATTAATGAAACAGACAGAACCATCACACAGTTAATATATTTACATAACGTTTCGTTTAACGATTCGGAATAAAAAGCTCTATTCAAAACAAGTTTTTTAGATAAACTCTAGAATGTACTCTAAAACTAAAAACCCCACGGTAATGCCATTTGTTTATGAAGACCTGTGTGGCGCGGTGAGCAGAGATGAAGGGGGTAGTTGTTCAATTCCCGCCTCGGGACAAATTTTTTAACGATCTACAGATACAAAGAACGATATTTATTCCGAGAGTTCTGGTAGTTTTCATTGTGTATTAAAAAAACTACCGGCCGCTCCAGCTTCGCGTGGAAATTAATATAAAAAAAAAAAATTCATGCGGATCCCTAACTTTCTTGAAAATATTATATAGCCTATGTTCATCAGGGAAAATTTAGGATTATAATGGTGAAAGGATTTTTAAAATCGTTCCAGTAGTTTTGGAGCCTATTTAATTCCAACAAACAATAAAATCTTTTCTCTTGATAATATTTATATAGATATAGAAATCTATCTATGTAATATAATGTATAGAGTAATATAAGTAATAATTCATCTAGTACCCATAACACAAGCTCTATTTAGCTCGGGGTTAGATGATATGTGTGGATTATCCAGCATTATTGTGTGTAGTAAGGGGAAAAAGGATAAACTCTGGATGATGAAACTCGGTCTTAAAATAGCCCCTGCTGTCGGCATCGCCGTTTCTATACAGGAAGGCATTTATGAGACCAACTGATGCGCAAACTATAACGTACCTTTAACGTCTTTATATTTAGACGCTTATTTTAGCTACCACACGAGGTATCGATTCAATAATATTTTATTCGGTGAATCATCGCTGCTTACATTCCAATACAACATACATATGGCAAAAGTACGAAAGCGTGTGTACACATTCAGATTATATATATAATCTGGTAATATATTACATATACATACAGGGCGTCCCACAGCTATGCCACATGGAGGGAAAGTACCTTAAATATTGTAGATAGAACATTTTACTGAAAGAAGACATTATTTTAATTTTAAAAGCAATTTAAACTGCATTCATAGATATTTAAGTCATCATCTTCATCATAAGGATTATTTTTTGCTAAATAACATGGTATCAGAAGTAAAAGGAAGACCATGAATTCGCCGCGTTGCGATAGACAAAATAAATTACGCGTCTTTCGGCTCAGAATGCGGCTTGATCTGTTGCATACAACCAGGTACCTCCTAATTACGTATCTATTTATCATTTTATCATCCACTTAAATATGGAAATGATGCGTACTTCTCAAGTGGGTACATTTATTAGTAATGGGTAGGTACTTATGATAATGTTAGTATGTCCATACGGAAATGTCAGCATTTCATTTTTCTGAACAAATAGTCACATTATAATATTAAATTTGCTGTCTTCCTTTTATTTCTGACTCTGATATGTTATTTAGCAAAAAATAATCCTTATTATGAAGCCTTTCGATCGGTATGACAAAGCTACAGGGTGATTATTTTTCTCGTGTACTTCTATTGTTCGATTCCCGGTTCGCCCATGTAACTATTTAAAAATCTATGAAAGCAGTTTAAATTGTTTTTAAAATTAAAATAATGTCTTCTTGCAGTAAAATGTTATCTACAATATTTAAGGTACTTTCCCTCCCTGTGGCATAGCTGTGGGACGCCCTGTATAATCAGAATATTTATAACAATAAATTACCTAAAGTTAGAACAGTTTAAAAAGTGTGATATTTAGCATAATTGTTTTTTTATCTAGAATACTATAAAACATTCGGTACTTGGATTGGAGATAAAACTTACTAACAATCGGTTTTCGTTTTAGATGCATTTTGGTATCTTCCAAACATTTTTAAAACAGAATGTAGCATGTATTATTAAAAAAACATCGATTCAATATCGATTAGTCAATATGATTAAACAGTCACACAATACAATCAATCACGATTGTATTGTGGGATCCTCATCTTATCATACATTCATAAATTCATTCTTAAATTGTATCATTCAACATTCACTCTCTTATTTCTAGTTGCAATTAGGTATTCGTTCGATACAAACTTACGTCGAATATGTCGTGACTTTTGGTACATGGCCAATAATTATAGGCACCTGTCATCGTTTTTGAAGTTGTCAAGTATTACTTCAGTTAGTTTGGTAACACTAATAGCGCCTGGCAACACCATTTTTGTAAAACACGATTGGACGAGACTCGCTAGCCAATAAGAGGCACGTCCAATCGCGTGGAAGTTGCGATATTTGCCGCCAACGAGCTATGATGGAAAATCACCAGCTAAAAAGCGGCCACTTCGGTCCCGAGCGTAAAACTGGCAAGTTGTCTCAAGCTTTAGTAGTACTGCTAAAATTAAATTAATATCAAGTGCATAGTGATTCTCGATATTTCAGAAGTGGTATGAACCCAGGTATGTTTAAGTTAATTACCTCATAATTATTTAGAAAAATATTGATAAAGTTCTTGGCCAGACTGCCTAGTCTGATTTAATTGATTTGAATGTGGGTATCTTCCGAAAATATTCCAATTTAAATAGCTGTTCGCACGAATGGTCGGTAATAAACCGAGACTATCCAGACGTGATGATAACGCTTTTTATGGAAAAGATTTCTGGTAGATATTTGTTCTTATATCAAAATTCATGACGATAAGTTCATCGTAATGTATTTAAAAAAAAAAAATATTGAAACATTTCTAGGCCAGATTGCCAAGATTAATTTAATTGATTTAAATGCGGGTACTTTCCGCAAACATTCCAATTGAAATAGCTGTTCGCACGAATGGTCGGTAATAAACCGAGACTATCCAGACGTGATAACGCTTTTTATGGAAAGGTTTGCTGGTAGATACCTGTACTTATATAAAAATTCATTTAGTTATTGTACAAGCCAATCATTTCGTATGGAATTTTATGGATAAGCGGTCGGTATTGCACCGAGACGATCCGTTTGTGCATGTACCCTTTCGATTTGCAATGTCTATGTTCAGATCATTTTGTACAAAAAAAATAAACAGTATTTCATGTGTTGATTGCTAATCCAGGCAAAATGTGCCTAATGCGTGGTTGGAGCTACTCTCTAATCGTGTTAGCATATTGTGTCACTGTACGATTGTCGGTGGTTGCAGAAATCTGATCTGATCAGGGCTACTCTCTGACAGAAAGATTTTGTAGCTGCTGGTAATCGTGTGGTTCTAAGTTTTCACCATGTGTTTGGAATTTCATGAGCACCTGCGTAAAGTGTTGCGTGGCCAAGAACTTTGAATCATTAATAGTATTGTTTTTATGATATCACCATTTGCCATTGTTTGATCCATTGCAAAATGTGCAATAATTAGTGTCTTAGATAACCATTTGCGTTTAGTTTCCAAAAGAGCATTAACAAAGTGTTCTATTGCAAAGTTTGCTATAATCAGTGTCTTGGAAATCCATTTGCGTTTAGTTTCCAAATGAGCTGTAACCAAGTATGTTCAATTGACAAGCGTTCAGTAATCAGTGCCTTAGAAAACCATTTGCGTTTAGTTTCGAAATGAGCAGTCACCAAGTGTGTTCAATTGATAAGCGTGCAATAATCAGTGCCTTAGAAAACCATTTGCGTTTAGTTTCGAAATGAGCAGTAACCAAGTGTGTTCAATTGACAAGCGTGCAATAATCAGTGCCTTAGAAAACCATTTGCGTTTAGTTTTGAAATAGGCAGTAACCAAGTGTGTTCAATTGCCAAGTGTGCAATAATCAGTGTCTTGGAAAACCATTTGCGTTTAGTTTCCAAATGAGCAGTAACCAAGTGTGTTCAATTGCCAAGTGTGCAATAATCAGATTATGCGGCTATGTATGTGACCGCAGGCTAAGTATGCCAAGAGTACAATATTGTAATCAGTTTAAGTGACTATTTATGTCACGCGCAGGCTAAGTATGCCAAGTATATATATTATAAGATAATGTGGCTGTATATGTCATGGGCTAAGCAAACTCAGCGCCCAAATAGTAAAAGTCAAGCACAATTATTTAACATCGAGCACAGTTTGCAAAAGTCGACTAAATTTAGTAAATGTCGAGTACAAATTAAATACAATTGATAAATGTCGAGCACTAATTCGGCACAATTATTTTACATCGAGTGCAGTTTGCAAAAGTCGCCTACTAGTAGTAAAAGTCGAGTACAAATTAAAAACAATTGATAAATGTCGAGCACTAATTCAGCACAATTATTTAACATCGAGCGCAGTTTGCAAAAGTCACCTACAAGTAGTAAAAGTCGAGTACAAATTAAAAACAATAGATAAACGTTGAGTACTAATTCAGCACAATTATTTAACAACGAGCACAGTTTGCAAAAGTCGACTACATTTAGTAAATGTCGAGTACAAATTAAAAACAATTGATAAATGTCAAGCACTAATTCAGCACAATTATTTAACATCGAGCACTGTTTGCAAAAGTCGACTAAATTTAGTAAATGACTAGTACAAATTAAAAGCAATTGATAAAAGTCGAGCAGAGTTAGTGCAAGTCGAGCAGAGTTAGTGCAAGTCGAGCAGAGTTAGTGCAAGTCGAGCAGAGTTAGTGCAAGTCGAGCAGAGTTAGTGCAAGTCGAGCAGAGTTAGTGCAAGTCGAGCAGAGTTAGTGCAAGTCGAGCAGAGTTAGTGCAAGTCGAGCAGAGTTAGTGCAACTAGTTAGAGCAGAGTTAGAGCAAGTCGAGCAGAATTAGAGCAAGTCGAGCAGAATTAGAGCAAGTCGAGCAGAATTAGAGCAAGTCGAGCAGAATTAGAGCAAGTCGAGCAGAATTAGAGCAAGTCGAGCAGAATTAGAGAGAGCAAGTCGAGCAGAATTAGAGCAAGTCGAGCAGAATTAGAACAAGTCGAGCAGAATTAGAACAAGTCGAGCAGAATTAGAACAAGTCCAGCAGAATTAGAACAAATCGAGCAGAATTAGAACAAGTCGAGCAGAATTAGAACAAGTCGAGCAGAATTAGAACAAGTCGAGCAGAATTAGAACAAGTCGAGCAGAATTAGAACAAGTCTAGCAGAATTAGAACAAGTCTAGCAGAATTAGAACAAGTCTAGCAGAATTAGAACAAGTCTAGCAGAATTAGAACAAGTCTAGCAGAATTAGAACAAGTCTAGCAGAATTAGAACAAGTCTAGCAGAATTAGAACAAGTCTAGCAGAATTAGAACAAGTCTAGCAGAATTTAATTAAATCTAAATTTAGCTCAATAAGTAAAAGTCGAGCACTAATTGAGCGCTTTTAATTAAATATGAGAAAAATTATCTTCTTTCTAATTTTCTAAGGGTAATTAGTTCATATTGTAAATTTCAATGAGTAAACGTCGAGTAATAAAAAAAAAGGGAAAGATAAATGAGTTTCTGCATGATGTTCATAAATTGTTTGAAAATCAATTCAAATAAGTAGATGTCAATTAAAGTCGAGTACAGTTGGAAAAATTCCAATTCACAAAACTCAGTTAAAAGTTACCGAACAAAAACAATTGAATTAGTTGAGTGCAGTTAATAGACAGTTATTGTTACAAGTTAAGAGTGCACTATACAACGTTAAGAACTCCATTTGTGCGCAAAAGCGAATGTAATACCGTTACCCAAAGACGCATTCCTAGTATTATTGTAGTAGATTATGAGCTATAGAGCCAGATATATTATATAGTACCGGACCGAGCTTACTTTTTTTGAAAAGGCGTACGCGCGATTTCAGTTTGTTGTTTAAAAGAAAGCCTGTTAAATGCAATGTAATTTAATTTTCATTAAATTACTAACACAGGGCCGCGGTGCACATAACCTATTAGTTATTTAGCGATGCAAAAATAGCAGCAGTTGAGTATGATTGTTTCAGTAGCACATAATTTGTTCTACTAGTAGTTGTTTACAACATGGGGTAACATTTTTTTTACGATTGATTAACGTTAGTTACAGTTGAATTAAATAGTTACATTCGTTGTTCTTTAATTTAGTTTAGTACTACCTTGTTGACAATTTATTTAGTTATGTTTCTCTTTTCTAAGGGATAACTGACAATCACACTTAGTAATAAATTAATAATTGCCACACTAAGCTACTTAAATAAACTTATTTCTCAAAATGTAACCGGCTCAGTTATCTGCAGGTTGCTATAGAGAGGGGAGGTGATGTAAACATTAGACAGCGTAAAATTTTGTAAATTAATAAAAATCTTTTACTTGATATTTGCACTTTATCAGATGACATAAGGTTGATGGCTTATACGATGCAGCTAAAGTAGCAAATAGAGGAATTTTAGAGAGATCCTTATTAAATGCTTTTTCATTCTATGATGTGTAGCTCGCATACCTCCGGACGCTATTTACGCACATTATGGATCTCTCTAGTTGACAGGGAACAGTATGGTACATGTATATAGGTTTGGCTCATCTATTACAGTGAACTTGTTATGACAATTATTGTGTGATAGGGGTTGATCAAGGAGCAACCTTTGCTACTTCAGTATTTGTAAAGTATGTGATCATATGAGCACCTGGAATGGAGGCGTTATTAATTTGAAGAGGCTCTCAGAAATTACTAAATATGTATAGAGAAGAGTAAGCACACATATTTTGCATAAGAGAGTCGTACATAAAGCTTACAAGCTTTTTTTTTTTACTATATAAGTGTGGTTTTGAATCAACTGATATGCCTAGATCCTAATAGGAACCTTTTCCAACTGAGAACTACATAAGGAGTAGGTTAAGCCGTGTGTATTAGTTAGTTAAATTTATGAACTTGCGTTTAGGTAAGCCTAAATGTAATTTTGTCTTAGCAGTTTGTAGTGAGGTGGTAAAAGTCTTTCTGTAACAAGGGCCAGTTCTGCACTGAAGTGATTTTGCGATATATTTTAAGATAATCAGCATAAAGTAATAATTAGGTACGCTTGAAACATAGTTTGATGTCATAAATAACAAGGTACGAGAATTTCTTGAGCAACGTCGGAGCTAACTTTTATAATCTTAGAGGTGGTGCCATTTATGGCAATAAGTTGAATTCTGTTCCAGACATAGGAGGAATACCACCAATCGAAGTGTCCTATTGGTATTTCGGGGTCTAGTTTTTCGAATGCTTTGACTACAATTTATTGAACTTGATAACAATCAATTATTTACAGTTGAATACAACTACTTATAGTTTGCTACAATACGTTAGTAATCTACAATCGATCGGGTATAGTTTTGAATAAAGTAAGTAATTGCAGTTAATTACAGTGAGTATACAAAGTATAGTAAATATTATTTAAAGCAATCAGCTACAACAAATTAAATATTTAAGTTACACTATGCAATACCTTAGTACAATTAGTCCAATGTGACGTCAGCTTGATAGTGATGTAGGTACAATTATTTCCAGATTTGATTTTAATTAGAATCAGAAGACCTTCAGCAATTTAATTCAATTTATTCATTTATTTGAAGAACTATAGGGCTACTATTTAATAAATTAAAATAAATTATTAACAACAAAGAAGGTTGTCATGTTCCAAGGGCGATAAATTCGACAGAATGTGATGTCGGGTCCGCTAGGCTGTGGAGGACATTGACGATGCATATTATACTGAGATTCAGGATGGGCGAAAGGAGTTCTTGCACAACAAGGCCGAAGGAAGTTGCAGCAAATAAGGTATTGAAAGCTTAATTATTTCATCTCCGAGGCATCACTCAGGACTCAGAATTCAAACCTGGTAACAATAATCCAAAGTTCATTAATACGAGTAGGTATCTATCTCTAAGACTTTAATCTTAAACGGTACTTTAATGCTATCAGTGGATAATAGAATAATAGCCTATAATATTATATTGCATTACTTTTTATAACGTGCAGATGGTTTCCCTAATATATTCACAGTTCTGCACTCGGGTGAGATATACAGCTTTACAATCTTATTTCTTCAATTGTATACGGACCATCGTGAATTATTATACTAAATATTGAAAAAGGTTGCAATCTTAATTAAATTGAAGTTTGTAGTCTTAATTGATCTGAATGTTTAACCAATAACTTAATAAAACCGAATGTCGTGATAATTGAATAATCCAGATTTGAGATTTGCAATGCCTGATTTGCGAAACGGAGAGCAGATTTATTGATCAAGTTATAAAAATTTGATTTCTGAAGTAAGTTGATAAATTCACACAGCCAGAGTGTTGATAGTCAATACTCCGCTTTAAGTAATTTCAATTCCTAAAATGGAACGGCTATTTATTTCATTGTTGTCCATTGTTCAAAAACTAGTGACAAAATATATATTAGGTTCATTTTATAATTAAATTGAAATTCTGATATTTCGGTTTCTGATCGCTTGAAAAGTATTTACTATTAGAAATGTAAGTAAATTTTGATCGCACGCCGGGAGGATCGTACGATGTCGTATGGCCGAATGTCGTGACTTTTGGTACATGGCCAATAATTATAGGCACCTGTCATCGTTTTTGAAGTTGTCAAGTATTACTTCAGTTAGTTTGGTAACACTAATAGCGCCTGGCAACACCATTTTTGTAAAACACGATTGGACGAGACTCGCTAGCCAATAAGAGGCACGTCCAATCGCGTGGAAGTTGCGATATTTGCCGCCAACGAGCTATGATGGAAAATCACCAGCTAAAAAGCGGCCACTTCGGTCCCGAGCGTAAAACTGGCAAGTTGTCTCAAGCTTTAGTAGTACTGCTAAAATTAAATTAATATCAAGTGCATAGTGATTCTCGATAAATACAATGATTTTATCAAATCTTACCACGATGATTAAAATTTCTAGAATAAAATGCCCTTCATTATTTCTTTATTACATACAAGTGGTGTCATAAATAATGTTTAAGAAAATAGTGGACACAAATGCGACTTGAAAGAGTTTTCTTACAGCAAACCTACGGGTATTAAAATTATTTGTAAAACGAGTATGAATAGATTTCATTTTAATTTGAAAGAGACTTGCGCAGCAATATCGGATTGTAATCCAATATTTTTAAAGTTTCTTAAATACATGATAAAAACCCTCAAATGGAGTGATGCGAAGAACCGCAATGAATAAACCATGCTTCGATGAATAATGGTCGGCTGCATTATGTATTGCTGGCGGTGGAGCCTCGAAGTGCGATCTAGAGGTGCGAATTAACGATTTGCTTTCCATTTAGTAATAAAAACATCCGTAAGAGCATCCTTTGTGAACCTTTTAAAGATAATTTAATAAAAAAAGTATCAGAGACCTGAGTTTATGTCTTGCTTAGTTCTCGAAAGCCATTTTTTATTATAATTTACTGTATGAAATTTGACTTGTCTAAGTGCTTATTTTGTAAGCCAAAAGAAGTAAAGTTATTGAATCTGAATCCATAAAAGATATAGTTTCCCTCCATATATTAATTTAGCTACTTGCAGCGGATATTGAGAGGAACTCCAAATATCATAGCATGACAGCGATCCAATAGTTTAAAACCATCGATTATCCAGTAGAGGCGCCATACAAAAACCGCGCATCTCTGTAACCCGTCTGTGGTTTAGCACTTACTTATTTAGAGAAGGAACTTGCTGCTTCAGGGTATCGATATCGATACTTCAGGTCAAGCATGATATCACACAATACCGATTAAGATGTAATGTTTTAGCTTGTGAACGCTTTTTATAGTCTTGGAGTGGTTTTTGGAATTTTGGCTGTAGATACGACTTTGATAAGACAGCGGTGGTAAACTATCACGTTCTCAAACAATTTTGCGTTGGTTTTGTGCAAAATGATATTAGCCATTTTGATATCAAAGTGGTTAGTACGAGTTGTGCGCAATCCTTTCGAATACTTAGTTTTCGAGTCCTTCCTATACATACGTTACGCGCCTGGCAGCGCTCCTACCAAATCGAGAACTACTTTGAATAGTATGAATTACAGTACTATTTGAATAGTAACATCCATTGAACAGCAGCCGTCGCGTTCGCGCTATTAGATGTTATAAAAATTTGAGAATACAAAATCAACAACAGCACTAGGTCCAGAAATGAATCTATGTGTGAGTTGCATTAATTATTTTAGGTACAGTGCTTTGATGCATATGCAGACGATTAGAATAGGAAAATGAGACTTACTTGTAGCATTTTTAGGCTTCACCTCGTTAGTGTATAGTGTCATTCTATGCCTTTTGCTTTAACGAAGTCAATGTTTTCAATAATGTATATCGTAAGCTTATGCGAAGAACTCAGACTAAGACCTCAGTTGTTTATTGCTCTTTTGCTGTGTACAAAAATTCCTTTATGGGTGAAATTAATTGTTCGTCTATAGCGCATTTTTTGCACTGACATTTTTGAGTGTACAAAACAGTAAAATCTCTTTGATTGATAAATTTGCTTCGCTCCTCCACACTTTATGGCTTGCATTGGAAACCATCCAAAACATTTTCGAATCCTTTAATAGACTTCCGTAAATTCTGTCCAATTCTATTTGAATTCCAGATCTTGCTGCAAAATCAAATCCTATTCGACTGTAATCCAAACACATACACAAATACAGAAATCAATTTTACGGTAACAGCGTGGAGTTAGATGCAAATAACTGGGATACAATTTCAGACGTTACAAACCACTTTGGCATTTCATTGCCTAGACCTAGAGTGATCCGCAACAAGAAAGTACAAATGATTATTAAACAAACATTTTAAAAATGATTATATGATTATAATGCGGGTATTGAGAAAAGCCTTGCAGATTTATATAATTTCAAGGCACATCTGTTAAATTTTAATAGTGAAGAACTGGGTCCTATCATACAGCCTAGGCTAGTTTAGGACCCTAGTGAACTGAAATATTCTAATTGTGTCCAATAAATAGTTTTTTTATTCACTTAATAACACCGATATAAAGTCATACGGCGCATAATCCTACGTTATATATACATTACTTATATAAATCATTTAAATCAAATGCAAAATAAGATTGACGAAGAAAACGAATAGGTACTTACAAAAATAGATATTAAGTGATTTCTAGTAAGTAATAAATCAGTGGTGCCAGGTTTCTTATTGATGATAAAAGTAAGTATTACTTATTAAAGTTGGTAGATATTCTTTTCATTTGTATTCAATCTTACTTATGTATGGCTTTCCATTGATAGCTGAAATTCAATTTGATTTAATTACATCTACTTTTTTACCGATTTTCTAAAAAAGGTGTCTTTCTATGTTCAACTATTATCACAGAATTACTATGTATAGTAATATAATAACGTAATGTTATGTATTTTTTTAAGTAAAGTCGTCGATTTCTCCGACAATAACGGACAGATTTAAAACTATAAAATACAATTTACAATAATATAATAGGTAAAAATACATAGCTGGTGGTGGTCCTATTATATTATTTTCCCGTTTTTTATATTAGTAGGATAAATGCCTAGTACAGTATTTATCCTAATTATATTAAAAAAAAACTGTATCTAATTATGGTACTTATTCAAAATCAGATTTTCGTTTTCTAAAAACCATCAAATCATATTCAGTAATATTTTTACTATTATAACACAACAAAAATTAATACATATACTAAAAAACATCATCATCATCATCAGCCTATGTTAGTCCACTGTTGGACATAGGCCTCCCCTTATGAGCGCCATAGCGCCCTGTCTTCGGCTTGTCGCATCCAGCATCTGCCAGCAGTCTTTCGCAGATCGTCATCCCACCTGGCCGGAGGGCGTCCTACACTACGTTTACCGAGTCGCGGTCTCCACTCAAGAACACGTTTATCCCAGCGGTTATCGGTTCTTCGCGATTTCTTACTAAAAAACAAGTAGAGGTAACTTAATTTATTATCCGACTGCGCAAGAAGGAGGGTAATGTTGATGAGCCTGGTAGAGCAACAGTAGCATAGCGCGTCCCGAGTCTAAATTCTCCAAGTCGGTCTTATTGAAGTTGTCTATGCAAAATTAGTCGCACAGCTGTGCTCCGAGGCATTGCTCGTTATTTGTATTTACTAACAGTAATGGTACTTGCATTTCTATTAGCAAAACTAACCTGAAAGCACAGCAATGCATTAATTAAAATTGATAAATTTCCGTTATGAAATCATGAGTATGGTTGTGCTTAGGAAATTATTGTTTAATTATTATGTAATATCTGAAAAGTAGATAGTTATATATTTGTTCAAAATAA
Source organism: Eupithecia pulchellata (assembly GCA_963931895.1). Lineage (NCBI taxonomy): Eukaryota > Metazoa > Arthropoda > Insecta > Lepidoptera > Geometridae > Eupithecia > Eupithecia pulchellata. The sequence continues at coordinate 5,795,146 of OZ007528.1, read as the reverse complement.
TTAATTCTCAGTGGCTCATCACCAATTGTATAATGTAAACGAGCCCGCACGGGTCATCTGTGAGTTAAGCGCATTAATGTCTATGGCCATAATTTTGTTGCCATGGTTTTATGTATTTCTTAAGATTTTTTAATTTACGCGATAGGCCTAACTTTTGGAAGATAAATTTAACTTTTGGAAGCGATTCGTTACTGTCTTATGATAAGTAAAAAGTAGGTTATTAAATTTGCGAGAAATTTAAGTTATACGATATAATTTACAGCTGATTATTAATGGTGAGTATGTGGTGCAGCGCATCAGCATTGCCATACAGCGAGGCAATGCAGCCAGAATCTTGAGGAAGCCTCCGACTGGTATTAATATGGGTCAGTGGAGCTATCGTTTGCAACAGTCTGCATTTACCTCAATTGTCCAATAGTAGTTGAATAGTAGTTTTAGTTTGTTTGGAAGATAAATATAACTTGTGAAAGCGATTCGGTACTGTCTTATGTTTAGCAAAAAGTAGGTTATTGGATTCGCGGGAAATGTTAGTCATACGAAAATATTGACTGCTGATTATAAGTTTGGCTATCTGCCAACTAATAAGAAAACGAAACCCTTATTTCCCGTGACTTTTCAAGGCAACAAGAAAATGTTTTTCCTTTCTCGTGACCTGGCAATTCTCGGAATTATTTCTCTAATCTTGAGGTGTCGATAGATGAAAGGCGTTTGAAGTAGAGAAAATTCAATTCCACTCCGAAGTCTCCAATATCGACTTATAAACTTAAGGGGCCTTATTACAGGGGGCGATTCGAGCGATTCACGTTATTAAGTTTTGGTATAAGTGAATCAACGAACAGTGTGGACTATTTTTATACCCACTACCGCTTATGGCTAAGGAGTGCTTGGAAAAATAAAAAACTATAACTACACGTGGTTACTATAAACCCTGAATAATTTTGTGGCTTTCTTTACCTTTATAAAACAATATCTGAGCTGTGAGAGTCTGGCGTAGCGCATCAGCATTGTAAACAGTGAGGTAATCCAGCTATCATCTTGGGGACGCCTTCCTTGGACTTGTATAAATGGATCAGTTGAGTTATTTTTTGCAACAGTGAGCAGTTAGCTCAATTGTTTCAATTCTAAATAGTAGTTTAAATTGGTTTCTGTTATTAAATTGTAATTTTCTTTGTTAATATTATAATTTTTTAGTAAAATGTTTCGTAACATTCTTTCGACAATACGATAAAGTTATAAAAACGCAAGCTCAGACAGTTTCGCGAGACGGCGCGGCTCCGCGTGAAAATTGTGCGTACTCGAACATATCTGCCTAATAGAATCAGCATTCGGCCGGATCGATGTGTAAGCACTTAGCTGGAACACGGCTGCCTGTGGCAGTTTCGTCGGGACAGCCTTTTGAAAAGATGAGAAATAGTTATTTTCTCGTCGTGGACTCCCCAAGACGATTAATCATCCTTACTCCGCGGGTGGCACGGATTGACCTACGTACAACTAACGTCACTTGAGGAGTTTGCTATTGTTTCTTTCTTTTAAGCGTTGGTTTGTTCAGAAACAGTGATTTTATAGTTAGCCCTACTATGTTATTATGGCCTTTATTTAGAAGTTACTTGTAAGTATACGAATTGAAGCCTCCCAAAGCGGAGTAAAAAGTTAATGTCGGCTGTACAAAACCAAATAGTCCTATTCTTAAATATTTTTTTTTTCAATAAAGTCAGCTCTCGTTTAGTGAATGCGATAAAATAATCTTGATTGGCAGTCTTATCTTCATAATCGTTCATTCCATTATTGTAAACTTTATTTATTTATTTCTTTAAGGGAAAACATCAGTAAACATAAATAGTCAAAATATACACATTTTTGCACAGAAGTGGCCATTCGGTAAACGTCCTAGAAATAAATACACATTAAGAATAACAAGAAATCAGTTTTTAGCATATTTCTTAGAATAATTAGCGATCATACATAAATAAAATATGTACCTACATACAAAAGCCAGCTGTAAGTATAGTATAATAATGTCTAAATTCATTTATTCCTGTGTGAGTAAATCCTCTATCATCAGTTACTATACTCGTAAATAGATACTTAGTGCCATATCCAATAATGTTGTTGGTAATAGGAATAAATCGCTGGCTTGTTCGATGACACTGAGTGACATTCCGGCCGTGGGGAAATACAATCCATCACCGAAATGCTTTTCGCGGCCATTAGTTACAATTTCTTTGGTTTGGTGAGTTTAAATGTCCCTGGTGGTAATGTATTACTTTATTGAGTTCTTGACAAAAGTCATTTATAGGAAAATTTATACTGAAATCTGAGGCCAAAAGCAAAAATGTTATCTCTGTTTTCATTTAAAGCAACAAATTGTAGATAAGTACAAAAATATTTATAAAGAGGTTGGGGCGGTGAAACGCTTGAAATATTGAGGATGTCTGCCAAATTTATAGGCATAATTTGTTGTAGGTATGAGGAGCTCAATTTCTTACAGTGATTTTTTGCCTAAAAGTGGGGAACGCCAGAACCTCGAGCAAAACTTTTCCACTGTTCACTTGTTAACGTTACGAGTCAGCTTTTGAGAATATTTTATTTCCTTCGGAAAATACAGAGGCCTTTTATGAATCGCTTCATAAAATTTAAAAGATAAGAATGGTGCAGATGTAACATTTTTCTTCGATCCTGGATGCCATCTACAGATCGTAAAAATTATATGAAAGCAAATTCTATCACGCGTCGTAAATGGTGAACCATAAAATCGCTGGTATGTACGTTGGCACCTACGGGCAACAGCTGATGAGAGCGATTATGTTTATGACACGCATTCCACCAGCCAGCACCCCCCGCACCCCTAGCACCCCCAACCTCCCAATAGGTACCCAGATGTATCATTTTTATAGCGGTGGCGCTAGCCAAAGTGAATTTGCAGGCTGAGATAACTCGGACGTGTAAGTCATTTACATTTGATGTGACATCTGTACCGAACAACTGTTGCGGGATAATTTGGACCGATCGCAAAGTTTTACGTTCACATCCGTGATTAGAAGCTACGTAACGTAACTTGTTTCGGCAACTTTCAGTCCCAGAGCGTTAAAATGCCCTTTGAATTAAGGATTTAAGTTAGGCTACCGTGAATAATTTAAATTAACAAGTCAACGTATTTGTAGGAATATAATGAAATAATTTCCCAGAGATCAGTTTTGCTTCGTTAAAGCAAACAACGAGTAAGCAAACGTTCGTTATTCGATCGTTCTAGGTAACAACTGGTTTTTTTGCGTCAACTTCAGAAGGTCAATACATTTCAAACCAGTTAGCTATCGGTTACAGGTCTGCTTGTGAAAGCATTTTTAATTATCGGCAAAACGTTCAGCTATTACATTCCTATCCTTGCTGAATTGAAACCGATCTATTTGATCGGAATTAATTTTACCTGTTCTGGGAGTATTGAAATTGCTGTTTAAATAAAGACCACTGTTAGTCAGCTCTAAAATTGTAGTGTGTTTTGTACCAGATTGCATTAGTCAAACATCTTTCTTCATCAACATCAACAACATCAACAGCCTATAATAGTCCACTGCTGGACTTAGGCCTCCCTTAATGAGCACCATAGATGGCATTATCATTTGGGGGTTATTGCCCATAATCCCCACGCTGGGCATGCGGGTTGGGGATCGTAGTTTGGTGAAGTTGTTTTGCAGAGGGCGCTGCTGCCCGCCATCCGGTGTGTCTCCTTAGTCGCCTCTCTCTTACGACACCCACGGGAAGAGTTGGGGTGGTGAAATTCTATGCCGGCACCACATGGCGGAGGTATAGTGGTAAGTATCCCCGCCTGTCTTTCTTCATATGCTGCCAGAAAACATGACTTTACAATAATACAACCGACTGCCAACACAAAAAATACGCTCAAACAGAAAATATGACTGCCGTGATTGCGTATACCAGTCAATTCTCTTTTTTTTTTAATGTGAAGCATGTTATAAGCCCGTGCTTCAAGTATCGCAGTCAGAATATGCTTACCGATAACTTAGAACGCTGATTGTACAAAATAGGTATTACATTTTGACTAAAGCTTTATGAATAAGAATGAAGTCGTTTGCCTATTCCGTGTAGGTTAGTGTAACAAGATAAATTTCCTCTGGGCTGAAGTTTCAAATAACATCCACTTAATTAAAGTTAATCTGGAATGGTGTTGCGAGCAACGACACGATTCCATTAGCAAGCTACACTGACTTTACTACATATATCTAGGTCGTGTTATTGAAGTTGAACTGTTTACTATGCTTGTGGCAATTAAAATTTAAAGGACCGTTTTCGTTAATTGCTCATTGATGAATTTATCAGAGATGTTGAAAAGTGGTCGTTATAATTAATAATATGCCGTTGTAGGTATGTATCTTTATAATTTAGGCAGATACTTGATCGTGTTTTCACGGAAATGTTTTACTTCTAGTTAAAGGCTTTCGTGTAGCAACAAATTATCAAATATATTAGTGAGTTAAAGAGAATTCAATTTTACGTGTAAAAGTTGAACAAAGAATTTTATCAGGCTCACGGTAAAAATACAACGTTCTAATTAGTAATAAATAAATCGGCCTTTGGAGCCTTCATTATTGTGCCCTTGGAAACACAAAGAACAAAATTTTGAATATAATCCGATTTGGTCTTTAAACCTAACCATTAACATTTGAACCGTGTGGTGCCGGCGTAGAATGAACCGTGTGGTGCCGGCGTAGAATTTCACCACCCCAACTCTTCCCGTGGGTGTCGTAAGAGGCGACTAAGGGAAACACACACCGGGGGGCGGGCAGCAGCGCCCTCTGCAGAACAATCTCACTGGACTGCGATCCCCAACCCGCATGCCCAGCGTGGGGATTATGGGCAATATCCCCCTTATGATAAAACCAGCCATAAAATGGCCCCCAGTTCCCGGCCGCCTCGCTATTCCTGGCCATGGTAGCGGCCATGGTAACGGCGGGGCAGGGGGTGCGAAGAATCTCCGGGCTACCCCAGGCTACCATCCACCACACAAACTGACCCTGGCAACGTTTAACGGACGCACTTTGAGGCTTGATCACCATCTAGCGCAGTTGGAAGTGGAGTTAGAGAACATTAAATGGCATGTTCTAGGGTTATGTGAAGTCCGTAGAGAGGGGGAGGACACCGTAACCCTAGACTCGGGCCATCTTCTCTACTTTCGCGAGGGTGATAAAACATCCCAGGGTGGCGTAGGTTTCCTCGTCAATAAGGCCCTCTCTAACAACGTTGAAGAAATCTCCAGTGTGTCGACCAGGGTAGCGTACCTGATCCTTCGGCTGTCTAAGCGCTACAGCTTGAAGGTCATTCAGGTTTACGCACCGACCTCGGCACACTCGGATGATGAAGTGGAGGATATGTACGAAGACATATCCAAAGCCTTACATCACACCACCAAGGCTCACTTCAACGTTGTTATGGGGGACTTTAACGGCAAGGTGGGAACCCAGAATGGCAACAAATCCCGAATAGGCCCGCATGGTTTTGGTGTTCGAAATCACAGGGGACAAATGCTTGTCAACTTCCTTGAGAAGGAGGGGCTGTTCTTAATGAACTCTTTCTTTAAGAAACAGCCCCAAAGGAAGTGGACATGGCGGAGTCCCGATTCTGTGACTAAAAATGAGATCGACTTCATCATGACGGATAGCAAGCATATATTCAGAGATGTCTCAGTGATCAACAGGTTCAATACCGGATCTGATCACCGACTCCTTCGAGGCTCTCTGAATATAAATTTGAAGCTTGAAAGAAACCGTCTGATGAAGTCCACGCTCCGACCGAACCCATTAAGAATCCTGGCGGGCACCGAGAAGTTTCAGCAGCTTCTCGGGAATAGATTCGCTGCCTTGGAACCCACTGATGACGCTGACGAGACCCTACACAATCTGGTCGAAACTTTGAGGGACGAGGGCATCAAGTTTTGCAAAAAGCAGCGTACTGGTAAGAAGTCCAAACTCTCGGATGAGACTCTTGGGCTGATGACAAAAAGACGGGAAACCACCCAAGCGACTTCGTCAGAAAGGTCAGACCTGAACAAGCGAATTGCGAAGATGGTACGGCGCGACCTTCGGAGCTCCAATACACGCCTCATTGAAGAGGCGATAGAGCGAAACCGAGGGTCCAAAGTATTCACTCAGCAGCTTGGCAGGAGCCACCTGTCGAAGCTTACAACGCACGACGGAAGGACCGTATTGTCGAAGCCGGAGATATCGGCCGAGATAGAGGACTTTTATGGCCGTTTATACGCTGCTCATGCTCCCCGTTCCCAACGAGACTGCCACGATTCTAGAGCCACCTTGATACGCCACTATACCGACGAACTGCCAGACATCAGTCTAGACGAGATTGTGTTAGCTCTGAGGCAGCTTAAAAATGGAAAAGCCCCCGGTGAGGACGGAATAACATCAGAGCTTTTAAAAGCTGGAGGATACCCTGTTATACAGGAGTTACAGAGCCTCTTCAACGCCGTCCTTCACAGTGGGAGAACTCCAAAGGCGTGGAGTGGGAGTTTGGTGGTGCTCTTTTTTAAGAAGGGAGATAAAACCCTCCTTAAAAATTATAGACCCATCTCGCTCCTAAGTCACGTCTATAAGCTATTCTCACGAGTTATATCGAACCGTCTCGCTAGGAGACTCGACGAGTTTCAGCCACCGGAGCAGGCTGGGTTTCGCGGAGGATATGGTACCATAGACCACATTCACACAGTGAGGCAGATTATACAGAAGTCCGAAGAGTATAATCAGCCCCTGTGTCTGGCCTTTGTGGACTATGAGAAGGCCTTTGACTCCGTTGAAACCTGGGCTGTTCTACAATCCTTACAGCGATGCCAAGTAGACTATCGTTATATCGAGGTGCTGAGATGTCTTTACGAAGCCGCTACGATGAGTGTCCGAGTACAGGACCAGCAGACTAAACCGATCCAACTGCGCAGAGGAGTGAGGCAGGGGGATGTTATATCCCCGAAACTGTTCACGAGCGCGTTGGAAGATATGTTTAAGACGCTGGACTGGAAAGACAAGGGCATCAACATAAACGGCGAGTACATCTCACACCTGCGATTCGCTGATGACATAGTCTTAATGGCGGAGTCGCTAGAGGAGCTGAACCGGATGCTGGACAGTCTAGCTTCAGCCTCCCGATGTATCGGTCTTGGCATGAATTTGGATAAAACCAAAATCATGATCAATGGCCACATTGATCCAAGACCGGTGATCGTACATGGCCACCTTCTCGAAATTGTTTCTGAGTACACTTACCTCGGGCAGATTTTGCAGTTGGGTAAAAACAATTTCGAGAAGGAAGCCAAGAGGAGGATCCAGCTAGGCTGGGCAGCGTTCGGAAAACTACGTCGAGTCTTCTCGTCATCCATACCGCAATGTTTAAAAACGAAAGTTTTTAATCAGTGCGTCCTACCAGTCATGACCTACGGAGCTGAGACGTGGACACTCACGATAGGGTTGGTCCACCAGTTCAAAGTCGCTCAGCGAGCTATGGAAAGAGCTATGCTCGGAGTTTCTCTGAAGGATAGGATTCGTAACGTATTGATCCGACAGAGAACTAAAGTCATCGACATAGCTCAGAGAATTAGCAAACTGAAGTGGCAGTGGGCCGGCCATATATCGCGAAGAACCGATAACCGCTGGGGTAAACGTGTTCTTGAGTGGAGACCGCGACTCGGTAAACGTAGTGTAGGACGCCCTCCGGCCAGGTGGGATGACGATCTGCGAAAGACTGCTGGCAGATGCTGGATGCGACAAGCCGAAGACAGGGCGCTATGGCGCTCATTAGGGGAGGCCTATGTCCAACAGTGGACTGACATAGGCTGATGATGATGATTAACATTTGATAGAAAAAATGTTTATGCTACGAGCATAGCTACGAAATTGAGTCAGTCCAAAAGTATATACGAAAATAAAAAAATTATTAGAAATATTTATTATTACTTATTATCTTTTCTCCACCCTCTTTTAACAACACTTTACAACCGGGATATCATCGGAAGCATCCTACGTTTTTTTATTCATTAATTTAGATATAAGAAGTAACATAGCACCCCCTCTCTACTTGGTTGGGGCAGGCCTAATCAGTTGCTTTGCACTCAATCCCTAATATTGAGTATCGACCTCAAATTCCCCTTTGGTAGAGTCACAAACTGTTGCCAACAATCACTGCAGCATTCCACTTGTCTGCTGTCTGTAGAGTATCGAAATACAAGCAATAACCATAAATCTACTGAACCATCGGTCAATGCAAGGTGTAGATGATCTCACACTTACTGAATCTCTATCAATCTATCTCTGTCTTACACGAACAATTGGATGCTATTCTAGTATATATATGTATAGCAGATTTCAGTGCGACACATTGTTTACAATTCACAGTCTATGTGTGTGTGTGTGTGTGTGTTTGAAGTATCTATTATACTTACTACTGCTCATATTTTTCACTTTAAAGCTTTAAATATTAACCCTCTAAGTTTTCTTTGGTATGAGTTTCTGGGTGCTTAAATCTTAACTATAACTTTCAAATACAAGTATTTCATCTCTTGTTTCCAAGAGTACCTAAAACATGCAATAAAACTAACCAGCCGGCAATAACAGCAACCTCACACGAGCACCTCAATGGGTTGAATCGAACCGTTTCCTTTTCGTAGGTACCTATCAAGCCATAACCACCGACACGGCTTCCAAGTGTCCTAACGACCATTATCGCCTTTCAAGAGCAACTAACTGCTAAACACGCCCATAGAGCTACTGAAAACTCATAAAAGAAAATTGAGCGATTCGTGAAAAACTTATCACGCTTGCTTATTCCAACTGCGACAACGGCGGCAACTTTAATTTATACCCGCGATAAAACCACTCAGCTTTTTAATAAACACGCATGAATTACTTTCTACGGCGAGATCCTGAATAAATAAATGAGGACCGTCCCACATCGTTCGTTCCTCCATTCCCTTTGTGCTCTCATACTTCCTGGCATGTGTAATGGGATACCCTACCAAAATGGCGGTAAAGAACCCTTGTGCTAAATAAAAATCAAAACAATGAGCATAGGTTAAAGACTTGTCCGGACAAGGTCAGCCATTTGTGGTCACGACGTTCAGAAGCACGTGTTTTATTAAGACTGTTAGAACTCAGACGGCGCTGTTATGTTATGATATCCAACGGGTTATAAAATAAAATGGTACGCTTAGTTTACGATGTAAGATAAAGACGATGTTTTATTTGAAGAATAAAGAATTTGGTTTCAATGCAAACCGAATAAAAGTCTAATGTTGGCATTAGGTAGATAAATTATCTACAGTCAGCACAAATTCTTTAAAGATAACCTTAACTGCTCCTAAGAAATTGAAGAACAATAATCGATGATTCAACTAGGTTAGTTTTCGAGACTCTTTGATGTAGGGGTCAAGTTAAATATAAGTTTAAGTTCCCTTTTTGTACTCACGGACTACATGACCCACCGTTAGAGTAAGTAAGTGTGAGTAACTCAAGTTTCTTTTATTTTCACTATTATTCCTATTTTTGGTCACTTCAGGGCATGCACCCTGTAGTGACCAAAAATAACGGACAAGAAAACCCGTCAAAAAATCATCTCCCTAAACTAAGAATTAAGGTATCTTGTTTTGTATACTTGATTTTTCTTGTTGTCGACTGTATCGAACATAACTTTTAAATTTCAATCTAGTTTAGACTTTATGCCGTCTAGATAGCTTTGTTCACTATTAAGTTGAAACAATGGAAAATAATGTTATCTATTTTCTAGAATGGGCAAAACGTTAATAATATCGTACAGCAATTCAAGTTTTTATCTTGGAACATACTATGGATGAATAAAACATATCGCACTGTCTCAAATATCTTGTAGAAGAACGAACGTGGAAAATCAATATATAACAAATCTTGAAACCATAAATTTATAAAACACAAATCAGAAACCATTCAGAATCCTTGCTTCTAATAGTCTGTGCTATTGGAAAAAAGGATTCTAATAGATAGTAGATAATCACACTCTCCTAACAGCACAGTAAATACAATTTCAAAAAGCCATTAGTATATCTTCGGATTAATTCCAACTTATTTTATTTTACTATCGAACGGACTTTCTATAGCTACATTTTGATATAGGAGTCAGCAAAGAAATCATTAATCCTCAGAATATTCTGTAATATTAGTCATTCCAGCGCGGAAGTACAGACAGCGACATCCGTGATTGCAGCGGTCCGTGTTTGTCAATGCACCTCTTTAGATATAATATTGTCTCCGCTCCAATAGATTGCGCACATGTTGTTGCTACTGTATAGTGTGATATATGTAACAAAAGGAAAATAAATTCATTTGAACCCAGAAACACCATACGCAGATACATTAATATATAATATTAAGACTATACAAAAATTCAACACGATCTGCGTGCAAGTTTTTGCGTAAATATAGAAATTATACAGATATTAGCACAAACACTAGATAAGAGAACAGAGAATAGTACCTATTTATAAGATAACTGGTACCTCATTCCTCATCACGGTGTCTGGTAGAGATCACTCTTGAGCGATAAGACCTTCAATTGTCACATCTCCTGTCATTTTAATTGTTAGGTTTAAATTAACAATCAAGAGTTTTCTATCTGTCTATCTCTTAGCTGCACAAAAAAAAAAACTGAAAAAAAATAGTGCTTCAGGATCCAAAAACGAATAATGCTGAAACAGGCACCGTCTCAGCATTATGTAGCTTCAAGACGAAGCTAGTAGCGGTGCTGATTTTCAGATATAGCTGCAAGCAGCTTCGCTAGCGTTCATTCGGGATAAAAAGTAGCCTATACAAAAACTCAATCCAATCTGCGTGCAAGTATTTGCGTAAAGAGATAAAATCATCAAAACATGTATACTAACAAAATTCTAATAAACAATACAACTGCTAATAGTGTGATGTATAAATTGTTACGATGTGATTTACCAAGGACATCATCAATCCAGGCAATTAAGTTTACAAAAACCTTTCATGATACAAATAACCTCGAAATTAGAAACTTCATCATTTAAATTCAGCATGTACGCAGCGCCTCACCGCAAAACCCAGCTATATAATGAAAAACAAACGACATGTTACTATGTCTATGGAATGTAGTCAGCACGCCCTTGATACTCTTCAAAGGCTGGGTCAACGGAGACATTCTTACCCCAGCTTTACTACGAAGGGCAATATCCCTTCGTACGAGTACCTAAAGCTGGGAAAACAGTGGATAACTTCGTCAGCAGCCGAGTTGACAGTGAGCTTTATGAATGTGTTCATCGAGTGCTGACCTGTAAGGATATTGACCGGAGCGCAAGTGAACATCGACCATTATTTCACTCAAACGATAAGCTTTCCCTTTGATTAGGAATAACTTTGATGAAATCCGCCTTGAGCGTGTGTTTTAACAACTCCATTTGTTAAAGTTAAGTTAACCTTTCGTAATCCATTAACTCGTTACATTTAAGGCATAATAAACATGCCCCTGTTGTAAAAGTTGCTAACCTTTAATCTGTTTGGGAATAAAATGTTGTTTCTCAGACCGCGCAAATGCTAACGACTTCCGATTCAACATCTCTGTAATCGTATAAGTTTATGTTCTTAAATATTTTGCTCTTCGAGAAATTCGTATACAGTTGCTTTTGGAAGTTTGTATTGAACAAAATGAGATTACAGCCTATTGTTTTCCTGTTCAATTTAACGAACGAGGTGACAGAAAGCGGTATCGAACATGCCAGGATACTTTTAAAACAAAATTTTATATTTCTCTTTGAATGGAAATCATATTTACGGATAGAGTGTAAATATATCACACACCTCAGTGAATCATGTAGGCTGCGATAAAAATCAGCAACCGTGTATACGTTTACGCACCAACAAGATTTACATAAGCGGGTCGTGTCTAGCGAAAGACTGACTTACGGGCTTTTTATTTATGCCTCATATTCCTCAAATTATGTGCTTCGATAACATTTGATTCGAAATCACAATGTATAAATATTGTCTTCTTTATTCACGGTTGACAATTCCTAAAATAACTCTAATATTTATTTTTGACGTAAAAGCTTTCAGTTTACCCGTGCATTTCTAATGAAAACACTCCGTAATTATATTTGTAAATCAAAACCCTTTTCAAACATTATGAAGCTCAATTCAAATAGGTAAATTAGCAATGATAAATGCGATTAAACTGACCCCGGCTAGCGTACGGCGGCTTTATTAGGGATTATGTTACCCAAAAAGGACACAAAAACATCCATAATTTAAAAGGTCAACGCTGAACGACAGCACGTCGTGATAATTTCTCTGTAACCCAATTGCGAAAAGGATATCATAAGCATATTTGAGATGTTTCGACAATTCACAGAGGATGGCTGCGGAAAAAAAACAGTTTTTTAGCTGTCACAATCTGACCTCACTTAACCCTTTAGTTCTTTTATATTGGGGAATTTTTAACTGCATCTCTATTTAGAAATTTAAGAAAACAAAATTTCTCTACTAATAATCTACTGCATATCAAATAAATTACTGTACTACAAATTAACTACTTGATTACCTAAACATGTTGTACTAAAATAATTTTAAAATCCATCAAAATCTGATGGCTTTTTTATCTAATTTACAACAGAAATCTATTTGAAACCACAGATATACGCATTTTGAAACAATATTACTCACCATAAAAGAAAAATACTGTTTTGCACACAAATTATTCAATATTACAACGGAATTTCCAAAATTATTTTCTAAAACTGCATAACAAATAATGTATGTATACATTATCAAATTACATTTCACGTATTAATTACTCATGTAGCTAAAATCCCTATCATCCAACTTTATTATGATTAGTAATTAACGGGTATTTATCGCGTTTCTTCTTCCTCCTTTCTTCTTCTTCTTTTCTCGACGATAGTCATCTCGTGACCACGACAGAGTGCAAACCTGTTGAAACGTCGAGAAAAGAAGAAGAAGAAAGGAGGAAGAAGAAACGCGATAAATACCCGTTAATTACTAATCATTATGTGTTCAGATCGCGTAAGTTTCAAAACATTAATCCAACTTTATTTCTTTTTGTTTATCTGTTTTATTGAAAAGTATTTCGGCGGCGCGAATATTTTGTTGCACTCGAAGAACTATTACATTTACTTTTAGTTAAAAGATAGTCATTCAGTAAAACAGTTAAGCTTTAAAGATCTAACAGTATAGTATACTTAATTGATTTATTTGATTAGCAAATTTAGTGTGCAATTCAGTATTTTTGGTGGTAATTTCGAATATTTTGATTGAAAAAAAGTATTAAATACCACCCTTTTATATATCTTGAGAAGGATAAAAGCTAATTATGTAAAAATTTCTCGTAGGTATTCTATTTTTAAAACAAAATGTCTGTTCGCAGTGTACCTATAAATTTCCTAGGGCACTTTGTTGAAAATAAAACAAAGTACGGAAACCGCTTGTCGGAAGAACAAGAAGTTGTAAGACATGTGACATGCGCCGATCCGCAGGGTCTTTGAATTTATAGCTTGTACCCTCCCGCTGAGGGATTAGGTACCGGCTACAACTGGGAATTAACAAGTTTTTATGGCAGTTAATGTGGCTATAGTTTATAAACTAGAATAAAATATACCCATTCTTAAAAGATTTAAGTCGAAGTAATGTTAAACACTGTTTCAAAAGTACATTATTAAGATGATTGAGGTTACTAGGTTGTTGGTAGCGTTAATTTATCTAGACGACCTCTGTGGCGCTTTGGGTAAAGGTCCACCTGCAATCCAGGAGGGGGCGGGTTCGATTCACGCCTCGATAAATGTTTGTACGTACATCTATATAATATTACATGTATATTGTATTAAGTATTTTATAAGTCATCTAGTACTCATAACTTAAGCCCTATTTAGCTACGATGGGTATTGTCCACCATACGAGTATTCATTTATTTATTTTAACTTAGTTTAGTACCTACTCTTCAATGATAAATTCTGATTCATACCAATATGACACAATGTTTCATTGTAAAAATATTTTTTTTAACTCTAATATACAATATTGATGTTCTATCCGGCAAACTAGAGATACTATAATTTGATATAAAAATTATTTTACCTAATGTTACAATGGTTTTCAAAAGTATTTTTTTATATCTTTATCTAAGTTAAAAGAAAATAATTTAAAAGAGTGGGCTCATCGTAAGCATTAAGGTATTTAACATTGTCAATTCAGTATTTTTGGTGGTAATTTCGAATATTTTGATTGAAAAAAAGTATTAAATACCACCCTGAAGAAAAAAATATAAAAGTGGACAAAACCTGTTAAAATAGTTAACTTTTCTCAGAATTTGGAAGACTCTAGTAGACACATAAATTTACTTGGATAACCTTAAAATTGTTAATTTTTGCTCGCTGACATAAAGAATATTTGATCTTTATTAAATAACCAAAAATATAATCCGATTAAGCTATCAATCACGTTGATAGGTTTAAAAGTAGAGGAAAATCCACCCCACCAGTCTACCGCCCTAACAATGCACACCATTGATGTCGTATGTTTGATAGAAAATAAATAATTAAGAAGCTTTTTGCTGGTAAGATGGTTTGTAACTTTTAATTGCGTAGGTCTTAATTTTTTTCTATGTTTCTTTTTAATTTTTTTTTATATCTGCTCCTTAGTGTGACCTTAGTTTGACCACGATCTATCTATCATTGCGCAGTTAACGGCTTCTTTTAGAGTAAAAGCGAAGACGCTATGATTTTGATTCTGATTTTTTTTTCTAATTGGACTTTGAGTCTGGTGGTTATGTCAGTCTAGTATTTTCACTACTTACTGCTCAAAAGTAAATTACATCTAAAGCTAACCTAAATAATTTTATGGCCGCAGTGGTGCGGCTACAATAATTTGGATAACACCATACAATTTTATCAGTAGGTTAAAATGGTACAAATCACAATTTTTATCTGATAGAGTATAGAAGAGTCTACTTCTTGAAGGACGCCACATGTGTCACAATTGGGCGAGATTGTGATTTTCACAATATATACAAATTTATTATGGGGATGTGCCCAGAGCGTAATCTATGAGCTATTACGTTAATGCAAAATTTCGTGCCAGATCACTTTTTATATTAATATTGAATAAAATGCTAACTTTCACTTATTAAAACTTTTTTTCTGAATTTACAAATTATCTCTAAATTTTTCCGCATAATATTAATTTCTGACACAGTTTCAAAAGCTTCCTCAGATAATTTGTCTACTCATTCATTTTATTTATCTTAGGAAACGGTGTGTCTTTGAGGTAACAATGGACCACACATGTGTATTCAAGGAAGACTCCAAGACTAGGGTCATTATTCAGATCAGATACAAGTTACCACTAGTGTACATACAATACTCGTATACCTACATATGAAACAGTTGAGCATGCAGACATACAGATGCAAACATCCAGACTGTTGCAAACAACGTAAAGGTAGCTCTGCTGATCCAATCAAATTCCAATCGGAAGCATCCCTAAGACGCTGACTGCATTGGTTGTATAGCAATTCCTATGCGCATTGCCAGACACCTTTTATAACCAGCCAGGGGCAACACGTCGCTTCGACCAGTAGGCCAAGCACGGGGATTGTTCTCTAGGGTAGAATAGACAAGAAATTAATTTCAAATAATTTACGCATTCAATGACAAAGTGACGTAATAAAGAAAGCCCGAGCTTGCCCAACTGATGCTTTGATAAAATGAAATTACTTTTACTGTAGCAAACTAGCTAGTCAACAACGGTAACAAAGTTTCAAAAATAATTGATATTACTCCTCGCTTTGAAGGATGAAGTATCCGTGTCATGGCAACCCGTGGCACAAACCTTGACTTCAGCATCGGTTATTGCTCCGGTGACCAAATGTAAACTAAAGCTGATATTTCCTTCTCCGTAACTTTCAAAAAGTAGAACGTTTATCAATTTATGAAACAAGGTGCGTGTTGACCGATTTCCGAAACAGGACTGGTAAAATCTGTTTGAATTATTAAAACATTTCATGTGCACTGACGCAGACAACGCTCCGAGGGATTGTTTTGATCATGAAATTACTGATATTAAAATGCGAGAGCTTAGAACATTATGACATTTTAATTTTAATGCTTGAATGAAAATAATTCTTCACACATATATAAGAGTTCTATTTTAATATCAGTGTAAAGTACCACATCTATTATGGTGACACTGCAGGCTACTAACCTACACTAATAATTTAATAATAACAATTTATAGTGCTACCCTTTATTCTCCCATTTACAGCTTCGATATAACATTGAAAAACTATATCTTATGTCAGCTATTTTATAAATAGTGGCGTACCCCTACATGACAGCGACGACATTTAAGATAAGGATTCCGGCAAAGCCTCTATATGAATATTGTGAAGTCAGAATATGTCCAAATTGTCTACCGCTCGGCCAAACCGGCCCATTACGTCTCACAAATAGACCATTAGGTCCCAATCCCTTTGCTATTTCAAAAGGATGAAGGGTTAATTTATGAGCACAAAATTTAAATCTACGGCCAACTTGTTTAATAGCAACCTTTGGATTTACTCTGTTGTTAAGCCGTGTTTTGAACCGCCTCTGCAGTTTCATAGTCGGCTTAGTATTTAAGTACTTATAGAGTTTAAAATGTTAGTTATTAAACTTTTCGATGCAACAAAACTAAGAGCTAATTTTCAGAAATGTTCTAGTGTATTTGATAGCCTGGTAAAAAGTCAGTAATGGGATATTAATCAATAAACAAAGTGGAACTAAAAGCGTTCAAAACTTCCATTAAACTAGAAACAACGAGGTCGCGGCGCGGTTCAGCGACTAGTTGGCAGAACGGCTCCCCCGCGTCACTTGTCCACAATTAATAATGGAGGTCTGCAAGTTGAATGCCACATGTTGTTGCATGGGCTCCTCTCGGGTTGCATGTTGAATACAGATGAGCTTATTTATGTAAATTTGCGTCGCCTCAGTGCTGTAGGATGACGCTACGGTTTGAGTAATCCCCGGCAACGCAAGTGATTGATGTCGAAGCCGTTGACATTCCGCTTTGTTGACTACCACGAAACGGACTTGGCTAATCAAACTTCTGCGATTCCGGTCCGGTAGTGTGATTCCGGTTTTGTAGCAAGTGGAGATTTTTATTTTTATAAAAGATTGTCAATATTTGTACTATGATAGCTCTGAACCAGTTAGTAGAACAAAGAATATTTCAAAAACTTCTCTGGGCACTTTGTGATACCTAAATAAGAATATAAACTTGTTTTAGTGACTCTTCAATATTTTTTTTTGTATACTTGCGGCAGAAAATATTATATTTGAGTTTGGTATATGGCCAAAATTTACAAATTCGCTACTTATTTAATAAAACTTTTTCATTGAAAATAAGATTTAAAGATCAACAAGTCTCGGATTTAGAATAAATTTCACGCTAATTTAAAAACGATTTTATTTAAAAGTAACTCTTTCGTGTTGTCTGAAATCGTAAAATGTACCCAACCAGGGGGTAAAAAGCTCATGACTTTATTAATCCTCCTCATGGACATCCTTGCAGTGCTTATTCTAGAGTTTTAATTAGACCTAAGTTGTCAAGTAACGTCTGTTCGGTAAATAATAAAGTTTTAATCCCCTATCACACAGGGAGGATGAAACGAGCATTCCAATTAGTGCAGGATTCTCATTAAGATCCAGATTCTTGGCGCAGACTTTGATATCGGAGCTACGTGATCAAGATTTTGTTCAATTCATTCAAACTTCAATTATTCCAGGAAATGTTGATCCAGCATTCTATAGCAGAGCTTTCACAAATAAAGAAGAAAAATATGTTGATCTCTTGATTCATGAAACTTTCGGAGGTTTTTTGGGCAACCGATAAGATTAAACTTTTGACTCGGTGACGCTAGGTAGCCTGCACTTTAAAAGATTGAGTTTCAAAGTTGATTTCATTTTACTGAGGTTCCAAAACTTTTGGAGTGTGTTAAAATTTTAGGTGGTGAGAAAATAGACAAATTTTGCGTTGTCCAGATGGGAAGGTGGGAACGAGTTCATGAATAACGCAGGAGCGTCGCCGCCTTCGCCGTGTTCGGTCGCAATAACGGAAATTCTTTTTACAGCTCTCGTGATTTGTGGGTTGTATGAGATGCAATGGATTGCTAAATGCTTTTGAAATGGAAATATCTATTTTTGGAGTAGAATAAACGTGTTGGAAACTTACGTTGGAGCAAATGACCGTTCAATTATTGCCTAAAAACGTACAGTGGCATCCCATCCACTTTATAAATTTGTTATGTTTAGATTTTTGTTAAATCTAACTTTATTTAGATAGATTTATCCAGAAACTCAAAACTCTATATTTACGCTAGAATACCATAAGTTCTAGCGAAGAAGACGACAAATTTTCATTGCATCGCGAGGCGCGAGGCAGGTGCGCTCACCGTGAAAGAAGACTTCTCCCCGCTCGTATTTTTATAAGCAAAGTGTATCGTGCATTTCCACGTTTAGCGCGGAATCACGGCTTTCATTTTACAGTCCCACTATAACGCTTAACATATCGGGTTGTCTTTCCACGTCGCAGCGACCTACCTAAACTAATATCATATAGCCGAGCTCAAAGCGGAGGGAAATGTGCGCTACTTACTTGAATATTACATTTTCTAACGTTAGATTACATTTTCATTTTAAATACGCATTAAGAAATCTTGGAAGGTATAACGATGGGCCCGTAACGGCACCGTAGGGCGCAGTACAGTAATAAGTAATAAAGCTGGGTATAATTAAAGCTTACGGTGATCCTTGACACTGCTTCGAAAATGGACATTAGCCGAAGCCTACATTTCAACGGTCGATGGATTATATTAGTCTGAAGCCACGTATCGGTAATTGAACTATTCCTAATCGTCTCACGTATTCGGCAGTGGAACGGTAAACAACTATATTTTCTCTGACAAGGAAAGTTTGTGGACTCAGTGTTCCACGCTCGGAGATTGGTGCTAGCGAGCCCCCATACGAAATGTAGAAATAATAAGCTAGATCACTCTCAGTGAAATGATTTCGATTAATACCCCTATTTTAATTATTGAAAAGTTCACAACCTTTATATTTGAACGTGATTTGATATAACCCAAGTCTGGGGCACTGGAAAACGGTAGTAAGATTAAGTTCACGATCATCTCTGCCATGTCAGAGATAACCAAAACCACAAAAAGCAAAAAAATAATATTGTCCGTCTATCAAGATTACGACGCGACGACGACGTATTAGTCATTTTCTATATAGATAATAAAAAAATCTATCTATTTAATATATTGTATCATGTATATCAGTCATCTAGAACCCATAACACAAGTTCTGCTTAGCTTGGGGCTGCTGTGTGGATTTTCCAGCATATTTACGTATCAACGAAGTCCTCAGCCAAAAAAGTATTCTAGATATTTTAATATAACTACGTCCCAGTGCGGGTAACAATTAAAAGCAAACTCACCAACATCACTGTTTCATTGTATGCCTTTATAAAGGAACGCAAAGGGAGTTTTCACGCGCCGTGTTTTCACTATTTTCTCATTTTAAATTTATTTGCTTTGCGATACTGTGGATTACATTTGTACTTGTTCAACATACCCATTTAGCATCTACATTTTACTAAACACTTAGTAGGTATATTCTTGCTTTGCGTTTTCTAATAAAATGTAATTATTTTGCAGGAAGATTTTATAGGTACCTGTTACTAATTTTACTTGATAACAATAGCTATATTGTATAATGAATAAGGTAAGTAAATCAGTTACCAATCTTTCAAATCCTAACTCTGTTTAGCTTGGGGTGAGATGATACGGCATGAATTGCCCAACATATACATGATCTCGGGCTATATTTGTGTCCCGGTCTTTTGGGAGGCATGCTTGAAGCCGTAGCCAAAAGCACAGAGGCTTTTATGAGACTAATTTTATTGGCAAAGGCTTCACATAGCGGGCATCATCCTTGGTTACAAAATATGATACATATGAAGATGATATACGCCAGCTTTAGAGACTATTGCAAAGAGGAATACATTTTTTTATTGTGTTGGGTGGCTAGATTGTCCAGCATTATTATAATTATAAGTGAAATACTAAAATAATCCACCCATCACAATAAACTTTTAATTATCCTTTGCCTAGGAGGTTCAAGGATTGGAAACACCTAATAACATTTAAATTTCCGTCTCTACTTTGTGGAGGAACATATTGAACATTCAAAACTCATCCGGCCATACGTTATTCGGTTCCCAATTGTCGATTAGGCAAAATCACGGTATCCTAATACCTGCCCTGTAACTTCGCTAATTCGCATGGACACGAGAAAGGGGAATTAACCCACTGTTCTTAATTATATTCTCGCATGCTTTGCTTTCATTTCAAAGGGTCTCTTCACACACATTTTACCCGTTACCCATGTCACTCGCTTGTTGAAGGTTTCCATTTTATTAAAATTTTCAAACACGTTCAATTATTTTTTTCTGCCTCGTTGGTGTTATATTTGTTTTAGGCGTTAGCATAAACTGCAAAACAACCCCGGGAAACATTGGGAAATAAAAAATATCAATGAAAGCTTTGCCCACAGAAGAGGGTCAAAAGTTATGAAAATAAGAGGTTTAATTATTAGGTGGTTTAATTATGGTTTTATTTATTCTACTTCGTAATATTCCGATTGTGAGCCATCAATAATATACAAATAAAAAGTATATTTAATTTAGATATTACTTATTTTAAAACTAACCTTTTATGTTATTTTCCGTAACATACAATAAAAAAACACACGTTATAAAAAGATTTCATAAAATCTAAAAATAAACCAGGAATTTTCAATTCCGAGTTCGTTTGACACGAGCCAATTCCGTAAAGTAAAAGTAAAGCTGTCACTCAAATGACTACGTAACACATTCCGGGTGCTGTATAAGACCTTAAAATGGCTTGTCTCTCTTCGTAATTTCACTCATACGACACCTTGGAAGTTGCTGTTACATCGTGCACACGAATATTCTCAGGTACCTATTCACCCTGATTTGTAGCTTCAGGAAACGAGCTGAGGATCACAAAGCTATACCTTGTAACGAGCTAAGAATTGCAGCTTTTAAATCGCGATTCTTGGTTGTATAGCTTATTTTGAACTTCACAAATAATAGGTATTCCAGCTTGAAAATAGTTATTATATTTTTCGTCGTTATAAATTCAATAAAGATACTTTGAATTGGATGTGCCGTAAGGTAAATAAAAGGCCATAAGAATTTATTAGTACCGATTCAGGAATATACATAAATTCTTTCAAACAAAACTTAGGTAGACCACTCAAACTTGGCGGTGGTTCGAAAATTTCGAATGTGAAAACAATTTTTGGCAAACAAATACTTCTAAAAATGTTATGCCTAAACAAGTGAATATTATTTGCTTTATTCAGTTCAGCATTTCAGTAGCAGCAAGGCGTTGTTTTGCGCAGCAAGCGTGTCGTTTAGACCTAAATTTATTTGCTCTAATAAATAACAGCAAGGCTCGCTCAACCTTGTTAAATATACAACGTTCGCACCAAATTTTTCATTCAAGTACACATCTCAGACCCTCGAGATATCTTAAACAATAGGAGGGAGATTCTATAGAGATGGGTATCCGTATCCGATAACTCTAGTTACCATTATTGTCAAGTGATTCAAAATCAAATTACCTGACCTAAGTTTTACAACGTTTTTGGTAGTATTTATCAATTTAATTATTTTCCAAAAGCCTATTAAATACAACAAGAAGTCATGTGCGAGTGTAACTCGCGCTCCGAGGGTTTTGAACTGTTGTCGATTATGTATAGTACCAGTAACTTCGAAAAATGTGAAGAAGATGATAGATACATTTTTGATAAATATTTTTAAAATATTTCGAAGAGTTTAATTAACCTACTGAAATTTTGAAACCGATACCTTTCACGTGACACCCATCTCGGTGGGTTACCCCTTTTGAAAATTATTGCCCTCTTTATGACCATTTTTGTAAAAGTATTCTATTTTACAGACTTCTCCATAATTTTCCGTTAAAATATAGAACCATATCTATAAACGTCTAGTACGTTGGATCGCTCTGTAATTATTGGAGATAGTGAGGGAAGGGGGGGGGGAGGGTTTTTGGGATCTTCAACCCTTTCATATGATACTATATTTGACTTTGCAGTTATTACATATTGATGGCAAATTTGTACCGGAATTCTAATCTTCCATTGTTTTCTTTAAATCTGCATATAATGCGCAAATGTGTTATCATTTTCTAATTTCAAATTTTTTATCTGCAGAATTGCTGAGATATTTAACATTAAATACAGGGCGCGAAAAAACGAGCCCGAAGGTTTTGAAACCGACCTCAAAATCCTAAAAACAACTTTAGTGATGCTAGGAGGTTCAATGATAAATTAGGAAAAGTAGGTATATTTTTTCGTTTTGCTCAAGTAATTTGCCGGCTACAGAAAAAGTTCCCCCCTGAAACTGCCTCACATCCCTAAACTTCTAAGTCCTAACAATGTAGCCACGGTGCAGCTATTTAATTGAAACCGCAACCATGTATCAAGCCGTCGTAAGATCTCGCATTTCACTGTGCTCTTACCGAAACGGCGACGAAGACAAATACCCCTTTCGCGTGTGAATGAACGTAATTAGACAAACGTTAATATGAATGTGATCATCTTTATGAGTAATTAAATTGAATTATATATGTTGTTATTTATAAATTTAACAAAAGTTTTGTTTTGCAAAGAAAATAACAACATCTATCGTTGGTAAATTGAAATCAAAAAGTATGTACTTTATTTGTTTTAATAATAACCACCAAAAGATTATTTATTAGACTCAAGCATCTGAGTTCTTTTTTATCTTTAAACGTTTATAAGATTTGTTTGGTAAGTACTTTCGCAACATATGAACCCCAATGGGGAATTCAAAAGAAATTATGTACAATGACATCCAAAGAAAATCCAACCTATTTTATCGAAAGCCTTTTCTTTAATATTCTTTGTGCTCGGTAGTTATGGGATGTTCCCTGAACCTACTTCTACATTATCCAAGCCATATAATAGACTCTTTAAATGAATGGAACTAGGATCTGAAGCTTTTGGTTAGAAAATGTAATGACTTGGTTGAGGATAGAATGCTGTTCTATTATTCTAAAAAGATCTTAAAGATATTATTAAAAAAATTAGTATTTTATCATTTATGAAAACTTTTAAGGTATAAATGAAGGTTCAAATACCTGCCAGAGTCTACCCAACACATATTTTTATTTATTTTATTTGTAAAATGGTGATCGTATTAATATTTTATTACGTTTAATCAGTCATTTAGTACCCATAAGACAAGCTCTGCTTAGCTTCGGGCTAGATGATGCTGCGTGGATTGTCCGGCATTATTTATTTATTAAAAGAACATCCGCATTAAACCAGAATTAGGGGTTAAATAAATGTAATTTAAATGCATTTGCTTGTGTTTTGCCTTAAACCTGTTATTTCAAATGAAATATTCTCTAACGAATAATTCCTTTAGAGATCGAGAAAAAAGTGGCACTCTGTCGATGAGAGTAATGTTACTGACAAGAACCTCCGGTAAACAATCAAAATAGGAACAAGTCTAAATTATAGCACATTTTCAATCAGCACATTTGAAATGGCCATATATTGAGAGTAAGCCAGGACATGGCAAGCGAGGTTATCCGGCGATATATCTCGCTATATCCTCGAAACGTGGACGCACTAGCTCATTCTACGTAAAGCTCTATGCACATGCTGCCTTACTGCTTAAGTGCCTACTTCGTTAGCTAGTCGCAGCGGTTTCTTTGTTATTTTATAAATTTGAAAATTTTGTGCTAATGGGTCACCTTATTCTACTGCTCATTTCTACAACAGACTTCATTATATTGAGATGTCAAAGGAAAAAAAACTTGAATATACTATTCAGAACTCAGATTTCAGACTGTAAGAGCTAATACACATACGACGACGTTGGCGTTTCGTTTGTCGCGATTGAATAGAAGCTAAAATTTCAGTGCGTGCGGACATCCGCACGCACTGAAATTTTAGCTTCTAGTGCTTGAACCGATACATATAGGACCTGACGATTGTTTAAACACAGTTACCAAATCGCACGCTTAAAAACGCCTAATGTAAAGTACAAAGTCTATGCCAAGCTATATTCCACCAAGCCATAACTAAACTTGAACAGCATTTGTTTATATTGCACTAGTTAAATAACTAGGCAAACAGCTGCTTGCATCGTGGTAATACCAGCAAACGACATGGCTCATGCAAGCCTCTGGCCATCGAATAGGCGCCTAATAAAGCCGACGGTTCTGAATCGGCACAAATACATAGCAATCGAATTGTTAAGCCCCTTTGAAGCTAGATTACCCACTGTTTAAACGGTACATCTCCCTTTATGAGCTGGGGCCATTACGGCGAACAGTGCCGAGGAATCAGTTATCTCGACCATTCGTCGTAAATTCAACTACTTTACTTTAATAAGATTATTTTAAATAACACTAAGTTTTCAGAGAATACATTTTTTATCTAAGTAATGAAACCTTTATTCGTAGCTTTAACGTCTTTCGGTAAATAGTTCGTTTGAATATTTTAATGAGTTTCTTTTACCGTGGATTGTATAACAATTACCAAGTAAACATACGTGTTGTTAAATTAATTTCATTGTATCGCAAACCACCTGGATGGTATTTATTTGTAAGAATGAAATATATCTCTCGTTATTGTTTTACTCAAGGTCAAGGTTCACTGTTCACCTAATGACTACTTACCTAATTTATTTAAAATTCGAAAGCAAACTTTAGAAACAATGCCAATCGATATTTATTTATAAGTACCTTATTATTTAGGTACAATTAACGAATTAATGTTTTGAAACTTACGCGATCTGAACACATAATGATTAGTTATTAACGGGTATTTATCGCGTTTCTTCGAGAAAAGAAGAAGAAGAAAGGAGGAAGAAGAAACGCGATAAATACCCGTTAATTACTAATCATTATAATTAACGAATTACTAGGTATGGCACATGAAAGTGTGTCGTTCACCCTGAACTTAAAACCCCCAGCTTGTGTATTTAATTCAGAAGACCTTCCTCAAAGTCACATTATTCTCGTCACCGATCGATTTTCAATCATCAATCGCCTATCAGCTCATCTTATCTATTATAGCTCTCACGGATACTCGAGTCACGGCGTCCTAACCTCTCCCATTTATTACAGTAAATTATCAATTTACTGACAACACGGCACCTGCCCAAATCGTCGCGTGACGCTCCAACATTAATCAATAACTGCCTATACTAAGGGATACAATCTTCGTAAGCACCTGCTAGACATGTTTGGTTTAAAATATGATGCTGCATATAATATGTTGTAGGTACACTGGTAAGCGAGCGAGGGCGCTTTTATGATCAAAGGATACTTTCTGTCTTGGTGTAAAAAAGCAATAATAATAAGGAAACAGGTGCACTCCGTGAAGTTTTCAGCTGGTTATTGTTATTTTTTTATACCGTTGATATAATATAATAGATAAAAACAGTTTTCAATTCGTTGTAATCGATTGATCTGCAGTGACGTTAATATTTTTTCTGGCTGATGGCTTGTAAAGATCTTCCGACCACCGAAATCCATTCTCCTCTCAACAAGCCTAAACTCTCTCTGTGCCTATGGAGATTTCCGTTGATTTACAGCTGAGCGCATGTCGTAAACTATTGGCTCAGTATGTCCTCGCCCTAAGAAACTATGTCGCCAGTAAATCAATCTCGCAAAAAGGAGGTCAGAATTTTAATTCTTCCTTTTTTGAAGTCGCTTATAAATGCCACTGGTCCCCGCTTCCCGGCTTCCCTGTTCCTTGACAAATGAAACTAAATCCGACACTCGGAAGGCAAAAGGGAGCTTGTAATCCACTTCAAACATAAGCTTGGCTTGGTTGTGACATGTATTCTTTACCACGAAAAAGTTTTTACTCGTTTGAGTGAAAAGAAGGTACCATTAGTATTGATTTTTCTGTCTGAATTTTACAGTCTACTTGCAAATTCAGTATTTATCATAAGAAAGGAAAACCCAAAATCGTAAACCGAAAATTGTTAAGACTTTATCGGTAGTAGCACATGGTCAATTTGGTTTGTGCATCCTATATTCAATGCGGCGCCCCCAATTCAAAGGCTTGATGGGCTGTGCCTAAAATAACCAAGTGCTATTTTGCAAATAGACTTTAGCCTCAATAGGCGTTGTGAAATGGAACTTTATTTAAGCACTGTAGGTTTCTTTTTGTCCTTATACTAGTAAGTTCTCTAGTAGGTTTTCTCTATATACTGTATTAATGTAGGATATAAATAAAACATGGGTATTGCTAGAGGAAAACTATGTAAGTATATGCTAAACAATTTGATTTACAAATGAGCGGCATTTAGCAGACCTAAGTCGGTCAGCTTTACGAAGAAACCTTGCGCTATTACTATTTGACACGCACAATACATTGACAGAACAAATGCAATGCTATTCATTGGGAGTTGTTATGTAGAAGCTGGCCAACCTCAACTTTTGTCAATATGAGTTTTGATGCACGGCGTAAACCGGGTTTTGATACACGGCGTAAACAGTGCATCAAAACTACAACCGCAGCTATCTGCGCAATGTCATATACCTTGCAATATGCATAAACATGTTATGCCGGACTACGAACATCGTGCTTCGCAGTAAGGAAGATGTGCACTCCGTCTGAAGATGTCTGTCGTTAAGGGTTATTGTTCTTCCAACATAAACAAGAACCGCGATTAACTCACATAACTACTAAATTCGTCAAATTACGGTAATATTATACCCACCTTTTGCTTAAAACGTCCATGTTATCAATCGGCGGGTACCAGCTGGTACCGGCCATATCTTAAGATAGGTTTTTCATCGATAGTTGTCTTCTGCTTAACTACACCCAACTTAAGCATAAGACACAGGTTGCATTAGTTGTTTTGTACCTACGTGGATGTTACGTGCGGGTAACACACAGTTATATTATAATGTCAGCAAGCGGGACAAGCACGGCTCCGGCTGAATAATTCATGAGACATATGGACCTAAAGCAGACTGGATTTTAGACGAGAATTTTAAAATATCTGTACGGAGCTTTAAAATTGAAAATTGTTTAATAAAGTGCAATATAATCGGAGGCACGGATCGTCGAACCGCATTCCATTCGCTACTAATACGTATACGTAAGGTAAATTCAGAAGCAGAGATTTTGTACGTATCTATTACTTTCATGAACCGTTTTTTGAAAAGTGGCAATATTATTTATGGTTTGAGTATTTAGAACTACATAAATTATGAGTAATTCAATAGTCTATAACATTGTTGATACATTTAAATGTATTGAGTGAAATGGTCAGTGCTAATCCGGCTTTGTAAGATATTATTTGAATTAAGAATGTATTAAACAGGGACGTTTGGTAAGGGAGGTGTATATATTTGAAAGAGTCCACGTTATCCCATTGAAGCTTCGTATGCATGTTAAAATTTGAAACCTCTTATCTATTGCAACAAGACTTACGGTTTGGCTGGTCTCCAATATCGGAGGAAGCTAAAAGAACGATCAGTTTTGACACATCTAATATCCTGTATTTTGTGAACCTTTGTATGAAATACAGTTTATTGGATCTGAGTTCTATTGTATTTTGTTATTATAAAGTCCTTTACTATTTCTATCCTCAACTCAAAGTATGGTTCTGTTTGCTACATAAAGTCATATAGCGTTAAGAACATTTAGTTAGAACTTTTAGGGTATGTTTTGAATTTGGCTTCATACGTGGTCAAAACAAAATTAATGTAATGACATTTCCAAACTCTCTACTTAAAACTTCAACTGAAACTGTTAAATTGGTTGTACCTTAGTACCTATTAAGAATCCCAAATGGCAACGTACTTACCTCGAACTAAATGCGATAAGCATCCAAACTTTAGAAATCAGAAGTCCCAGTCGCAACCACTTCGTACTTCACTTAAATAACAACGTACTTAAAACGGAAGTTTGAGGTGAACACACCATAGAGCCACCAGGCTCGGTGGTGTAATGCTTGTGCTTTGGAAATCATAATATTAATTTTTGCTTGAACATAAGCAACAAAATTTTATAAAACATGACATTTGGCACATCATCAAATTATTATCATCATCTGTGATAGAAATAACAGTAAAATCTTACAACAGCCTCTACGCCGTAGGTCTTGGCTAGTGCAGAGTTTACCTTGCTACGTCGTAGCTCCTTGCTACGGTACATTGCATTTAGTATCCTAAAAAAATTCTAAAACAATAGATTTTTAATAATGACCTAATTCGTAGCAAGGAGCTACGGTGTACCAAGGATCGCTACGGCGTAGCAAAAAACTACGGCGTAGAGGTTATGTTCAAAATCAGAATGTTTATATTCTGTTAAGTTTTAATCCATCATCATATTTTATGAAATTATAACTAACTAGCGGTCCGTCCCGGCTTCGCACGGGTATTACACAAAAAAATCAGAAATTATACACTCTAACACGATGGGTTTCACAGTTTTCATACGCATCCCTTACTTTTTTTAACAGCATTGGGGTTTTTGACATTGACTCGATACTCCATAACTGACACTGGCCGTAGAGAAAAAGCAAGCACTGTGCGCTATATATTCAACCTATTCAATCCTATTCTTAATAATTGAATCGTGCGCTGTATATTCATCCTCTTTTTCTATTATGTCGCGTCATAATAGAAAAAGTTCTATTATGACGCGACATAATAGAAAAAGAGGATGAATATACAGCGCACGGTTCAATTATTAAGAATTTTTCACGCGGATCTCTAACTTTTTTGACAATATTATAATAGCCTATGTTCATCACGGCAAATTTAGGATTCCAATGGTGAAAGAATTTTTCAAATTAGTTTAGTCGTTTCGGAGCCTATTCAATTCAAACAAACAAACAATCCAATCTTTCCTCTTTATAATATTAGTATAGATAGACGTTCCCAATCGATAAATTTCATTCATGGCCTAGCTGTCCAATAATTTATTGAAATATTTTTATAGATTGGAAACACTTTATGAATATTTGTCACGTTAAAACAGCGCCTGATTATCATCAGACATTCAATTTACGGTGGTCATGTAAGCGCCTATTATGCGTTTAATATTAAATTAAGGTGAGGCTTTGCTACTAAAATAACTGAAAGCACGCAACGTGATAATTATGTCGAAATGCTCTACATTCATATTTTATTTTAATTTGTATAATTAATGCGCAACAGCCATATTTACTTTGTTGTCAGGTAACATTTTGTTAAGGTATTTTCATATTCTGACGCCACTTTTGTTTTTAATTATTATATTCGACGCGACGTGACCTGAGAGCTGGTCAGTATCTGGCGCAGCGCATCAGCATTGCCATACAGCGAGGCAATGCAGCCAGCATCTTTGGGACACTTCCGACTGGTATTGATATGGATCAGTTGAGCCTGTATTTTGTTGCAACTGTAGTTCTAATTTTGTTATTCTATTGTAAGTTTCTATGTTCATAAAGGGTTTACCATCTATTATTAGACATTTGTTATATTGTTTGTTAAGTACATAACATTTGATTGAGTTAGCGCTAACTACTTAGCAATACTCGATGTAAACTCATCACACACGCCTCGCACTCGACTCATCTCGAAACTTGCCAAGACTAGATTAAAACCGACGATCTAACACGTTAATTGAAGTACCTGTAATTAGCGAAAGCACTTGAAAATTGGGTACATATTCTGAAGTGGCGACGAACCTAATGGAAGTAATGTGGGTATAAATGGGAAAAGTTGGCTCATTTAGGAGCCCGCCGCGTCGCGATCTCGCCGGCCACTAGACGGACGGAGCCTCTTTTACAATCACCTCTTTTTGCAAAATTACACCTCCAACGTGACTAGACTAGGAACGGATCGATTGCCTGCGCTGTGATTCTGAATTTACTTTTAATTTTATTGCGCCGTAAGATTAACTTGTAGCTTGCAGCCATAAAGAAGGTCCAAGTTTGTTGCCGTACTTTGTAGTTGAGTTGTAAACAGTTTATTATAAGGGGATGAAAAGAGCCACAATGAGAATCGTATACACTGCATTTGCATTATACAGAGTGATTTTTTTAAATGGGACAGTATGGGGAAATCCGAATCTAAAGGAGATAGAGGAAAAGTGTCTAAGGAGACATTAGGTGTTTTTTTATGTAAACAAATTTGGCTCGTTCAAATTTGTGGTCAAGCGTGAGTTGTTCTTAAAAAATGATAAAGTTGGTCAATTTATTTTTTGACGCGGATCGACTCTGTTTCATGTAAGGATTATTTCATTGTTTGGAAAGAAAAATATCTGAACAGCAGAAGTTGGTCAAATTTACTGAAAACTAATCTTCATACAGTTGCAGTATTCGCCTTTTAATATTGTTATTGCCTAGGCGTGTAAAAAACTATTTAAAATTATTCCATTTTTAAATTTTGATAATCGATAAGAGCTCCAGATGATTCAAGAGAAGAACATTTTTTTTAATCTTCGTAAACATCATGGCAACCGATAGTCTTGAAATTATAAAAAAAAAGAATTCAAATTTGGAACGTAAGTTATTTCTGCAGCTGTGATTTTGTTTCCAATCAGTTCATGCTTGTAATTTTATTCATCATGGCGTTAACTAATTCACATAAAGTTGATTTGATTGAGGCGTATTTTCTTAATTATCGCAGTAGAGATAATGCACTTAAGTGGTATCAAGAACGCTATCCTGACCGTGTAGTACCGAATCGCAAGATATTTGATAGTTTAATAAAGAACCTAAGACAGGAAGGCTGTTTCAAGCCTAAGCGTAAAAGGCCGACAATAGTCAATAGTGAGTTTATAACTATTTCCGTATTGGGATATTTTGAAGCATACCCAAAAGCTTCGTTACGGGAAGCAGCTGAAACTATCGGTATTCATAAATCAACTGTAAGGAAGATATTGAAGGCTTATAAATACAAGTGTTACATAGAAGGTCGACTTGTACAAGCGTTACTACCTGGAGATAAAGACCGCAGGTTACATTTCTGTAATTGGTATGTGGCTCAGACTATTAGAAATAGATGTTTTCCTAATTTTATTATTTGGACTGATGAATGCAACTTTTCAAAATTTGTTTACATAAAAAAACACCTAATGTCTCCTTAGACACTTTTCCTCTATCTCCTTTAGATTCGGATTTCCCCATACTGTCCTATTTAAAAAAATTACTCTGTATGTATAAAATTAGGTTAATATAAAGTTAATAATCAACTCATTTAAAGCAAATAAAATTATAACTAGTACATAGGAAACCCTAGGTTTGTGATCTTGGGGATCTTGACATGCTGCCAGCATTCTGAGCAATCTGAATTCTATATTAACGAAAACGATATAAATATATATTACTAGTAGTCTAGTACATAAATATGTATTAATAGTAGTCTAGTAAAACAAATTTATATCTATTTTATGAAATTAAAATTGACAGTATTATAATTTTGATTTTTGATTACATATTTAATCAAACTCGTTTACGATTTGAGGCAAATTACAAAGGAGTAACATCTATTTACAAAATACTTACACATTAGAGCAGACGCGCCTTAGGCAAGGTGTAAAATTATATGTATCTCTGCACATAATTAAACCACAAAACCGAGTTTACATTCATCAGAAATTCATGAACAAATAGCTATCGAACGATTTCCTGGCAAACAATAATTACTAACCACACGTGTTTATTTTAGCTTTATTTGCGGTGCATTATAACCGGTAACTTTGCATTCCCAGAAAAAAAAATATTTACAGAATCAGCTTTCATTTAACGGACCTATTTTTAATTTAACGGTTCATTGATCTAGTTGTGTATTTACTGGATCCGAAATATTATTGTGTGCGCATGAACTCGCAATTACTATTGCAATTGTGCAAACTGTGCAAAGAAAGGCTACAGGAAAATGGTGTAAGGAGACTGTCATTTATTTGTAAAAAAAAGTATATTTATTGTTTTTGTGCGTGTTGAATGTATTTACATACCTAATTAGATAGGTAGGTGAATTCATTGTTTTATTATACATACATTAGAGACTGAAGCTAACCAAAAAACTGTATCATGGTTTATGTAAGCTATACAGGGCGTCCCACCGCTATGCCACATGGAGGGAAAGAATCTTAATTATTGCAGATGGAACATTTTACTGAAAGAAGACATTATTTTAATTTAAAAACAATTTAAACTGCATACATAGATTTTTAAATGGTTAAATTGGTGAACCGATAATCGAAACAGTTACACAAAAAAAAAATACCCTATAGCTTTATCATGTAGATATAAGTATTTTTGCTCAATAACATAGTGTCAGAAATAAAAGTAATGCTAAAGATCGGGTACTATGTGGCCCGTGATCATGAAAATCATGATGGCTGTTCGCTTCGGCCCCACATATGTCTCCCAAAGGACCGGGTTACTTATATTGCTAAAGTTCACGGAAATGAGATACAATAATAACAAACAAAGCAGAGCTTGTGTTATGGTACTAAATCAGCAAGACATCTTTACGATTCCGTTAATTGGCAGGTCTTTGAGGCCTTAGAGCGCGTGACACAACAAATAAAAGCCTACTTAATTCAGATCCAACTGCTAAATTTATGCCGCGCAGTATCTCTATAATACCAGGACCGTGACAACGCGTACGTAACCCCCATTGCTAAAAACGAACGTTGAACCAACAATCGATGGTCTGTTGTATTAAGTTGTAAAACGATTCGATTGTAGTAGGCACTCCATTACTTTATCCATTAGGTAAGGAGGTTCTCAGAATACAATCAATCTTATTAATGTAAGTAGCTTCATTATGTACAAATTATTGGATTTGTTCACTGGTAGCGTAAGATCAGAAAGGCGTTGGATAATATCGTCTGATGTTGAACGTACCTCGCAAAACTGGGACAACAACATATTTCATTATAATATGGCATAACCCCTCCTTTATAGGGACGCTTGATAAGCTGATTGGTGATCACCGTAAAAATAATAGAAAAATTAATATACTCTTATGACATTCACGGACTGAGTTGAAAGGGTAATTTCTTCCAACTACCAGAGGTCGGACATAAATGCCCATTACTTATATTCCATACACCCTATGTATCATCAACCTATGTTATTCCACTGATGGACATAGTCCTCCCCTAATGAGCGCAATAGCACCCTGTCTTTAGCTTGTCGCATCGAGCATCTGCCTTCATTCTTTTGCATTCTTTTTCGTTGGTCATCTAGGTATGATGCCTGCATTATTTCTATACTAATTTTATAAAAGCGATGACATTTTTTTGTCTGTCCGTTACCATTTCAAGCCCTAACAGCTAGACTGATCTTTTATAAATTGGGGCTGGAAAGATGGTAGTCTTAGAACAACCTTCGGCTTCTACTTTTTAATCCGGAAAAAATCAAGAAAAAGGTTATTTGTTGATGAAAACCTACGTGACTTATTTCACTTTAGTTTCTACATAAAATACCCGCCTTAACCCTAAATATTGAACAAACGACATTTATGATTACCCTAGGTATTCTACCCGTCCTGGTTTAATAAAATACAACGGCTTATTATCGTGCCACTTAAAATCTGTGCCATGGCTATATTCTACTTATGACGACCTCTGTGGAGTGTTGCGACCCTGCGACGCAGGTTGCGGTTTCAATACCCGCCGCAGGACAAATGTTTTATGATCTGCAGATATTAGGTCGTTTTCTATATATTGTAAATGAATATATTGTATTAAATAGACCAGTCCTCTAGTGCTCATAACATACGCTCTGCTTAGCTTGGGACTAGATGCTGCTGTTTGAACAATTTATTTATACTAATTTTAAAAATGCGAAAGTAACTGATTATGACGAAATTAGGCACAGACTTTGTCTAGACTAGTTGAAAGGAAATAGGATACTTTTTTCCTAGTATCATGTTATCGTGAGATGTAAATAAGCAAATTCTATTTTTAATATTATTCATATATTATTACACATAATTAACGCTCAAAACTAATTAAAATATTGGAACCATTTTCGACTTCTACGTGGACAATGATTTTTTTTTTATTTTATTTTGAAGCTTTGAAAAGTGAAAAAAAATGCGCAATAAAAGAACTTGCAGCTTATTTTGGAGGAACCATACCTAGAATGTTCCTGTATTATGTAAATACGTTTCTTTTGATCCAAAGATCCATATTTAAAACTAATTGTTTATGAAGACGATGGTTATTAAAATGGAACGTTTCATGATTTCTGTTAATAATTATTCGATAGGTACCTACCATTCATGCTTACTAAATACTATTTGTTGTGTTTTTAAAAACAAAAATCCGACATCGAATACCGCAATTTTAATACCCCACACGAATAAAACTATTTTCATTTTCAATAGAAAACCAAAAGAATCTTCAAAATGGGTCCTCAATTATGAGGGAGCTAAACATTTTGTTTTATGTTTTTTCGTATGCTAGGAAGTTTTCTTCTTCCTTATTTGAAAGTCAGTTAAAGTGTTTTACTACATCAGACAGACTACAGAAAACATCACGAAATTAAGCGGAATTTTTCCTATGGGAACCAGATTACTGATATA
The DNA here is from genome assembly GCA_963931895.1 of Eupithecia pulchellata. Classification (NCBI taxonomy): domain Eukaryota; kingdom Metazoa; phylum Arthropoda; class Insecta; order Lepidoptera; family Geometridae; genus Eupithecia; species Eupithecia pulchellata. The sequence goes on along the minus strand of OZ007528.1, from coordinate 5,760,397 downwards.
ATTTATAAATATGTACTATTAAAACAGAACATAGAAATCCCGAGAGGTATTTAACAGAAAACCTTATTATATCATTGAATGGAATTCAATGAAAGCTCTACCAAACGAGAACCGTTCTGAATTTTTAAATAGCAAGTATTTCAAGCTAGGGGCTATTACTTTGAACAAAATCTAGGTGCCCCAGTTAATAGTTCAGGTGTCTACATAATAATGTAGGTAGGTACTTCCCGCGGCTTTGCATGGGTTTTTATGAGACTAAAATAACTAATAAGCTATTATTTAGGTCTTAATTTTGCAACATTTCAGTTGCTCAGAAGTTTTAGCGTTGTACAATTCACACCTTTCGCCTTTTTAATATTAGTAGGATGAAGGTTGCTATGCTATTTATTAAGCGTTCAATTATAATTTTGAAATACTTATTACATTATCAGACTAAATTCAAATATTTCCTGTCCTGTCCTTACATTACTCCAATTAAAAATATCAAAGCGAACATATTCCGAACAACACTGCACGAAGGTTTAAAGCATACAAAAGGCATTATTAAAAAACAAATTAGTTGCGGCACGTTGATTTAAAAACATGCAAGTTGCCAATGGAATCTCGGTGAGGAAAAAGTGAAAAACCAGTGCAATTAACTGACACTACGCAGAGAACCAGCTGGCTGAAGATATATTATGACGTTGCAACTTCAGGACTTGCAAGTAAATTTACTTAAATGAACAAATCTTTTGTCAAGACAACCTCAAAAATTTTACACAATAATGGCACTATAGATTGATTACTATGCGATTGTGAGAGGCATGGACGACCGATTTTTTCCACGTATAAAATAATATGTTACGATTTACCAATTGATTGTTTACACTTCTAATTTCTTAATTGTTAATTTAATCATATATATACATATATATTTTTCTAATATCATAAATAAACAAAAGTTTTTCTAATACCGGAGGCCTGAATTTGTAACGTCCGCGCGGATAATAACAAAAAACAAAAGACAATTGCGCCAGCTTTTAAAACTATCATCAACATGTGTTATACTCCTACTTACATTACAGAAGTTTTATCATTAAAATGAATAAATATAGAAATTATCCTATTTCTACTTTAAATGCTTGCAGCTGTGCAGAAAGTGTAGTCCAGTGGTTATACAGTGCTAACTACCGAATGACGTAACCTACTTTACTCCGAACGGTACTAAAGCAAAGAAGACCTAAATAGTATTCTAAAGGTTGGCCTTGCATCGGAAATAGACCTACCAACATAATGACCAAAATCTGACTAACATTTGACACATGACTGTTTGTCATATTATGTGTATGTTTATTATATATATGTTTATTATACATTATGTTAGAGTGAAATAAAACTTACAGAAAATATCATAGAAATTCCGATATAAATAAATACTCTTTACAATAGCGCGTCGCTTCGCACTAGTATTTAAGAAATATATCAAAGATTATAAATATTTACACACGTTGGGTTACATTATCGATGTTTTCATACGGAACCCTAACTTTTTCAAAAGAGTTAGAATATAAATTTCTATAACATAAGCTATAGAATATTTATAAAAAATTATGAACATTATGTAGGCTCATCAGGGATAATGTAGAATTCTAATGGTGAAATTATTATTTGATTAATTATTATTATTAATAATGGATGAATTATTATTATTATAAAAATAATAATAATAATTCTAATTATTGTTAAAACCGGTCTTGTAGTTTCGGACCTTATTCAATTCAAGACAACAAACAACCAAATCTTTTCTCCATAAGATTACATAATGTTTATAGATTTTTTTTACTATACATACAAAACAACCAGAACGCCCTGAACAAATATCAGCCGATCGTAAATACATTTTGTCCCGCGGCGAGGAATCGAACCTTCGCCCACTGCCCCATAGAGAAATTCTATTATTTTATTGTTATAATAAAAAATAATAATGCTGGACAATCCACACTAGCCCAGCTATCATCTAGCCCCAAGCTAAGCAGAGCTTATGTTATGAGTACTAGATGACTGATATACTGTAGATAGGTAAATATTTTTCATACATATTTTTATTGTATATAGAAAACGACCAGAAAACCTGAACAAATAACTGCAGATCGTGCATAAATTTGTACTGAGGCCGGAATCGAACCTGCATCGTGAGTTGTGAGGTTCTTAGGGCAATTGGCTAGCTCATTCCCGTACTAAGTAGAAGTTAGCGGGTTCGAGCCCCGTCTAGGTCGTAAAACTTTCTGATAGTTATACATTTAGCTATTGTATGATGTTTAGATAAGTATATTATTAAGCTATTGATTAATTATTTTTTTTGACAGGGTAAAAAGCCTTTAATAACAAAGACAATTTAAATTATCTTACTAAATAAAAACTAGTATTTACAATTGAAACAATTGAGCTCACTGCAGACTGTTGCGAACAAACTACAGGTAGCTCAACTGATCCATATCAATACCAATTGGATGTGTTCCCAAGATGCTAGCTTAAGATTAAGTTGATTAAGTTGTTGTGTAGATATTGAGTTATATACAATACTTATACTACTGATATATTAAAATAATTAAAATGTTTCTTTATACATATAAAAAACGTGTTAACATTGTTTCTTTGAATAAAATGAAATGAAGTATAATATCAGGGGTTAAATATTGCGATAGAAAATTAACAACAATACACAAATAATAACATTAGAAAAAAAAACAGATATTAAAAGAACACAAACAGGACCACCTCGCTGGCCCTGTTTATTAAAGGTTTATAAGTTGAAAACTGACCTTTCAATATTTGAGATTTTTAGATTAAAAAAACTTTTTCATAAAAGCCCAAATTGAATGGTTTGGCATTCTATGCTTCAAACATGTGGCCTAGATTTTAGATATAAAAGTAGCTGAAGCTCCCAGAAACTAAGCTGTATCTAGATACAGTCAGCTGCAAATGAGACGACCTTCGACTGAGATTCGACTATATTTATACCTTGTCTTACTTGTATGATTTTTTTTTTAATGGCAAATCCTTTATTAAGAAATATAATAACAATTATATCCACTTGAACGTCCAGCCCTCGCGGCGGGAGGGGGCAACATACGTCCGCGGTTGGCGCCATTAAAAATTCGCGGAAAATTTCGCGACTTTCCCGAGAAAATTATTTGCCAAAAAAAATTAGGGCTATTATTTACAATTGAACTAACTGCAGACTGTTGCGAATAAACTACAGGTAGCTCAATATTCTTCATTCAAGATCCTCATCAATTCCAGTTGAAAGTGCACCCAAGATGCTGGCTGCATTGCCTCGCTGTATGGCAATACTGATGCGCTGCGCCAGATACTGACCAGCTCTCGCGGACGCTCAGATATTTTTTTTTAAAACCCGGAGTGCCTCGGAGCCCAACGGACATAGGGTCTAATAATCGGTCTAATCTCTATAAGTATAATATATTTTAATAAGGTTTATTAGTTGCCCGTTTAAAATTTTGTCGTCAAAAAATCAACTTAAAATTTTCAACAGACATCACCAAGAAGCTCTGTGTCCTAAGATACAACCTAGTCTAGATTAGGACCCGACATAATTATTATTCAATATATTAATAAAACATTGTAATCGTTATTAGTTTTATTTAGGCAGGTATTTATAAAAAAAGTACCTACCAATAATGTTTTCTATAAATAATTTTAATGTAGTCCAATAAATAATTTTTGTTTATATTTTATGACATGGAGCATAATGTATTTTAAAGAGTGTACACATCTTAGTGCCACCGACTGTACGTGTATGGATTTACAGCCAACTCCACTGCAGAGCGATTTCAAGGCTGGGATCGAAATAACTATTTTTATGTTTACAAATCTACGTGATCTCACCTTATACGAGGAGACTGGCTCTTCGATATGTTAAAGGTATACACTATGCTCAATATTGCTAAAATTTATTTGTGTTTTTAGGGTAAATAAACATTTATGAATGAGAATATTTTATTTGCAACTCAATCAACAAAAACAAAACAGAATGATTAAAAAATTAAACACAAAGCTACTAGTTTTTGCATGGAGTCACAAAACGGTCTCTATCTCAGCATGAGTTAGTTGTAACATGATACAACTACTTCCGACAGAGCCGTTCAGTGACGTCACGGAACATAATAAAACAATTAATAAAATTATGAGTACATGAAGAGTATTCAGGAGTTTTGCTTGTTCAGCTACATAAACAAAGGATATAATTGTTTCAGGCGACAACATCAAGAAACATTATGATCTACAGCATCGATAGATTTTATGTGTAATAATTCAATTTAATACGGAACAAAAGTTCATTATAATTTTCATATATTTGTAACCTGGCGATAATAATAGTGTACTCGACGTTGCTACGCACGTAGAGTCACGTACGCAGAGGCTGCTACGTGATATTTTTCTTTCATTCTTTAATATTTTCGAAATGCTTGAAGCAAAATTAAACAAAAAAATGTAATTCGGATTTTCAACGTTGACACGTCGGTAATATTTACACGAGATTTTCATGGAACGAGATCGCTTAAAACATATTTTGAAACAAAATCCATTTAGTTCCGTAGTATATGGATTTATTTTACTCACAATATTTACAATAAAACAGCAATGAACCGATATTCCTCTTAAATTTTCCAGCCAAAGAGCAAAACATTATCTACAGAACAGGTATGCAAGCAATATTCACCGAAGGCGCCACAATACGAAAACGCTTGGAATAAATCAGCATAAGATAAACCTAACACGTTCACAGAAATCGTGTGCTCGGGTGGTTCGGGTAGCGAAATCCGATTCGTCATAAAAGTATAATAATAGTGGGTCGGGGGTGCCGTGTGCCGCAACAACAGGGGTGACCTACAGAGCGCGCGCCGCCGCGGCAGTCTTCTGTCGAGCTTTCTAATGACCCCAGGCGTTCTGTGCTCCGCGCTCCACCGCAACACAACAAAACCAGTGAAAAACCCATCCACGGCCTCTCCACGGCCTCTCTTACCTCCACGCGTGGGACGACAGCACACCGTGGACACGCGCACTTCAACCTTAAGAGCGCATGCCAAAATGGACTCTATAACCAACAGGATAGCGACGTTCCGTAATTAACTCAGATGTGTACGTCATGTCAGCGCAAAGAAGCTTGGTAAGTAAATTTAGTGACGTTTAAACTTTTCTGTTATGTTAAAACGTTTAATTTTTAGTAGATGTTAAAGTTAGTAATTCATTATTTTTATTATGTCGAAAATCACTTTATCTTTCGACGTGAAATTTTGTGAATTGATACTTTTAAGTAGGTCTTACAATACTTAAGGTATCAATGTTAAATTTAGTGAAAATCAAAACTGTGCTGTACCGTGAAATAGCTCCAAAGTTTCGCTAAGTTCGGAGTGATAAACACGGATAGAGAACAGTAATCTATTTGAGAGTAGCGCCAATTGATACAAATATTCATTGTGAGCGTACAAGCAACCGTCGCTTCCATTTGCCGAATTGAATAGAGATAATACAGTGCATTAGAATCTAATGTGTGATTTGCGATTTGGATCGCATTAAGAAATAGGTGTCTTCATTCATTCAGTTAAGTGAATGTTTGCATGACTTTGGGTGCAAACAGTTATTTGCAACCATCGAGAAGCGGGTAGCGATATAATATTTTACGTTTGACAAATAAACTTGATGAGGCAACAAAATGTTTGAAGATCAGTAGAGTGCCTACCAATAAATACCTGTCCAAAGTAACTAACTTGTTAATTTGGAAGTCCTACCTACTTACTTACTTAAATGTACTTCAAGGTTGGAAGTAACTTCCACGCCTTTGTCACTCGCACGCCATTTTCGTCTTAGAACCAGGAAAAGACCATAAGCTCTTTAGTAACTCTTGTACTCAGCCTACTTTTGGACACGATATTTTTCCTTTTCTACATCTGAAGTCTTTTGAAGGATTTTTTATCATGTGAGATATTTAACTCTTTCTTTATCTCTGGCGTTAGTCGGGTTTAATTTATTTTTCTTCGCTCGTTTTTACATAATTAGTTATAAAAAAGTCTTTGAAATATACAAAAAACTTTTGTTTGTTTCAGGGCAAATGAACAAGCTTTACGAGGAATGAAAATATAAACATTCTTATAATGAAACTATGAAAATAATTGCATGTGTCAAGACAAAGAAAAATGGCTGGAATGTTTTTCAAGTTTACTCGCTATTCCTTTTTCTACCCGTTTTGCGAGCTCAAGATACCCTGGTGTGCCCGGACTTAGCAGGGACTAAATGCTCTTGTCATTCAACTGAAAAAGGTGAGACAATTCATTTGTAGCTAAGTTACGAAAATCTCAATTCCACATTCAATATTAATAAATTCATTTATATATGTTTCAGGATTGTCTCTTGATTGCTATTATACTGCCTCAAAAGATATAAAAAATGCACTTAAAAGTGTGTCTGATTTACATTCTCTGTTTATTTATGATCTTGACGATAAGGAAGAAGCATTGGGACCCCATTTTATACCTCAAGGCGTTTGCATAAAGCGAATTCATATATCAAGTACAAACATAAAAGATATTAACGATGACACATTTATGCCGCTCAGGAAATGCCTTGAAAAGCTGAGTATTGTTTCGAGCAAAATAAAAAGTATACCACAGAAAGCTCTATCTGGAATGCTCAAATTAACAACAATCGAATTAACATCTAACTTCATTGAAGATATAGCAAGTTACAGTTTTTTCGGTCTTCCTTTAGTAAAACTAAAAATAATACGAAATGAACTGCGTGATATATCTGAAACCGCCTTTTCTGGATTGGAACAATCACTCGCTAAAATCGACCTAAGTGAAAACAAATTGACAATATTTCCGATAACAGCCCTCGCCACCCTCAGACACTTGAGGTCGTTAAGTCTATCATCGAACAGGATGTCTTCATTCCCTATTGTTGAAAATTCTGAATTAATCTCCTTAGAATTCTTAAACTTGTTTAAAAATAGGTTTGAATTTATTTCCGAAGACTGCCTTAGATTTTGTCCGTCCCTGACAACGTTATTATTAAGCTATAATTTAATCAGCAGTATACATTATAGGGCTTTGAATTCCTTGATTGCCTTGAAATCAATAGATTTAAGTCACAATAGATTAAAACATTTACATCCTAATATATTTCTCAAAAATCAAATTTTAGAAGTGGTTGACCTAAGTTATAATCATTTGCACCATATTCATGGTATTTTTTGTAACTTGCCCTCATTAACTGAGGTGTATTTTAGTCATAATAATATTTTGGATGTGCCAATAGATTCATTTCTAAATTCTAATAATATTAACGCTATACACTTAGATAAGAACTGTATAAGCAACATACATAGTGAGAGCTTTAGTAACCTAGATAACCTAATTAAGCTGCGTTTAGAGTTTAATTATCTAAATCAAGTGCCACATAATATTTTTATAAATAATAAAAATATACTAAAAATTAGCTTAGACAATAACAACTTTTCTGAGATAATGAACGACACTTTAGGACCCTTAGTTAATATTAACGAAATTAGACTAAATCATAACAAATTAAGAATAATTACTAAGAACTATTTTATCAATTGTTTTGAAGTAGAAGAAATCTACTTGGACCATAATGAAATTACATTTATAGAATCTGAAACTTTTGCTGAAATGCTTAAGTTAAAGTATCTTAGTATAAATAACAATTTTTTGGTAGATATATACGATATTCTACCAAAACTTAGCTCTAGTTTGCTAACGTTGCATCTTGAATCAAATCACATGACCATAATACCTAACTTTATATTGCAATCTCAACAAAAGTTGACCAAACTCACATTGCAAAGCAATAGCTTGAAATTTTTAACTAAGAACATGTTTAGAAATTTGTCTTCAATTACAGAGCTACTTTTGCATGACAATGAAATTATAGTCATTGAAGACTTTTCCTTGCAATTCTTGAATTCTGTTATTTATCTAGACTTGAGTAATAACTTTTTGAAGAACATTACAAATTATACATTCTATGGTCTTTCTCAATTAGAAGACTTGGATATATCATACAATAGCATTACTTTTGTCTTTGATCTGGCATTCGACACTCTAAAGAAATTAAGAAGTTTGAATCTTTCCTTCAACCCACTTCACGTCTTACACAAAAATATATTTCAGCAAGGTTTGCCGCTGAGTTCACTCCATTTGGACAGCTGCGAAATACAAAACATTGAGAATGATACTTTTATGGGTCTCAACAATTTAAAATCGCTCTCACTGAGAAATAATTCATTAAAATCTACTGATCTGCTTGCTATTTATATTCCAGGCCTAAGATATTTATCTCTTTCTCATAATGTACTTGACTCTTTGCCTATAGAGACATTTTTCCAGCTCCCACTTTTAGAAAGCTTACAGTTAGAACACTGTAATATAGAACATATTTTTGAAGGCACTTTTAAATTCAATAGAAATTTACTAAGACTGAACATAGCTCAGAATATAATCAGCTCAGTGCCATCACAATTGTTTGGTGATCATAATTCTATTTCAGAATTCAACATAAGTAATAATTTTTTGGACTTTGTTCCCTATGATACTCTCGAAAATTTCACTCATGTTGAAAATCTTGATATAGCTGATAATTTATTGCCTAAAATAGAACTTTGTGGTTTTGAAAAACTAAAAAAATTAAAATACTTGAACTTTCGTAAAAATGAGATAACATCAATAACGGTCCGTAAAAAAGTAGTATACAACGATTTGATATCATTCGATATTAGCTTTAATAGATTAGAAACTCTGCCTAGTATGATATTTGAAGTATTCCCTAATATTCTAAACATTAATATTTCATACAATGAAATAATACACTTTGACTTTCTTATGCTGCATAAAAGGAGTGATATTAACTTACTAAATATTGATTTAAGTAAAAATCCAGCCATTCGCTGGACTCCAACGTATACTAACAAAAATAATAATATGCTCATCTCTCATTTATATGAACTACACGTAAGCGCTACTAACATGACAATCGTAGATGATAATACATTTTACCATTTCAAAAATTTACGAACCTTGTATTTGACATATAACAAAATTAGGAGACTGACAATAAGTCCATTCTCTCAATTAACATTATTAGAAACTTTGGATCTTAGTTATAATAAAATCTCACAATTGAAGGAAAGTAATTTCCGAGGCCTAACGAAACTAAAAAATCTTTGCCTGTCCAATAACAATATAGAATCGATGGATTCTTTTGCGGAAGACTTGGGAAACTTGAAATTCTTGGATATATCGCACAATAAACTGCAGAACATTCTGAACGATGATCTAATATACTTGAAAGAACTGACGGTACTCTACCTTAGCCACAACTACATAAAGTACATTTCAGTAACTGCATTCAATAACCTCAATAATGTACTGCAAATCGATCTGGAGCAAAATAAACTGCAGACATTACCCATAGAGTTATTGAACTCGGTAGAAAACCATATCCACGATATATCTATCAAAGGTGAGTCTGTCTATTTGTGAATTTTCCTATACCTTTAAGTATAAGTTGTATGGGAAGGTACCTTATGTATTCGCATTGTGCTGATTTTATGCCATTACAGTTTGAAAATTTTTGAAGGTTGTGTTTTGGTGGCAATTAATCTGAAACTTGTAAATCTACCATCACTGGATACGTGAGTAAAATAAGCTTTTTTTCAGGCAACGTTTTGACATGCAACTGTCAAAAAGATAACGCATGGCTTTGGATTCAAGATCACCCGAATACAATCAAAACGAAGGATGTAAATTGTCTCAACGGCCAATATCCCAAAGAGAAATGTGATGCTCCAGTCATTTCGCAACTTTCCATTGATAAGCACAAAGACAACTCTGTATCTATGTCGTGGTTCATACGCAACCGCACTGCTATCAAAGCATTACAAATTATATACTACGCTGAAGATATTAACAGTGAAGTAAGTTTCTGTCACCTTTTTGTAATTTCCTTTGATAATATTATCGTAATTTTCTAATATATTTTTTCCCATACAGATCAAAACCAAATATTTGGACAAAAGCAAGGTGTCTATCAATTTGAAGGATTTGGAGCCCAATGCCAACTATGTCGTCTGCGTTCTTGCTCAATCCGACGAATTCAATGATTACGACGAAAATATAAAAATGGAGTTTAATAGTTCTTCCATTAACAGTGAAAATGAAACCTCTTTTGTAAACCATGATAGAGTTACTGCACTTCTAAGCCGTTCTCTCTCCAATGATTGTATTTCTTTTAATACATATAAAAAGCAAATAACTATTGAACTAAAAACGAAACAAAAGTATAAACTATCGCAGTTCTTGAATCGTCGTTTAGGTTTGATGGTTGGTTGCTCCTTGGGTTGTATTGTGTTTTTTATAATGGTATCTGTTCTTCTTTACACTAAAATAAAAGAACGAAAAAGAATTGCTAAATCTGAGCCAGCCTGGGCGGAGATGAATGATTATCATTCAATGGTAAGCAAAGAGGACATTCTACAAAATTCTACGAACGCCTCAACGGATAATATTTTATTAGGAATGGCTAAAAATTAATATAATTCACTTGAACACTAAAATAGCTTTAGATTTAGAAAAAAAGTGATATTTCATTAATAATTTCTCGATTTTAAATTTGAACTATCTACTTAAGTAGTCGTAGGCCACAATGTGAACTTTTAATAAAATTATAATACTAATCAATTGTTAATTCACGCTAGAAAATGATGCTTTAAACTAAAAAAATAATAAAACTTTTTTGTAATTTATGAATAGAGTAGAAACAAATAATAGATAGAGAGCATTTAAATTATTTGTAGTGATTTATTAAAATTTTGATATTTCTAGATCTAATTAGCTGTAGTTAAAGAAATAAAAGTTGTTGGCATGGTTATGTGTAGTTTTATTTTAATTTAAAAACACATTAAAATATAAAAATATTTATCAAGGGCTTTATAATATACTATATATGTACACATTAGTCGTTTAAAAAAGCTCGCGTTGGTATCGTGCGTTTTGAAAATCACCTTACATTCACAACCAAACGCAAGCTTCAATTCGCGCTCGTGTGTTCAGAAACCTCGTAATCGAGCGCTACACAACACCTAATGTGTACTATACTCGCTCTTTGAAATGAAGTTCGTGAGACGCGCTCAAAATTCTCGTTTGAACGTAAGCCAAAGTTTGATTTGAGTTAATTGGTACGTAAATGTATGCGCAGGCTCCAGCAAATACTTACAGACAAGTAGGACCCGATTCCAAGCAATGAATTTGATAAAGAAAAAAAAATCTCGGAAAGTAAGAATGCTAGGTTAATGCAACTAAGGGTTACTTTCCGAGATTTTTTTTTTCTTTGAGTGACCCGGATTCATTGCTCTCGAGTGTATTTAGAACTAGACGATCATTGCCTCTGAGCAATGTTTCTTTCTAAGTTTTTTTGTTTTTTTGTTTCTAAGTTATTGGGAGTATCTGTAAATTTATGAATAGTGCGAATAATAGTATTTTTTATAATAAATGGCGATCTCTGTGGGCGAAGGGTGAAGGTCCGCCTGTGACGTAGGAGGCTGTGGGTTTTATTCCCGCCTCGGGACAAATGTTTGCTTGATTTGCAGATGGTTGTAGGTGTTCTGATTCTTTTATATGTATAGTAAATATATCTATCTATGTATATCTTATTAATATATCAGTCATTTACAACCTCTGCTTAGCTTGGAGTTGGATGATACTGAGTGGATTGCCCACTATTATTATTTATTTATTGAATCGCTTCGTTCTTCTTTCGTTCTTGTCGTCTATAACCTCGTTTTTCATCCATCACGACATTAATACTCTAGGTCTAGTTAGCGCCTGTTCCACATATCCCTACTAATCTATCCCTACTGGTAGGGAAGAACGGAATTTTTTTCCACCTATTACTACTAGGGGGGAAACTTGGTCGTTTTACTTCCATGTATTTCTACTATGATAAAGTACAAATACGAAGAAAAATCATAAAAAGTCCAGGAGTAACTCTCATCCTATTTTCAGACATTCCCTAAGTTCCCAATTTTAAACATCTCTAAAGTAAACAGTTTTAAACTCTTTAAGTCCTGTAAATTGCAAAAAAATTGATGTGTAACGTGTAATGAGATTGTGATACCAACTCAAATCATACTTTTAGCAAAAATTGAAGAGAAGATGGGCTTGAAAGAACAATTAAAAAAAGAACAGGTTTTGAAATTAATAATTAGTCTTCCAAGAAATCAGTACGAATGTAACATTTTATCTTAACATATCTAAAAAATGTCCAACAGTGATCTCTCCTTTGATCAGTTGCATTTGTGCATTTTGTATCACGTAATCACGGATCATAAACACTTCCTCTCTCCGTTTTGGTGGATTCAGTTTCTTATACATTTTCGATATGATGATACCTATTTCCTGAATGATTATAACAGTGAATATAAGTGGAAAAGTATCCCCCCTAGTAGTAATAGGTGGAAAAAAATTCCGTTCTTCCCTACCAGTAGGGATAGATTAGTAGGGATATGTGGAACAGGCGCTAGTTAGTAATCGATGACGTTATCATTTCTCAAAGTCAAGGGGTGGATCTCAAGTGACATAGACGGTTCATGTAATTGCCATGTAAGTGACTAGCCCAGGAGAAATGAGCTAATGTACACATCCAATATTGACGATGGTATCTGACTGGGTGTCCAGGGAATAACGGACTATTTTGAGAATCAGCAATCAGTTTAGCCTTGTTAGTGAGATTGCCGAATAGCTGAATATGATTTATCAGCAGGTGGAATATAAAAGCTATTACATTAGCTATTTACGCGTTTCGACCTAAAATAAATGTATCTATGTTAGTAAAAAAAAACAAAAGAATGGCTAGGTGTAGTAAAACAATTGAAGTTACTCATCATCACCAGCCTATAATAGTCCACTGCTGGACATAGGCCTACCCTAATGAGGATCATGAGGGGATTAATCTCTTCATGATTTTGAAGTTATTCATTATTGTTTTAAAATCAAATATATTATAAAGACGAAAGATTTGATTATTATGTTTGAATTGAATAGGCTCCGAAACTACGGGCTCGATTTATTGTTTTTGTAAGAAAAGATAAATTATCAATAACAATAACATTTTTTTTTTATAAATTTTATGATAAATATTCTTACGAAGCCACAACCGCTTAACAATGTTGATCAACATTTTGAAACTATCGTGGTTATAAACCACTAAAGTAGTTTATAACGGAATATTTAGCATGATTTGAGTATTCCAATATTTCGGCACAGTTTCATTTGCCATGATTACGGAATAACTGACATATTGAATAACTAATTATTGGAAAACTAAATTATGCCAAATATCTCGTTATAAATTAATTTAATAATGTTTTTGTTTTTAAAGGGTAAATTTATGCAGTTGGGACATGGAAATTGATTCAATAGCTGACATTATAATTATAATCATTGCTGAATCAATATTCAAAAATCAATCAACAATAACCATTTAATAATACTATAATCAATAATAATTTCAAAAAAAGTTAAGTCAGATTTCTCAAAATTAATAGCTACATGGCTTTTACACTTATAAGAGTAAATAAAGTTCTTGGAAGGCGTAGACAACATAATAAATAATACGTAATGAATAACTATTAGGATGACAAAAAAACTAACTAAATTAAGTTTTGATAATGTCTGTGTCAGTAATTATTTCTTTTTTGTTCTTCTTTTAGAATAAACTCAACAAATTGGTTGCATTAGTTTGTACTTTTAATTATAATTAATCATTGCGCATAGAAGCGATACGGGTACGGTTGTTACCATTGGTAAGGGTTGAAACATTGGTATTATTCCAACAAACTTGGTTCGTAGCTAACCCGCTAACATTTGTAATGAATGCGCCAAACAACGAAAGATTTTATAGTAAACAAGGCCCGTCAAGTGCGACGCATTAAAGATGGAAGACAGGACAGAAAAAAGCGACACCATAAGGGTCTTGAAACTGACCTCAAAAATATTTCTGTCTCGACAATGTATAGGTAGAGTATTTCTATTCACGAGTAAATATCATACTCTAAAACCTAAAACCTTATTCTCCAACATATTATATAATATAAATCAATAATGCTGGAAGCTAAGCAGATCTTGTGTTATGGGTACTACATGACTGATATACATAATACAATATTATAACATAAATAGATATTTTTTATCATCCTTATAAAACGACCAGAGCACCCTAAACAAATATTTGCAGATAGCACAAATATTTGTCCCGGGGCGGGAATCGAACCCGCAACTTCCTGCGTGGACGGCGGACCTTCGCCCACCGCGCCACAGAGGTCGTCAATAATAACTTAATTAATAATTTAATCAAGCACACTCTGTCCCAACTCGTACTTGACCTGCTTTTGTTAACCTTTGAAGATAGGCGAGTTTCAGTTTTAAGGATAGTTCAGTCGTATAACTATAATTCGAGGTTAACTTTCTTGATTATTCAGTCCCTGTTTACGGGTAGTTTGGTTACAGCATCAGATCAGTTGTTAGAGGATTTGCGTACATGCAATTAGCAGAGGAATAACAATAGTCTTCTGTGAATGCATTGTCCTTAGGAGCTAGGTAGGCATTATAATCCTTACTAATATTAGGACCTACAAACGCCAAAGTAACCCTATCTGTCTGTCTTTCACGTAAACTACTGTACCGATTTTGATTAAACTTGCCAGATGTTCTAGACCGGGAGAAAGGACATAGACATTTTATCGGGGTCATGTTCCCGCTGGATAATACTTGAATTAATACTAGACGTTATGGGAAAGTATTGATTATGAAATTGATAAAATGGTTTAAAAGTGACGCTTTTGACACGCATCCCTCCATCTGTCTCTTCCATCAGAGGTCCAGTTACCACCCTGAGACGATATATATGAAGAAGCGTTTATTTTAGTGGAATTAATGCCAAGCTTTTAAATAAAATACTTCAAATCAAAACTATAATCGATAACCATAATCCTAAACAGGAAGGCACTTCAAAACACAATAAGTTATCTAAAACCGAACAGCATACTTTACAATCCTATTCAGCAAAATCTCCCTTGAGTAATGTGGGTCAGACCCATTTCCGCAAATAAATCCCGTTTCAAAATAAATAACTGGCTATACCCGGAAGGCGTGGGATGAATATATAGATAAAGGATCATTGTTATCGAGCATGTGAAATAATGTTATGTGGCATTTGATTAATATACTTTACAGCTTGGTTTTAGTGAATTTGAACTAAATTGAACTGAAAAATAATAGACTACTGTCTATTATTTTTCAGTTCAATTTTACGTTGGTTCATGGAAAACCCTTTTTTGATTAATGAGCAGAAGCTACCACCGTTTCGCACACATTATTGGGTTTCAAGATCGGCTTCAAAACCCATATGGTCTCGCTTGTTTTAGACCTGTTTTCAGTCTTTAAAATCTCAGCAACTACTGCATCTACTAGTAGTATATTTTGTGCATATGTATGATTTAAAAAAAAATTAAAAAGATGAAAATTTTTATTCAGATTTTCAGTACAATTATTAATATCGAAATAATAAAAGACCTTCAGAGACGAAAGTAGTATCAAAATAAAGATATTTTACGCCTTAAAACACCCACAGTACAGTCTAAGTAGAATCTTTTGAAAAATTATCCAAAATCTAATTTTCAAACGTACTATACATAATTAACATTTGAAAAAGTTCAAAACCCTCGCCGAGCGAGAGTTCAAAACACTCGAGCTTGACGTGAAGTGTAGCTGTGTGTGTGCAAAGTATTTAATTGTTTTGGCTTTTTCTTCCGCCTAACATCTGAAAGAAACCGACCATGACGACTGCTGTGCTGCGGAGGGCGAAGGTCCGCCTTCCACGCAGGAGATTGCGGGTTCGATGCACACCTGTGAATAAATATTTGTACGGTATGCAGATTTCAGTTCTGGGTGTTCTGGTTGTTTTCTATAATATAACATATCTATATTATGTAATATTGTATTAAGTATGTATATTATTAAAATCTATAAGTTTGTGGCTAGATGATGCTGTGTGAATTGTGCATTATTTTATTATATTTAAAATCCCTAAACCATTGGCTTAAATGTGGACTGTAACACTTGTTTTGTTAATAACGTAACAACTTATTATTTACATTAAGTAAATTACTAACCATTGCTTGAGCCACACAAAAGCGTTGCAGGTGCATTTTCATGAAATAAGTGTCCACATTGCAGATTTATAGGTAGAATCAAAAATAATTTGGGCCTGACTTACTTTTTCCTACTTTGTTGTGAACAGGTTTCAAAATCAAAACTGTACCTACGTAAGGTACTTGGCCCACTATCTTATCCCACCACTTCATACTACAAAACTCGTAACACGTAGGTAGTTATTAGTATGCCACTATGGCAGGCCATACAAACCCAAAAGTAAAGCATTACTAGGTATGTACTACCTACAAACTTTAGAGAAAAGTCACTTCTCAAACTTAAACAACACAAAGAATAGTGAGCAGGCAGAGGAACAGCGTTGAAACTTCCAACAACACGTATAATAGGACAACTTTATCTTTTTAGCTCACAAAACAGGGTAAAAGCGCTCACAAGGTATTAGCAGATCGGCATACACCACGTTACGTGATATTGCGTCGATCTGCCATCTCCGCACTTTCGGATAATGGATTCATTTGTATTCAGGTTGCAAGTGCCCAGTGTAACGAACATCGGGCTGACGTTCAGGGTACAATTACCAGTGTTAATATTTACCAACTGACGCCAAGGACTAATTGCTGCCGACTGTGCCGAGCCGTCTGCGCTTAGTTGCGTGAACGCCTGTTGTGGCTGATCTAAAGGAAATTGTCTGCGGAATTTGGGCGGATGTAAATCGTGGTATGCACGCCTGCTGCTTGGAAAGACTCGAAATGTACGGTTTACAAGTCCAATGAATAACCAGCCTTAAACAGCTTTAAACAAACCTACTTATTAAGACATTTTCAGATCGCTGTATAAGTAAGGATTGTGGTACGTATTGTGTTTATAAATAAATTGGTCTAATCATAATATCGATTCTCATAACTTTTAGAAAAGACACATCGTAACACACAAAAAATTGGAATAACGCCAAACCGGACTGTAAATGCCGGAGGCGACTGACGGAAAATATCGTGCCTTCAATAATAGGTATTGTTTTATGATCGCGACTAGCATGTGGCCCTGGCCCAACAATTATTGGTGGAGCGAAATTTACTGAACCAAAAAGTTTACTGGTTTAACGAGTATAGCTTATAAAGGCAACAGCTAGGTTATCTATAATTGTATTAATGCTAGTCCTGTACTGTTTTTAAGTACGTATACGTAGTTTTTATGAATCTCAATTATTATTTAAATATGACATTAAATCACATAAAATATAAATAGGTACCATTTATTAACACCTTTTAAACAGGTTAAACCTTTATTTGCAAAGAAAATAACAATAAGAGATCCACATTTAATCATCAATATTACAGTACCTTACAGAATAAAACATATACAACTAGTATTTACACCTATATCTATTGCCCAGACATCTAAGGATTCACCAGAAGGCAGAGTACTCAGAATACTGGCAGCATAAAAACCAGCATTCCGATCTGGCAGAATGCCCTTTTGGTGAAAGCTATAACAGCAGATATAACGGTAAATATGTATATTAAGGTTAAATACACTACTGCATCTTACGAGTGTGATCTACGTGTTTTTCTCAACTAAACTAAACTTAATAAAACAAACAGTTCAATTAATTAATTTATTTAAATTTATAAAATGAACCTATTTATTAGGTAAGCTATTTTCTACCTTCTACAATACGTTGGGACACCCCAAGGACATCTAAGCCGTATAATTTATCTAGTGACACAGCTTTTCTACCAGTTCAATGATGTAATGTCAGTTCTTTTACAAGGACAATTCCTAAAAAAAAACCTGGAGATTCTGGAGTGGAGGACGATTGATTTATTTGACTTAATTGATCCGACATATTATAAATTCACGAAAAGAGATTAAAGTTTTTGAACTTTTGACACGTTAACCCCCTCGGGGACACATACTCGTACCCAAAAATTGGATCACATAATAAGAAGTCTTATTTTCAAAAAAAAAATCGCAAAAAAAGTTATTATCTTATGTAATCAACCTTAACATACAAAAAACCCTTAGAAAGGTTTTCTTCTATAGAAGACGCCTCATCACCCATAAAATATTTTTCAAATACAAGCCGTTTTCTTTGTTTTTCTTACCGTCATGTTTTACAAAGCTTTCTTAATTACAATTTATTACACGAATGCCCACCTTTTGCGATAGCAGAAAACAAATTCGAGGCTTAGGACGATTCTAATTTTGTAGGACTTATCTTGTTATTAAGTGTAATGAAGTAATACCTAATAATAAAACAAATTCTGTAGCTTGGATTGAATTTCTCATTCTTACCTTACTTAAATGTAAATCTTGGGCTCGCATGCTTTGTTTACCTACAGGACAAAAAATAGGTTGTAATATTGTAAATACAGTCAACAAAGACGTTTCTGGGTCATCTTGTTCTTTTCCATGGGAATAATGTTTATTGTATAAAAAGTAACATCTAGGTTAATCCAGAGGTTAATGAGATAATAGAGTAGCTAAAAGATAATATTTTCGGTGTATTCATTAATGTTAGCTCAAAATAAAAAAGTTATATACTTTTAATATAAGATGCCCTTTCAGAAATTATTTGTACCAACAAACAGTTTTAAATACTAATATATTTTAAATACAAATGTATAAATTTATAACGCATCATTAGGACTGGCAATTCATGTCAAAAACTCTAATTTAACTATTATTTGCATTTTCTTTGGGATTTTTACATGTCTTTAATTCTCGGTTTAACTAAAACGATCAAGAGCATAAGTTCTATTGTCAAATAGACTAACCCCACAGGTTAGTCATGGACTCACATCTGTCCATGACTTATCCATTAAGATTAAAGTTCTTCAATATAGTATCCCTTTATAATCGCCGTAGGGTTCAACAACTAACATTCTTACATAAGGTAATTAACGGTCTAGTTGATTGTAAAGACATTCTGTCTAATATTAATCTTGCAGTATCAACTAGGTCCCCCAGGCATCCTATCACTTCCATCTTCAACACTCCTTTTTGCAACTCTAACATAGGCCTTCAGGCACCAGTGGTACAGCTTTGTAAACAATATAACTATATTGTCAAACAAGTTCCTGATATAGACATTTTCAGTGATCATCACCAGCCTATAATAGTCCACTGCTGGACATAGGCCTCCCCTAATGAGCGCCATAGATGGTACCATTATTTGGGGGTTATTGCCCATAATCCCCACGCTGGGCATGCGGGTTGGGGATCGCAGTTCGGTGTAGTTGTTCTGCAGAAGGCGCTGCTGCCCGCCCCCTGGTGTGTTTCCCTTAGTCGCCTCTTACGACACCCACGGGAAGAGTGTATGGGTGGCTGACTGATATACTTAATATTTCATAAATTTTGATTCTATAGAGAAAACGACGCGACGTGAACACCCTCGGAACAAATATCTGTTGAGACATAAATCTGTTCAACTCTACCCCTGCGTCGTAGGCAAGCCACAGAGGTCGCCGTATACCAACCAGCTTTGAAATCATATACTTTCATTAATATATATCACGTAGGTACCTACATGACTATTATGCAGGTGTGAAACTAAATTACACAAATTAATATGCAACCTGTGAGCCTGTATCGTAGGTAGGTACCACACCTGGCGTGTTGACTCAGCCCGTATTATCTTACACTGGTCCTAGTCGTACTATACCGATTTAGTTATTCTGTTATGGAAAATAATGTATTATGGTGTATAGATTACACACTAATATTCTTAATGATCCATTGTATATTGTATTGTATTGTACAGGTCCCCGAAATCGGATTAATGCAACCGTCATGCAACCGCATACAAATTTATATAAATATAATACAAAGACATTTTCCACGTATAGGCTGTGGCTATCGTACTTATAACTTAACATATAAAAATGAGTTGTGGCAATATCTGTTTACATATACGAGATAAAAAACACAATTGATTAAAAAAATTGTTTGTAATATATTGTATAAATATATTAGCCCAACGTGGGGATTATGGGTAATAACCCCCAAATGATAACCATCTGTGGCACTCATTAGGCCACAGACATATATGGGATATATGGTGGGATATGTACCTATGCTGGGATATGTCAAAGCAGTGGACTGATATGTGATAAATATATTAAAAAAATATATATTTTATCCTGGAGTTTGCTCATATTGTGCTATGGTATCACCGGATGCAAACAAAATACGATACATGATATTAATGAACTTTTTTAGGAAAAAACACGAAAGTTACTGTGTTGTATTTATTTTCTAAAATAAGATACTTACTTTCATTCAAATTTCGTTAGAAAATAGAAGCGTCAAGAGTTAAAAATAAATCAAAGGCACTCAGTATACGCTGGTCGTTCCATCGTGATAACTCTCCCAAATTGTTTGAAGAGCTCTTTGTGGAAATTTATGACATTCATTAGTCTAGTTGAATACGACACTTCTTTGAGAGACGCGACGATGGCACTAATTGCAAGGATCCCCAATTTGTCAGAAAAAATGTTTTACCGCATTATTGGGGTACGCGGGCCTCTGCCGCAGACGATATTTCTAACAGATTTCCCTTCACAACCCTTCTTTATTTTTATTAAACAATTTAGGAGTGTAAATCTTTCTTTTATTTTGGAAATTCGGAATGAGACCGGGGTTGTATTTTTATACAAATGGTGACAAATTTAAGACTTTTGCAACAATTTGGTTAGCATCCATTTGAAAGTTTTGTGACGTTGTTCATGAGTCCTGTAATGTCTAAATGAAATAAAGCACTTTGATTTTGAAAAGGCCATGGTATTGCTATAAACCTTTCCATCACCTGCATGATCAATTACAGTTATAACAACACATAATATATTTAAATGGAGCGGTTATCTCAAACCGAATAAGTTTTTAGCTAAAACTTAGTTCATGTAATTTTTTCACCACAAGTATTTTTTTCTTTAAAAGCATTTATAATATTTTTTGCTGAAATTGAGGCAGTTAATTAGTGGTGGGTACGTCTCGCAGCTGCCGAGGAATGCTACTAATTGCGTCAGAGTTATGGCCCTCGTTTGTTTTTACAAAAAACATTTTATAACCTAGACTTGTCAAACTTCGTACTGACAAGGCATGCATGCGGCTGGCAAGCTACAGAATGGGTTAGACAATGCGATGTGTCAGATTGGCTTTATTCACCCGAAATAGAAGTAGTATGTCTCCGACCAGCGGCTCTATTGTCTAACGTAATCGTAATCGGCTTCATTTTGACATTTCAAATCTAAGCTGGACTTCAAGTGTTACTTTCGTATAGTGTAAACATCTAACATATGCAACACAATTACCAGCGAAATTCAAACCCAGTGAATGAATGGAAACTTGTATTTAGGCTGATTTTGGAACTTGAGAATTGGATTCAAATGAATCATTCGTTCGAAACCGAAGACTTTGAATACCTTACATAAACAATACCGACAACAATCCAACTGTGTCTATGACTGGTAATCGGCTTGAAGTTCACTGGTAATGGATTTCAAGTTAGAAAATAAGGCTGCAGTTGGGATGACGACCTGCGAAAGACTGCTGGTAGATACTGGATGAACTGTAGATAGCTACGGTGCTTATTTTGTCCATTATGTCCGCCGATGATATAAAACTTATTTCGCAAACAAGCAAATTAAATCCATTTAAATTTACTGTCTTTTGTTTTTCACTGTAACCTAGAAAACTCTTCTGTTCAATATGAATAAATAGCAGATCGGTAAAATTAAATTGTGTCGTCAGAAGGATCCGCGAGCGATGCGAATGAGACGGAACCTTGTCAAATAAATATAATCACTATTCTGGTACATTTTCGCACGTTGCCTGACTGGAAAGGTAACTTATTGAAGTAAATTTTAATGAGTATCGACAGGAACTCTTCTAGATAAATAATATATATGTGGATAATCTATTTTAGTCGCACTGTCTTTTATTTTCACGCCTATCATAAAGGGGAGAGCAAGACTTATTACCGTAATACAGCATTTACTAGTACTGAGAACAGTCACTCCACGGGTCACTCGACCACACTTACGAATAAAACTTACTATAAATTGTAACCCTAAACCTTAAATAGTACCACTTTACTTTGAATATAACTTTACTTTATTGTTCAAAGCCTCAATCTACCCGCAAGCGAGACCGATGTTTTATGTTGAAGCGCGTTTGTCAGAACAAACTCAAAACAGATAGGTAAACTGTTTTATTTTATGTTTATACAGTCATACTTTATAGTCGAATCGAATGATCCTCTAAAACACTAACAGTGATTATAAAATGCCTAGATAATAAACGTAAACAATGTACCTAAGTGGGCGCAATGATTAAAAATCAATTTGCGAGATGAGCGAATGGTTCAAAGTCACTAGTACCATTCACAGTTCCATGATGGAACTACTGATGTTGTTTTTCTTTAAATCACTAGTTCCATTCTAATAGAATCTGTAAACAATGGAAATAATTATGAATTTTGTTATCACTAGTTCATAGCTAGCTTTTATAACAATCTATTCAATTAAATCAACAATATACATATATTTTTTACCTTCATTTGGGTAAACAGGGTCAGATTTTTTCAGGGCTACCAAGGGGAAGTCTAAAACCGAGAGAGTTTTCGAAAAATTACGTAAGGAGTTACAGGCTCCGTTTTGAAAAAAAAAAAGAGTTCTTAAATAAAACCACAATCTTGTAAAGATAACCGATTTAACGTCTGTTGGTCTGCATAACCTATAAGCACTTCTATTGAGCTGAACTAGCCTAAGGGGCGGAATTGAAAGTATGTAATAAATACATTTTGACGAATTAATTAATTTCTCCCAACAACATATTTGCTTCGTTCAGATCGGAAGGGTCTAAGTGGCTTCAGATTAAACATATATAATTAGCAGCGAAAAAGGGGATTAGGCAATTTGTTTAAATTAAAGGATGTTGATGGCATGTAATTAAGATCCCATACGAAAGTAATATGTTGGTTATACCCACGCCAACTCGTTGCTCTTCGCTCTACTTACATAATCATTCATTTCGAAAACCATTATCATAATCACAAAATAGCTTCAATTCTCATAATACTCAAAGGTAACAGAAATGCTTAATACAGATGGTATGGGCTCATTTACACATTTCACTTTATCTAATGGCTTTCTATGCGAAGTGCTATTCATTACATAGATTTAACCAGCATCCACATTATCAGCAGCGATTTCAAAATTCAATGTAATTTCCGCTGACGAAACTCTCCGATTGGCTAAAGTTTAAAAGTCGCCATGCATTAACGAGCAAACTTTCTACATAGCGTGCATTTAATCGCGGTAATTTATAAAGTGATAACTTTATACTTATATTTAACGAGAATGTTCGACGTCAAACACATGTAGGCATAGAGGGCCAGGCCGCTTGAGATAGCTTTGGAGTAGCACCCTCGCCCACTCCTCTCGTTAAATTTTCACATGCGCTTGACGGGCTGACCTGGCTTGCGTTAATTATGAAATCTCATTTGAGAGTGAACCTACGTTTGAGTAATGACTCCTGAAATGAGGAGAGTTTGAATAAAAAACCTTTAATTTGTTTAACGACAGCTGTTTATGTTGTTTAATTGGAAGGTCTATCAGCTGCCAGGCTTTTAAGCATATGAACTTCAAAAGTTCGTTCATTCAATATTCCTTTAGTCTGGATTAAACTAAAACCAATCTTTTGGAGTTCTAAATACTCTCTTTCATGCCTGGCTATCAATGAAGGCACCAATTACGAGATTATAAGTTTTCTACGATTACTGTTGTACACCTACGAAAAGAATTTAAAATCCTTTGAAAATCTTGAAGGTTGGCCAGTAACTAATATTCTAGCTGGAAAATTAAGTTCAAGTTGTATTAGTTCTCACCCGATAATAATGGGATTAACACGGATTTAAGTAACGATATTCTCCATACCGTGAGGGCCCCATTATTTTGTACATCGTCGGACGAATAACTTCCGTTGACTTCGGATCACATTGCAACATGATAAATGGGGTCTTTCAGCTTATTCTTCCCCACTGAAATTTTTCAACTTGAACGATAAGGGTGCTCTGGCATTTTATGCCCTCCTATAAATATAATAATGATTTATTATATCATTTATTTTGCGCGAACTAGTCCGGATATTCAATTTAAAACGTCGCCTTAGATGGGGGTAACTTTCAACTTTGCTGGATTTAAATAGGCTAAGGTAACAATGGATAATTGAGAATAATTAATAATCGAATATAAAGGAAACTTTGAAGTAAATCGGTATTGCAAACAATTGCGAGTCTGAAACAGATTCGTTAATCATGATTCGTAAAATAGGAAGGATTTCCGTGATTCCATTTTAAAACAAACCCGTCAAGTGCGAGTCTAACTCGCGAGGTTTCGAACGTACTCGATTATGTCTAACCAGTTACTTCGGAGATTGGGGATTGGTTACTTACTGGTAAAGTTTTCGATTCTTCAATGTATTTCAAAATTTATGAAACTAGACAATTTTCATAAACTGTTTTGAAACGTCCAAATCCAACACCGTTAATTTGATAACTCACTCAATGAAATAACACCTTCGAAAATTTGCAGTGTGACCATAATTCAAAAATGTTATTTATACATACTTCTCTATATTTTTCCTATTATAGATCGGTCATCGACAAACGCATAGTATATTTCAGATGGATCGCTCTGTAATCTTCGGAGTTAGGAGGGAATGGTTACTTTTCCCATTTTTTTAAATATTTCTTAACCGACATTATTAGTAATTAGAGTATTAGAATGTTTTGTGCTGTTCAAACTGACATCTTTCATGTGATACTCTCAACTTTATCTTTGTAAATATATCTTTTAAAAATTTTACATAAAAATTTGTACTGAAATTCTCTAATTTTCATTTATTTTCTTTGATTCTGCATAGGAGCCCGAAATTTATTATTATTTTAAGTTTCGAGTCAATCGCTGAGACATTTTAGATTAAAAACAGTAGCTACATAAAAAAGCGCGATTAATTGGTGGACTCAATGGTTTCGAAGCCGTTCTCGAAACCCTAAAAATTGTCGAAGCAAAACGTAATTTCCTTCAAGATCCGTCACTTACGCTTGATATTTGATATTTGCGCTGAGGATTTGGAACTTCTCAATTATGTATTCAAACAGGTACTTAGAGTATCATTTACGTCGGAGATTAGGCAATCCTGTTCAATATTTTGAAATGCACAAAACAATACTTTTTATTTGATAACCCTATTCTCTCATTTATTTTACTTTATCTATATCAATAGCAGTTGGAAGTGTACCCAAGATGCTGGCTGCATTGCCTCGCTGTATGCTGCTGATGCGCTACGCCGTGCGCTGTTGAGCTGCATTTTGAGCTACCTGTAGTTTGTTTGCAACATTCTGCAGTTAGCTTAATTGTTTCAATTATAACTACTAGTTCTTTTTGGTGCTTTAATTTTAATTTAATTATGAAATTTTTAATTTATTTGATAAATATTATTTGATATACAAGTCGAACCTTTTTCAAAAAAGTTTTTGGTAAATTTTTCGAAAAGCGGCCTACACTCGATATTTTTCCTGTAAAATATAAAGGCGCGCTTTTGTTTTTTAATATTCCAAAAAGTATGAATGGAATGAAAGAATACAAACTGATTTTTACAATATATTCCTTCGTTAATCATGATTTGAAAAAATCCTACCGTGAATCTACCTATTAAAAATTTCTCGAGGCAATACGTCATTTCCTTGGACATAAATTGTGCAACCAATGAAACATGTAACCCTGTGTCGTTTAATATGAACCAATAAATAAATTTCAATCTGCTTGCCTTGCTAAAATGTCCAAACACAAATATATAGGGGTCTCATAACATTAATCTTTCCCTTATTTATACAGACCTTCGAAACCGCAGATGCTGCGGCTTTTTGTCATATATAATTACCAATCTGCCTGGAATCTTTATGTACAATGCGCGTCACATATAAGTACCCCCCCTATCTCAATGTATGTGGGACACAATAATTGTTATTATTGGGAATTTCAGACTTTGGACAAGGGGGGTACTTAATTCTGACGCGCACTGTACATTGAGGTAAACATGATAACTGATTAGTCACCAAAATAAGTGAAATCTTACAGCAAAATGTCTACTATAACTCTAACTATACTTATTTTTTCGGAGCGTTTCATCAACTTCTATTTTGAATGCTATTTTGATCAACGATTTTTTGGTTCATTTTACCCTGGCTTTATAAAAGCATATACTTACAGGTTTTGCAAAAGATTTTCTTCCGTGAACACAGTTTTTTATATTTCAAGTTTTAAGGTATACCCAACCATCTTGAAAAGTTCTTTGCTGGCGGCTTCATCATAGAAATTACTGAGCGCATAACATTTTCTTTGCAATATTTCACTTCAAGCCTCAGTCACACAGTTTGTTTATTTAAAAAAATGCAGCTGTTGTTCGTCCACGTGTTTGTGAATTAGATGAAAATATTTAGCATAGTGTGCTAAACAAATAAAATATTCATATATCGATTTACCAATATTCTGGACAACACCGCCCACTCTCACGCCCTATTCAGTTTAGTGCTGTTTTAATACCCAATATCTGATTGTTCGCGTTTGATTGCAGAATTGATCTGAGTTCGAGGTATCATTGAGAGGTTACATTTATGTGTAGAATTTGATCATCGTCATCTTCAGCTCATATTAGTCCACAGCTGGACATAGGCCTCCCCTAATAAGCGGCATAGTGCCATGTCTTCAGCTTGTCGACGACTTGATGATATCGGGTATTATTTATAATATGTATACCCGATAAATATTCTTTAATTATGTCAACAAATCGTAAAAGTTTGAAATGATAAACTATGAAATGATATAAAAACAATATCATATATTTTAAATAATAGGTAGTATTATAGTATAGGTACAGTATTTGTTCAACACAATGTGTTTGCAATTCCCTATAAGTTAGGAAAATCCTGTGTGTTATAATGAATTTCTTTAATCTTCATTCATGATGTTAGTCATCTGTCCTGAAAGAAGCTTATTCTAAAAACGTATTTTTATTATTGATGACTTATATTTTCATCATCGATCGATGACCGAGCCATCCGAGTTGTTTATAATGACACAGTTTCTACATTAAACTGTTAGCTATTTCATTTACAGGCAAATTGTCAATAGGGCCATCGATTAAAACCATTATCAGTAGCCACGTTGAGAAGAAATGGTTATTTCATGAAAAGCATTATTTTTGCATGATTTCATGTATTGCTCATTGATTTAACTGGGTGTTGGCAAACGCACGGCTTTGTCCCGACATAAAAGTAGTACAACCAAACCATCGCTAAAAAAAATTACCGATATACCCAGTGCCTACTAAAAAACACTTCCAGTTATTTTTAATAACTAAATGCTGTGATTTTTTTTAATTTCCCATGCAGCAAAAATGTCACGACGGAAATTGTACAGCTGTGAAATATCGTGCGCAGCTGCAACGGCTAATGAACTCGTTTCATGTTACTAATATTGTGCATCATGTCCAGCGAAGTGAAATATTTTCACTTTACACAAATGAAGTTTAAATTTGCTACCCATTGAAATGATGAAATGAAAATTATGGGATACAAAGCTATAAAAGGACTCATATTAATAAAATAATATGTAGCTTGTATCAAATTCTACAGCGTTCGGGTGTAATGAATATTCATATTGGCACAGATTATAAAAAAATAAAATAAATAAATAATGCCGGACAATCCACACAACATCATCTAGCCCCAAGCTAAGCAGACATTGTGTTATGGGTAGGTATTAGATAGGTACCTAACTGATATTCATAATACAATATTATTACGTATAAAGATATTTTTATTATATATAGAAAACGACCAGAACTCCCTGAGCAAATTTCTAAAGATCGTACAAATCTTGTTCCGAGGCGGGAATCAAATATAATAGTATACTTTATTGGGTACTGCTTACATGACCGTTGAACAACTCGATAACGATTGTTTTTTCCATAGTTATGTATAAATAAATTCAACTTATATATATTCGCCTTTTTCCTACAGATGAAGAAACCGGCTATAATAGATACGCTTGTACTATCTATGTTTATAATATTAAAAAACCTGGCATAACGGAAAACCTCAGAAGCAAGCGGAAAAAACGTTTGAAATCACAGCGATACAACAACCCAACCTTTTGAACCCAAAAGAGTTACAGCCCAAACATGCCACAAGATCAACAATAGGTTTGCGGAAAGATTAATCGTCCAAGAAGGACACGGAGTCGTGAGAATAATTTTTCATCTATATCAAAGCGGTCTGAACCTACCGCTGAATGCAATTGTACAGTTTGACCAAGTTTGACCTACGACGCTCGTAAATAAAGCAAGATGATATTATTATGTAGATGATCAGATCACATTACGATAGAATCTCGAGACTGGCGTTCTTAGCAGATTGATGTACTAATAACATTGAACAATGTGAACACACTATTACTATTAAACATACAACAAATAAACAACATTGTTCAGGGTTGGTCTCACCATTGATGAGGACGACCTCTGTGGCGCGGTGGGCGAAGATCCGCCTGAGATGCAGGAGGTTGCGGGTTCGATTCCCGCCTCGGGATAAATATTTGTACGATCTGCAGATATTTGTTCAGGGCGTTCTGGTCGTTGTCTATGTATAATAAAAAAAATCTACATACGTAATAATATTGTATTATGTATATCAGTCATTACCTACCCGTAACACAAGCTCTGCTTAGCTTGGGGCTACATAATGCTGTGTGGATTGTCCAGCTATATTATTATTATTACCATTTGACCTACAGTGTTCGTAAATAAAGCAACCTGATATTCTTACGCAGATCATCAATTTATAGATTCCCACGAGAATGGGTTCCTCAGCAGATAAATGACACTTTACAATCAAACTTACAAGAAATACACAAAGCATCTCTCTTTCTGGCTGATTGCTTAAAATGAGACATAATATTACCTAAGCATACACATACATAACATAAAAAACAACGATGGTAAGTAATGAAAACTTGTCTTGTACCAGTTCAAGAAAAGTCAAATTACAAGATTATCTTAGTAAGACCGAGGGTTCGAGAATTTAGGTTATAACAAGATCCATATTATTCTTGTAATATGGCTCATGTTATGAGTCTATTTACATAGACTCAAGAATTTTAACGACATTTTTATTTTTGTCTTTATTTCCAAAATAAATACTTATTTGATGTTTGTGATATAATTCGGTCATATCTTCTATAAATAAAACAATAAATATCTTATCTTGTCCAATTACTATTTAACATTATTCTATATATTTTACTAGCGAAGGTGACCTTACTGCTAGAGTTAGAGAGCAGAGCGTTAGAGTTTCACTATAATAGGGACGAACATATTAACCAAAGGCCCTGATTCTTATTATGATCTTGACTGGTTTGTATTCTAAAAACATTTTGAGTTACCAAGTCACGCTCTCCGCCACCCATTTGGCGTCCAATATTTCTTTTGCAATTACACCAATTTATTTTGGTGAAAGGACTATTTATTAGATTAACATCCATTTTCAACCAAAAAAGGTTTTTGCAAGCAAATAACAACTGAAAGCTGGTTGTTTAGTTCTTATTGTGTATTTATAAAAAAAAAGTATAAACTTAGGGCACTCTGTTGTCAGCCACATATTTTTGTTTTACATTTTAGTAAATTATCTATAGTGTAATTAAAAATACAAAAGCTTTGTGCGGTAGCGTTTAGTTTTGAGACGATATCTAGGATGAACCAGGGAAACAATGATAATGGGCAGTAGGTACAAGGAGTTTTATTCTGTTATAGATCTTAAAACTAGCACATTGTTTTGTAAAAATGTATACTGTTATACAAAGGTATTCAAGGCAAGTTGTTATCGATTTTGCTGTAGTCAGTTTTCGCTAAAGAAATAAAGGAGTCAACACATTGCCATGCGATCAAAGTTCAGTCGTAGGCCCGCCACGCTCTCACGTTTAATTCAATTTGGATTCCAGCCAGATTTGGAAATTGCTGGCGGCATGTCCTCTAAATAATAGAAAATCAGACTCACGAACAACGATGGCAAAGGTTACACTTACATAGCGATCCGCCCCGGCTTTGTATAGGTATATAACAAAAGAAATAATATTTATAAGCTTTAATACACCTTTTGTTACATTATCCAAGTTTCATACGGATCCCTAAAATTTTTTAAAATATTCTATATTCATCAGGATTAATGCATTTTTCAAATCAGTCCAGCTGTTTCGAGCCTCAAATCTTATCTTTTTATAATTATAGTTATTAGAAACTCTAAAATAAATTAAAATCACAAACCTATAAGTACTAGGCGTAAACGGCTACTAGGATCTTTAGAATATAATAGTATTTAGGATGAAAACACAAAATATTTTGGGACGATGTAATAAAAAACCTAGGTTTAATGGTCTGCCTCTTTCTTTATAATGCATACTAAAACAACAACAAACCAAATAGAGTAGCACATCTTTTATTCCGCCCGCACCTTCTTAGCTTGTGGGTCACGGACGCGTACATCTCGGGCTAAGAGGGCGACTCACAACAAAAACAAGACTTAATTAAAAATGTGAAACATTCCCATCCCGGACTTCCTGACATTATATTCCGCTACAGACAGAAGCAAGAAATCTTCGAGCAGCGGACGTTTTCAGTTCTACTGTAGATTTCCAGTTAGTATCTAACAAATGTTTTAACGTTTCGATACAAGTGGAAGTGCTAAATCTAAGAACGTAAATCACGCTGCTGTAGGAGGTAGAGCCCGACCATAGCTTTGTTTTATCTGAGGCTACGTTCGGTGAAATATTCGGGTTTTTTTAGTTCATGCCAAAACTTCAAAGATTAGTTTAGAAAAGGCAAAATAATGTTGCTATACTTTCGAAATACGTAATTTAATTAGAGCTGACGTACAATATTTAAGCTTATATTATAAGCATAACAAATACAAGAAAGGCGTTGGTATCCTCATGTTAGAAAGCCCGCAAGCTACTTGTGAATAATTTATTCGGCTTTCGCTCCTTGAACTGACCTTGGACACAGCTCTATGCTCTATGCAATTTGCCGAATAAATCTGTGCCATTTTGTGTTTGCAACGTCAGGAAGGTCGAGCTCTTGCACTTGAATAATTGAATGATCATCCAGCTTTGCACCTGCCTCCAGCATCCGGAATAAATCCAATCAACTAAAGAAACATTTAATATTAATATATCAGAGATTATTCTTAGTAAAAAGCATAAACATAAATTCTTTAGCAGTCATTTGTTCGTGTTTAAACCATGCAGATAGATTTGAATATTTAGATTCAAAACCAAATATGTTCTTCTATTTTCACATTTAACCTGATCTTCATTACAGTCGTGGTTAAATATATCCTAGTACTCTAGCTGCGATCCAAGTTCACACAAAGTAATAGGAATAAATAAACGATGAACGGACGAAAGGTTTCCCTAATTACAACCTTTTTGTATTCATGAACTCGCAAAAATATTTTTATTTCATGGAGGCCAAGCGAGCTCTCTATAATACAGGTTGAAGTGCTATAACTGGCGTAGGTGCCTGTCAAAGTGTTGATTATACTAATGCATTCATGGAATGCCTACAATGGTCTCCAGATTTTCGTAAATGATTTCGTAATTAACATTTAAAATGAGTTTGTTGGTAAATTAAGCGTCAGGCGAGCGTGAAATAAATAAATCTGCCAAACCAAGAACTCCCTTGTTAATTTGCTCGTGTTGCCTCGCTTTAAAATATTAATTGTATCAATTTTTTTTACCTAAGTGCTTTGTTTTTGGTACGAAACGTGCTATTTTGTTTATTTTTTTTTTATTTGTGAGAAATCTTGCAAGTTTATATTTGAATATTTGCAAGTTTAAAAAAAACATCACAGTCTTTACATCGATTATTAATACTTATCTCCAAAACCAGTTGACACATCTTATGCCGTAATGCTGTAACAAAAATAAAGACGGTGGACGAACGGTGGACGGAAGGTGTATATCAACACTAAATAGTATAAAACAATGTCGCTTCCCGCTGTTTGTCTTTTTGTCAGCATTTGTGAGCATACATAGGGTATGCTTAGATCTTTAAAACTAACGAATTTTAATGAATTTTGATGCGGTTTTTTTAATGTGATTTAAGAGGAAGCGTTTTGTATCAGCATTGCACTAGTGCGAAGACAGAGCGGGTCGCTACTCGCTAGTATACATAATATGTACACCAGAGTTCCTTAACATATATTATTGGAACTCTGGGGTCCACCTCCCGTTTCTATGTTTTTACTAACTGTTTAGCGGTGGTAGGAACAATCGGGAACTTTTTATTACCGACTGTTCCTAGTAGTAACAGTCGGGATTTTTTTTCCTGATTGTTCCTAGTAGGAACGCAGGGGTAGGAACAATCGAGAATAGGCGTGTTTGTCGTAGCATTACGACATAAGATTCTGTACCTACAGAACAGTACAATTAAACTATAATGCCCAGGAATTTGCACTCAAAGTTGGAAACAAACATTACGTTCTGAATGAAATAGTTTCTCGAACTTGGGCTCTTCGTTAAGCGTTCGCTATAATAAGCCTTATTTGCTTTTATGTGAAGATATTTAATTAACAAAGATTATTGCTTTGACGCTATATAAGTACATACCCACTTGATTTTTTTATGATGAGGTAGGTAATGAGCAAATGCGAGGTGAAATTATTGTCTATACGTGTTTTTTATGAACTAGAACTTGTACTTAAAATTTAAATTCGGTCTTGTAGTTGTATTAATAATATAACCCAAAACGAAAGCTGTGTACCTCTAAACGTTATTCCTACAAGGGCTTTGCCCAGCAGAGGGACAATATACATAACCAAAAAAAGTACTTTGTAGTGGTGGCCATGTTTAATTCAGCTTTTTGTACATTTTATTCATAAAACCGATACGTAAAGTCAGAGAGCACAACTAATTTAGTTCCACCATCTTAGGAAGAACCATGACCATTGAGTCCACAGTCCAGTTTAAGCCGTTATTAGTCAATCTTGGCAAGTTCAGCAATAAGCCGAACGGGCGAACAGCATAACCCTGGGTACACAGTCCCAAGCCCAGTGAGGAACTAGCGCAGACCAATGCCAGCCTCGGGTGTAGCTTCAAAGTCGGTGACATGGCTGGAAATACCATCCAACAAATTTATATTTATATATTCTAATATTAATATTTGCAAAACATAATACTTGCAAAAGGCGTTACTCTGACTTAATCCAGGTCAAATTTCTTGTGGCCTCTACGTTTACACAGAAAAAGTCTGTATCGCAAAAAGTAGCATAATGATTAGGTAATTAAAACAACCTAAAACTTATATTTTCGGACTGCTACTACGATAAATTTCAGATCGTATATAACTAATATATAACTCGTATATTACTCATATTGATTATAGAGGTCATTGATTTTTCTTCAAATTTCGAATGCAGTGTTCGTATTAACAGTTGCGACTTTGCGTCCTCCAATAATCTGTGCTCATAAAATACTGTTTTACACAAAATACAACAGTGTTTAGTAATCGGTTTGTCTATTTCTACCGTGTATTCGAATCTTTAGTTAGTTTAAGTAAACAAACACACAAGTTTGTGCAATCGTGACGTGACCATCGCTTCGCCCAGATGCTGGCTATTTACGAAGATATACAATAACAATGCATACAGAATATACAACAGAGATAAACTAAGCTAGCTGAACTAGGGATACAATGTTATTGACTTCGGTTAAGAACAAACTGACTCCTGTATTTCAGATTGCAATAACCTTATTTCTTTAGAATAGAATAGAATATTATTTATTTGCAACTCATACAAAAACAAGCATACAATATAAAAAAAAATAAAAAAAATACTAAAAATAAAAATACTAAAAAATATGTACTTTAGGCTTACAATATCAGCACTTAGCACTTACATATTTCATACAGTTAATTAAAAGGGGAAAAAACCCTTTATTAACAAAGAAAATTACAATTAACTAAATAAAAGATAGTATTTAAAATTGAAACAATTGAGCTTACTTGCGACTATTGCGAACAAACTACAGGTAGCTCAACTGATCCATATCAATACCAGTTGGAAGTGTACCCTAGGTGCTGGCTGCATTGCCTCGCTGTATGGCAATGCTGATGCGCTGCGCCAGATATTGACCAGCTCTCGGGTCACACGTCGCTTATATCAGACGCTCAGATATTTTTTTAATTAAAAAAAATTCAATTAATTATTAAATAAATAATTTGTTATTGATTTCTCTTCACTTCAACTTCACTAAAGTATCTGTTTTAGTACCATCCAGCTCGGTTGATCATCATCATTACTGGCCGTATAAGTATAATATGTAACTTTAATTAAGTAACCTTGACAAAATATAGAAAATCTGTAGATGTGTCACAAATATCAAGGTTACTTAATTAAGGTTACATAATAAATTGCTCGGACTGTAAATTAATCAATTATATATTTGACATTAAATATTTCGTATATAAATAAATAAATAAAGAGAGAGAGAGAGCTGGTCAGTATCTGGCGCAGCGCATCAGCATTGGCATAGCGACAAAATGCCAGCATCTTAGGTACACTTCCAACTGCTATTGATTTGGAACAGTTGAGCTAAGTGTAGTTTGCTTACAATAGTCTGCAGCTAGCTCATTTTTTCAATTGTAAATACAAGTTCTAATTTAGTTATATCATTGTAATTTTCTTAGTTCATAAAGGGTTCATTTAATTTTCAAAAATAAATAAATAAATGATAGCTCAACATGAAGGTCAAAGTATCACAAAAAGGTCACCGGTTCAGCTATATGGCAGATGTGCTATAGCAGCAGTTTAGCATTAGGTATGTATTATTTAATACATACCTAATGCTAAACTGCTGCTATTGCATTATATCTGCATGACACAAGACAAATTATTATTTTATTTATGCGTGAGTTTTTTTTACTAACTGATTGTATATTGTTGTCTGTTTAGCATTTTTTTTTATATAAGACTAGAATTTAAGATAGGTTCTTTTTTGCATTGGATGTGCCCGTTAGGATAGAAGAACGTGTTTATAAATAAAAATAAATTGTGTGAAATTAGGATTTGACTTCAGCGAAAGTTACTTTATTGCGAGTTACTTTTATTTATTTATTCAATTCAATTTGACCAACAGTGCTATGTTCCAAGACGTCAAACATGTATGTATGTAGTAGGTATTTTACCTAACAAGCACTTACAGTACATAAACCTGGAAAAAATAATGCATCTTTACCCCTTGGGGTAATCACGGTTGCTTATCAATGGTAAAAACATCTTTTCATTTCGTAGTCCAAGTCCGACCGCGTTTTCCAACTTTGGACGATGGGAAGAGCTACCTACCTTTTGCCATCCATGCAGTACCAGTTTTTAAAGTTTTAAAATTTTAACCACGGTCGACGATAGATCGATAGCTAGGTATGTACAGCGTTCTAGCGGCTTCTACACAGACGATTTTCTAACGCAATACTTCCATCTCTTCCAGATTTCCGAATCGTTGTTTAACCACCTCATACTATCTACAATAATAGAATAGAATAGAATTATTTATTCAGATAAAAAAGTTTACATTGGGATTTGGTTAAAAGTGCCTTAACTTCGTGTCTAGTTAAACCTAACATAGGCTGTTAGGTTTAACTAGACAGAGTTCTCGCCTTTCAGTAAAATACGCTTTACATTCCGGCTTTGTTCTTATTGGTCCGAGGTTGAAACGCATTACCAACGGACGGAAGAAATGCCATATCCACTTACAACGTTATTTGCTTGAATAAAATAACAGTTGTTTGCGGTTCGCGAGTATTACGAAAACTATTTGAATTTGCACTGAGTTACACTAATTTGGTTATTCGAGTTGTTTTGTTTTGCTCATTAGTAACATTAATAATGAATACTCTTGGAAGTTTTTGTTTTAACTACAGGTCTACTTATAAAACAAACAAATGAAATTTAAATTGAATCTGTTCATGCGGTTTTCAGTAATATAAGTATAAAATTTTTTAAACAGCAAGTTTAAAATGAACACTGGTACCTGTATCAGTAACTTTAAAATAAATTAAAGGCTTTATCAGAGTTATCAAATAATACTTCGTTAGTAATCAAAAGTAAATAAACTTACCACGTCTTGTTGCTATAATGGTTTTATTTATTTATTAAAGTTTTTTTAGTACTGATTCACCTCCGTTTGACCACGATCTCACCTGATGGAAAGTAAAGATGTGGCCGACGGTGGATCACGAAGGTCTAGAAGACACCATTCACTCAATTTTCGATCATACCTAAGTTGTAGTTAGTCGAAAGAAATAAAGAAGCAGGCAGCGAGTTCAACCCTTTTGCTGTGCGAGAGGAAAAATGCTTAGTGCGATTGGAAGGTAAGTAAAGCAATATTATGGCAACGAATTTTCATAACTTTGTTTAAGGTTCAGTTAATTGTTCACAGTAAATTGTTAAATAATAAGTTGTTAACCATTTTCAAAATATTCTTGCCATAGGAGTTTTTGGTATTCTCTGTATGAACGTATGGAAAAGAAAATTATTTTCCATCATCTGCGTTCATACAGAGAATTGCACATTCTCCCTTGAATGCCTGACTCATAAAATAATTCAAGCGATTATGGGATTAAATAAGCTCATTGAGATTCCGTTCCTATGATGCTACGCCGCTCGAGGCAATGTCGCTACAGGCAACGCTACGGCCTAAGGCAGCGTAGCACTTTGCGCTCCGCGGTTACGCTCCATAATGAACAATCGGCTTTGATGATGGCGCTATTAGCGAGCAATATTTGTCTCTTTAGCGTAATCTTGTGTTCTCCCAACGTATAAACATCACTAACGACATTTGTATTTAATCTCCCGGAAACTAAATGGGTTCATTTTATTGCGTAATCCTTGCTAATACCTGCTTGTTATGTTATGAGGGTAGTTAGGAACTGCATTTATAGACTTAAGGGGCTGTATAAAGGCAATATTTAGGTATTAGTAGTATTATTTAGTAGTTCTTAGCGCTTGACAAATAAAGTTGAAAATGGTGATGCGTTTGATTTAGTTGAATCTCTCGTTCGACAATTTCAACATTATTTATCGGTTTTAATTTATTTTAAAAGTAAATACATAAATTAAAATCTTTATACATATTTCTCTAGATGATAAAATTACCTTTCTTACAGTAACAAAATTATAAAACGTTATCACTCAAAATATCGAGCATTTCGAGACGAAAAAGTATTTTCGTGTTCTTTCTTGCGATATTTTTTTCAAGTTCCTAGATGGTTTTTATGAAATATTTTTACATAAGTCTTTTTTCCATACACTTGACTATGAACTGTATTTTTTTTGGGCTTGTAATATGTCGCAGTAAGCCTAACTGTGCGACGAAAAAGTGGTCGTTTTTCGATGTCTGTCGTTGGGCAGCGCCTTAATTCGCAATTGCAACTTATTAACATAATCATAGCGATATTTATATGATATTCTCTCTGACTTTTAATACTGTATGAATTAACTGACAATCCAGAATGGTTTTCGTTAAAATGTTGTCTTAGTTTTTTTTTAATGTGAAATGTTTTACCAGACTTTGGAAGTTAAATTTAAAATTTGAATTACGTAGACATTTTATACAGTTCAAATTGGCTGGTTTCGGCTATAAGTTATGCAGCATCTATGGGCATTACAATAAAAAAATACCAACGTGGTTGGTTGGCATTTCTAAGCATATTTTCCAAGCAATAATGGAACGCCTTCCCAGGTCATTTTCGTCCGTTGCGATGGCCTCAGGATTCAATATGCCGCGTGTTTCAAATATCTTGAGGCGATCGCGATCCTGCTGCTCCACAGGTAATCAACTAAATAATAATATTGAATTTCAAGTCTTATTTCTTACTAATATGGTTCACAATACTTTTCCGCTGCAGGCGTTGGACTTGCAGACAAATTGCAAGAAATGCAATAATGAAAAAATAATGCATCATCCATTGCGAGATGTTAATGCGATCCTACTCCGCCATTTTAAATTGCATAAATAAATAAATAATGCTGGACAGTCAACACAACGTCATCTTGTCCCAAGCAGAGCTTGTATTACGGTTATTGGATGACTGATATACATAATAGAACACTTTTTTTACATAGATATATATCTTTTATTATACATATTAATACCTAGAATGAATATTTGTCTAGTGGCTGGAATCGAACTATCGGAGGTACCTTCAACCGCCGCACCATCGATCGTCAAATTAGAATCGGATTAATTAAAGGAAAGTCGTTGATTTATTCTTGGACTTACGTTATTGGATTACAGGTTACCAAGAGGGAAAGTCTTTTCGGTGTCGCTTTGTAAGCTAATGGAGACAAGGCTCATAACGGGACCTTTTTTAATTAAGTTAAGCTCAGCGGTGGCTAATTTGAACAGCGGTTGTTTGTGCGAACCTTTTGAATCAAATTTTATTGCTGAGACACTGAGGGAAGGCTCAATAAACTGTTATGCAAC
Organism: Eupithecia pulchellata; assembly: GCA_963931895.1. Taxonomy (NCBI): domain Eukaryota; kingdom Metazoa; phylum Arthropoda; class Insecta; order Lepidoptera; family Geometridae; genus Eupithecia; species Eupithecia pulchellata. The sequence goes on along the minus strand of OZ007528.1, from coordinate 5,721,555 downwards.
AGATGGGCCTGATTTAATGGGTGCACTGAACTCTGATCCTTGGTTCTAACATGTTTTAGGCTTTTTAGGAGAGCCGATTAATTGTAGACGGATCATTAATAGAACAGAAAAATTCGCATCTCTTACGGCCCGGCCCTACTTCACCGGGACGCCACGTCGCTGGTAACGTATAATTCATTACGAGTAGGTATGTGTGTATTAGCAGTTAAATCAATTCGCGGCGCAACTTTTCGACAATGTCGTCTGCCCCACACTAGCTTGGATACGTTATAGTACGATACGTATGGCCGTGGCATCCCAGTGAGGTAGGTTAAGTACATTAGTACAAAAATAAAATTATCGATCGGAAACAAAAATTCAAATTAAATTAAATTTAAGTTAATCAAAGTACTTTTGTAGCTATATTAGGTTGAATGACAATGTCTAATAGATTTAAAACGGACCCAAACTAGGAACATGGCCACGACAATCTGTCAATTTTTTTTTTTTGCAATGATAATGAAAAAGATTGACAAAAATAAATGAATGTATTGAAATTTGAAATCTTTAGGACCCGGTACAGAGATACACTCACTACACTAACTTTCTCAATTATTTATTGCAAACCACACCTATATTCATATTGTCCTAGTTTACACCTACATACACACTGGCAATAAATATTGAATCTGTAAAGTTTTTTCGGATATCCCAGAGTTTCTGTTTTCTTCTTGAAGCTTAGATAATAAGCACGTAGACAAAAATACATATTATACCATTAATTATTATATAATAAGAAATAAGACGTTATTGATATTGCGAAGAGATGCTCAGTAATTTTGACATGTTTCATCAAACATAACAAAGTGTAATTAATAACAAGTAACCCAAGCACACGCTCGATCTTCGCAATTTTTGTAACATCAACGAAATAAGGAAAATGAGATTATCTTGCTAAAAACATACTTCTTGTTCGTTGATGAGCAAGATAAATGAAGCGGAAAGACTTTGATCGATCGCGGTTTTACCTAATAAATGTCTCGGTTTTAGCGGTCCCGTTGGTTCTATGAATGTCCCTATCGATTTCAAAAACAAGCTCATACAGATATTAACTCATACCTACTCATAGATTAGCATACTCTCATATAAGTTTTATCGCGTACATATAAGTTCAACGAGTGTATTGTATCCCAAATAAAAGCCGTTTAATTTTTTCTTAGACAGGTTTTCGTCGATTGTCTTTTAAAAATAGATGCTGTTCGAATGGTGATATTAGGTTGTTGATAAAGTATACAATGCGCAGTTTTATTTTCTTGTGAAAGTTACATTCAAATCTAACTATGTCGAAAAAGCCTAAGGTTGATGTAGGTTTTTCCAGAGATTCTTGTAACATTTTTTCTTCTCATTTCACAAAAAATAAGAAAATAATTTTTCTAGGGTTTCGAAACCCTTTAATGGTCTCACATTGTCTTTTTAGCTATTATTTTAAATATTAATACATTTTGTACACCAGTACAGATTTAAATAAATGAAAACCAAAAAAGGGTGTCAATAAATGTAATATTAATATGAAATTTTTTGATACAAATTGTGACGTCCAAATTTAAAAGAGACCACCAAGGTCAAGTGAGATTTCAAATGAAAAGTATCAGTTTGTACATCTCAAAACATCCAACAATTGTTTTTTAAAATTTAAATACATCGAAGAGTCGTAAAAATTTCTCCCTTATCTCCGAAATAACTGTTACCTATAGTATTCGTATACATTTTAGAGAAAAGTTCGGTTCGACACCCTCAGCGCTCCAGTCACGCTCGCACTTGACGGATCTTGTTTGCTTATTGCCATTGCTCCAACTTTAAATTTCAGTTACTAACAGGTTCAATTTCCAAGTTCTCTTGCTTTTTCCAACAGTAGGTACAATGGTATTTACCAACAAGGGTCTCTTATAAATTGAAAATCAGTTCGCAGCCTTGATTGATCAAACCCCGCTCCTCGTAAATATAGATCGAGGCGGCCTCCCCCTTTGGGATAGCGCCACTTCCGTGACTTGGCGCCTCTTATACGTTTACAGCATTATTCTACTCTACGAAACTATTTAACGGACTAACATGTCTATTGGAGTCTATTATATTATTCAATCTATAGATAGATGGATAGTAAAACTTTTTAAACTTTCACGATTTGTTGACTTAATAAAGAATATTTATCGCGTACCTTTTGTTTTATTTTCCCCTACGTTTTCATCGATTGAATCGTTGCAGCGATCGTGGTCACGGGGCGACTGGATGTTCTGCGTTACTACCATGATTTGACGGCAGTTTCCACGACTACCCTCAATTCGTCTTCTGAATCAGGAATGTCCAACAAAAGGTATAGATGGATAGTAAAAACATAAAAATACAAAAAATATCGTATAAATTGAAATCGAATTGAATTGATATCTCCTGCCCCTACGTATTAAGTTATGCTTGATAGTTCATCTAAAAAAATGCCTTGAGAAAAATAAAAGGGCTTGAGAGAAATCTTCTTCCGCTTTCAATACCAATATTTTAGAACAAATTTATGCAAGCTAAATTGCACGAATACCTAAATCAATTTTAACTTTAGCAACACATTTAAATCTAAAAAGGTTAATTTACGGTTCACTGCTTTTTCCATTTCAATGTAGAGATTTATGAAAATGTGTCTCCCAAAAATGTTTCAGGTATTTATTATGTCGGAAAAAACACAAAACGTCCGCTGTGCGTTATATACGGCGCTGTTAAAATTTTCCGCCTAAAGTCATGTTTTCGTAATGCGTTTTTAATGTTCTCATATTGCCATAAATCACTAAGGCTATCCCTGCTCCAGATAGCTTTAATGGCTTATTTAATTAGTTTATTAAGCTGTGCTCTTGAACTGGTATTAAACCAACTATAAATTGCTTACCTATGTTAGCCTTTATTTCATTAGACGACCATGGTAGTCCTATATGTACATATGTGGGTTATTTTTTGTTCTTTATTTCATAGCATAATTATTAGCTTGGAGGTCATTTTCCGACCAAATACTTATAAGAAAAATTAAACCAAAAGCCGTTTTTCTGGTTTCTATAAAAAAAATCTTAACTTAAGTAGAAATTAAAACGATGTAGGGTTTTTAAACAAGCCTTATTATCCTCGTCCCTTATTACTCTGCGGATTTAACTCACGGCGTTTATTAAAACCGCACTGGGACTCTCCTATTAAGGTCTAATAAACAAACCTCGTAATAATTAACATGGCAGAGTACATTCACAGAAGGAAGAAATGACTTTTATTTATAACTGTCCATTTCTAGTGACATATTTCTTTAGGGAAATTAAATCTTTCGGTAGGCTCACGAGTAAAAGTGTACTTAAAGGCTATTGAACTAAGTCTAACAGTCAGCTTAAATGTAACAACTATGCCATTAAGTAGTAAAGGCATAGTTGTTAGATTTAAGTAAAACCTAACAACATTTAGAGGTCAAATGGGTTCTTGGGTAAGCATTTCGCAGTATTACGCAATTATCCAATACAGCGCTGGTTTTCAAATAGGGCATTGCTTAGTGACGGCATGTACCGATTATGCACATACACTGTGATTCGATTAAAATCATATTAAAATCAAAACTCACATAATAATTAAAAACTAGGTAAGAACATCGAGCAAGAAATGACCATTTTAACAATCTATTTATATTACATACCTACATCGTAACTGACTTGATTTCAAGACCTAGATTTTTGTTATCTGTCTTGGCTTGCCACCTTTCCGCTATACCTCTATAACTCTTCATGGAAATCAGTCATGGAATTTAGGCATAAATCATAATAATAACATGAGTCGTAATTTTCTAAAAACCTATAAGATTTTTACCTAGAACAACTTCCTAGAGAAAAAAAGCTTTAAGAAAAAGAAAACAATCTAAAGCAAATTCGTAATAAGATAAAGCTTAGCAGATATCTACAATTATATCGTATTTACATCACTTGACTTATTATATTTGTCGCTACATTTTTGACAAAATATGATTGACAAGAATGTATGTAATTGACGTAACATAAATTACGTTCTTAACGATTTGGTACGATGACTTTGTAATATCAAAGCGCTTTGATCACCGAACGAAAGTACACAGAATAATTCTATTTTATATAAGAATTGGGTTTTACATTTTCCCAAATAAAATAAATAATAAACTAGGTAAGTTTAAAGAGATATCGGAATAAAGCTAAATTACGTTGAAATTTGTGTTACCTATTTCTATAATAATATTATAAAGAGGAAAGATTTGATTGTTTGAATTGACTGAGCTCCGAAACTACAGACCCATTTGAAAATTCCTAAATTATCCCTGATGAGAATATTAAAAAAAGTTAGAGATCCGTATGAAAACTTCAATAACGTAACTCAGTACGTAATTTTTTGTTAAAAACCCTTGCGAAGCCGGGGCGGAACGCTAATTTTCAATAAGTACTCGTATAATATTATTAATAGAAGGCCATAACAATTGTAAAAAGTTGTATAGATTTCCGAGACAGTTTTTGGTCTGCGAAAGAGATACAACTTCTAAATTGAATCACGTATAAGGTTTAAAAGTTAAGCGGTTACGTTTCGCGTTCGGAACCACTTTTTATGTAACTGCTACGTGATTTCTTTGAGAAAGCACCCTCTTTTGTTCAGATATCTTTTTTCCCCGGTGATTAATACGTTTACTTGTTAGCTTAAGCGGTTCCCTTGTGTTTTGCATTTCTATTGTTTCTAGAAAAAACTTTTTATGGGTTTTGTTTGCTATGGGAAATTAATGAAATGACACAAAAAGAAACAAAGAGTTGTATACTGAGGAAAAACGTATGCCAAACAATTATCTTTATAAATCGTATTCGATCGGTGCTATAATTATATTTAGCACATTTCATGTTATGTAGGTACCTACCTACGTAAATCTTTAATGTATTCAGATGCCTTTTCAGTTCTTAAATGCAAATAATTATTTCCATCAAAAGGTTGCATGAAAGAGATCGCTTCTAAGCTATAGTGCCGTCCATTGTCTTTTGTAATGTCTTTGCTTATTTTCTTTTTGTGGTATACAATAAAAAAAATTGTATTGTATTGTAAAGTGGCGAGATTTGCAGATCAACTCATTTATACATCCTGTGTATCATTTCTGATATGAATAGGTAAACTATTTTATTTGATTGGATTAAAATATGTAGGTACAAATAAACGCAATCTTAATCGAGCATAATCATAAAAATAATTATTCGTTGACAAACAAATCGTTCAAAATATCAGTATCAGAACACCACACCCATCAAAATTCTCTTGGAATAATATTCACCAATTTTCGATCATGCGGTTATACAATGTGGTTCGCATCCTTGACCATCGCACTTTTATATTATTTGTCATGCCAATATGAAAGCAAAGGTTCGCGGGGGAGAAGGGGCAATGTTGACTTTTTTAGTTAAATACTAGTAGAATGAAAACGGGGACAACGTTATTTACAGGAAAGGAGCTACGGCTCCAGAAAAACCTACCTACGTACTCATATGTGACTATAATTACTTTCCTTCTAAAATTTGTATGTATAGCCTGACAACCACTTCTACGAGTGGCATTTGGAGTTGAAACACAAATGGTGAAATTATTACGTTCCAACTAAAACCTCTAATTACTTACCGAAAGCTCCCTAAATTGTTCTTTGGTATAGACTTATAATTGTACTATCCGCGCGCTCAAAGAGAAATGAATTTGAGGGTCGCAGTTGTCGGATCCAAACAATTGTTTCAAACAACAAAACTGTTATTACAGGAATTCTTGTTGTCACCCGAAGTTTCATTTAAATGCTTCACTTGCTCCTTAACCGACAACTTGGCAACGAATTAAGTAAAAACGACTTTGCTAAATGTATCGCCCAAAACAAAGATCATAATGAATTAAGTAATGTGAATGAAATTTCCTGCGTAGTAATTTCATTTGGAACGGCTCCAGCCTCTACGGACAAATAATTTAAATGCTACGGAAGTTTAAGCTGAAATAAAGTATTAAAATGAGTTTTATGGTGCTCACTTATTCTGAATGATTGCTCAACTCGACCTACATTAACTTTTGTTTGTTCGTTCACATGGACTTAATCACCGGAAAAACAATTTACACAAATTCATCTCCGAAACAATCCAACAAACCATTGAACAAATCGAAAAAATCCCTCACGGTACACACATACGTTACAAAGCGCTCGTCCGATTGCAAACAATGCAAACGTTGAAGGCAAGTAAACGAAAAACGAGTGTTGAATTGCAAACCGGCGCACCACACCGGCTGAGGAAAAAAGTAAGTAACAACAGCGGCAGAAAACATCGAAATACGAGTGCAGGCGCCGCCGCCGCCGCGCCGTCAGCACTTCTTGACACGACGCCGCCCACAAACCCCCCGCCGAAACTTCTAACAAACGACTGGAAATTTTTATCATGCGTCCACTGGCTCCACTCTACCGAGGATGTACAAACATTTGTCTACCATGCATTTTTTATCTAGTCCATATATCAAAAACTATCGCGTCCAACAAAGCAAACTATTCATTCAGTTGGATTTGTTGGTGCACTGAACTATGAAAATCAGTTTCGTGTTTCGCTGAATACCTCCTAACGAATGCTGTACCTACTGTTTTTACTCTTAGGTGGTAAAATTGCAGACTTAGGTATTGAGATGTATAAAACAACGTAGGGTATTGACTAAATTTACATTTGATGTTAACATGGTCCATTTGTTAAAGTGACATGTTGAGCGTGTCGTGTTTATGGTCGGCTCTTAACACAACGCTAAGCCCACGAGAGCTCTTTCCTTAAACGAACACGTCTCCTGGAAAAGCAGTACATCATTTTTATGTCGCGTAAGTGAATTTGTTATCTGATTACGTCCCAGAAAAGTAAAAAGAGCCAGTTGAGTTAATAGAGTTTCAGAGAATACTGTTTTGTCTGAAATTAATTATATAGCCCAGGATGTTTTTTTTGAGTAATGGAATTGGCAATCTTACTCGATTGAAAAAGAGCCAGAAACTTGTTATAGCTATTGCTTTTATATTGAAGAACTGTCTAAAGAAAACTAATTCAGGATTTATGACTCTACTTACCATAAAAAATTACATCATTTTAAATGTCAACGTTATCTATTTTTGTCTTATCAATAGAAGTTCTTTTAGTCAAAACTTGGTAGTTTTATAGACCAACTGCATGCAACTGTATTTTTAGCAATCACAAGTTTGCTACAAAAATAATGAAACGTCATATAAAAACTAATCTGATCATAATATCTACACAAATTAAACAGTAATAGTTGTTATTTAGCATCATTTTTATTATCCTTGTGTCCACGCGTTACCAAGACATCTTGACGAATAGAGATATAGAATAAGATGTAATTAAGAAAGCACTCCGTTTTTTTGAGGTACAGAAATAATATTTAAAAATACATTACACATATATGGTAAAAATAGGTAAAATAACATAGAGGAACTCCAGGTAGCAAATGATAGGTATATTTTCCTTGATGAAACATGTGTCACCAGCCAAAATCTAATTTTCAGCTTGTCCAAAGGTCGCTACGGCAACGCTTGGGGCATGTCGTCTTCTCTCAACCTTAACAAATAGTGATGTGACTATCACGTTTAAATCAAGATCACCTGATATCAGAATAACTGATTATAAACTTAAATGTTAAATGAAAAATCATAGTCTCCCAATTATGACACATATGGCATTCTAGAAGATGTGCAGCTTCTTCTAGTGGAGTTTGAGCGGATATAGTTTATAATATAGAACTTAAGGAGTTGTACAATTTCAACCTACTAGATACTCAAATTCAAATCAAATCTCAAATCATCTCAAATCGTGTTATCCAAATTTAAAATTTAAAAAATCAGTTTAGTTTTGATGTAATGAAGTTTTTTTAGTAGTTTATGAATAGGGGCTGATATAGTCATACAAATTAATCGAAGTCCCTAAAATAGATATGAATAAAAATGAAAATCCGACCTCGATAATTTATCCATATTAACCAGTGTCCACTATCAGTAAGTATATCGTCACTACTCTATTAAATCAGTTAAATAAAAACTAATTCATTTTAAATATTGTATTTGAATTAACTTTAGAAATTATTCATCCCTTGTTTCATTTCAAATGTCCTTTTTTTCATATTTTTCCCAATCTTTCAGAGTTTCAGACTAAATAAATGAGCACTTCCCTAGTTTAAAGTCGAGTAGGAAATTGATTTGGAGAGTTCCAGCCGAAATGTAGCGATGGTTGTCAATAAGGCTCGCTTCCGATGATTTATACCGATTTTCTGACCCCCACCGCTAAATAGGTTGAGAATTGTAAGTTTTCCTCATAAATTAAAGCGTTGGCGTTGGAGGCGTTGAGGTGGCTTATTGTAAAAGGTGTAAATGTAAAAGTTTTTTCGTTTGTTAACTAGGTTCCTACTTTTATATTCAATTTGATGAATTAATTTTATCTTTTATCAAACAATTAATAAATAGCTTTTAAGGTCAACATTGTAATTTTTAAATAAAACCTTTTTGAGAGAGCATTATAATATGTATGTACCTACATGAAAACTATAATAATTCTAAACCTAATAATAGGTATACAAAACCAAGGTAAGTACTATGAAATTGTTATCTACTTTACCTTCTCACATTTATTTGATCTACAAAATATCTCATGTATTCATAAAATATACAGGACGGTTTATTTCCTGATATAAAATTAGTTTCCCGTAGTACTCTCCCTCTCATGTTCTCATTCCAAGAAATATATCCGCCTTTTATTAGAGTTACAGCTATGCGAGGCATTCGTCATCATCACATACGAAAAAAACCAATATCGACGTCTACCAAAGCGAAAACATGTCAGGGACAGAAAACGAATGAAAAAAGCAATATGTCGCACGGTTTTTTCGAAACTACCGTTAAAAACAGTCACAGAGACTTGGAAATCAATTCCTGGTTAAACATAAAGGAGCGTGGCTGGTTGTCGTCACTAAACGGCGGCAGATGGGCCTCATATGTCAGCGTGATTCAGAACTGAGTGATCTATTCGCCGCGTCTGTTTACAATTCTGCGACTGGCACGCGAAGTGTTCGCTTAATCTGTCGCTGAAAAAATTGTGGATCTTGTCTACCTAGTTGGATTTATTTCAAGAGAAAATAAGCTGGGGTTTATTAACTTTTGTTTTGTTTCAAAAATTACATTTAACAAAACTTTTTTAAAATACCTTTCCTAATAAGGACTAGTAATCTCTAAATCCACGATAATATCTACTTTTATTTTCATACGAGGAGGTAGGTTAAATAATAATTTATGTATCGATAAACAGTTGGGTGTTTATTCCGCTAGCATGTTTATTATTATCAACACAGATTATCTCTGATTTAGTAGATAATTTAAGGATAATAAATTTATCCATTATTGGAATTATCTGAGTAACTGTCTGTTTGATGTACATAAAAATAAAGGTTTTGAGTAGAATGAGTGATCAAAGTTTAACCGATTCAAAAAGCAAGCACATCCGGAAGTTAAATTTAGTTGATAATGATGAACTCTACATCTATCCTTTACTTTTGCTTACAACGATGTAAATAACAAGAACCCGAAATTTCAATACACACAATACGTCCAAAAGAAAACAGCCCAAAGGCAGGACCTCATCGAAAATATCAGGACTTGTTATCGTACGTCGAGGCAACGCACTTTTAAACAGTCAACAAAAAGTTCGGGCAAAATACTTTCTCCTATTGTCCCCGGCGTGCGGAGTACCATCAAGACTCAAGGAAATTGACAATGAAGGTAAAGTTTATCTTTCAGCGTCAGCCGTTTGAGGGACCGCGACGTGACCTGGCAGCCTGATTCCATTACGGGACTCGCTCCATCCAACAATAGAGAATTAAAACTCCAATTTTTACAGAGCCAACGAGCCGCTTATTCAATCGAAAAATCAATATCTCCTTCTTTATAAACGAGGCGTATTCAAGAAATTAAAAAGAGAAAAAGTAAACGGGTTATTATGGGAGGCTTATAAAAGAACTCTTACTTAGTTTGTACAATGGATTTTTCATTTCAATTTCTTGGAAGCACATGGGGTTGTTTATACTCGTATGAACGCGTAAATACGTTCGTGGGTTAGTTGGACTTGACGTGGTACCACATTTTGGTTTTCATTAATAATATTGGCTAAGGACTGAGATGCGTGGAGGAACCAGAGGAGGCATTTTCCCAGCAGTTGAACACACCAGGGGTATTTTAAATTTTCCAGTTTTATTGGAGTTAGACTTACCAATATTAACCGCAGTGTTACGGAATGAAAGATTTGAGATTCTAGTTTCTATACGAAATAAGAATTTCTCTAGAAGACCAGAATCACTTCTTGTTTCTTTTGATGGTTTAAATTTTACTGTGTGTGAGTGACTTTAAGTATAAAATCATGTATTTTGTTTTAGTAATGCTGGAGAATACACACAGCGTCGTTCAGCCCCAAGTTATATACAGCTTGTGTTATGGGTACTAGATAACTGATATACCTAATACATTTTATTACATAGAAAACGACCAGAACACCCGGAACAAATATCTGCAGATCTTATATACAAGGCGGGAATTGAACCCACGCCGCAGCGTCCCAAGTGGATCTTCGCCCACCGCGCCACAGAGGTCGTCAAATGCTTGTTGTTACCAATAAGGTACCAATTTTAGGTGAGTAAATAAGCAGTGGTAATCTTTTAAAAATAATTGTCCCAAGTGCTTATGGGCAATTCCTAGAATTTAATGAATACGTATCTGTTGCCTGTTTCGATGGATTAATGGCAAAGCGATTACGGTGGTTTTATCAATAACCACAATATATACCATCTGTAATTGTTGGTTCAAAGCCTTTGTTGATTGATATGTAAACAATAGACCGTAATCGCTTCTATTAAATAATCTAGTATTGGTATTAGGTTATATATCCTCGAAACTTCCTCGCCAAATGATTATTGGTTCAACATTATAATATTTATTGAATAGGTAGTTATAGACTACCGATTGAGCCCAGTAGCTCCCGGTATTGACCAACATCTAGATGGAACATTTTGAGATTAAGCTAGATTTGTACCGCCAACGGTTTATAATAAATTAGAAGCGGATTTATTTATAAAGAAACGAATTATAAAACAACCTCAATATACCAGTTATTAATTTTGTATGAATAACCAACTACCAGAAGGGTAGATCACCAAATAACGAGAGCCCAAGAGAAGTGATGGACTGAAAGCCGCAAGCGATGTCAGCTATGGGCAAGAGACGCAAGCGAAGTGATAGCGCGCCGTAGCAAGCGCGCTTTTTCTCCTGTGGAAGCGTTTGCATTATTATAAGGGAAGGGAACTGGAAGGACTACAATTATTCAGCACACTAAACTTCATACATCCGAAAATCCGGTTAACACACGAGTTGGAGAAAAACAGGATCTTGCCATTTCTTAATGTCAGAGTGGTGGTGAGATAAAGTGGTTCCTTAGCGCATAGTGTGTATCGAAAACCCTCTTACATAGATGAGGAACCTGAACGCCGCATCACACCATCATCAGCACCATTTACTGTCCGTTGTGTCAACACTCACAAACAGAGCCGAAGAAAGCCAGAGATCTTTCTTAAAAATGTGAAAGGGATGACGGATAAAATTGAAAATATCCTGAAAGGTTTTTAGTCGGTTCTCACCCCTCACACTACAGTTGCTCAACTACTATGAACACCAAAATATATTATACCTGTTCAAATGCGAGGCGTTTTCAAGATTGACTATAGCTGTGGTTGGTCATACATAGGTCAAACTGAAAGCAACATTGGTGAACGGGTGGAAAAGCACAGCAGCGGTCAAAAATAGGTAAATGAACAAGTCGGCAATAGCGGAACATCTGCCAGATTCAGGAAGCAGCCACTGGATTGAGCTTCATGTCCCAAAAGCTCTATCCTGTGAGCGCCGTGAGCCAGCGATGGAAAGGAAGAGAGGAGATCAAGAAACAACCAAATTTCAATCGTGAAGATGGTTTTCCTCTTTCTTCCTCATGGAATCGTGTGATTATTAAGTGCGCGCCGACTTCATAATTCTTTTTACCCGTCAATATTATGTAATATTAAATTTAATATATCTTACCGTTATGTTATTATTACCTACTAATCCAAAGCATTACACGATAAAAAGCGTCTTGGAATCTATGAACAAAAACGATTATAATATAATAATATAATTTTCATAGCAGAGTGCCTATTGTTCCTAGCTTACCTACTGAAGATGAAGATGTCTGAAATCGTAAGCTTTAGTAGAAATACGTCTTTGTATAATGTACTTGGTATTTTTGTATTTGTTATTATGCATATAGTTTCAGTAAATCAGTATAAAACGGGATTTTTATACTGTCTAACTGAAATTTCAGGTTTTATTTATAAATTTGGTTAAAATTATAGAGTAGTGCTACGTAAAACATTGTAGTTACAGTAAATAATTGGGCCATGCTTGAAATCTATTTTTATGTGATGAAAAGAAACAAACACACTGCGAAACATATCCTACTGTTTAAGTTTTACTATCCAAAAGACAATGCGAGTATATTGGTGTTTCGTTGTCTACCCACCCTCATTTACAATTGAGTGGTAGGTACGTACATGCATGTTCTTTCACATGCAAATAGAAGGGTATGAAGGCACTGAGTGCTGAAGCCTGGAGCCCGACGAATCCCTCTGAAACGGGACAAGAAACACGTTTCAGATAACGCATTACGATTTGATTCTATTAAGCGTGCGAAGCCTTTCATTTCGATGAATAGCGAGTGAAGTAAATGGGATCTAGGAATCTTTCGTTTGAAATTCAGAGATAGTATTCAGTGTAGCGTCGAAGTTTCCTTTTTTTCTCTTTCCTGATCTACATTTGTCTACATGTTTGGTGTGCGGCCTCCGTTTGTATCAGTTTGGCTTTTGTTTTATACCTCGCTACACACACCATCAACAACGCTTACCATACAAATGAGGAAACCGGTATTGATCTCCAATCAACACGCTATTATTCTTAAAGCTGGTTAACGTTCACAAAAGCATATAGCTCGTATGGGAAATTTTATTAACGCTGCGTTGCTGGCACGATTACCTTATGTTTTTTTTTTCATTAAGATGTGAGCTGGCGCATCCCGTCCAGTTATTCCTAACTGAACTTATTTTATTTATTTATTTTTAATTAATAGAGTAGGAATTCTTTATTTAACAAATAAATAATTAATGGATCAAAATTGTACGTAATATTTTAAAAAAATATGAATAAAGATACCCTTATATATCTCATACATCAAACGGCATCAAATGAAAGAACACAATTTCCGCACACAAACTGCAAAATCATGTTTAGTTTTGGATATATCGATAAAAATATGTAGACAAACGAGTCTCGATGAAATGGCCCAATCTTGCTTTAGTTCCACGCATTTATGCAGCAGGTTTCAACAACCCCCAGCCCCTAGCGGTAGTTTTGGATAGTTTACATGAGTGCCCAGCCCAACCCTTGTATGAATTGAATTTGTAAACAAATAAAGAAAATTTACTCATGGTCCTGGGTTTTTCATTAAAAATCAAACAATTAAATAGTCTACATAAGGTTTAACTAATCAAAAAATGAAATGTATTCAATGATATAAAGAAAGCTTGTCAGGTTTGTTCAGATAGTGGTTTGACAGATAAAACAGCTGCGATCATTGAAGATCATAGAGAGCGCTAACTTTCATAGTAGTTCCTCATTTATTATTTATTTATCTTAATAACTCTTACAAACATGGTGGATATCTTTCAAGACACAAATTAAACATCTATTATTGACATCAAATCTAGGACTCCAGTATTGGAGTGGTCTTCGATAAATTAAAAGGGACGGTGCCAGCTTTTAAAAAATTTAACCTTGCGCAAGTATCTATATAGCGTTTAAATTCAATCAGCAAAATAACTCTCTAGGGTGAATAAAAGAGCTATTGGATAGTTCCTAAGTTAGATGAGATGTTCGCAACTCGTAGGAAGCAGGTAACAAAATAAACAACTTGAGCTAGACAAGTAGGTACTCTACTTAATTCATTAGTCAGCTCTTTCAGGTTGTTTACAAACAGCATTATTGGTTCACACACTTCGCACTTATTATTCCCCAACCCGCATGCCCAGCGTGGGGATTATGGGCATTAACCCCCAAATGATAATGCCATCTTTGGCGCTCATTAGGGGAGGCCTATGTCCAGCAGTGGACTATTTATAGGCTGGTGATGATGATGATGATGACACTTCGCACAAAGAAGCAACCATAATAAAGTATTTTCTTTTTGTTAATGTAGTAAAGGGGTTCGAACATTTTTGTTCGAGGTTGCTTAGTGCACTGCCTTGGCTTGTTGTGTAGGTTTATCCTAGTGTGGGAATCAACAATGTAATTAATTAATTAAATTTAAGTCTTAAGTATTTTTCAATAAACGTTATTATTATTATTTTTGTGGTGCATTTCAGCGTATGAATATTGCCAGCCGAAGTTGTTTTGTTAAATTGTTGTCTGCGCGCCGAATTTGGCGTGTAGACTCCATAAGATGCTGGAATACCTAAGTACTCTACTCCCGCATAAGTATTAGCAGAAAAGCTAATAGGTACTAATACCTATTGGCTTTACTCCTAATACTAATCACAAGTCAGTAGCCTGAGAAGTCTGAACTTACGACAGAGCTGATCTCTGCAATACCTACAATATAAAGTTTTTTTTACGAGTTTTTTTTTCAATGTGTACCTACATTCTCAGTCTGAATATTTACTTATGAAATATACGACCTAATAGGTACGCAGTAATATATTATTTGCCGTTTTTTTTCGAATGGACTTTAATGCTGTTAACCGCAGATGGCCATGACAACGTTACCGGACTTTTGGCGGGCGCAGAGGGCGCCACACCGGTAAAGCGGTGACGGCATAGAATAGAATGTCACCACCCCAACTCTTCCCGTGGGTGTCGTAAGAGGCGACTAAGGGAAACACACCGGGGGTGGGCAGCAGCGCCCTCTGCAGAACAACCACCGTACTGCGATCCTCAACCCGCATGCCCAGCGTGGGGATTATGGGCAATAACCCCCAAATGATGAATAATGCCATCTATGGCACTCATTTGGGGAGGCCTAGAGGTCCAGCAGTGGACTATTATAGGCTGATGATGATGATGAGAATATATTATTTTACTCTCAGTTCATTTTACCATGACCCTCCAAACATATAATTTCAGTAAATCCAATGTAGATATTAATATTGTCGAGTCAGCAATTAGGTGAAGTGTGAAAACTATCCCGAATAAAGGGTAGGTGCGCTACAACAAAAACAAAACTAATACGGACAGATTTACAAACTCACGGCCACTATTTCGGAGCTGAATTAAGCCGCCAGAACAAAAACTACTATGCGGTACACTCGTCCTCATGTGAACATGACTAACATAGCGCCATGACTACATACTCTAGCATTACCACTACCTACACTCTGGTATGACGCTAAGTTAGTAAAGACCTCTTAACCAATCTTCGGTATTTGCGGCGAGGCGGTCAGTCCCACGGGATACATATTAAAGTGCACAAGTGTGTGAGAAAACACAAACTTACTCTCTATTTTAAATCTACTGCTGAAACTGCCTACCCCAATAGAGAGTTCCCTTAGTCGCCTCTACTATGATCCACAAGCTGAGTTGGAAAGCAATTATTAATATCTACCTCACCATCCGAATAAATGACAAAAAATTAGAAATAAACTTACTAGAATGAAATGATTTGATGTAGAAAAGACTGGCCTACATTGAGACAGTAAAGTCGGCAAAATAATAAATAGGTCTACAGTATTATCCATTACTGAACAAAGTTTTCGTTGATATGTTTTTGTTGCTGACTGTAGAGTTACACGAATTAAAAGTTGTGAAACTCAATATCAACTTGTGTAAAGCCAACATTGCAACTAATTGATTTAACCTTGTTTTATTTAATTGGCCCCGAGCGGCTGGCTCAAGTTTTTATTGACTGGCCCAAAATTACAATGATTCTTGACAAGCGACCCGGGATTTTGTTAAAAAACCAGGCGCAGAACATTTATATCAGCACTAAATTATTTAAGCAAAAGTCTGGATTAAATAAATAGTTTATGAAAGCAAGTTTACATACTTTATATTACGAACATGGCTTCTAAAGTAGAGTTATGCTAACTACATAACTCTACTTTATAAGCCATGGCTTGTTACAATCGAGGATCAAAATTGGGCTGCAAAATTTTGCGTTTATTAGAACCGACGTGAAATTGAAATAAAATATCCTAGTTCCGATATGATGGAAATAGCTATAGGTTTCTTAGAGGTAACAACTAAAAAAATTATGTTTAATTATTTATTTACCTGGTAGTGTTGACCTAAGCTGGGAGTGAAATAAAAGGCCTTATTGACTTGGGAAATTGATTTTTATTGGCCTTAGACTTACTTCACTAACTTCTTTCTTAAGCACCCTTCTACTAAGGTGGAACGCCATAGTTTTTTTTTATCTTCAGGTGTAAAACCTGTATTAAAAAAGAAAATTACAAATATATAACTAAATAAGAACTAGTACATAGAAGTACGTAGGAACAATTGAAACACTTGAGCTAACTGCAGACTGTTGCAAACCAACTACATGTAGCTCAAATGATCCATAATAATACCAGTTGGAAGTGTACCCAAGCAATTAAATATATTTAATACTTTAAGTGGCAATTAAGATAATGAGATGACTACGAAACTATTTAAGGCACTATTTGTGTTCACCTAAAAGACAAACTTACTAAGGCGTATGAATATGTATCACTCGGTAAATATTCACAAGTGGCAAGTATATCAAACTTTAAGCTCTAGTATTACCATAATCTAGCCTAGGAATAAATGCCTGACTTAATTCTAAGTATTAGAGTCACCTAAGACAGGCCGTCGTGCGTTGCGTAATTTGTGTTTTAATGCATTCTGATAAATAAATAAACAATACACACAGCGAAAACGCGTGGTCGAAAACGGCCAGAACTTCCTGAACAAATAATTGCACATCATATAAGTATTTGTCCCCAGGCGGAAATCGAACCCACAGCCTCCTGTTTCGCGGGCAGACCTTCGCCCACTGCACCACAGAGGTCGTCGTGATAGATAAGAACTTTTGAAATAAAAATAATAATTTTTGAATCCATGACAGTAAATATCCAGATTAAAAGTAGCAAGGCGGAACCAATTTACGGCATAAACCAAGAACTTTCCTTCACTATGAACCAAATTAAGTTTAAAAAATTAAAATTGGCTAAACTTCTACATTGGGGAGCGGATAATGCTTTCTGTCCGGCCAGACGTAATTTAATAGCTGCCTGGCTGGCGATTCTCCAAATTGAATAACAAAGTGGCGATTAGGCGAGAACAAGAATAAAAATCCTTGATACCACTTCTAGATTTTAACCGTGCGAATGCTTATTTGGTCATAGAGCTAGAAAATCATACCTGAAAAGTTATCTATATAAACTTGCGGTCCGTACGGGTACATAACTAAAATTTTAAAAATTATAAAGTTTGTCACATTTTACTGAAGTTTTCAAATATGGATACCTTTTTGAAAATTCTATAGCCTATATTCATCAGGGATTATGCAAGATTCTAATAGTGAAATAATTTGTCAAATCGGTCCAGTACTTTTGCAGCCTATTCAATTCAAATAAAAAAACAATCAAATCTTTCGCCTTTCTAATATAAATTAAGAGTAACGACGATCGAGAGCGATGGAATTAAAAATAAATAACAAAATTAATTACCAAACATTGATTTGAAATACAAATAATTAAACAATCTTAACCGCTTCGTTAAGAAGTTTGCATCGAAGATAAGACAATAACAGGAACCTTCAGGCTCTTTGTACCGTTCCGTTTCATTATCGTGCTCGGCTTAAAAGCGGAAAATTTTAATTTACTTGTAGCTGTTTGCGCTTAAGACCAGACGAGCAAAGCCGAGCTAACCGGTTCTTATTCAAATTAACAAATAGATTGAATTTCTTTGATTCTCTGTTAGGGAAGTCATTTATTATACACCCCATCACTAGAAGCTGGTACTCAATGGGGAATAGAATCAAGTTTTATTTTTTGGTCCCCTTCGAGCACCACGCTAAAATATTGATTGGTGCTCAAATGAGAATGCCTTTGGTGTCCAATGCATAGGTGCCCAAAAAATATGTGCTCAAACGGGAATACATACTTCATGAATTCCACAAAAACATCTCTCTGAATAGTAAAATATTTAAAATGATCTAACTAGATAGATTGCTTCGTCAATAATTTCATTAAATTTTCAACTCTCTTGGATTCATAGAACGGAATTTGTTCATGAATATCTATAAAAAGTATCGAGGGAGTATTTTTGAGTATATCTACTGGGGAAGACAGTAAAGTATAAAACAGTGTAAAGTTTAACCTCATTGGCAATTTCCGTCGAGTTCTAGAGGCATCCGCCCGCAGAGAAAAAACAAACAGAACCAAGTCCTTTGTAGAATTTGCTCTTCAGTTCAGCAAAAAAGTGAGTGGGTATTATTATTGTCTTTACTGGTGCCGGTAAAGTTACTTAAAAAAACCGGTTCTTTTTGCTTGGACTTAATCCAGGAAGAATTATTACGAAATTGCTCGGAAAATAATTAGTCACCGTAAAAACCCTCAGTATCCTAGAGTTAACATGCCAGTACCAGTTTAAGGTAAAACCTTTATATTACTATAAAATAACCAAATTAGAACTAGTATTTACAATTGACACAATTGATCTAACTGCATACTGTTGTAAACAATCTACATGTTGCTCAACTGATCAATATCATATTATTCATATCAATACCAATCGGAAGCCAGAATAATAAATGACGCCAAAAGTAAAACAACGTTTGAAATAGACGAGTAATGAAAGAAAAGTCGATTTCGCTCGAAGGATCAATTTTCAATCGAATGATAAATTGACAAAGGATTTATTACGAGGAACAAGAAGCGAATAAATCTTAAAACAATTGGAATCGAATAACGTAGACCACAAAAACTGAATTAAAGGCCATACATAGGACCTAATATCAATATTACTTATACAATGCATTAGCGGTCTGCCCCGGTTTCGCACAGGTATTTGACAAAAAATCAAAAATTTTAACACAAGTTGAGGATCCGTATGAAAACGTCAATAATGCAAATTATTGAAGTTTTCATACGGATCCCTAACTTTTTTGAAGATATTATATAGCCTGTGTCTATCAGGGACAATGTAGTATTCTACTGATATTTTTTTAATCGGTTTTGTAATTTCGGAGCCTTGTCAAACAAACAAACAATCAAATCTTTTCTTTTGACGACCTCTGTGGTGCGGAGGGCTTAGGTCCGTAATATTTGTTCAGGGTGTTATGTATAATAAAAAAAATAATATTGTATTATGTATATCAGTCATATAATACGCACAACACAAGCTCTGCTTATCTTGGGGCTAGATGATGATGTGTGGATTGTCCGGCATTATTTATTTATTTTCTCTTTATAATATAAGTATAGATAGATATTCATTCAGTACCTACATAGATGATCATCATCATCATCAGCCTATGTTAGTCCACTGCTGAACATTGGCCTCCCATAATGAGTGCAGTCTGATCCCACCTGGCCCAAGGGCGTCCTACACTACGTTCCCCGAGTCTAGGTGTGTACGTTAATCCTGTTCTTCAGATAAACTCCGAGCATGGGCTCTTTTCATAGCTCGCTGAGCGACCAACCCTAACGTGTCCTCGTCTCCACTCGCAGCGATTGAAAAATGACCGTCCGTTGAACATTGTCAGGGTCAGTTTGCGTAATGAATGGTAGCCTGGGGTTAGCCATTGATTCCTAGAATACCCTGCCCCGCTGTCACCATGGCTGGGAAAACCAAGACGGCCGGAAACTAGGGCCCATTTTTTGCCTTTGATCATCATGCGAGCGTATTATAGTCCATAGTCTCGCATCCCCACGCTGGGCATGCGAGTTGGGGATGACAGGTACCTAAGTTGTGCGAGGGTCGCTGCTGCTAACCCTTAACAATTCATCATACGAACAACTGTTTCATATTAGCTAAGTTCATCAAAAATTACTTCGCACTTTATTTCATAAATAACTTTTTTATCTGCATAGGGATTTATTCCATTTCATGCATATTATATTATCGCATTAGGTACCTGCGTTCGCTGCAAAGTGTTTCAGACTATTGTTTCCCGGAGCCGCGTTCTTTAGCGGGGTGCTAAACCCTATTAAACATACTCTACATAATAACGCTACAATATGATTATGCCAGTGTTAGCAGCGTAGAATGCGTTTTCATGAACTATTTCAGTGCAAAATCGCTAACCTCGTTCAGTAAGCGCTATTTACAAAAGTCTGGGATAATAGTCTGTGGCGTGCATGCGAGAGAGTCTATTTTTGTTTGCGTGTGTACATAGTCGCGTGTTGAACTAAGGCAACCCCTCCAATTAAGGGGCAGGCAAAGTGCGACGAGTGTACGTAAGCAGGTCGGGCGATATCATAACGTTTACACATGACTTTTAAACGAGTCTACGGGGGTTCATGAGCTTTCCTTTTGAGTGCTCACGCGACTTAATGTGACCTATATTTTTTAGGTCTTAAAATTGCCTGCATTTCATTCAAAGTGGAAAGGAATGAAATCAAGTGCTAAAAACATTTTTGCTCGGCGACGCAATAACTTGGTTGTTGCTTTTCAGCGAGGATAAACTGAGTAGATAGAATCTCCGATGGTAGCTGTGAAGATATTAATTTGTCTCTGGAAATAAACTTATATTGAGAACAGCTTGTTTAAGCTCTAGAAATTATAAGATTTCAGCCTCGGTTCGTTTGTTTATCAAGAGGTTACAACGCGTCCGCCATCACAAGGTTATCTTGTAATGGCGGACGCTGTGTCTACTGCAGGCGTAAATCGTCGATTCGTACATCGTGTAATTAACAGATAAATAAACGAGTCCATTAGCTTTTAGAACAGTTGACCGTAATTACGCGAGCGAGGTTTCTGTTAGATTCACAGAATGCCAGATTAGGGGTAATTAAGTCTTGCGGGACTGCACACCGACTGCCATTATATGGGATAATGAGGTGTCCAGTCAGCCGGCTCTTGTAATATGTAAATTGAATTTTCTATGCCGCGCTGAAGGGTCACCGGCTTCAGATAGATTCGCTATAACACGCCTAGGGTTAACGATGTCGTCCCCTGTCGACGAATAGCGTAACTTTGGAATATCACCCATTAAACTGAACTTGTACGCTTTTCAGCACAGACATACCTCGCATAGCCTTGGGCCCAGCGACCCGAAAATCTTTTGTGCGGTTTTTCAAACTGTTGGGTGGCGTTAATAAAAAGTAGATACCTAGTGCGGGCAAGCGCTATAAAGGGACGGTCGCCGTCGAATTATTTCCGCGGCACAGCCCTATCGCTCGCGCGCGCCTCTGAAAAGGTCATGTACGGTGGTCGAATACCGACAAAAATTCCAATTCTACTGTGCTACCTTTGCGTGCCTAACTTTTTCGGGTCGCACGAAACACGCCCCAAAACTAGGGTACGATCAATATAGCATACCGAGACTCGCTTAAACATCACTATATTTTCAATCATAAAGCTTTAAGTAATAAAAATTATATCTGTGTACCCCAGCCAGCGAATAAATTTACTGTCAGATCATTGTGAAAGACCTCAAAACCGCAAATAATGTACATATACCGCAAACAGCGCTACTCCATTCACTACACTTATAGCAAACACTTTCGAGTCTTGCTTGTTAAAGGAACCAGGAAACAAATAATGCCTATTGCCCATCCCGTCCACTCATTTATTTGATGTTTGTCCTGCACATGCAGGACAAAGAAGTTCCCTAGATTTGAGTGAATGAACACTAAATCACACAATGAAATATTTCATAGACATGGTCTTTCTACTTTTTACAGATAGAAATGCGGAAAATTTGGGGACGTAAGACAGTTTCGAATATTATTGAGTCAACATACGATGAAAATTATTTCAAAATGATTTTTTCATGAATAGTTTTGAATATAGCAAACAGAAAATAAAAGAGTGGAATAGGTACAATTATACTAGATACATCCAACGAACAATTTAATCAATGATTGTATACTATGGACATACCATTTTAGTATTAAATTTACTATTAAAACAATTGTACATACTAGCGCTACATATTGAGATAACTGCAGACTGTTGCACACAAACTACAAGTAGTTCAGCAGGAAATGTACCCAAGATGGTGGCTGCATAATAATTTACTTGTACTTATTTTTTATTTATCAATTATAAATTTAAAAAAACTAATAAGTAAATAATCACAAAAACTTTATGACCAAGCCATGGTAATTTTTATGCTTTTGACATCAGTTTCAAAACCCTTATGGCATCGTTTTTTTCTGTTTTGTGTTTTGATTAATATCTCCGAAAGTACTGCAGCTATTGACTTTAAATTTGAAATTATAATACATTTCGTGCGCTTATACGGACAAATCATAATCAAGATTTTTCAGTACAAAAGAAATTGAAATTTTAAATGGGACCAACAGATTCAAGTTATCAAAAGGATTTCGAAATATTTCGAAAAAGATCGAAAAATTTACCCATTCCGCTCTGCATTTATAATATGTATAATACTGGAGAATCCACACAGCATCATCTAGCCCCAAGCTAAGCAGAGCTTGTGTAATGGGTACTTGATAACTGTTATATTTAATACAAATATCATAAATAGATATTTTTTGTATACGTAGAAAACGACCAGAATACCCGAATTTGACGAATCTAGTAAATTTTATACACCTTTGATCCTTGATAAACATTATTAAGTAATATATTCTTTTGACGCAAGAAAACAAATTAATTATTGAATAACAGATTAGCTGGCCTAAAAGGAGCTTTATTTTGTTTCATTGGAGTTTCGGCAGCATTTTATAAGGTAGGCTGAAGAGATTTTATTCGTAAGCATGGAGTATCTCGATGAATATTTCGACATCGAAACTACGCATAAAATCCTTTAGTTCCTGCCCTGTAGTACGTCAACAAAGGTGTTCATTTTCCTTTTCCTTAGAAGAGAAGAGATAATGTGTGTACATTGAGATAAGATAATGTAGGTACATTATATCTTTTATATTCACTCTTCCTACTTTGTAGGTACATACAACTAGCATGAGCTAACACAAACTTCAAGAAGTTATTTTTTTACACTAGTGTAAAAAAATTAAGTGATGAGGAAATCAACAACATCCTAATTTTTCATATTTTAAAATTAAGTAGTATATGAAATTTGACTTGTATACTATTGCTAATTTTGTAAGCCTAAAGAAATAAACTTATTGTAATCTGAATATGAAAACTATCGTTCGTTTAATCATAGGTGTGTTCAATTTAATTTTCTACACTTAAGTATGATTTCTGACTGAAGGCGTTACGTCGTGTAGCGTGTAAAACAGCGAGTATTTGTGCAGTAAGTACGGAGAAATAAAGCACTCGCAACGAGAATTGAGACGAATTTTATCCAAATTTGTAGCACATAGCGTATACGTTACGTTCGCCCCGAAACACCGGTCAGTACCCGCTTTTGAATTTAAGATATAGAAACATTAGAGTCCTCCAATAATTAGACCGAAACTCTTAATTAACTTATATATTTTAGTAATAATTTTGCCTGGAAGCCATACTGCCTTTTGGCAGTAACGTTACATACGTTTGTTTAAGATATAGGTATAATATTTTTATTTAAATATCATAATATACACAATAAAGCCGTGTGGTGCCGGCATAGAATTTCACCACCCCAACTCTTCCCGTGGGTGTCGTAAGAGGTGACTAAGGGAAAACACCGGGGGGCGGGCAGCAACACCCTCTGCAGAACAACACCACCGAACTGCGATCGCCAACCCGCATGCCCAGCGTGGGGATTATGGGCAATAACCCCCAAATGATGAGTAATGCATTCTATGGCGCTCATTAGGGGAGGCCTATGCCCAGCTGTGGACTATCATAGGCTGTTGATGATGTTGATGTTGTTGACACAATAAAGTGTTCATTCATTTATAAAAGCTTTAAGTAAGGTGTTTGGCCATCAAAGCATCACAACCACTTATCGACACAGACTACAAAATATGTTTGGACCAGCTAAAGTCAATGGCTGAGCTGAGCGCTTGCGGTCGCCATCCAATTTACCTTTGAGTTTCACGTGCAAAGCAGAATCTATGAAAACACCCAATCTACCTCGGAAGCCGGAAGCTTATGTGAAATTTCCTGATAGGCAACGTTATGTTCGATGGAGCTCTTGTTTTAACTTTCAGCTTAATGCCTCGGTACAAAGTTCAAGGGGTTTTATGTTATTCATAGATTTAGATTAATCCCCATAAAAACATAAGTCAAGCTCTTAAACTATAGGTTAAGCTATCCTGACTGGCCCACCAGTTGTTAGAAAAGATTATTCAAAATTGATGTTTAGCCTACTAATTTTGTCCAGTTTTAGCTTGACTAAAATTGTACGAAATATCTTTCTCTTTCGTTTTCTATTATACATCAATTCAAAGATTGATCCTTTTCAGCAACCAAATTCGATTGTGTAAAAGTATTTTGTTTTTCTGCATAAGTAAATAGTAAACAAACAAATATGCAGTTTCTGTTTTCTCGTTAATCGAAGTCATGACTCCTTTCAAGACTGGAAAAGTCTTATGTTTCGGATTTAGACATCCATTTTCATCTAACAAAGCCACCTTCTTTAGGTCCAATATTTCATTTAATTAATTTCAAGAAATATGGTCGCATACCTACATGGTCTTCAAAATTAGGAAAGTGTCACATACTTCACCAAAACATTGCAATATTTCTTAAAAGTAGGTTCGTATACAGGTAAAAACGGTCAGTATGGAAAAGTCTGAAACTACGATAGTATACGACATACGAAGATTTCTTCTTAGGAACCATGTCATAAAAACTTTTTCAATAAGCCATAAAAGCTAATCTTTAAAAGAAAGTCCTACATAAAACTTTTTAACATTTTTTCTATAACTAAGCGTAACTCAACGTCAATTTTTTTTTTCCGGAAACGCTTAAACGCGAGATTTTTTAACATGACAAATATACTTTACGAAACAAAAAGGATGGTGAACAATCGAGAATAATTCCGAGTCAATCGCTGTTACACAATCGAATCGCAAATATTCTCACATCGCAAGCTGCCTGAAGAGACTGCAGCTTTTTACTGCTCAACAAACTTCGCGGGAACCGTTGGCACGGTCCTGCGTTCGATGAAAAATATGTTATGAGAATATCTTTTTAAAAGTTTGACTTAAACTTCCAAAGAAACGTTCGGAATGACACGATGTCTCGGGGCGTATACGCTGGCATCCGCTAGCATCCGATATTTATCTCGGTAGAGATTTGGTATAAGTTGTCTTTCCATTTGTAGGTATATTCACCTCTGCAAACTTTCTGAGCTTTTGTATAAATAAAAGGGGTAAAAAGGGCATTTGATAAGATAAAAAGATTTCAAAGCTAAATGCAGATGTTACAAATTAACCCATGTTAATTTTTAATTTGCTTCGCTAGTACTTCGCTGGAAAAACTGTTAACTGCTTTAGTCAGTTGCATTTGGCACAAGAAAACCTGATTTCGCTCTATTAGGTGTATGCGGTTTATAGAGCAGTTAAAATGTCCTGAAAAATAATAAAAACACCTACATTTTACTGGAGTGGATTATTGACAAATAAAGGATGAACCTCATTAGATATTTATATAGACCATACTTAATACCATACTTAACCGCCTCGGGACAAATATTTGTACAATCTGCAGATATTTGTTCAGGGTGTTCTGGTCGTGTATATCGTCGTATATATCGATGTATGTGTATATCAGTGATCTAGTACCCATAACACAAGCTCTGCTTAGCTTGGGGCTAGATGATGCTGTGTGGATTGTCCAGCATTATTTATTTATATTTATTTAATAATAATTATTTACATAAATAAAACAATAATACGCTATTATTCAGTGAAGTTTAGCCTTTCTTGTTTTCAATTCTGGAGGATCCTTGTTAGAATATCATGGACAATAACAATACACAGGTATTGAAGTTATATAGAACTTCTATCCGGCTAGTAAAATGGCCAAGGCCTGATAGAGATTGCAGGCAGATTCTGGATGCGGCAAACTGAAAACAGCGATATATGGCGCTCATTGCGGGAGACTTATGTTCGTAGAGGTACTTAATATGAACCGATGACGATAAAATTAATAATAAACCAATCATAAGTAATAATAAAAAACATTTATTACAGCAAAAAGTAGGACGACCTCATCGTTATGATCGATCTTTTCCAGGCGACCATGGGATGGTATCGACCTGAATGAACGCTATAGGCGGTGGCACTTCTATTAAAAACTAATAATTACATTAAATCCTACAATACCTATAAATATACTTAGCCTACAAATTCTATATAAACTAATAAATAATAGTGTAACAAATAAAGTGTTTCACGATTTTAAAACGTTGATGAAATAGTTTCTGAAAACGGAGTGATAAGAGTTGATTGATTACTGAAGTTTTAGTTTAGTTTTATTTACTAACAATTACTAATCTAAAACTAAGAATGGAATATCGCAGGTTGATTCAATACGATTCTATGCCAAAGCGTATTTCAAGATCAGCCTAACATATCATGTTCCAAAATCCAATATCCGCAGTCTACATGCGCAACTCGTCAGATAGCTAGGTAGGACATCTCTGAGCTGCCTAACAAGAGGTCAGTTCAAAGAGTTACCTATGTGTGTTGCGATTCATATGGATGTGGGTTGTAGGCAATGATAGTATTATTATTGTAGCATACAGAGGCCGCAAAGGTTATGTACAGCAGCCACATGCTTCCGCCTGAAATCCAGCATCGCAGGCTGCCTACACGTCGAAGACTGGCAGCAAGCTGTCAAAAAGCCGTAGGATGTAATGAGCATGTTGTTTGAAACGAGGCTACGTGCAGGTTCGCTTCGGACGGTAAGCGTTCCTAGCACGCGGGCAGCGCTTTTACGCTGTCACTGTAAAATGTATCTGTAGATCCCCAGTTTACGCACAGAATAACTCTCTATATAGGTATAGATATCTATACTAATATTAAAAAGAGGAAATTATCGTATGTTTATTATATTGAACGGATTGGGCTTCAAAACTACTGGAGTGGACCGTTTTAAAAAGTCTTTAAGCATAAGACTCCAACATTATTCCTCATGAATATAGGCTATATCATATCTTCTAAAAATTAGGGATGTGTATGAAAACTTCAGTATAATTTATAAAATTTGAATATTCGTTAAATATCCGTACGAAACCAGGGCGGACTGCTAGTAAAATATAAAAAAATATTGGATTAAATGTAAATATTATAGTTCAAGTAGCGGTGAGGGATGTGTTTAGGTATACAATTTCCTTTATTCCCGATGTCCCCTATTGAGTATCTTATAGAGTTCGGAGTTCACGTGGAAAATATCTTGGTGGTACAAAACGGGAATATTCTATTTTGGTACATTAAGTATTCCTTGTAGGAATCTAGAAATAAATACGCTAATCAGCTTTAGTTTGAAGGCTTTTAAATATTTACGTGAGATGCTATAGGAGCTACATATTGAAAACCACTTTGGAAGCATGTAGGTATAAATAACTGAAGTAAAGGTGTGTGCGTGGGAAACAAACTACGTACTAAAAAAAATTCAATATGACGACCTCTGTGGCACGGTGGGAGATGGTCCACTTGCGACATAGGATAATGCAGGTTCGATTACCGCCTCGGCACAAATATTTGTTCCAAGTTTCCTGGTCGGTTTTCTATGTATAATAAAAAAAATCTATCAATGTAAAACATTTTTTTAAGTAGTTATATCAGTTATCTAGTACTTATAACACAAGCTCTGCTTAGCTAGGGCTAGATGATGCTGTAGGTATGGATTATCCAGCCTTATTTATTATGTATAGTACTCCTGTTTAATTATCAAGTTATTAATTATAGGGCTAGTTATTGAAGATTTGGACTGAAAATGACAGCCGCACTGCGCTTTAACAATATTGGATCAAAGATAAGCGGGACAGCATGAGAGAAGCAGTTATTTTCAATCAAAATATTTATCTCCGCGACTTATACCGGTTTGGATCAAATAACGGACATAATTATGTATGAAGAGGAAATAAAAAATCATACATTTAGGTTAATATACATTCCAAGGCAAGCTTTAACATAAAATACGATTCTAATAACATTTCTTAGACCGGTCTCATAAATCAAATATTTAAGTGCCTTACTTCTTTTACAACTTTTGGATACGTCACAAAATAAAAATAAAATTACATTAGTGAAACTGGGAGATAAAGTGATCATATTGATTTTTTGTTCACAATTTTTAGAGAGTTTGATCAAAACTCGTCCCGAGCCCCTTCTCATTATACACGTAATCTCAAATCTATTCACCGTTATACACGTAATCTCAAATCTTCTATGAATATTGTCGATCCTATAGTAATCTCCGCTTTGGCCGTCCACTCTCTTCAAATATATACATCCTTGGGCATAAAATCAGGCAGATAATGCAGAAAGAATCTAGACTTTTGTTAACATCCCCCTATTATAGAATGTATGTACAGTCAGCTGCACAAATATGTATACACTCCCAAAATTTCATATTTATGTATACGTGAGTGTCTGCATAATTTTGCTAAATTGTATACCGATTTCTGACGATTTAGATGGCTACATTCATTTGAAATGTAGTTGGTGTACTTGACTTTGAAAAATAACGAATATACTTATATTTGAAATTTTAGGAGTGTGTATCTGTGCAGCTGACTGTACCTACCTATACAGAAATTCAGGACTATATTTCCGGAAAAACTGTTTAGGTATTTACGATTGAAGCTATGAAATATTGAATTATGAAATATTGCAGTTTTATCAATGCTTACATACATGTAGGAAGGTAGGTACCGTCTGTAAGTTTGCTGTGTGAGGTGTGAGTAAAATAATATATATTTTGTCAGAACATAAAGAGCAATAAATACGAGAATAATCAAAATTTAACTCCACTCAGCGTGTGCTAAACTTCCTTTCAACGCAATAGTATTATGTTATCTGTGGCAATACTTAATACATTATTGATATAATAAAGAAGAAAGGTTTGTTAGTTTGAATTGAATAGGCTCCGAAACTACTGGACCGATTTGTAAATTCTTTCACCATTAAAAGTCTATCCTTATTCCTGAACATAGGATATAGAGATATAGAGTGTATGTGTGAATAACAAGTACGACAAGTGCGAGTGTAACTCGCGCGCCGAGGGTTTTGAACTTTTGTCGTTTAGGTAGGTACGTATATTGACGACCTGTTAGCGCGGTGGGCTTACAACGCAGGAGGTTGCGGTTTGATTCCCGCCTCGGGACTAATATTTGTAAGATCTGCAGATTATTTGTTCGAGTGTTCTAGTCCTTTTCTACGTACACAAAAATAAATCATCTAATGTGATACTTATATATACTTTATTAAGTATAACAGATATCGTAGTAGTACGAATTACACAAGCTTGCTTAGCTTGTCGCTAAATGATGGTGTGTGGGTTATCCAGGATACATTACTCTTCTCATATTTTTTTGGAGCACGGTGGAATTCATGAATTCAATAATCTTATTATCTAAATATTCCTCGAGCGCAGTGGAATACATTGGGTATGGACTTTAAAATTTTGAGAACAACGGTTTCGTGGCGCTGTGGAACCCTATTATTACAGTTACTACAGAGATTAGTGGGTAGGTAAGTGGGTTGGTACCTACAATTATTTTTTCGACTTTTTTCTACGTATTTCACTAAGTATGAAACTAAGACGATTTTTAAAACCTGTTTTGAATTGTCGAAATCCTTACCTTTGATTTGATATTGCTCTCAATGAAATAGCCCCCATTGTATGAAAATTCGTTTTTTGACCATATTTCGAAAAGTATTGTTTTTACAGACTTTTCTATATTTTTCCTGTAAAATATAGACCTATATCTACAAACGCTTAGTACATTTTATATAGATCACTCTGCTATCTTCGGAGATAGAGGGGGGGAACGGTCAAATTTTCGACCTTTTTCAAAATATTTCGAAAAGTATAAAACCTATCGAAATTTCAAAAACTGCATTAAAATGTACAAACTGATACCCAACTCGGTGGGGTAGTCACCCCTTTAGAAATTTTTCCCGCCCTTTTTTGACCATATTTCAAAAAGTATTATTTTTACAGATTTCTCTATATTTTTCCTGTAAAATATAGATCAATACCTACAAAAACTTTGTACATATCAAATCGATCGTTCTGCAATCTTCGGAGATAGAGGGGGGGTACCGGTCAATTTTTCGACCTTTTTCAAAATATACCTATCAAAAAGTATAAAATCTATCGAAATTTCAAAAACTGCATTGGAATGTACAAACCAATACCTTTCATTTGATACCCAACTCGGGGGGGTAGTCACCCCTTTAGAAATTTTTCCCGCCCTTTTTTGACCATATTTCAAAAAGTATTATTTTTACAGACTTTTCTATATTTTTCCTATAAAATATAGATCAATACCTACAAACACTTGGTACATATCACGTCGATCGCTCTGCAATCTTCGGAGATAGGGGGGGGGGAACGGTCATTTTTTTGACCATTTTCAAAATATTTTAAAAAGTATGAAATCTACCGAAATTTCAAAAACTATTTTGAAATCTACAAACGAGTACCTTTCATTTGATACCACTTTCGACTTTGTACATTCCATTTAAAATTTCGATTTCAAAATTTGTATGGAAAATCTTCATTTTGATTTTTCATTTATTTTCATTTATTTTTCTATAAATATGTGCGGGCGCACAAAATGTATTATTATTTCAAATTTCAAGTCAATAGCTGCAGTAGTTTCTGAGATATTAAGGATTCAAAACACAAAACAGACCCAAAGCGATTTCATAAGGGTTTTGCAACCGATGGCAAAACCCTAAAAATCATATATTAATACTCAGAAACAAAATATCTGCAGTTCGTAAAAACATTCGTCCTTGGGCGGATCGAACCCGCAACCTCCTGTGTTGCAGGCTGACCTTTGCACACTACGCCGCCATGCCATATCATCATAATTTGAAGTATGTACGTGCCAATTTACTTTTAACAGAAGAACAAAAAATGCTTGCTAAGTTGCACTCAGCTAGCGTGCAACTAACCAAGCAATTTTCATAATGTACGCATGAGCGAATTATTCGCAGTGCATACTAAGAAACATAACATAGAAATGCATGTTATTGATTCTAGGTCATCAAAGTTCGTTTGGTTGTGAAATTTACCTTGATTCTGTAGCACTGCAGCTAACTAGCCAAAGTAAACGAACGGGTGTATCAAAACCGTCAAAGTGCATGTTCAACTTGGATTGGATAAGATCTAGTTCCTTAACTTTCAAGATGGCGTCGCCAGACTGAAAACGAGGTTCAAAGTGATGGTAGTTATGGTATTATTATAGACCATCCATAACATTATGAAATAATTACGAGTAAGAAGACAATATGGGTCAGTTGTGCTACCTCTAGACTTTTTGCGACAGTCTGTAGTGCACAACTGTTTCAATTGTATATTTTTGCTAAAATTTGTTTCTAGTCATTGATTGTATTGTTAATAAATATCATTGTCATGACAATCAGCCCATGTTAGTCCACTGCTGGACATAGGCCTCCCCTAATGAGTGCCATAGCGCCCTGTCTTCAGCTTGTCGCATACAGCATCTGCCTGCAGTCACCTGGCCGGAAGCCGTCCACTTTGTTTGCCGAGTCGCGATCAAGAAATAGAAATAAATAAAGTATACATTGAGGTTAATATCTGCTGCTGGGCAATCAATACAGCATTATCAAGTCCATGGCCTGATTACATAATATGAAATAGAGATTTTGTATTTAATGTAGGTATAAAACGACTAGAACACCCGGAACAAATACGTGCAGATTGTACAAACATTTGTCCCCAGGCGGGAATCGAACCCACAACCACCTACATCGCAGGTTGACCTTCGCCCACCGCGCCACAGAGGTCGTACAATCAATTTATGTTATTTAATGAAATGCAGCACATGAATATTATCGACACGGAATTTTTTAAACATACTTTGAACTTTGTCACCTAATCGTGCATATTAATAGAGGTCGTAAAGTTAAAAAAACTTAATAATATCTACATTCATTAAATACCAATGAAATTTAACCAAACCCACAAGGTTTCTTGTCGTCCTTCTGGACCCAAGTCACAACTACAAATACTCAATTGGTTGTGCCGTGGGTATTTCTGATTCCCATCTAAACAACTAATTGGTCCGTTCGGTAAAAAATATGTAATTATGGTCTAACAAAGAAAACTAACTGTGAATATATTAAAATTATGGACGATTCACACGTACACAGCATCTAGCGCCCAGCCTAGAACCTAGGCTGAACCTAGAACAAAATTACAATTAAATAACCAAAATAGACAATTGAAAGAAAATTTTAGGAATCGCAGGTAACTCTTAATAAATGTTGATTTTATAGTGCAAAATGCATTGATTAAAGCTACGACTAATAATTATGTAATAGTCTTTTATAACAGCATCCCGATTTCTATGGGTTTTTTAAGGAAATGTCCAGTTTATGTATATACTATAAAACTACGACTTATAATTTTATGCAGTCTTTTATATCAGCATCCCGGAAAGCGCTAGCCGTGATTCCAAAATTTAAGTATTGTAATATTTCGGCTCAGTGTCATGTGCAGTGGTCGTCATGAGCCATCCGGGTCGTTCATGCACCATGATCATTCGTACAACGCATTTTATGCTGAATGATCGTCTTAGAACCGCTTTAGAACTAAATTCATGAATTAATTAACATAAAGGTCTCTAAATGATATGAACAAAAAAGTACTCATTATGTAAGCGCAGATTACCTAAATTATGCTCAATTAAAGTACAACAAAAAACCAAAATGGCGTCACAAAAACTTCGATAACACAGAAATAATGTCCGGCAATAATGTTTGAGCCGTCTCAAGTTGCGCTGCGCAAGGGTTCCAAAGTTCAGATAAATTCTTTCCGAAGGAATTTAATACAAAGCGATGTTATCAAAATGTATTTTGAAATTTTATCGGTAGAGGAAATAGTTAAAGTAAAGTGAAAACAGATATCTTATTAAAATCAATAAATATGATGTACAATTTACTCAGCATCTAAGCCCCAACCTAAGCAGAACATAAGGTATAGTTACTTATTAGATAACTACTATATCTACTTAATACAAAGCAATTCATAGATTTTAATTATACATAGAAAATATTACAACACATTTTCATGGCGGGAATAGAACCTGCAAGTAGGTTGCTTGCAGGTGGACCTTCGCCCGCTGCTTCACAGAGGTCGTCAAATTAGCTTCTGCTCCCGGCATTACGTACTGTCCCGAATAAGAATTACAGGAACAAACATCCATCCAAATTTTCACGTGTATAAAATTAGGGCGAATACTGGAAAGTGATGCGACGAGAAATGCAATCGCTTACCGCATTGGTTGAATAATTAATTTACCGCAAATAACAAATTTGTAGACCTGACCCCTGTAGCTTTGGTTTTAGATAAACAGCTCATGTTCATTCTTTGCTCTAAAAATACGGAACCCGAAAACTGGGCAATAAACCTCATGCAAATAAGATCGTTTACACAGGCCGGGGTGGCGGACATGAAAATTAGGCAAAAAATCCTGGCGTTTCCATACGAAGAGATATATTTCCAGTGTAAAAAGGCTCTCTCAAGGGAATATGCTAATCTTGTTAATTAGAGGCGTCGCTGTCCTTCCTGCTCGGCTGCTAGAGAGAAAAATACGTGCTCTGCACGTGACTTATGGGCCACATTTATATTGTCCGCGCTTCCGAGGGCTAAACGCCTATTTCCAGCTTCAATCTGCGGACCGAATCACTACGCGCCTCCCAAAGCAAAATGGCTCCGCAAATCTGTTTATAATGATGTGGGAGTTCCGAGGATTTGCCAAAAGCAATGGAGCTTTTTCATGATTATGGCCTACTTTACGGTGCGCAGCAGTGATACAATTAGAATTCGTGGCCACAATACTGAATGTACACACATTTAGACCCGTGCAAGATAGACTGGCACCAACCAAACGTGCAATTATTGTAATGAAACAGAACGGAAAAAACATAAATTTACACATAAAAGCACAATAACCAACATTTACAACCGATCGGAAGGCACCGGATGCCATCAAACATCCCCACTCGTAACTTTTATATCCAGCTGATAAATAATAGTAAATCCAAGTGTACACCGGAATGGTGTGAGTATATCGCCACAAAGCCCCGCAAACAGTGTGAGGTGAGCAAGCACAAAGCGCAGTACTGTAAATCAGATGTACCCGCGAGAGATTTATGCCCAAATAAAACGACCGCAGAGACTCGCCCATCGCACGGAATTATTTCAATTTAACGCTAGCTACCTAGGCTACATGATAAATTAATGTGGAGTGTACACAGAAACTATTGGTCCTCTCGTTAGTGTCCACTAATTAACTCGCCCTAATCGATTATTACGTGATTCGTCAAATTGACTGATTTACCGTGGTTTTAGGGTTTACCGCGGGTAAATTGCGCTGTAAACTCTTCTAGTCAACGCGTCTATTTTTAGGCTTCGTGATCAAAGGCAAAAATAGTCACTAGTTTAATTGACTTCAAATGTAGTTAAGATAATGTAGAAGTTAATTAATATGTTAATGCCTTTAGACTTTGTGTCTCACGCCAAATAGCCCCTTACAAAAGATAACTACTATCAACAAGTTTGATTGCATCTGCCTTATTGTAAGGCGTAAAATATTTTTCTTTCTATCGTTCCTAGAAAATAAAACTCGTTTAGAATGTTTAAATTTTTATTAAAAATAAGCCTATAAATTCTCTTGTCATTTAAAAATCATTTTCATTCGCTAAGCGAATATTTTACTATTTTCTCCGATTCGGCCCATAGCCGCTTCGCTATTTCTGTGTCTTGGGCTACCTTAGAAGGTTTTTTCTCGCGACAATCGCAAAAGTATTTCCCGCTGACTTCCTCCACGGCCGGTGAAACCGCAAGGAAAATTGAAGTCTGAGCCGCCTCCCACGGCGTTTGGAACATAAATCCTATACTCCTCTCGACAAAGCCTCTAATAATTGAACTTGGAATATTTCTAAATATATTAGTAGCCGCCATACCCGGATGTAAGGCGTTGACCGTAACGCCAGTACTTTGCAACCTTCCACTTAGCTCCAAGGTCATCAAATTTAGGAACAATTTGCTATTAGCGTACACTAAATAATCACTCCAGTATTTCTCCATGTTCAGATTCTCAAAGTCCATCTCTCCGTACTTGTGTATCATTGAGGAGACGTTGATGATGCGGCTAGGTGCCGAAGATTTCAGCAGCGGAAGCAACAGGCACGTCAATAAGAAAGGCGCGAAGTAGTTGACCTGCATTCCAACATGTATACCGTCCGCGGTCTTATAATTCCCCAGGCCGCCGGCCCCGGCATTGTTAATTAGGACATCGAGCCGTGTCTCTGTCTTTATAATATGCTTGCAAAACTCTCTGACCGATGTTAGTGAGGACAGATCCAGTTGGTAACAGTGGATATTTTCATTGCCGCTAGCTTTAACGATTTCTTCTTTTGCTGCGTTAGCTCGACGAACGCTACGACATGCGAGAATCACCTTAGCACCACGTGAGGCTAAATCCTTCGCCGTCTCCAGTCCTATTCCACAATTCCCTCCCGTCACTATCACCACTTTCCCCACCATATGTGCACTCGACCGGCATATTCCAACGGTCAACTTCTGATAAACTTTAACCGTTATCACTATAAATATCACGACTGCGGTCAGTGTATAGAGCACCATTTTTGTATTTTGTCTCTATGATTTTACAGTTTGAACACTCGTTTTATAAGGAGGTCACAAGAATGGCGATAAGATTTATATTTCGTACCCATTGGTTTTTCTTTATCTTAGATAAAGATGCAGGATGCTTTGCTTTAAGTATAACATTATAATCGCGAATAATCAGGTACGTTCGCCTCACACGCGTCGCAGGCGATACTATTTAGTTGCCAAACGTGCGTACGCGCGGCTAGTTGAATTACGTAATTTGTCATTGAATGAGTTAGAAAATACCGTCTCGTTTTCTGAGAAATGAACGAAGAACCGTATTTTTACATAATAAGTCTATTATTGCTTGACTTGATAATGTGTTTCTAAACATTGCCGTGTGGTGCCGGCGTAGAATTTCACCACCCCAACTCTTCCCGTGTCTCAGGCCCTCTTCCCCATATGATAAACCAGCCATAAAATGGCCCCCAGTTCCCGGCCGCCTCGCTATTCCTGGCCATGGTAGCGGCCATGGTAACGGCGGGGCAGGGGGTGCGAAGAATCTCCGGGCTACCCCAGGCTACCATCCACCACACAAACTGACCCTGGCAACGTTTAACGGACGCACTCTGAGGCTTGATCACCATCTAGCGCAGTTGGAAGTGGAGTTAGAGAACATTAAATGGCATATTCTAGGGTTATGTGAAGTCCGTAGAGAGGGGGAGGACACCGTAACCCTAGACTCGGGCCATCTTCTCTACTTTCGCGAGGGTGATAAAACATCCCAGGGTGGCGTAGGTTTCCTCGTCAATAAGGCCCTCTCTAACAACGTGGAAGAAATCTCCAGTGTGTCGACCAGGGTAGCGTACCTGATCCTTCGGCTGTCTAAGCGCTACAGCTTGAAGGTCATTCAGGTTTACGCACCGACCTCGACACACTCGGATGATGAAGTGGAGGATATGTACGAAGACATATCCAAAGCCTTACATCACACCACCAAGGCTCACTTCAACGTTGTTATGGGGGACTTTAACGGCAAGGTGGGAACCCAGAATGGCAACGAATCCCGAATAGGCCCGCATGGTTTTGGTGTTCGAAATCACAGGGGACAAATGCTTGTCAACTTCCTTGAGAAGGAGGGGCTGTTCTTAATGAACTCTTTCTTTAAGAAACGGCCCCAAAGGAAGTGGACATGGCGGAGTCCCGATTCTGTGACAAAAAATTAGATCGACTTCATCATGACGGATAGCAAGCATATATTCAGAGATGTCTCAGTGATCAACAGGTTCAATACCGGATCTGATCACCGACTCCTTCGAGGCTCTCTGAATATAAATTTGAAGCTTGAAAGAAACCGTCTGATGAAGTCCACGCTCCGACCGAACCCAATCAGAATCCTGGCGGGCACCGAGAAGTTTCAGCAGCTTCTCGGGAATAGATTCGCTGCCTTGGAACCCACTGATGACGCTGACGAGACCCTACACAATCTGGTCGAAACTTTGAGGGACGAGGGCATCAAGTTTTGCAAAAAGCAGCGTACTGGTAAGAAGTCCAAACTCTCGGATGAGACTCTTGGGCTGATGACAAAAAGACGGGAAACCACCCAAGCGACTTCGTCAGAAAGGTCAGACCTGAACAAGCGAATTGCGAAGATGGTACGGCGCGACCTTCGGAGCTCCAATGCACGCCTCATTGAAGAGGCGATAGAGCGAAACCGAGGGTCCAAAGTATTCACTCAGCAGCTTGGCAGGAGCCACTTGACGAAGCTTACAACGCACGAGCGACGGAAGGACGTCGAAGCCGGAGATATCGGCCGAGATAGAGGACTTTTATGGCCGTTTAGACGCTGCTTATGCTCCCCGTTCCCAACGAGACGGCCACCGCCACGATTCTAGAGCCACCTTGATACGCCACTATACCGACGAACTGCCAGACATCAGTCAAGACGAGATTGTGTTAGCTCTGAGGCAGCTTAAAAATGGAAAAGCCCCCGGTGAGGACGGAATAACATCAGAGCTTTTAAAAGCTGGAGGATACCCTGTTATACAGGAATTACAGAGCCTCTTCAACGCCGTCCTTCACAGTGGGAGAACTCCAAAGGCGTGGAGTGGGAGTTTGGTGGTGCTCTTTTTTAAGAAGGGAGATAAAACCCTCCTTAAAAATTATAGACCCATCTCGCTCCTAAGTCACGTCTATAAGCTATTCTCACGAGTTATATCGAACCGTCTCGCTAGGAGACTCGACGAGTTTCAGCCACCGGAGCAGGCTGGGTTTCGCGGAGGATATGGTACCATAGACCACTTCACACAGTGAGGCAGATTATACAGAAGTCCGAAGAGTATAATCAGCCCCTGTGTCTGGCCTTTGTGGACTATGAGAAGGCCTTTGACTCCGTTGAAACCTGGGCTGTTACAATCCTTACAGCGATGCCAAGTAGACTATCGTTATATCGAGGTGCTGAGATATCTTTACGAAGCCGCTACGATGAGTATCCGAGTACAAGACCAGCAGACTAAACCGATCCAACTGCGCAGAGGAGTGAGGCAGGGGGATGTTATATCCCCGAAACTGTTCACGAGCGCGTTGGAAGATATGTTTAAGACGCTGGACTGGAAAGACAAGGGCATCAACATAAACGGCGAGTACATCTCACACCTGCGATTCGTTGATGACATAGTCTTAATGGCGGAGTCGCTAGAGGAGCTGAACCGGATGCTG
The DNA here is from genome assembly GCA_963931895.1 of Eupithecia pulchellata. Lineage (NCBI taxonomy): Eukaryota > Metazoa > Arthropoda > Insecta > Lepidoptera > Geometridae > Eupithecia > Eupithecia pulchellata. The sequence goes on along the minus strand of OZ007528.1, from coordinate 5,682,788 downwards.
GACAGTCTAGCTTCAACCTCCCGATGTATCGGTCTTGGCATGAATTTGGATAAAACCAAAATCATGATCAATGGCCACATTGATCCAAGACCGGTGATCGTACATGGCCACCTTCTCGAAATTGTTTCTGAGTACACTTACCTCGGGCAGATTTTGCAGTTGGGTAAAAACAATTTCGAGAAGGAAGCCAAGAGGAGGATCCAGCTAGGCTGGGCAGCGTTCGGAAAACTACGTCGAGTCTTCTCGTCATCCATACCGCAATGTTTGAAAGCGAAAGTTTTTAATCAGTGCGTCCTACCAGTCATGACCTACGGAGCTGAGACGTGGACACTCACGATAGGGTTGGTCCACCAGTTCAAAGTCGCTCAACGAGCTATGGAAAGAGCTATGCTCGGAGTTTCTCTGAAGGATAGGATTCGTAACGAATTCATCCGACAGAGAACTAAAGTCATCGACATAGCTCAGAGAATTAGCAAACTGAAGTGGCAGTGGGCCGGCCATATATCGCGAAGAACCGATAACCGCTGGGGTAAACGTGTTCTTGAGTGGAGACCGCGACTTGGTAAACGTAGTGTAGGACGCCCTCCAGCCAGGTGGGATGACGATCTGCGAAAGACTGCTGGCAGATGCTGGATGCGACAAGCCGAAGACAGGGCGCTATGGCGCTCATTAGGGGAGGCCTATGTCCAGCAGTGGACTAACATAGGATGATGATGATGATGATGAAACATTGTTGTGTTCTTTGAAAGATAAATATTTAGTAACTAGACTTGTTTGGGAAAGCGTGGAAAGTATTTTTAAAAAAACAATAAAAATTAAATTGATTTTGAATTTAATAATTAATGATTTTACAATGACGACTGAAATACGACTGGGGCTTTGAGTCCGGAGTTCTCGCATCACAGGACGTCGATAAGAACGGTCTAGACGCTAAGTCAGCGTTAGATTCGTGAGAATCTAACGTGGGCGTTTCTTATTAAACAAGTGATGTCCGATCTTATGTGGACCTGAATACAGACCCTGATGCCATAACTCCTCCCTCCTGTAGTTCGAGATTATCCTCGGGATTATCTCGAATTTTCCCCCTTTTACAAAATAATTTCTTAACTCTATGTTTAAATGCTAACAATAAAAGACATACAGTTAAAAGAACGCATAACGTTAAGTTTCCTATACTAACACTTTTATAATCTAGAGCACTATGATTAATTTCACTATCACTATAATTTTCACTTCCACTTTTCTGCAATAAGTAATTCAAGAACTGGATGTCAGCAAGATCAATTCCATTGAGATTGACGGGTTTTCTCTCGATATCCGATGAACGGGTCAATATTTTAGGTAAGTTAACAATAGGAATCTTTGTAAAGATTATGTCTTTTCCATGAGTGAGATGTCTTTTTAGTTTCAAATTACTAAATTTAACTTGACAATCATCGTCTAAAGTTATGAGATATGTTCCACAGATATTTTCCTGGATAATCTCGTTCTCGCAATATTTGGTGAGTGACGTTTCAGTTTTGGTGTAAATTATCCATCGATTAGGCTGTATGAGAAAAGCCTTGATTTCATTAATGGTAACAGGAACCGGGTGACAGCTAGAGATGTTGGTAGAAAATGTCATGAGCTCCGTGATGCATAAGTCTTCCATAAGTGGCGGATCATTGCTCTCAAAGCACAGGAAACGAGCTTCATCGATTTCTCGGCATGACTGGGAGAGCGGCTTCGCTTTCAACCCTTTCATTAGGATGTAAGGATATTTAGGGAGTATAAGGACTGTCTGGTGGGTAACTCTATCGTCAATGGGTAAAGGTGTCAATTTAAAATAGTTAAAAACTTCATTTCTTATTAATGGTATTTGCATTATTAACTTTATCTGATTTTGTTTTATATACGCTTTCATTTCTATACACTGTTCTAATTTTACAATATTTTCTTGATTTACAGGATAAACTAATTTACTAGTATTTTCGATTTCTTTTAACAATACAATCAGTTCATTAGTATCTAAAATAGATGGATGTAACAATTTATTTCTAGCAAAAGTTATAGCCGTTTCAATCTCATTCAATCGCATGTAGAGAGTCTGGAAGTTATGTAAAAAGACGTTATAAATGTGTATAATTTTGTTAGCAGTTTGGGTTAATTTAGAATTATTTAAACCACGATTTAGATCTTGAATACTAGTCTCAATTTGAATGAAATTGCTTTTGGTAGAGTTGGCTATTTCAGAAAGTTTACCCATCATTTCAGCGACTATTGTCATTTTCTTATCAACGGCATCTTGCTTAGATTTTACTTCATGAATTAGCTTTTCATACAACACAGCGTCGTCATTATCCAGATTACCTGTAATTGTCTTGATAAAAGTACCAAGAGGATTTATGAGACCGCGCTTAGATCTTACCGATGGAATCAATTGCTCATACTTTTCTAAAGTTATATTCATGTTAAAATCAGTTTCCAATTCTACTTCATTAAAATCATAATCGAAAATTTTGATATCATAGCAGTTTTGAACTTGTCTCTTAAGTCTTACGTAACTATCGATATTTAATTCCAATTGATCATGGATGTGTTGTAAGTCTAAGATTTTGATTACAGTCCATGTATCGTGGCTAACAACAGCTTGACCTTCCTTTACAGGCCCTGGGTTCTTGTCAATCAGCTGCAGTTGAAGGGCCTGGCTGTGGATCACTAGGACTGCCAGAAGGACCAACCTGTGGAGGACGTCTTATGTCTTTAATTGGAACTTTTGTATTCCTATTATGAGTAGTTACTGGTACAATATTTCGTTGAATGGCTCCGATGACTTGAGCTTTCTGATATCGAGGTTTATCTTTACTACGCCTAGTATTCACTCCTTTGATAAATACCGTATCGCCAACATCTATGTCAAAATCCTTTTCTCCACCACGTTTTTCGATGGCCGCTGATTTTTTATCGATTATTTTCTCTGTAAGATATTCGTACAAAAATTTTGTTCGTTTTGCGTGTTCTTTAACCAATTGTTGCGTAAATTGTTTATTAAAATCTACATGAAATGCGCTATTACTTTCTGTGTGGCCAAAAACTACTTCGAAAGGTGTAAGACCGGTGGTAGAGTGGATAGAATGATTATATGACATTATAGCGTAAGCCATAATAGATGCAGCATCAGTGATTTTTTGTTCGTACTTTGCTATACGGTAAATCTCTATAAGGGTTGAATGGAATCTCTCGACTATCCCCATAGAGTTGGGGTTATGTGGAGTACCGATGTGCAGGTCGATTTTATAAAATGACATCATTTCTTTCATCAATGTATTATTAAACTCGGTCCCTGGATCCGAGCTTATTCTACAAGGTGTTCCGTATAAAGAGAAGTATTTTATGAGTGCTCTTATCGCTTCAGGGGTGGATTTAGTGCTGATTTCAAACGCTTGACCAAGTTTGCTGAAGGCATCTACTATTGTCAGATAATGTTTTCCGTCGATTGAGAATGTATCTATAAATAATTCCTGAAAAGGTTTAATTTGAGTTTGTGATAGTTGTAATTCCGGTTTTAAAGGTTTTCGATCGTATTTCATTTTTTTACAAAGTTCGCATGCGTTGATAATACTGGCTACTGTTTGATCCATGTTATTCCAGTAAAAGGTACGTCTTAGATGTACTAACGTTTCTTTTATTCCCCTGTGACTGTTCTTACCTTCGTGATATTTGAGCACAATGTTTCGTTGTTCTTCTTCGCTATCTACATAAACTACTCTCTTAGTACACTCATAGAATTTAACCGTGCCCTTTTGAAAAAGTGACAGGGTGACTTCTGAAAATTATTTGCGGTGTAATGAGTCTTCAAAATAAAAGAAATATTTTATTTTGGGTCGAATATATCCTTTCAGAAATCTTTTTACCAAATCCGAGTTATTTGTTGGTAAGTGTACTTCCAACACCTTTTGTTTTGACCTAGATATGTCTTTTACCGACAATTCATTTCTGTTCCAAGAATGAACCAGAATCTGGTTTGGTTTCGTGTCAATGGCCTCTTGGAGGATAAGAATACCATCAGTATCTAAGTCACGCGCCGAATGTACCGTGCCTATGCTTTCCGGCTGACCTTCAGAGGCAGTGGCAGTGCTACTACCCAAAGATGGAACCGAATACGGAGATCGCCTACCACCCGCTACTGACTTATTGCTTTTTTCCGATCCAGATGATATTGTTATCGGAGACGGTGTTCTTTGACGAGGGGTAGAAACTCGAGAATTGTGTTTTTCATCTTTACCTAACCGAGCAATTTCTTTGGTTAAATCGTTTATGTGTTGCTGGAGTTTTTGCTCCTTACTGTCAAAATTTACCTTCATTGAAACATCATCATTCTCTCCTAGCACGTTTAATCTAATTCGAGATAAGGCATCTGCGTTTGAATTTAGTCTGCCTTCCTTATGTTGAATATCATAATCAAATTCCGATAATCTTAATTTCCATCGTGTTAATTTACTATTGGGTTCTTTTAAAGATTTAAGCCATGTTAAAGGTCTGTGATCTGTATAAATCATGAATTTACGTCCATATAAATAGGGACGAAAATGTTTCACAGCCCATACTATTGCAAGAAGTTCTTTTTCGATGGTACTGTATCTCGTTTCGGCGTCATTCAAAGTCCTACTCGCGTAAGCTATCGGCTTATCATTCCCTTTAGGTCCTTGCGATAAGACAGCGCCTATTGCAAAGTTGGAAGCATCCGTCGTGAGGACAAATGGCTTGGAAAAGTCAGGAAATTGCAAGAGCGGCGCGTTTGTTAAAAGCTCTTTACACTTTTCAAATGCGTCGATGTATTCTCTTTTAGTGTAATCAATTTTATTCCTTTTTTTTAAACAATAGGTAAGTGGTTGTGTCAATTTAGCAAAATCTTTTATGAATTTACGGTAGTATCCTACTAGACCAAGGAAACTTTTAATTTCTGTTGTTGTTTTTGGTAAAGGAAAATTCATGACTGCTTTGATTTTATCGTCGTTAGGTAAAAGGCCGTCCTTAGTGATGGTGTGACCTAAATAAAGGACTTCTTTTCTGAGAAATTCGCATTTATCAAGGGTTACTTTCAAATTCGTTTCCCTAAGCTTTTCGAATATTTTTCGAAGTTTGTCTACGTGTTCTTGCAGGCTTGAGGAATATACTATGATATCGTCAAGATATACTAAGCAGTGGATACCCTGAAGACCTCGCAGTATATTATCCATCGCACGTTGAAACGTCGCTGGAGCTGTTTTCAAGCCAAACGGTAGCCTTTTAAATTCATAATGACCCGTCTGGGTTGAAAAAGCAGTCTTTGGTCTATCCGCCTCATTAACTTCTATTTGATGATACCCACTAGCAAGGTCTAAAGTGCTAAAGTATTGAGCTTTGCCAATCTTATCAAGAAGATCAGTGATGTTGGGTAGCGGATACTTATCATCGACTGTGATCTCATTTAGGCGACGATAATCGATCACCATTCTATATTTTCTTTCCCCAGATGCGTCTAGCTTTTTTGGAACCAGATGAACTGGAGCGCTCCATGGAGAGTGTGAGTCTGTAATTACGTTATCTGCCAATAGTTTTTCTACCTGTTTATTAATTTCTTGATTAAGAATAGGTGGGTGTCGATATGGTCGAATGTAAATCGGGTCTTCGTTGGTTGTCCTGATGTTATGTTTCACTTGATTCGTGAAGGACAAAGGAATCTTGTCGCTATAAAATATGTCACGGTATTCGTTGCATAATTTATATATGTTTTCGCGCTCTTCCTTATTCATGTGATCTAACCGTAACTTCCCTAAGTTTTCTTTCAAAATGTCATCAATCATGCATTCATCTTTCGTAAAATTTACCTCACATTCCTCATTTTCGAATACAGTGACTTCAAATGGTTTCTTTAACTGAAATTTATAGGTTTTATCTGTTACATTTTGAATGACCGTTTCTGCAAAATAGTTCTCACACTTAACTAAAGCGGTAGGCATGCGGACGCCTTCCTGAAACTGAAGAAATTCAATAATGGCATCACCTGTTTTCAGCGTCGTGGGGATTTTAACTCTAGTCTCAGATCGTGGCGGTACATCAATCTCATAAGGTGGATTATAGACGATTGGAATAGCCGCATTGTGTGTTACTAACATTTGGTTGCACATATCGATGTTAGCTCCTAACTTCTTCAGGAGGTCGGATCCTATCAAGCCATCATATCGTCCATCAACATCATAAACGTAGAATTTATGAGGAAGTGTACTTCTAAAGGTCTTAAGTAGTGGTATGTATATGATCTCATTATGCATGCTTTGAGCATGAGTACTTACCACTGTGAACGGCTCGTAGTATCTGAATTCGTTGAAGAATTTATGCGCCTTTGCAGGGCTTATAAAAGACCTACTACTTCCGGTGTCAATCAAAAACTTTGCGCCTATTTCAGGGATGTCAATGTGAGGCAATTTTAATATACTGTTACAATAGTTTAGATTTATCATTTCACCGTATCGTTCGAGGCCTTTTCCTGAAAATTTTCAGGTTTCTGTTCCATATTTACTTTATCCGTGTTTGTGATTTCCGGATTAAAGGAGTTGGCGTTATTTCCATCGAGCTCAATGTAGTTGCAATCACCTACTGGATACTCTACATAGTCATACATATCATTCATACTCGTGTCATAACCATAATCACTATCAAATCCAGTGCCATCCATGAAATACAGATCATTCGCAATCATGTTTTGTCTAATCGGGGCAGTGCGCATTGATACATCGGTATCTTGAAGCCTAGGTGCCTGAACCTGTTGTTGGGGCGCACCAAATTTATTTTGGTTTTGAGGTTGGTTTTGTGGCATACCGAATTTGTAAGCTCCATATTGAAATGGTGCACGTTGCGGAACAGCCTGAAAGCCTGTGCCGAAATTACGTTGCGGTAAATTCTGAGGTATACCAAAACGAAAGCCTTGAGGAGGCGATGCGAATCGCATTTGTGGAACAAAGTTTGGTCTGAATCCACCTTGATTTTGAGGAATGCCGAATCTAAAATTGCTATGGGGAATTCCAGGTCTGAAGTTATTTTGTGGAATGCCAAATTTAAAACCCTGGCCTTGAGCCGCCGCTGGATTTGACTGAGCTGGCATGGGTTTTGGTGCGTTTTGTGAATTTTGCGCACTTGGTAACTGCGTCGCAGTTTGTTTTAGTAACTTAGTCTTTGCATCATACTGAAATTTGAAATTTACCTCTTCCGTTACAATGCTCAAAGCATTTTCCAAGTTAGAGCAAGCTTTTAACCTCACAATACGAATCATGTCCTCTGGTAAGTTGAACAAAAACGTATTTAGAGCCATATTATTATACACAATCATTTTCGCAGCTTTGATTCCTTCATCGGTAAGTCTATTGACTTTCGCAAACAGAGAGCTACGCACATTCTGAATTCTATGACAAAACTGTATGTATGTTTCCTCTTGCTTGATTTTTAACTGTTCGAGTTCAATAGCTATGCACTCCTCTGATCGAGGATCACCGAAATGTTGCGTAAGTAGCTCCTTTAGTACATCGTATGACTTTATATTCGGGTGGTCGCTAAGTAGAGTCGCAGCTCTACCAGTAAGTCTACTCGATACTGCATGAAACAAGTACAGATCTTGTTCCAAGTTTCCCGAAATAGATGCACCCTTAACCACATAATCGCATTTAGAAAGGAAAAGGTTCAAGTGATTTTCCTCTCCATCATATTTAGGAATAAGCGACAAAGTGTCTTTCGGTATTGCCTTGACAGTCAACATTTTGCTTATACTAATTTAATCTATTAATTACTATTCTATGTCTGAAAATAACCTACTTCACAATTATTTTATTCACTGATTTTTAGTTTTTCTAATTAAAATTTAAAATTAATGTAATATCTTAAGAATACACTGGTTCACCAATTTTTGTGCAAACCAATAAGCCTATTTTAGAGCTAAATAAAGTACTTAAAACTACACAAATTAATCGCGAGAATGACGGAATGCCGATTTCTAGTGCAAACCAGTTTGCCAATTTTAGTGCAAACAAAATCAGATAAACGCAATTAATAAGCCCGACGATTTAAGTTCGAGGAAAAATGTGGAAAAGACACAGGAATATAAACACAGGAAGTGAAAAGGTTTACTCACAAGCTGCTCGATCCCATGTCCTCCAGGAGCCGAATCAGTGTCACAATCACGATCACACGCGTTCACCGGGAGTCGAATTTATTTGGTTCTTGGTTTCCACGTCCGCGTAAAGACGGTTCCGGAACGTCGCTTCGGTTTTTACGATTGCGAATTCACGGGAAATGCGTGGAAATCCATTAGGCTGCGCCAGACTTGTTTGGGAAAGCGTGGAAAGTATTTTTAAAAAAACAATAAAAATTAAATTGATTTTGAATTTAATAATTAATGATTTTACAATGACGACTGAAATACGACTGGGGCTTTGAGTCCGGAGTTCTCGCATCACAGGACGTCGATAAGAACGGTCAAGACGCTAAGTCAGCGTTAGATTCGTGAGAATCTAACGTGGGCGTTTCTTATTAAACAAGTGATGTCCGATCTTATGTGGACCTGAATACAGACCCTGATGCCATAACTAACTACGCTTCAAATAAAATTTAGGTTGTTGAAAATACTGCCCACGCATTTAGGCGGGATTCGCTCATTTAATTGAAGTCACCGTTCAGTATCCGTGAATTTCCAATTCGTTAAAGAGTACTCACGGACCATTGGCGGACCGTCAATATTATGTATTTAATGGGAGATTTATCATCGTCATCAGTCCACATCAGTCCACTGCTGGTCATAGTCCTTCCCTAATGAGCGCCATAGCGCCCTGTCTTCAGCTTGTCGCATCCAGCACTAGAGATTCACTGCTACTAAACTGTGACTTAAGTGTGACTTTATCGATATGTCTTGTGTGAATCCAGCCTTATTCTTACATCTAAGTACTTAGGTACGTGATGTCAACCACGAATTTGAACGTTTACAGAATGCGCTTGCTGCGAGCGCATTCTGTAAACGTTCAAATTCGAACTTGAATTCACTCAAGTGACTTAACTAATAATAACTTTTCAAATTGAACTAAATTTGAACGCAATTTTGTCAAATAAACAACGAATCTTCTTTATTTGACAAGTGAGTTCGATTTTATCATTCGAAATGAGTTACAGAATGCGCCTGCTGCTCTTGTTCGTGTTTTAACGATAGTCCATGCAGTTTCTATAAAAGGTTGTATAAAAACTGCATGGACTATCGTGATTGTAACTTATGATTGATTAAACTTTTGAACAATGTCGACTGTCTTATGAATCAGATAGTTTGGCTCTATTATCATCTTTTATATGTGGTCTTATGACCAGAGAGTTCACATAAAATTACCTAATAGAATAGGTTAATGTCCTTCAAACCCAAACGATACCACAAAAAACACGCTGGTTTCGTCTATCCGATTTCATCTAACTTCTTATCAAAATATTTCTGCATTTTTGAGTTATTTCTTGCATTGTTTTGTGTTAAATTATAATCAAAATTCTTGTACCTATCTCAGGTTGTACTTACACAGTGAGGTAGCATTCATATTATTATTTGATTTGTACAAAAGGTAACGCGGTAAGACAATTAAAAAAAAAATGAGTTGAAAGTTTACGTAGATGGCTACTAAATAGATCGATAATACCTTATTTTACCATATTTACCACACAAAGTAATAGAACATTACAAACAGACAAGCTTAAAGTAGAAGTAGTAGATATAAAGGGCTGCCTTATCACTATGAGCCATCCAAGCAACCATGGGATGGACTGACATAAAGGAACACTAGATACACTAAAACAAAACTATTGTTTGCCCAATCCCATGATTGTGATCGATTTAAATTTTGCGTTCTACAAAGAAGAAACTAGGGAAAAAGTAAAACATCATCTTTCACGCAAAGAAAACGCGGAGAAATGGTGAAATGAAAAGGTGGCGAGCGAAGCGAGCCGATAATATTTTGCAGGCTTAAGAGCACTGTCAGCAAAATTACCGAGGCGTAGACCATCCTCAAATACTGCAGAACCTATAGCCTACATGTACAATATACACTTATAGTTATATTTGCAATCGGGTATGAACATACGTATATTTTATTAATATTATAATGTTTATCTACGCGATATTTTAACATAATACAACAAACATTTAAATAAAGACACCAATATGTTCTTGGAGTAGGTCGTTATCGCCCCATTATCGTTTACGGAATAACTATCAAGTCTCTAATTTCTAAAGATGAAACTCACTGAGCAATCAGGAAATGATGTTGAATTTCCTTTGGCGGAGCACGAACCGAAAACCTCACCCTGAAGGGTATGTAGACGTTTTGCCCAGAAGTCAGGATGTCTCTGCTAGCAATTTACCGCTTCAGATCACACCAAACGATATAATAAAGTACCTACTTAACTAATAAGTTCTTTTAGTCTTGTTGTATCTTATAAGATTCAGAGGTACTTGATAGCCTCCACCTTTGTAGGGGTAAGAATTCACTTAATATGTTTAAGTATTTAAGTGTATTGTTTGGCATACTATTATAGATTGATAAATTGTTATCACTTATTTTTATACCATATATCTCTATGAACGATCTGTTCTGGTTGGTAACCTTGAGTGAGATTTACTGGATATAAAAGAACAATACTTATAGACGGTATGTATGCATTCTGTACAAGTCTTTCTTCTTGTTTGTTATATTTCGCTAGTTTCAGTTCATAATGATCGTATAGAAACGTAAGATGAGTTCCTGCAAATATAAACTGAGCCAAAAGGCATTAATGTATAAAATTCATTTAAACATTCAACACCTACATTTTATATTATAGCAATGTAACATTTTATGAAACTCGTCTTGATAATTATTAAACAAACAGATAGGTAGATTGGATATAGGTAGGATAGATAGGACCTATCTCTATGTGCTCCGGCTTGAAGAATACCTGTATACAATATAGTATTGATTGATGCTGGGTGACGTAAAATGAGGTGTTACACAGGTAACAACTCTACACCAGGTACAGACCTACTACTTTTATAATCTGTGTGCTAAATATTTATACGCTCTCAAGACAATGACTCACTTTTATACGCTTATATAAGCCCTTTTCATGAGCTGTTATCATCATATACGATTTGACCGAGGAAGTGAACTACTTTGTGTTAGATTACACACAAGAAATGTTTATCTCCTTGCTTATTTATTTGCTAAGTGTCGTTATAATGAGTGTTGTTAGCTGGTAAGCTATATGCAAAACTTACAACTGGCATCAATAGAAGCAGCAAGCATTTGGTTGGAAAAGTTGTGATTGTGACAGGAGGAAATGCTGGTATAGGATTCGAACAGCAAAAGACTTAGGTGATAGAGGAGCAAAGGTGATAATCGCTTGCAGAAATGAAGGGAGAGGAATCAAAGCTAGGAACCAGATAATTGCTGCCACTGACAACAAAGATGTCCACTACCGGAATCTTGACCTTGCCTCTCTGACCTCTGTAAGGAAGTTTGCCAGTGAAATAATCAATACAGAAAAGAAACTGGATATACTTATTAACAAGCTGGAATCGCAAACATCCTGTTATGCAAGTTAACCACTTGGCACCCTTTTTACTGACCAACTTACTTCTACCAAAATTAAAAGAGTCTGCCCCAAGTCGATTCGTTAACGTATCATCTCTTGCATACAAAACCAGCAATATCGACCTCGATAACTTAAATATGGACAATGAAGCTACTGAGATACTTGACATGCTAAAGATTTACTCAAACACTAAATTGTGCAATATTTATATGACGCTCGAACTAGCAAAGCAACTAAAAGGTACTGGAGTAACCGCTTATGCTCTGCACTGCATCCAGGTGCTGTAGACACGACCATCATGGACGGTATACAGACATTATGGGTTAAATATTTGTACATGCCAGTGTTCAGGTTTATGGGTAAAACGTCTTGGGAGGGAGCGCAGACTACTATCTACCTGGCAGTATCTCCTGAAGTGAATGACGTAAGCGGTCGCTACTTTTCTGATTGCAGAGAAGAAAAATTGCAAAAGGTAACTTGTGATCCCGAGATACAAAGGAAACTTTGGGTAATTTCTGAAAAAATTGTTAAGCTTCAGTAAGACTTGCTACTACCAAAAGATCTCTTATTGTTACTGGAACTAATATTTAATAACAACAACATCAGCCATAATAGTCCACTGTTGGACATAGGTCTCCCCTAATGAGCACCATAAATGACAATATATATCATTTGGGGGTTATTGCCCATAATCCATATGCATGCGGGTTGGGGATCGCAGTTCGGTGTAGTTGTTCTGCAGAGGGCGCTGCTGCCCGCCCCCTGGTGTGTGTCCCTCAGTCGCCTCTTACGACACCCACGGGAAGATTGGGGGTGGTGAAATTCTATGCCGGCACCACACGGCATGCTGTAGACACTAAATAATTAATAAGTATAAAATATTTTATATATGTCGGCGCGAAGACGTTATTTCTACACTACGATCTAGTTTTAAGAATTAACTGAGTGTTTAAACCTCTAAAATTAACCAAGTCATCGACTTGGTTAGGTTTCCTATAAGAACTTTGTGATAATTCAAAAACATCGCCCCGAGTTTGCTCCTTTGTTATTGTGAAAACGCTAGGCAACCTTTTGCTATAAATAAAGCCACCGGGCGAGTAAAACATTCAGTCTTGCTCGAGCACTCGGAGGGAACGGACCTCCCTGGAATAAATCAAACGTTCTTGTTCCTAACTGCTGTTTCATTGAGACTACCTTCTATCGAGGAATATCCGGACAACGAAAATCGTGACGTCATCACTGCTGACGTCATCAGCTGTGTCGTGGGATCGTTCGGGCCAGGAATCTCTTGCACGAGTCGTCGGTTGGATGGAGCGGACTTCTACCAACAGGACAATGATGATAGTGACGTCAGTCCTGGTGACGTCACCCATTTAAAAAGCGTAACGAGGGTTCTTCCCTCGTCATCAGAAGTGGGATCAGGGCCTGCTAGCGCTTCTGATCCAAACCACCCAGCGAGGTCATCACTGCCTCAATAACTTCATAACCACGTACCAGCCAGTAAAACCACTACTCCGGGGTATAACAACCACGGATACACCAAGCCCCTCTATGGCAGGAAAAGCCGAACGCATAGACAGTCCTGGAGAATGATAAACGACCGTGGAAGATTGCCCTTGATCATCTCCGCCCAACAGGCAAACAACAAATCGAGTCGGCGGGAGAACCTAATCCACACGGTCCTCGAAACACTTTCTACTTCCCGTGCTGTATTTGTGAGCTAGAACGATGGGTAAACAACCGTGGAAGATGGCCCTAGATTATCTCCGCCCAACAGGCATGCAACAAACCATGTCGGCGGAAGAAACCTATCCACACGGTCCTCGAAACACTTTCTACTTCCCGTGCTGTACTTTGCGAGCTAGAAACGATGGATAAACAACCGTGGAAGATGGCCCTAGATTATCTCCACCCAACAGGCGTGCAACAAACCGTGTCGGCGGAAGAAACCAGTCCAGAAGGTCCTCTGAACACTGTCTACTTCCCGTGCTGTACTTTGTGAGCAGGCGTGCAACAAACCATGTCGGTGGAAGAAACCAATCTACTTACCGCGCTGTGTACTTCGTCAGCTAGACACGATGGATAAACAGATAAGTTGATAACCACTTTTACTTGCGAGCGTTCATGCTTCATTACAAACTACATCTCACTTCCTATTCTTATCCTCCTAATCTACGAGAAACCTCCGAGTACCATCTACGAGAAACCTCCGAGTACCATCTACGAGTACCATCTACGAGTACCATCTACGAGTACCATCTACGAGAAACCTCCGAGTACCTATAACCTCCGAGAAACCTATAACCTCCGAGAACCTATAAACTCCAAAGACCTTACCCATTTTCGTAATACTTACAACTCGTTGTAGTATAAACAGGTACCAAACTTAAAAGCAATTTCTCTTTGTTACAGAATCTACGAGAACATACGAGAACCACACAGCCATGACCAAATGAAGCTAACCTTTTCGAGAACCTCCGAGAACCATCTACGAGAACCTCCGAGAACCATCTACGAGAACCTGCGAGCACCATCTACGAGAACCTGCGAGCACCATCTACGAGAACCTCCGAGCACCTTCGATATACAAACTAAACTAACTTCTTCGAGTACCTTCCAAGCTAAGTTAACCTGACCTTCTACGAGAACTAAACTAACTTCTTCGAGAACCTTCCAAACTAACTTAACCTGACCTTCTACGAGAACCTCCGAGTACCATCTACGAGTACCATCTACGAGAACCTCCGAGAACCTTCGATAAACAAACTAAACTAACTCCTTCGAGAAACTTACAAACTAAACCTGACTTTCTACGAGAACCTTGTTTGCAACTCGATGGAGTTGTACACAGATACCAAACTTAAAAGCAAAACCTTTGTTACAGTTACAGTAACCGCTGACCCGGCTGGTGCAGAGCGCGCACCGCCGTGCAGAATGGCCGTGTCGGCGCGAAGACGTTATTTCTACACTACGATCTAGTTTTAAGAATTAACTGAGTGTTTAAACCTCTAAAATTAACCAAGTCATCGACTTGGTTAGGTTTCCTATAAGAACTTTGTGATAATTCAAAAACATCGCCCCGAGTTTGCTCCTTTGTTATTGTGAAAACGCTAGGCAACCTTTTGCTATAAATAAAGCCACCGGGCGAGTAAAACATTCAGTCTTGCTCGAGCACTCGGAGGGAACGGACCTCCCTGGAATAAATCAAACGTTCTTGTTTCTAACTGCTGTTTCATTGAGACTACCTTCTATCGAGGAATATCCGGACAACGAAAATCGTGACGTCATCACTGCTGACGTCATCAACTGTGTCGTGGGATCGTTCGGGCCAGGAATCTCTTTCTCGGGTCGCCGGTTGGATGGAGCAGACTTCTACCAACAAGACAATGATGATAGTGACGTCAGTCCTTGTGACGTCACCCATTTAAAAAGCGTAACGAGGGTTCTTCCCTCGTCATATATTAAATTATTTTCTGTTCGATATACCTCCTCACACACAAAAATAACAACAAAATAGAGCTCAGGGTTAAAGGGTTAATAAATATGTATTTAATTTTATCATTCAGAATTTGAAATTTATCAATTAAAATCAGGTAATTCTATCCCTATACAGTAAAATGTATATCTAACTGCGACTAATAAAATATAGGGGGAAAGTAGAGTGCAGTTCATTTTAACGAGTTTCATTATTGCATTACAATTAATCTTCGGTACCAGGTACCTACCTACTGGTAATATTGTAAAAAAATATTTTAACGATAGTTAGTTATGTCTGTTTAGTCACATCACACGGCAATACCTCGATAGTAGTAGTAGCGAATGTTGATGATAATCTGTGGTATCGGTAATTTAGCCCGCAGACGACAGCTAATACCTATAACCTTGGCATAATGTTTACAGTAGCCGTTGTGTGCGCACGCATACACAATGTTCCTTATATCTATTCTCATTTTGATTATCTTGATAATACTTGGTATCAAAGTGTTTTGTAAGCTTACGTACGGAATAAATAAATGTAGTAAACACTTAGTGGGAAAAGTAGTGATTGTGACTGGGGGTAATGCTGGCATTGGATTCGAAACCGCAAAAGACCTCGCTGATCGAGGAGCACGGGTAATAATTGGCTGCAGAAACGCAGGAAGGGGCACCGCTGCAAGAGATAAGATCGTTTCGGCAACAGGTAATACAGAGGTTTTCTACAAATATTTAGATCTTGCTTCATTTACTTCGGTACGGGCATTTGCAGATGAGATAATTAAATCTGAAAAGCAACTTGACATCCTCATTAACAACGCAGGGGTCATAGAAACCACGATATCAAAAACAGAAGACGGACTATCTACGGGTATGCAAATCAATCACTTTGCTCCGTTCTTGCTAACCAACCTTCTATTACCGTTGCTGAAACAGTCAGCTCCCAGTAGAATAATCACCTTGTCGTCAGCTGTACATCACTATGGGACAATAGACTTTGATAACCTGAACCTAGAGAAGGAAACCGAAAAATCCTTTAGCATGTAGAAGTTATATAGCAATACGAAACTGTGCAATGTGTTAATGACTGTAGAACTGTCCCGATTGCTCGAAGGGTCGGGAGTGACGGCGAACTCTTTACACCCGGGTGCAGTTGATACTTCGATTGCAAATGGGATTATGGACCGGCCATGGATGAAGTACTTAAAAAGATATTTAAATTTTATAGCGAGAAACGCCTGGGAAGGTGCTCAGACGTCTATATACCTCGCTGTGTCACCCGAAGTGATGTGTGTAAGCGGTCGCTACTTCGCAGATTGCCAAGAACAGGATACCGCGGCAGCTGCTAAGGACACCACAGTAGCTAGAAAACTCTGGGAAGCATCGGAAAGATTAGTCAAGCTTTAATAAAAATTAGGTCTTTCAGTACAAATAGACTTGTTTGACGTTGCTTTATAGAATAGAATAAAAAATACTTTATTATACCACACAAGAAAGAAAACATTACAAACAGAGATTCTTAAAATAAAGGAAGTATAAAGAGCGGCCCTATCACTTGAGCAATCTCTTCCAGGCAACCTTGGGATGAACTGGACATTAAGAAACAATATAGACGATGGTACTTAAGTAAACCAAAATAAAAGCAATATATGAATACAATAAATACTAGAATAACTATACTTATATTTTTACCATTATAGGAAAATACACATGCGGTGAGATCCGCCATCGGGTGGCCATACGATGGCACCAATGGACGTTTTTTGTCCGTAGTTTTGTTGCTTATGTGTTACCGAATAAGGTACTCGCCTAATTATGTGTGTGTGGCTCTATCTTGCTGGAATTACGTGTGCGAGAGTTCGATCAATTCTCTCGACACTTCTGCATAAAATATTGAGTTTTCTGGCGACGTTAATCACTATCGATAGTTACGTTTGCTGCATGGTCCTTTCCAAAAATATTGGTCAGGTCAGTCGTTTTAGAGTGGCCGCAACGTTGACTGTATTTTAGGTTTGTACATGGCTTGTGTGAAATCGATTTTTTCAAAGAAAACGCGTTTTCTTATTATTATTATTACAATTCATTTATTTATACATCTCGTTAAAAAAACATTTTTAACCATAGAAAATACAACAAAATTATTATAAAATAACTCAACAGTAAAAAATATATCAAAACCGTGGATCACCGACCGCGAAGCTAGGCTCAAGCGGCCGGTGACTAGGGTTGCAATGAGAGGAACTTCCTAACGATACGCGCAGAGTCCAGGAGTACCGCTTTTTGGATCTGACCCTTAACCCAACTTCCTAGTGAGAGTCTCTTGAGATATTGATTGAGACTCTTCGCTATTACGCCGTTAACTGAAACGACTATCGGAACGATGATCGCTGAATCAACATGCCACATGCCGACAACCTCATTAGCTAAGTCTTATTCATAAGAATAGTGTCAGTAATGTAATGCTAGATCGGTCCCGATAGAGCGTGACACGGCTATTTTCGAGAACTGGCGCAGGTATATACTTATAGTAAGGGACTTCCGGACCAGTAAGGCCGTATCGGAGAGCTAATTGCTGGTGTATAATTTTGGCTACTTGGTTGTGTCTGTTCAAGTATTGAGAGTTAGCAAGATACGAACTATACACATTATATTATATGGAATAGACGCTTCTACTGTGAACCCATAAATCACACTAGACCTGGCAAATCATATCATAAATTCTGCATTCAAGCAACAACTAATGATATCTCTTCTCTTTCCAAACGGTTTTTGAATAGTTCAATTTTCAAACCCAGTCTCCGTGTACACCCTGTACTATTACATTTAGCGATGCATTAAGCCTTTCTCACGGTATGTAGGTAAAGTAAATGCCATGCTGATCATTATTGATCTAGACGCCTGCGATAAAGCTATAGCAATAACGTACTAGAGAGACTATGGTAAAGTAATAAGCTATTCGGGCTATCCGTATGACCCGTAAAGATGTCATTTTGCAACATAGTCAAAGTTGTTAAAAATAACATCATTTTTCCCTGCCAGAACTTTTGTTAGTATTCCATAGGAAAGTTTTGACAATAGCACTCAAATATAGGTGGAGTCGTACCTAGATTTGAGAGAGTAGGTATGAGGGTATTGAAATATGGAACATTGGCGACTCGGCGAATGGATATCAAAGTTTAGAGCAAAACTTCAACCAGGCTTTTCAGTGGAACATTTTAAAAGTCGGCGCATTCAAGTTTAAAATTCTGACTAGAATAATGTGCAGGTAGAGCTATTAAATACCTATTAGAATTGCAAGTTAATTATAAAAAGATTAGGTAGATTTCTATCTATGAAAGAGTTGTTTGTAATGCCTTAGATTCCAGGAGCGTATACATTTGTTTCATGTTCTGGTTCAAATTAGTTAGTACAGGTATCTAAGATCTATACTTATTATCTTAAACTTAGAATATTGATTAAAACATGGACGGACATATTGATAGATTTGGATGCATGTATCTTCCAATTATTTGTAATTTGTCATCTGACGTGTTGAAAGAAGCCAAAAATATAACAGATAAAATTCATAAGTAAACCCATGTAAGTTTACCGAAGTATTTTAATTTAACCATCTAAAAATATCTGTTAAAGTTTTCATCTACCAACCTCCTTAATGGTCACTTCACTTCTTTGTTATAGCAATATGTGGTCACTTTCTGCCAGTGTCCAATTCATAAAAATTCCATAATGTCTAGAATCCTTGAGTCTACGCAATTGTCAAGGTTGTAATTTGAAAGAATCTATCCATCAATCAATCAATGTTTGGAAAAATTTGGAGAAAAATACAAAGAGAATAACTGTTTCGTTATTCTGAAGAATCATAAATATAATGAAATTTAAATAACTGTTATGTTTCGGTTTATACTTAGATAAGCACCAAAGACATAATGACGTCGCCGACGCCAGTAAAATCATACTTTTGGAGCTGTGTTAATCTCAATGACGAGTGTCCTCTTTTTGCTAAATTTGATCCAAAGCTTTACTATTATGCTGTTTGTATTATGGGATTTTATGCCGCTTTGGTGTTGATCAGCCTTGCGGACCTGAAGTTCTTTTGGTCTATAGATGTTTTCCAGGATCAAGTTGGGCACTACATAGACATAATAAGAAATAAAGTGAGACAGGTTCAGACGTATCAGAAAAGGATGTCATCTACTCAGGAGCGTACTGAGCAGCAGTTGAAACGAAGTGACCATTGCAAGAATGTGGTTACCGCGCTCCGGGTCGGCCTGAACGATGAAAACTGTAACTTTGATGAGTTAACCAGTAATGCAAGCAACTTTCTGTCACAAAGCGCAGTCGACATGGAACAGTTTCAACAATTCTTAGAAGAATATTCAGACACATAAAATCTGCAACTGCTGGATATGCAAGAAATACTTGGTGGACGATGAAATTTCCTTTCCAGTATTCCGTTTAAATTTTAGCCTTCCGTGCAGAGGTTTCGATCTAGGCGACTCCTTTTAGGTATACACCTTTTATGTTTCATCCGTTCCCCCTCGGTGGACTCAAAATACAGTTCAAGAGACAATTAATTTTCTGGAACGGCTTTGCTTTGTAATGCAGATGATTTAAATTTGCTGTTGAATTTATAGGAGGGAATTTTCTACGTTTATTAAAAAATGTGCAAATGACCCACAATTGTATCGTTTTACTCGCGTTTGAATAATTGTTTTTGAACATCGCTAATTATTTAGTTAAAAAGTACCTAATAAAAGATCTATGATAAAATGTTTTGAAGATGGCAGACAGTGGACTAACCAAAAGCTTTATTTCAAGCTTAAAATAAATAAAAACACCAAAATGATGAAGTTCCATGTTATTGGTAGGTAGATATGTATGTTATGTGTATTATCCAAGTTATACTCATTGAGAGAGACACGATATTTCCTGGTACAGTGAGATGTAACGACACGAACTCCAACTACAAGTACGAAAAGAAAACTTTTCTTTTATTGTTTTATCGAGTTTTCTCATCGAAATAAAATCGGATACTTCACGAAGAATATGTATGTATGCACCCAGGCATTAAATGAAGTGCTCAACATAATTTTCGATATATTTAAGTACCTAAGGAATAATTAAACTAATTACAACAGCCATACAGCGATCCAATGCAGCCAGGCGTCTTGAGGACACTTCGATATGCGGCACATGTATATTGTTGGCAACAGTCTGCAGGTAGGTGCCTCAATTGTTTCAACTTTATTATACTATTTCTAATTTTCGCTTTTATTTAATTTATATTTTTTGTTTTTATGGGGTTGTTACATTTGCATAGGTAATAATGCAAATGATCTAATGCATATTTTGCCTAATTTAGTATAAAGTATATAATCCTATGGTAATCCTATAGTACGCCTATCTAGTATCTTCATGACATTCTCTATGTGTGATTCATAAATTGTTCTTAAATTTAGTTTGAATCCGTTTTATTTTTCTTATATTCTTATTATTGAACAAAGCCATTGCACACCGTAAAGGTAGAAATATATTGATTCACATTATATATAACAACACCTGGTACCTACATGGAGATAATGCATTAGACGATACTTTACTTTTACTAACTTTGGTCTTCAAACTCTGGTTGTGCTTCGTATGGTTTAACTAGCTGACCCCCTCGCAATTTCATTTGCGTGGACTTTAGGGTAAAAAATCTTGACGCAATCAGCTAATACCCTATTTTAAGAGTCGGAAATTCCTGAAACCCGCTTTTAATATCATGTATCCCGTAATCCCGTTATAAGGGTTTTCTTTAAAAAATAACCATTTACTGTATTTTTTTCATAGTGAATGATATTAACACGATGGACTTCAAACATTCTACTTTAGCCCATTTTGTTTGTAAATTTCTTAATCCTATTTTTTTTAATATATCTACAGATTGGCTTTTTGAGTTGGGATTGGATGGCAAAATCAGAAACTATGCGACTAACAGAAAAGTCGTAAAAGGAATCACGGACTAAGGTCAAAAAAATTATTTCTAATTTATATTTTATCGAGGAAAAAACACCATTGAATTAAAGGCTGGCTAGTGGCATGCATACCAGTTGTTCAAAAAGATTGTAAAAATTACTGTATACAACAATAAATTACCTGAATCTCAGTAGAGTATTCGAACAAAGTTTATTATTATGGCCTTTTCTTTTGATCAATTATGCATTTTTTTTTTCAAAGAATAATAATAACCGAATCTGTTGCTATATAAATATAGGATGTATTTTTTAGTATACTATCCAACAAAATTAAAAAATCTGGAATAAATAGTTTTCTCATAAATCGAGGTCATGAATCCTACCAAGACGTATTTATAGCTCATGGTTTCGGATTTGGTCATCCATTGCCTTCTCAGAAACCACCTTGTATACCTACAGAAAATTTCAGGTCAAAAATGTTGAAAAGTCGATAAATAATATAATGATAATATTCGATAAATTTCAATTTTTAAGTATTGTCAGGAAGTTTCGACGTAATTGGGACCCGGGATAAAAAGTCACATAAGTTAAACATTAAAGTGAGCTAATTTACGAATCACTCAAACTTTAATAACCCGTTCCAACCCATTTTAAGGAATATCTTTGAAAATTCTATAACAGTTGTTTCGATTTAATGTTTTTTTTTTCAGTACACACTGAAATCTTAACTCATTAATACGCTACATTAAAAATTAATAAGCATAACCATAATAACCTCAATAATTCGACTTCCTTTTTATACTTATATAGTAACATTTTTGAAAAATCCTGAAACACGTGGTTTGATTTATAGTTTTTTCAATACATACTGAAAGTTTCAAGTAATTAGTATGCTATATTAAAAAGTTATAGACATTTCAATACGGAGCCAAACTATGAATCTCAAACTTTAATAACCCATTTCACCTTATTTTCAGGAATATTTTGAAAAATCCTGAAACACGTGTTCAATATTTTTGTATGTTTAGTATTCCCTGTAAATTTAAAGAAAATCGGGCCACCGGTTACAGAGTTAGAAAAAGGACCAAAAAACTTCCATCCCCCTTTTCACCCCTTTAGGGGAGGAATTTCCAAAAATCCCTTCTTAGCGGGTGCTTGTGTTGTAAAAGGAACCTACATTCCAAATTTCAGCTTTCTAGCTTCAGCGGTTTAGGCTGGGCGTTGTCGCCAGAAAATCGCTCGTTCCTTTATATATTAAGATATAGACAATAAATACGTAACTACAAATAAAAACTTCTCTTTAATTAGTTCTAGAGCAAGGCGCAACTATTTACTCCTTCAGGGAACTGTGGAATCTTCCCCAGATATATGTGAAGCTAACGAATCCTACGACAAGAAGAGGCTGGCCTGGATAAAGTTAAGCAATTAAGAAGCTAGCAAGATTGCGTACAGCTATTCCTAGCTTGTTTTCCCTAAAACTATCTCCATTTTGGATGTGTATCTAGCATCTAAAGCACGGCGGGACAGTGTTTTGTAACCACAGCACCCCACATCGCACGAGCAACTACATAACCCAGTTATATTTTGTCCATAGATAGTGAAACAGTTGGCAGGGCTCCAGCCGGCTTCTCCTGCGGTAACTTTCAAAATTATTTCTTATCCAGAACAATATGCGGGGTCCAAATGGAGTAAAATAATGGTTTGGCTGTTTTATGTTTTATTTCACACGGACACACAAAAACTTTACCTTAGAAAATTATCATACATCCCTAGAAATACTACACTTACATTATATTTGTTAATTTTACACAAAGCTTCTGTTTTAACTACAGTTTTACGCAAAAACATATTCTAAAGTCAGATTAATTAATTAAAGTAATGGTACACGTATTAATTACAAGGGTCCAAAGCTAACGGGTATCGTGGCCTTAATGTCGGCAAAAAAACAACGAACAGAACAAAACAATAGAAAAATAAGGCTAAAACGAAAACTTAACATAAAATTAACAAACACACACAGCCATCATTTAAATGAAACAATAACAATAATATCACAAACCAAACTTAACAATAATTCAACGCTTACGATTAGGTAACATTAACAATCAATAACCAACAACAATGAATTAACAGTTAATGAGGCATAATACAATTTTATCCTCGGAAAATTGTTCCATATTGGTAGTCTAAAATATGGATGTTTTATTAACAGTGTTAATGTTTTAATTGACACTTCATTTATGGAAAATTTCTATGCCATCCAAAACTAACACTAAATTATGTATTATTTTCAAATTGAGGATAAAATAGTACTAGGCTAAACAAAGCATCTTTGAAAGGTTTTAATAAAAACCCTACAAAAAGGCGAATAGAAAACAAGGTAACAAAAAGAAACAAAGTCAGGCACTACGGGCAGTTAAGGCACATTGTGATTGTTTCCAACAAATTCAAACAAAAACTCAAAATTGATAAAGACTGATTTCATCTGTGAAAAATATTACGATGTTAGTAATATTAAAAGGCGGATTTTAATCAGAAATATTATAACAAAAGAACTCAATCCAGTGCATGGAAATAACAAAGAATTTAACAAAATAATTTTAACTTAACATTGAACAGACAACTTAACAATCGTTGGTACAAACATAACTAAAGAAACAACGTTTTTTGAAAGAAATAATAATAATTAACATTAAATTTAATTATTTTGATTAAGGGAAGATAAATTCAATATTTAAACTGGAAAATGTTACAAAATATATAACATTCAAGAAAATCTTTGGTACATATCCGATTCAAAATGTACAATATTATCGTATTTACATTAACCAATAAAAACGTAAAAACACTCATAAAAATTGTTGAACTGATTGAAAACTGCTATAGAAATACAAAAGATCAATGTTTAAATGTTACTGTTTTATGATAATTGACAATATTTACAATACCAGTCCGGCTGGTCATTTATATGCTATATACAATATGTCCCTTATCGGGCTTAGTGATAAATTTTATGTACTATTTACAGTGAATTCGAGAAACAATATTGTAAGATATGTTAAAACTTGATATATACATTTACATTTTTTGGTTAAGGCGGATAAAGGATGGAACCCAAAGGTTCCAGAGTGGGCCTGATGTTAAGGATTTTATTATTTACAATATAAACAAACAACCTCAGTCCAGCTGGGTTAAAATAACAATTTTGGTAACAGATTATAAGTCAAAAGTAACAATCAAACTCAACAACTTCTGGGTAACTGTCAAAATATCAGTATTTCGATTACGGGAATGAACATATGAGTATATCTTTTGTAGCTTTGATTAAAGCGGTGCTTAACTGCTATTTTAATTTTAATTTATCCTCAAAAATTGACTTTGTACATTTCAGCAGTAGGTAAACCTGTGTGTGTATGACAAGTCAGCGGAAGCAAACAAAAACTTTTCCGTGTTGGTATTGTGCAATCTGGTACTAGCCTCTCAATAGGCTTACAAACAAAAATTCAACAAAATAACAAACATGAACACAACATCAAGATGCATAACAATGTAACTAAAAAACTGTAGCCAAAATATTTGTGATGGTATGAAGAATTGGTTGGAGCGTTTACAAAGACAGTGAAATTTTTAAGCTGTTTTTGTAATTATTATTGTGTGCAAGTGGTGACTAATAAGATATAGAGAAGTGGCTATTTTACCACTTATTAAGTGAACAAAGTACGAATTTCTTTAATAAACATCTAAAAGTTAATTTATTAAATGTGTATCGTGTACAACAAACTACTAATAAAATGAACAAAAAAAGAAAGACATGGAAATGTTTGTGGGTATTCGTCACAATAGCTGCCTAAGCTTGGCAGGCGGGTGGATCGCAGTGTGGTGGTAAGTCTGTTCTGCAGCGGTTTGGTAGGTAAATTGATTACTCAGAATTATTATAGTTTTTCAGTAACACAGACAGCGGTAAAAAATGGAGCCTGGAGCTATTTGAAAAATATTTGTAAAACAAATATAGTAATTTTGTACATCCACAAAATAATTTTCGTAGAAAAATGACAACAAATTCAAAGTGACAGCAGTATTTGTTGAGCATTAGGAATTTATCATAAAAATTAAATGGTTGTTTTTTAAGAAATTGATTTTCATATGGCCAACGACGGCAATTCAGAAAAAAAAAATTTTTATTTATCGAATTGATTTGTCACATCAACATTCTAGTAAGTTTTAGTCGTCACTAGTACAAGATTGTTGAAATAGGTACGCTCATGTAAGGGTGGTACGTATGCCAAAAAGGATTATTAGAAACTATAACAAAACGGTAATTTTATCCTGCAAGTAACTACTATTGCATAACATAATAACAAAAACAAGAACACAACAATTGAAACAACAAAACTCAACAAAATAACGAAATGAAACTTAACATCAACAGAAACGCCGATCATTAAGGCTATTTTAGACAGAAGATTGAATTATAATCTAAGTTCCTAGTTTAGAATGTTAACCCTACCTAACCTAAATGACACTCTCACGAAAATCAAACATTGTTATCTACTGTACATAACCTAACTTAGTTCTATTTTTATCTTTGGGATTCTAGAAAGGATAAGAGAGAAACATTCACCTCGGTTTTCTTTGGATTTCGAAAATGTCTTTGGCACCAGAAGAAAGATGCAACAGACCTATTGTTTGTTTTTGTGAGACGGGATTCATCTTATTAGTATTTAATGTCTAATAAGATCGAAGCAGATATTATTACACCGTCTTGTTTGATTTTTTGATTTTTCTTCTTCAAGTCCACTTCTTCTTATTTCCAGAAAAGACATTTCAAGGATATGAAACATTGCTTCTTCTTGGACTTCTGTTAACCCTACCTAACCTATGGTAACACGCTCACGAAAATCAAACATTGTTATCTACTCTACATAAACTAACTTTGTTCTATCTATATCTTTGGGATTCTAGAAAAGATAAGAGAGAGGAATTCACCTTGGTTTTCTTTGGATCTCAGCAATGCCTTTGGCGACAAAATAGAGATGCAGACCTCAGAACGTGTGGTTTTGCGTAGACAGGATCGTTATTTGATGAGATGTCTAATCTGAAGGCTCCAGTTTTACCACAGATATCATTACTCCGTCTTGATTGATTGATTCTATGAAATCATAGAGTTTCTTGTTCTAACCATCTTCAATCATTGTATTTCCAGAACAGAAGTTTCATGTATTTGTGACAGGTTCTTCTTGGACTTCTGTAAACAAAAAATCTAATTGAAATGCATGTTTGATGGATCTTTCGGAATGTCTGAAAGATACATAATCGAACAATCACCCGGCTGTATTATCTTTAACTTGACGTAGATACGTGCCTACTTATAGTCCACTAGCAAATCCGCCCCGTCTTTGCTCGGGTATTTAACATTATAAGTATTTCAATAATTATAATTTTTACACACACATATAAGTTGGGCCGCGTCATAGGAGCTTCTATACGGATCCCTAATTTTTTTGAAAATATTCTATATACTCTGTTCATCAGGGATAATGTAGGACTGTAATGGTGAATGTTTTTTTCAAATTGGTCCAGAAGTTTCGTAGCCTATTCAATTCTAAAAAAAAGGAACACTCAATTATTTCCTCTTTATATCAACTGTAAAGTTCGTAGATATGAATAGATTAAAATACAGTAACTAGGTTACTATCACAGCCTACATATTATTTATATTATGTTACTTTGCCGAACTATAGCTTCGGCGGTTAAATTTGACGAACACTGTATGAAAACTACTGGCAGTTAAAATATTTCATCAGATAATCTTTTTATACAATACATAACTAAACGTGTAACATTTAGCAGAACACTTCAAAATTACCTACTCATTTAGAAAACTTAATAAAAACAAAAGAACTATTTGCTCTATCGTGGAAACCAGAAAAAAATATTGATAACAGCTAGGTACTCACATTATAATATTACCAAGGAGTCTCACTTCACTTCTGTAGTTTAAAACTTTAAATTATGCTAATTTCAACGAACGCAAACACCCAACTTTGCAAACTTTTAATTGACGAACAGGAAATACACGAGCAATTAGAATTTGTTCAACCTCAGGGTGCCAGAGGCAACCCCGGGGTGTTCACGATGGCAGACTTGATTCGGAAGTGATACCGCTATGCGCCGGCGCACCCTTAAATACGGCTCCTGAAATCCCTCCCTCGGCGAACCGTGGGATCGGTCGAGCACGTGGGTTCCTTACGCTATACACACAATGGATCTCTATTCTTTATCAGCATTGATTTCGACCCCTCGGCCGTCTTACAGTTTACCTGTACGTACAGAGGGGAGAAATCTTGCTCGGTGGGAACTTGCGCAATCGCAACTGAAATTAAATGTTTGTATGCGATAATCATAATGTTCATGGGGAGTGGAGTCGTTGGAACTTTCACACGGTAAGAACTGAGTTTTTGTTATGCTAATTATTATTTCTGGAAGAATCTGCTTATTGACAATGATATATTTTACCGTTAAATTGAAGTATGATGATGAAAACTATCATACCTCACGCTCTTATGGTACTTAGGTACTGGTTTTCATAGGAATACCATGTACCTACTTAATACACTTTCAAAATTGTTTTGAGAATTACGGAAAATGGGGAATGTTTTCTTTTAGTTATACTTTTGCAATTATTTCATATTTTTAATAATAAATGGGCTAGAACTTTTGGAATTTTTCGGTAGGTACTTATCTAAAATCTTATACAGTAATCTGAAAGATAAGTGGACTGAGAGAATATGTAAAATAATAGCCTTTTCTACGATAAGACATGCGACGCCGCAGTCAAGAGCTTGTTTTTATCAAACAATCCTTTTCTAAATAGTTAGTTCAAATAGTAAAACCTCAAATTCCTACTATCTTGTAAAAGGTTTAAAATGGAACGATATCCGCGAAACAAAGCGGAACTCTTTCGGGAATATCGCTATCCTGCGGCAGGCTATTCCAGCGTTATCTTATCGGGCTCTCCGGTGGGCTAATATCGATCCGATCCGACTCCCAGCACTGGTATTTTACTTGTTATCTGAGTTATTTTCTTAATGCTCGGAAATTCGGATCATTAGCCGAATCCAAAGCAATACCGCTGACGAGTTATATGCAAGAAGCGTCGCTATTATGTATGTAGGTTCTACTTAGAATTTGTAAAAAAATCTGTACAAATAAAACAAGTAATTTTTGTATGAAGCTGTTTCAATTGTTATGAAATAATTATGCGTGTGCTAAAACCGTCTCGAGAACGGTAAAATAACACCCTCGCACCCGTTTTCTGAAGGTAAGTTCGTATGCCTAACATTACGGATGCAGGGTAAATCTACAAAAGTCCGAAAGGCTGAACAAGGGAGGTGAAATTTAACCCGACGTGCATACCTTAGTCTTGACTCATTAATTTGCGGTCTCTCACAAAGCCTAGTGCCTCGATTGACTCGCCCCAAGTGTTTTGCTGTCGAACAAAAGGTCTTTTCAGTACCGAAGAACGTGCTCAGCTAAAAATAATGAGGTTATATTATTAATGTGAGGCAAACTTTGCTTCGACTTTGTTAACCTTTACTGAGTTTGTAAATTTTGTCCTAGTATTTCAATGGTAACCTTTGTATTATTCCAATCGTAGATGAGTTCTACTATTGATAGTACCTTGTATATTTTTATCATGTGTAGGTACATATGTACGTTGAACTTTAAAATTTATTTGAAGACGCAAAATTTCTATAATTATACCTAAGTAACAGAAAGTTGTAATTACAGTGATGATCACATCAATGACTTATCTAAAATTAATGACTAATGATAATATTATTGAGTCTAGTAGTTTTATAATGACAAAGGAAGGTAATTAGATTTTGTGAAAAGGTTAACAATCTTTTATAAATAGGTGCTTTCATAACGACTTATGTCCTAATTGGGTCTCAATGTTTTATTATTTTATTCCAAAATGAGGTCTCATTTATAGTTCACAAAGTAAAACATTCATTCGAATAATTTAAAGTAGAAATAGAGCCTAGCTCTAACGACCCATTTCGTATATTTAATAACTTAATGATTTACAAGATACAGTAAACCCGACTTTGTATTCCTTAACTTTACACTATTTTTAAATTTTGTGGGACCAATACTAGTCGCTTAGGCATACATTTTTATAAAGACCACCTATCGGGACCATTATCTATACAATAGCGAAGGAATTTTGTTAATAATTTGACGAAGACATCGAGTATCTGGACATAGAACCTCCTTTTTCAGACGTCGATTGAAAATAGAAATCAATTTCCTTAAGTATGTACAGATAAAGAGGTTATATCTTAACAATGGCTTTTCAAAGCTGTCCGATAAGTGAATTTGCATAGCGGCACCGATATACTCGTAGATACCGATAAGTCCGTTGAAATCCTTTGACAGTGAACTATAGTAAAAAAAACACTAGTTTATTGTTTACGGACAAAAGTTCATTTTATAGTCGAAATTCAAAACATTCAATCTTCGGGAACAGTGGGAATGTAATCTGCATCGACACGCCTGCTGTACGGCCGTCCGCGGGTGGGACCATAAATACCGCTTCTGCGCTACATAAATTGGATGCATTTTGATCCAGCTCAACTCCTGAATTTTCAGCATTCAATTGATACAGTTTATCTGCATGGGAGTTGTGAATTGGAGGGGGATTTTGAACGATAGTGTCGAAAATTTCTACAAAGACTTCTTTTGACTTGACTTCTTTGGCAATATTTGTCTGGTTTCCCACTTTTCTGGCAGTATCCAGTTCATGGACATTTTCATAGTCATGCAATAGAAGCGTATTTTCAGAACAATATCAGCGGTTAATTTTGTAGAAAGTTCTTTTGATCTGACTTAAAGAAAAAAGACATGTCTGAAGACAGATTTTGCCAAACGATGATCACTTGAAGCATAGATAACTAGGTTCCTGTAAGCCAAGCAACGCGACTTGTTGTCCAAGATAAAATGATAAATTTCAACAATGTTACAAAAACAACCAACGACAAATTACAACTAGCTCTTACACGTAGATATATATACCTATCCAACCAAACCCAGAGTGCCCGAAGGCCTATAATGCTGGCGGCATTGTCATTGTTCAATGACAATGCTATTTCGTTGACCAAACATTCGTACATTAGCGAAGTTGCAGGAATGAATTTCAAACAATTTACGCATTTGTTAATAAAGTGACGTAGTTTGCCTAGAAACATGCAGGGGCCATAAATAGCCAACGTATGTATCTGTGTAATATAATAACGTATAATTAAGTGTTGTGTAATGGTAAGTCTACTTATAAATTCTCCATGACATGATTCCTTACTCAAACCGTGTGTCAATAGCCATCCGACAATAACATCTATTTATCGGAGGTTCAATAAACCCATCGTCTGCTGTCAGTGTCAGCAAATCATTGGCTGACACACAGAATAAACCTGATTTCCGGGATAAAAATTAATAGTGTGTATTGATACTTTTTAGGTTATTTCCAGCAGAGTTTATTTACACTTGAAATAATTGAGCTTATTGAATTATTTTTCTTCAAATAATCCATCAGTATTGCAAACCCAGCCATGGAGTGTAGCGGAAAATTCGATGAGAACAATTCGTCGAAAAATCCGCCGAAATAACAATTCGTCGAAGCGCAATTAGTCGAAGATTATACATAAATGATGCATAAATGAAACGGACATTGAGTTTTCCGCGAATTGTTCTCGGCGAATTTTCCGCAGACGTGAGTAGCGGTAGTTCGAAAACCTTTGAAAGCACTGTGCACTTCGCTTGCTTTACCTATGTAGAGAGGGTATCGTTAATTTCCTTTGAGAATAAGACTAAGGTATTTTCGATGCGGTTTGGAAAACCTCCAACATAAATAATTTGGTCTTCTGTAGGTAGGCTATATATAGTACATGATTATCGCTAGAACGAATATAACATTGTTGAGTCAGCTATTCTCCAATTCAGATCTCAACTTTCTACATACTTTTTTAACAAATAAAATACAGACGTGCTTTTTGTGACTAAAACTCAGCATTTCGAGTTTACATATTTTATTTCTCTCCAATCCTATTTCTATCCAAATCCGTCGAAGAGAATGCAATATAAAATATATTTCTGCACCTTCCGTTTAGAAGCTTTATCCCGGATATCACAAGAAGCTTAGCCGTTGGTACGGTTGCATGCAACATAGAACGTTCCCTATGTTGCATGCGATCTGGGTAGAACGCATCTTATTTCCTAAGCTCGAGATGGGAAAACAAATGATGTGTCGTATTCTGAGTCTAATGCAAAAACAACGACAACAGAAATAAAAGATCTAACAAATTGAACCTAAACAAAGCCTGTTAAGGTGATCTTTGAACTAATATGTAAAATCTAGTTATCAGTCACTAATAACTTACACCTATCAACCTTGCTACGACAATGATAATTTGATAACACTATACTAAGTACTGTACTAACATTTTTTTTTAAATACAAATTCTAAAGCTACTGTAGTTTTTTTTGCTTGCTTAATCAATTCCGTGCATTCTAAAGAATAAGTGCTTGAGAAATCTCAAGCTGTTCCACCCTTTATTCATCAGGTCATTTATATGGCAGTATTTGTAAGAAGTTAGGTGTTCATTGAACTCGGTCCAATTCCCCAACAAGAGGTGAATATTGGCGACACAATGAATAAGGCGCGTCCACGTCACCCCAGAGAAATACACGTGCAGAGGGAAAATGGCATCGGACTGTGTAGCTCAATGTTTCACGTTTACCTGTGGCTACTAAACTACCAACACAACCAGTTTAACGGAACATCATACATAATTACCTTGTGGAATACAAATAACCTTGTGGTTAGTCATACGAATAATGCATTGTAGGTAGTTGCATCTTTTTCGCCTTTGTATAAAAGACGGGATTATATTTAGGCTGAAAAATAAGGCTTTATAGAGCTTTTAAGGCATCTTAGCATACATTTTTTTCCTCAATTATATCATTGTTCTATTATCTTGTCTGTATTCTTCAAATATCTTTATAATTCCTATCATCATCATCATCATCACCAGCCTATAATAGTCCACTGCTGGACATAGGCCTCCCCTAATGAGCGCCATAGATGGCATCATTAATTATAATTAATTCATTATAATTCCTATACCTAACTATTATTTGAATTTTATTTTGAATTGATTTAGACCTAATTCTCATTATAATAAAATTATTCATGCAAGAATTCATTTAATAACCACACTATGGCCTGTGCAGCTGTGGACTAGTAAAGGCTGTTGAAGCTGATCAAATCACCATAGGTAAGTATATTTTACTTAGAAGCGAAACCTATAGCACGGATGTATGTTAGAAATTTGTTTCAAGAAAACACTACTACACCAATCAGATTACAACTTTCCGTAGAGTGCTTCTAAGTACAGAACAACATTAAAGCTACCTCATAGGCTTTTTCTAAAAGGGAAAACTTTTACTAAATCTTTCAAAGCCACTGGTCGTAGCTAAAAATTATATGAACAGCATATCTCGATACCAAAAAGTAATCTAACACACTTGTAGCTGAGCAGTCTACTGCACGTAGCTTAAACCCATTCGTATAAAAGTAACTTTCTATTTTTCAACAGGAAACATGAAGTATGTGAATATAGCAACCTTACTCCCCCGTTTAATAAAAGGACGGATGGCAGAGTTGAAGGAAACTTCAATTGAATTTGAAACTCACATGCACGTACTGACTGAGCTTTTGTCCAAAGTTTGGCTGTTGATGACTTGAGAGTGTCGGTGGAGTGAAAGGAATAACACGCTTGAAGCGTACCTGCTGTTTCATACCAGTTTGCATTGTTCCTAACTAAAAACTACGAGTAATCTCTTTAATTCCATTTCTAGTGTCGTACGATTTTGGCAATTCCTGCAAACTGCTAAATCAGACGCAAGCTTGGCAACTGAAGCGCAAAATTGCTTGTTGTTTCTAATTGCCAGAAACAGGTAAGTACCTAGTCTAATCTGGCTTTTGTGAATAGCATAAGCTTTGTTTCCTTCTAACCATGGTCATTCTTACTGCTTGAAGGGGTAGTTCTTGTTAGTTCTTGAGGAGGCTAGTTTAGGTTGTAATTATCTAGTGTAGGGCTAGGTAACCATCTGAGTGTTATCGACTGTACACTAGTGGTCCACCCCGGGGTACGCACGGGTATTTAATAAAACTGATTTTTTCATGCGGATCTCTAACTTTTTGAAAATATTCTTTAGACTATGTTCATCAAGGAAAATTTGGGATTCTATTGATGAAAGAATTTTTCAAATCGGTCCAGTAGTTTCTGTGCCTATTCAATTCAAACAAAGAATCATATCTTTCCCTTTATTATGTTAGTAGGTATTGATAGTATACTTAGAAGAGTCAATTTATTAGACACTAGCGGTTCGCCCCGGCTTCGCACGGGTATTAAACAAAAATTTCAGAAATAATACACACTAACATGATGGGTTTCACAGTTTTCATACGGATCCCTAACTTTTTTTAACAGCATTGGGGTTTTTGACATTTACTCGACACTCTATAACTGACACTGGCCGTAGAGAAAAAGCAAGCACCGTGCGCTATAATGTTCAACCTTTTTTTCTATTCTGACGCGCCATAATAGAAAAAGAGGTTGAATATACAGCGCACGGTTCAATTATTGAATTTTTCATGAGGATCCCTAATTTTTTGAAAATATTATATAACCTATGTTCATCACGGAAAATTTAGGATTCTAATGGTGAAAGAATTTTACAAATCGGTCCAGTAGTTTCGGAGCCTATTCAATTCAAACAAACAAACAAACATACAAACAAACAAACAATCAAATCTTTCCTCTTTATAATATTAGTATAGACGCGTCCTGGGTGTGTCTTATTGGACGCGGAGTAATATCACATGTAGATAATATTGTGATATGGATACAATAGACATGTATTGT
Organism: Eupithecia pulchellata; assembly: GCA_963931895.1. Lineage (NCBI taxonomy): Eukaryota > Metazoa > Arthropoda > Insecta > Lepidoptera > Geometridae > Eupithecia > Eupithecia pulchellata. The sequence goes on along the minus strand of OZ007528.1, from coordinate 5,648,758 downwards.
GATATGGATCAGTTGAGCTACCTGTGCCTTGTTTGCAACAGTCTGCAGTTAGCTCAATTGAAAGATGTTTTAGTAATAGTTAAAATTCCGACACAATTGTAAATTGTTTATAAATGAAATGAAATTGTTTCAGTTGTAAATACTAGTTCTAATTTTGTGATTTAATTGTAATTTTCTTCGTTAATAAGGTTTTACTCAAAAACAATGAACAGATTTACGCAAAAAAAATTACATGTCCTACCAAATTAAATAAGCAAGGATATCAAAAGAAGTTCGTTTGCTTGGTTATAAAAAAATTATTTATACTTAGTTACGTTTTATTATGTTAAATCATCAAAGCAAAGCAACTCCATATACGACAACTGAATACAGCAAGACATTGACCGTTGACATACCAATCTCAACGTAATAATTACGTTAATTATTAATTATAATCAACCTCTGTAGATACTAATACAATAGCTAACTGGTTACCTCTAATTGTCGTGTCTACCACACTAACGAGACAAAGCAATAACCAAATTGATGCTCATAGATTCCGGAATATTCATATCTGATCTTCGGCATAATTGCAGAACAAGCCGAGATGTAAAAAAGTTATTCTACCTATCTTATATTTCACTAGGTCAATTTTATTTTATTTCATGCAATATTGATAGCATATCGAAATTTCTCATCTAATAAATGTTGTTATCTTTTTTAATATGAAAAAGGTTTCAGTCCCAAATCAATTTGTAATAAAGTAAGCGGTTCTGGGAACGCCTTCTATGTAAAATGGATACATATTGATTGTAAGCACTCGCTAAAATTATCACTTTTTCATGTGTTTTGAAATAAATTAGGCGTTTACAGTTGACTAGATCCTATACAGGCCGACGCTGTATTAGTCAATAGAAACAAAATAAGAAAATATAAAATGGTAAAACCTTTATTAACAAACAAAATTACAATTATATAACTAAATTATAGATAGTATTTACAATTGATACAATTGAGCTAACTGCAGACTGTTGCAAACAAACTTCAGTGAGCACAACTGATTCATATTAATACCAGTTGGAAGTGTACCCAAGATGCTGCCTGCATTGCCCTTTGTATGGCAATAAAATAAAAATTTTCAGTAAATACTAGCTCTAATTTAGTGTTATTTAATAAAGTTTAAAATAAAATAAAGAAATCACGATGCTCGTAAATATCTACTAGGTAGATACTAAACGAATACAAGATAAGTAACATTTTAGCCTAAACTAGATAAACCTGAGTATCATAAAAAGTAGCTTTAAAAGTAGCACTCTTTTCGCATTAAATGAAAAAATAATAAGATTTACGACAAAAAGCATTTTGTCTCTTTAATGTGTCCAAAAATTTTAATTTTAACCTTTCGGTCGACGTATTATCGAATATTATTTTATCATCTTTTCATGTTTGGATACAAAAAGATTTTATTCTAAAAATTCACGTTGATGTGTCGTGAAGTCGTCGGTTGGTCACCATGCAACACAAGACACAGTTCCTCAATTATTCACGCGCATTCGCTTCCTAGGGCCGTTTCTTTTCATACATCACAAAAGGGAATTCAGGTCGCGGCAACAACGGAAATGTTGCAGAGGTCGCTGCGAACCCACCGTAAAAGCTTTTAATATTAAGCGCCAAAAATGAAAACAGGCCAGCTTTATTACCCTGTGCCGTCACATGCAAGATTCCTATTTAAAATATATTCTAAGGTAACAAGGCCCGACCTTTCCCCAATTTACCGTTTAAAGTACGCTCTTGTGTCTAGGAAGTTAAAGTTGATTTTGCGATTTTAATCTGAGCAAAGTTTTAGTAGAAATTGGATGCTGTTGTCGCTGAAAGTGTATGCTCTTATAGTTGCCAGCTCAATTTGTTCATATAGAGAGAGTTTACGACTTTATTGGACATCGAAGCTGACATGACCAGCTACATGAGATATAAAATCCGTTTTTAATCCAGCTCCAGTATACAGGATATTTTGCAGTTTGTTTGGTTAAAAACTCTGGGTTCTTATCTAAACGTATTCAATAAAACCGTATGATAAATAGGCATTCTTACAGCATCTTCTAACCCCAAGTTAAGGAGAGCCTTTGTTATGGGTGCTAGATGAATGATATACATAATATGACATTACATAGATAGTTATTTTTATTATACATAGAAAACGACCAATACTCCTAGAACAAGTAACAGTAGATTCGATTATTATTTTATTTCACCATCAAATAAAACTGTTCAACAATAGTGTACCTACCTACCTAAGTACAGTTTAGGAAATCAGCACAAAGGGCCTTACAAATCCACCCCAGGCGATGATCAGAGCTTTTTTTAAATAGACACGGCTACAGTAATCTAATTCAGGTGTGCTTTCGAGAAATCCCCTCCGATGTGAGGTCACATACGTTTCCCCATTTTATTGCATATTGAGACGCATTTCACTGATATATTCCTTCAGTCCCGGTATTATAGAGGTCGGACTATTCAACTATACGAAATGAGTTTCGGAATACCTTGCGACATATCAAGTCCTAAATAGATCTTGCGGAAAGTCTTCGGTTAACTCACAAATCATTATTCCATTATAATTTAAAGGATGTATAATAACTTACGTGTATCAACATTTCTATTTTGTATTCTAGGACTTAATGGTAAATAAAATGTACAAGAGTAAAAATAAGTAAGAAATTATTTATTATTTATGAACTTAAATGTTAAAATGTTATAATTTAAAAGAATGTGACACATTTTCCTATATTTGTACTAAATTTGTATGGTTCTAAACAAAGTCTAAGCTGCATAACAAGTCCGAAAGCAAATGTTTGTATTTTAGGTATTACATTTGCTAAGAAAAATTAAAAGGAATGCCATGGTAACCTACTTGTTCTTTCTGTTCCGAGCAAGCTACTATGATGATCAGTCTTCGGAATACCTGATTTCTAAAATAATGAGAAACCGGATACTTGGAATTTTATTGTAATTTCTCTTAAGCAACAAATTCTCGAAGATAACAAGGAAAGTGAAACATGAGGCACCATAATTACCCTTACTCTTTGATACACGATCTCTACAATAACAACAAGCCTCTTGTTGACATTGTAGGAAAACCTATTTAGACAAATTTATCGTAATTTTTTTATAAATTATCTAAAGTAAAATATTACCTAACCAAAGAAGGGTTACCCCCTGCATCCGATCCAAATCAATGAAAAAAATGTTGCCAAGTAGCCATGTACCGGTTTTTATTGTGGTGTACGCATTAGATCCGTTTTATGTCATCCGATTTCTCACCGTCTTGAATATCCCTTGAATATCCGATTCAGAAGAGAATATTGACGGACCGAAGTATCCATGGTACTATTTGAAAGAAAGCACTGGTACGCGATTCAAGTTTCTTTTTTTCAGAATTAAGCCTGAGCAGCATAGGAATTACGTAGATATATCTAAGATACCCTGAATTTAATCTCATTATTTTATTGTTTCAACATCATCATCATCAACAGCCTATAATAGTCCACTGCTGGACATAGGCCTCCCCTAATAAGCGTCATAGATGGAATTATTATCATTTGGGGGTTATTGAATATATTAATCCCCACGCTGGGCATGCGGGTTGGGGATCGCAGTTCACTGTTGTTCTCCAGAGGGCGCTGCTGCCCGCCCCCCGGTGTGTTTCCCTTAGTCGCCTCTTACGACACCGACGGGAAGAGTTGGGGTGGTGAAATTCTATACCGGCACCACACGGCTTATTTAATTATTTAGTGAAGTTTTAAGGGTAAGAGTGATTTTTCTTGCCTATTTTATAACCTAGTAGGTACATAAATTTTTTTTAAGTATTGCCTGTGGTATTGCTGTGCGAAAACAAGCCATTCGTGTTTTTCCCATAAACTTTCATAAGCAGATGAATAAGCTTAAATATCGGCAAATTCTTTATACCGATATATATCGATCATAAATAAAATCCTATGTCTAGGTAACTAAACACCCGAAGCTCCTTACGAAGCCCAAATAAAACATCTATTTTCATCCAGTACAATATGGGTCAAAGGAATAAATTTTCTAGGAATCCGTTTTCTTTCTATAACTTTCCCGGCTTAAATAGAGGCGTTGCGGTTCTCTGTAATACTTTAGATAAATTTATGCCTTGAATAGTTTTGGGCAGCCAAACAATATCAAAATCAAATGTTATTTTGTATAACCAAACACAGCTGATTTTACTTGGCTTTCTCACAGCTACATCGTACAATTACACTTATATAACGTAGTGCTGGAGTCTGAACTACGTTATCCACGTACTCAAATTCAAGGCAATCTTATGTAAGATTAGCAACAGGAACCCAAAGGTGTTTCGAACCCTACTCTAACTGTCTACCGTGCCGTGAACGATCCTTCTCGCTACCTAGATGGTAACAAGAAGGATCATTCACGGCACCCCTGTGAATCGAAACCACTTGATTACACGTCGAAGAGGTACTGGAACTGTAGGTTCTATTCCCGTAATTGCTTTGTTGAAACTGTTCACCACAACTCAAGTTTTAAACTCGAGCAAACAATAGAATGTTATATAAATTACTGGCGTGCGAGGGTTTGCTTTTTCCAGGTAAAAAGACGCTGATGTCCGCCCCGGGGTATCATCTACCACCCTGCCGAATTTCGTGAAGATCCATTCAAAAGGTTAAAAGGTAAAACAGGAGCCAGATTTACTATTACCATTAAGGACGGACTATGGTTTTTCTAGACTCAAAGGATACAGAGACTATAAAAACCCAGTGTGTCAAAAGTTCTGCATAAGTATATTGACATTCTAAAACGGAAATGGTATAGAAATAAACATAACTTGTATAACTCTCTGTTTTAAATCAAACTTTTTAACTAATTTTAAATGTTTACATTAGTTGCTTGTTGGTTGGTTTCTAAAGCAAAAAGTATAGTCAAAAGTTTTATTTAGTAAAGCGGTTATCTTACCATACATAATAGGGCAGAGAGAATGATCAACCAATTAAAAACTGAATTAGACTCACAAAAAAGAAAGTGAGATAGCGTAACTTAATAAGTAACTTTCGACCATTTATAAAAATCAATGCAAAAGGTGAGAATATTGAATAAATCCGGTCCCAAATAACTCGTGGCAGATGTAGCAGGATCATTGCAGCGCGATTTCGTTTCAAACCGTGGGAAGAGGGCCTGATGTTGGCAAGGTGCTAGGATTTTTTTAAAATATTAGGTGAACGGGTTGCGCTTTATAACTTTTGAACGAAAGCTGCCATTGAAAAATTCTTAGCAAAACTATGATTAGCATAACCATGGACCAGTTAAGTTTATTTGTCCACGGCTTTAAAAATGGCGGCAAAAAATTATTCTGCATTATCAAAAGTCATACAACTTTTTTAAGTTTATCTGGAAAGGTGTTAAGCCTAGACTAGACAATGAAAACTAGATGATGCATTAAGAATGAGTAAAGAAAAACGGCCTTGTATATGGCATGCGCAAATTGCAGACTTCGTATCCTGAAATTGCATTGCGTTGCTGCTGTTGTGAGCGATGGTCCATACAAAATTTACGAAAGGAGGATTTTTGCAATGCAATACGGTTTGGCCCGCCCTAGGTGCAATGCAAGCTTTTACCCAGCGCACAAGCTTTTATCCAGTTTTGAAATATATTTTAGTTTTGAATTTTTCTGTTTCATCATCACATTTTTGTTTTGAAATAATAAAGGAGCTTTATTAACCTGCCGAGTAGTACACTGTTAAGATACTCTAAGAAATACAGTACCTACGTATCAGGTTTTCGTTGAATGCCAATCACACAATTGGGTGAATAAGCTCTTAGTAAGAATATCTTAGTAATTATTAGTAGGTATTACCATTAGGACTCTTAGTGAGAAAATCTTAGTACCTAGTAGGTTAAACAATACATCGATGCATAAGTTTCTTTTCTATTTAATTGGTCAAAATACGGAGGATAACTTATCTTTTTACCTTCTACACCAGTCTCAGAATAATAAACTTGAATCAGCTTTTATGAAATTTCGATAAATCATATCAGTGAACCTTTCTCTCGCTAGCGATTTTTTTGGTTTCTTTAGTTTTGTGGAGCTGGCATTGGTTCAGCACTGAGGACTTTTAAATAGTTATTTTATTTTTTGGAAAAACTTAATATCAATCAAAATTAAAGTCTTCCAATTCCATGATATTTACAACGTTTTTAAGTTTTGTGGGATAAAGAATGTAATTTTTATGCAACCATCTTGGAATCATTCTCAATTTAAAAGCGAAATTATTTTTAAAACAGTTCAAAATTCACCGAAAAATCGACAATTCATCCTACAATTCAATACAAAACATTTTTTTAACGCCGAATCGATATTTTTGTATAGATAATATGCGTCTACAATCACTATTTTTCTTTGTTGGGTATTGTATTTTAAGTACCTACTTTGTTATAAATTCAAACTTCAATTCAAATTCATTTATTAACGCCTTATCAATGACGTTAAGGTTTCCGTGAATACCAAGTGTAACTTTAGGGTCTGATTACCATAACTACTTCATAAATATTTAGTAAGGTCAAATCCATGCCCCTTATTCGCATTTTTGTCGCTATTAGGTACTTTGTAAAACAGCAATTATGCATACATATCTGCCGTGCTGACCTTTTCAGATCCGAATCTAGAACGTAAGCTACGATCTTTGATCCATATCTATTGAAAAACAAATCGACTGTCATCTAAAAACCGTTATTGTAAAAAGCATTACTTATCTAGGATCAGAGTTCGGCCGAGGAATATAAAGTGGTACCACTACGTCCCGGGCAATATGTCAAGGAACCAGGGACCTTGTCACTCGCTATGCAGTGCCTGACACTCGGCTGTTCTCTGATTTATTCCGTGTCTTATGTGAGCTGGATTCACTTGCTCTTTCTTTGAGTTATATCTGTAGGGGAAAAATATTATTTGTGTTTAAAAACGTAGCAAATCGAAGTAAGATAATTATTTTGCTTTCTCACCACATAGGCTATTAGATTTAAAAAATCCCCAAGCCTAATTGCATACTTCGTAATTTTCAAACTTAGTAAAATATGTACTTAACCGATGTTAATTTTATTATTTTTAATCAAAAACATTGATTGGCTACACTGAGATCAGAAAAATCCAATATCCGACCAATAACAATTTGAACAAAACATCGGGCCCAAAAAAATGTTTTGATTTTGTAGCAACATTTCATTCACACGGTGTGGACAATAGCACCATAGAGTCGCGTGCTACAAAGTGTGCCGCCCGCATATCCAAAACGATTGGCATTTCATAAAATAAGATCCCTATAGCAAAACTTTACCCTCACAAAGCTTTTGTAGTGACGTTGATCCGTAGACGTTGTAGTTTCGTGGGTCTACAAAACGTGAAACGCCACAAAATCGGAAGAAAAATTACATTTAGCCCATTACTTGAGTGTCGTAGGGTACACTCAAGTCGCAAACTAGCCGTCTACTTTGGCAACTCTCGCACTTTACGCTACTTAGAAATAAAAAAAAAAATCGAAAAAAAAAACGCATTATTTTTGTGCTCTTTTTATGAACTTACGTTACCTATGTCAAGGGATTTCAGTGACAAGTGGTAGGTACCATTTTTTCGAGATGAGAAGCATACGCGACGAGCCCCATAGCCGACGATATTGGAGTCGCCTGGGCGTATCGTAATGGGAAAATGGCCTTAAAGTATTAATACCTTTTTTAACAAAGACAATTAAATAACAGAAACAAATAAGGTCTCATTTTTTCAATTGAGCTAACTGCAAATAATCTACAAGTAGCTCAACTGATCCTTACCAATACCAGTCGGAAGCGTCCCCAAGACGCTTGCTGCAGTGCTTCGCTGTACGGCAATATCCATCAGCCCTCGGGTCACGCATACATTCGACCAGACGCTCAGATAATTTTAAAAACCTGGGAGATTTCGATAGATTTATCTTAAGCTAGGATTAATACCGAACAGCGTTAACTTAGACAGCTATCTGAAACCAGACGTCAGTGTACCTAGTAGAGTATTATTTGTAGAATACATTCCTACAGAAAGCTACACCGTAGCTCCGTAGAAATTCTAGGAAACGAAAGCTTTAGTTAGAGCTAAGTAACACTTGATTTTAATATCAATGAAGATGTTATCTTCAACCGCTATCACAATAACATCTTAATCACTCACGTTTCAGAGAATCACTTACGTAGGTTTCTGTACTTACATAATAAAGTAGAGAGGTACCTTCCCTACGCAGATCGTCACTTAGCTAATCCACCCACAGCATCATGTAGCATCCACATAACACTGTCAAGCGTTGTATGTTCACCATGTTATACACGGCTTTGATTTTAGGAAGGCGACCGATTTCCCAAATTGGCCAGAACACCGCTGTAGGTACTTAGTGACGTCATATGCGGGCAAAGCGCGTGCCAAACCACTTTCGTTAATCGTTTTCTGACACAATGACTCCCCCATCACTTTATTATGCGCGAATGTTCCTATTAAAGAACATACTATCCATGAAAATTACCGCTATTAAGTAAAGTACTTTATCTTAATTGAAATTGGTTTGGTTGGGGGAATAGCGGTACTTGTAAATATCGAGACTTCTTCTCGATTTAGAAGACTCAGTATCTTTCCCACGTTTATTAAAGACGTGTCCACTCTAACTGCAGGATTGGTTTATAATCTTAGGAATCGGAATCATTATTCATAAAGATTTCTTTTCTTTACTCATAAAGTCTTATTATAATAATAGGTTTCACTGTAGGTATCCTATGAACAGTTATTATCTAAGTTTAATTATGTTCTACTAGTACCCGCTCCTACTTCGCACGAGTGCCATGCTGTTACAAAAACCTTCTTCTTGAATCACTCTATCTATTAAAAAAACCGCATCAAAATCCGTCGCGTAGTTTAAAGGATCTAAGCATAAAGTGGGACAAACAGACAGACAGGTGGAGCGACTTTGTTTTATACTGGAGGTATGTATTAATGTAGAGATGATTATTTATTGGTAAAGTCTAATAATACTACCTAATATTGAATACAAAACTTTTCTGGCATTATATTACATACATAATCTTTACCGTGAGTGTGGGACTAGTATAATGTTATTTTAATTTGGATGCAGGTATTACAAGACTGTTTGTACCTACCTACTTTTTATATTTTAACGTCGTTCTTTCACTAAGTACCTATGTACAGTTCGCATCAGAATTAAGTTGTGTCGCGTCAGAAGTAACAAAGGAAGTAACCTTGTCTACAAAATATTTTCGACTACTTTTAATTCCCTTGTAACTTATAACAAATTTTCTGAAATTCCCAACAATAACTATTGTGTCCCACATACATTGAGATAGGGGGGTACCTACTTATAAGTGACGCAGACTGTACCTACATGCAGTTTACGGTTTGCATCGTGTAGACGAGAGTCTACACACCGTTGTAATGCAGAGAACACTATATCCTTATTATTTTGTCTGAGATCCTTATAGCACAACGTAATTATCCCTGCTTTAAAGAAACCGTTACGTTACAAGAGATAACCTATCCCTCAGTACAAATAAACCATGGCCATTCTTTTATCGTGCAACCCTTCGGACTTTTATCAAATAACAGACACTGGATCTCCTTGAGATCGACCGTTACTTGAATAAAAAGTAATACGTTTTAAAAGCAGATAAATCCAAGCCGAGGTCAAGAAAACGAGATATTCTAGTGAATTCTAAGAGCTTTTGTCTATTGCTTCTATAAAATCCCGTATAATATAGCCGAACTATGAAAGCATTAAATCCAAAAGGGACGAACTTTGGGAATCGATAAAAAAATTGCACAATAGGACACATTCAAAGGAAGACAAGATTGATGTTAGGTGAGGTAACGGACTTAGGCAAGTTTGCGCACGTGCGCGGGCCAGCTGCGCGCTTCTTGAAGAAATACCATAAAAAATGGGGCTACCAATCTTAAATCGTCTACGTAATAGACGATATCATTTAACTTTTTTACGATTGATCAGAAGGAAATGGGATGTTTTTAAGTTGCGCCTTTGACGGTTATTAAGAATAGGCAATAGGTTGGCGAGCAATGGGCATGTTATGAGGGAAGAGTGTAATTTTACGACGAAAGTGCATTGGAGTGTGTATTGGAGTATAGGTAGGCCTAAGAAAAGATGGATAGACTGTGTGAAAGATGACTGATATTAATAAGAAGGGAATGAGTCCTGAGATGACGACCGATAGAAGCAAATGGAAGAAGTCAACCTGCTGTGCCGAGCTCGAAAAAAAAATTTGAATATGATGATGAGAAGCCTTCTCATCATCATATTCAAATTTTTTTTATGTCACTTAGGTCTTTCCCCTAAGGGGAAAGACCTGAGAAGTGAACTGAGAAGTAAGTATTTAAAGGTACTCGACGAAACGAATATTGTAGAAGATGAATTTATTCTTGTTTTCTAAGGCCAAGGCAGGAGGAAGCTTGGCCCTAACAGACTTCCCTTTCAATGTAGGAATACTGAAAGGGAAGTGCTCAGGTAGGGTAGTGATATACAGTTCAAATTAAGACAGGATGTATATAACTATTGCCGCAGTAATAACAACAATAAAATTAAATAAGTACATACAATACCTAGTTACCTAATAATAAAGGGGTCCAAGGTTAATACCAGTTGAGCACCGATCACCGAAGTTAAGCAGCATCGGGTGCGGTCAGTAGGTACTTAGATTAGATGGGTGACAATGTGTGGTGAAAATAAACTATTTACTATATTTTGATAAAAAAAATATTTTATGACACGGACCCACCACCTCCGTGACGACTTACTGTAGGTATGTAGCTGGTTTTATTGTATGGGATTTGGTACAGTACCTAAATCTAGCGGGTGGCTATGGAACTAAATTGGAAAGTCGGTTACAACATGTTATCTGTGGTTACAGTTTTGGTGCATAAAAAAGCCGACCAAAGTCCCTTGACTCTCGCGGGATCGATTGAGGGTAATTAATTCCGTTATTGGTTTATTAACTACAAATTTAAGGTTACTGAATTCGTTTTTTTAATTGTAGAAGTTATTAGGTACTTCATTATTCCCACTAATAAGTTCAACCGGAAGTACCCGGTTTTCTTTAACTCCGAATGAGTACATTTTTATGACTGTGTCATCTAGTGGTACAGTAATGAACTAAATTGCAAGATTATGTATTTCTACTCTCCGCTAGGTGTCGCCTTAAGCAAATTATCTCAACATTGGCTGGGCATCTGAATCTCAGAAAAACGATATCTGAATGCTGAATGCAATAATTTTATTTGAGGGTTTGATTGATTGATTGACTTGGTTTGCTTGACGTGACGGCAGTGGCAGTGGCGTTTTAGCCGCTACCGGTAAAATAAACATTGAAGTGAAGACTTCGAGTAAATTTGTTTTCGCGGTTTTCGACGTTTTCGTTTCTTTTGCTTTTCTTTTCTCGCAAAAAAAATCCTAGTACTTTGCCGTTCAGTTCAACTCGTGCTCAATTTACAGATCCAGACCAGAATATGGATTTGGATCAATTGTCAGACGTTGTGAAGGAGTGCCAAATCTCTAAGCAAACAGTTAGCGAAGTTGACTCTGAAGCTGAACTCTCCGAATCTGACCATGAAACAATAATTTACGAAGACAACAAAAAAGAAAATTTACAGAAGTGGCCTAGATTAAAGCCAAATAAAATACCAGCTATATTTTTACACAAACCTGTAAATCTGGAAAATCATGTGCAGAAACTTCTCAGTATGAAAATAAAGTTTTATCAACCTACCTGCAGCAAGAATTTCACGAAAATTACTTGTGTTTCGAATAATGATCACAAATCTTTGATCAAATACTTAGATAAAAAGCAATTGCCATATCATACTTTTGGTAATCCATGTAAAAGGAAGATAAAAGTTGTTATAAAAGGTCTTCTGCAAGATACCCCTTTAGATAAAGTGAAAGCAGAATTAAAGTCACAAGGTGTTCCAATCATAAGAGTTCACAAAATGAAGATTAGAAATGAAGAAAATAATCCTAATATGCTTGTATTGGCTGTTGTGCCCTACGATGAGAAAGGATTAACTTTATTGGGCTTGAAAAAACTGCTTGGCCGTGAAGTTAGAGTTGAGCCACCTAATCCTAAGATAAATCAGTGTTACCACTGTCAAAAATGGGGCCATACTGAGAGATATTGCCATGGAGAAGTCAAGTGTTTGAAGTGTGCAGGTGATCACCTGTATAAAAAATGCCCTAGGAGTAAGGACACTACAGACCCACCTAAATGTGCCAACTGTGGCAGTGGTCATACTGCAAACTATAAGAAATGTCCACTGGGCCCATTCACTGTAAGGTACGAGCTGTCAAAGATCACTAAGCAAATTAAATCTAAATCATTGCCTCGTCAAAACCCTGTATTGGTTACAGTTGATAATTGTCATAATCTATACAAGACTAGAGACTGTGGAAATGACTAAGTCAATGAAAGCAGAATGTTTTCATTACTATTAATAGTTTAAATTTTTTTTTAAAGAAGATACTATCTATTCTAATTGGTAACTAGTGATTATATTAAAAGCCCATTACACTGACAATTTGAGAGTTATTTCTTAGTAAGGTGATTTCAGATCACCTTGTGCTTGGAACATTTGTAGATTAGTACTACTTTCTCACATCTTTTTTTGTTGTTTTGATAAAAAGAAATACAAATATGTTTATAAAATAGTTATTTTATTTTGAACTGTATAATTTAACCTATCTTTGGTAATTTAAAATCAACCATGTAATAGCAAAATAGCTAATCTGAATAAGTTCCAAATTCAGTATGTTATTTTCAATAAACAACTTCAATGTGGTTATAATTAATAGGGAACACTTACAATCTATTACATACAGAAAAATTAAACTAAATCTTACTCTATATTTACAAATTAACATATTCAAAATTCTTGCAAGTTCTTATCATGAACTTTTGACAGCTTGCTGTATATTTGTTTTTATAACATTGTTGCTGACATCATTCTCTAGGGGAGTTACCAGCACCTGTAAAAATAGAAAAATTACATGTAGGTAGGTACAATATTCATGGAAATAATAACTAAAATGGCTGACTAGGAAATAGGTTTCAAGAACGAAGTTTGATGTGATGAGCCACTCGCTAGATGACGTCATAATGTTGTCTCACTTAGACATTGGGGCTCCGTCACTATGGGATCAGCAACCAGCAGTGGACTATTATGGGCTGATGATGTTGCTTAAAGCACGGCGGCAAGTGTGCCTTTACCGTGTCCATGTGAAATGGACCTATAATAAATTACAGAAAGTGTGTAAGTGTGAAAGATAATTTTTTTATACTTTTAGTGCCACTTAAATAAATAATGCGGGACAATCCACACTGCATCATCTAGTCCCAAGCTAAGCAGAGCTTGTGTTACAGGTGCTAGATGACTAATATATGTACATAATGCAATACATTACATACATAGATTTTAATTTTTATTATATAGAAAACGACCAGAACAGCCTGAACAAATATCAGCAGATCGCACAAATATTTGAACCGAGGCGGGAATCGGACCCGAAAATTCCTGCGTCGCAGGCGGAGCCTCAGCCACCGTGCCATAGAGGTCGTCTTGTACTAAAACATCGAGTTAATTCAATAGGTCTGTGTTAGATTATTAAAACTTTAACTCACAGAATGACAACAGTACCTACAAAACAACCAGAATTGAATAACCCGAGGTTACTGTCATGTTCATTCATTCTTTTTACTTCCAGCCAAATAAAGTTGGAAGAAAGCTGAATGATTTAAGTATACTGCTCTATCTCGCTCCTTAGTATTTTAAGTCTATTCCTTTTTGTCAGATTTGAATATATTGGATCGAAGGAGAATCACTTCCCTCTTCATTTTTTAACGTTTGTACCTCAAGCATTTTTCAGATTCGAATTTAATGGATCGAAAGAGAATCACGACCCTTTTCATATTTTTTAACGTCTTTACCTCAAGTTTGAGTTGCGTAAGGGGTCTTCCATCGAGTTCGGACAGCACCCTATCGAGGGTGTCAACAAGCCGGTCCGCGTCCTGAGTTGAGAACACCATGGGAGGCTTGAACTTTAGCACGTTGCTGTCGGGACCGTCTCGGCTGATCAGGATCTTTTCTTCGCGCATTCTGTAATGTTATGATTAAGGTTTACTATATTGCTTTGCCGGCTAAATGAAGGTACTACGTGGTATTATAATCTTCTTCACGCAATGATCTTAGTTATAGAGGCAAAGGTTTGTTACTTCTTGAACTAAAAGGTAAACTAGTAAACTAGGTTCTACCTACTAAGGATGGACTTGAAATTCGTCACACTTACAATTAATAATATTACGATTTGCAATTAATAATATTATTGTGAGTTATCTTATTATTAGATTTCTATCTTTCATCAATTATTACCTTTATGTATGTACCTACTAAGTTGATTTTATTATGTAGGTTATCTGTTTCCTTCGCTTGTTCCACTTTTTATGTAACTATATTCTTCTTACTCGAGAAAACCTATTAATAGCCTACCGTTTCTAAGTCTTAATTCTTTTGTTTGTGCTGCTGGTTTTCCTTTTATAAATTACATTTCTTACCTATTCACAACATGTTTCGCCTCGGCCGTAGCGGGCGTCCTGGTTTCCCTATCAGTAACTAGCTCCACACCCACGAACAGACCCCGTCCACGCACGTCACCCACCAATCTGTGCTTGTGAATCAACGTCTCGCAACGAGACAGGAGGTGGTTACCAACGCGGAGTGCCCGTTCCATTAGGTTCTCTTCTTCGATCACGTCTAGCACGGCGTTGGCGATGGAGCAAGATACTGGGTTGCCGCCGTACTAAAACAATAATTTTGAATATTATATAATAAGTATATGTATATATAGTCATAACACGGGAAGAAGGTAGGTAAGGTACATAAGGTTCTAAATAGATAATGTGGCATCTCCATCGATGTAGTACCCCTATAGGTAGATTGGTTCTAAGTATCTGAATGAAGTAGGTATACGAAATTCATAGTTATAATAACTACAATTATTTATTTCAACAAAAGGTTACCTTCTATTTTAATCTTACAGCGTCTTAAATCCTAAAATAATGGTGTATCTACGTTACTGGTGACCTACAATTCTGTGACGACAATAGATCTAGATATCGCGGTCCCTTATAATTTTACGCGTTGTACAAATTTACTATCCAAACAATTATTTGCATGTTGTTCAAATGGCTACAGCAAATAGCGTTGAGTATAATAGCAAACAGCAGTACGTTGATAATTTGAAGTGCTAAGGAAAATTTCTGTTTCTACGCCACTGTAAGATAGGTACTAGTAATGTATCTACAACATAGCTCTATTGTAATTATTACAAGTACGGTGGAGCACAAGACTTTTTCGTCTATTTGTTTTCGCTAATCTTTAAAACGGCTGGGCCATTGCGACAGGTCTTTGGCTCTGGCACATAGCTGATGATACAGCTGGTAACTTTTATTTGAGAAAAAGAAGTTGGGTTACATTTTTATATTACTATTGTATCTGTGTTCTTTATTGTGTAATTAATAATTGTTTCATTTCAAAATTTTCACATTTTGTAGTGTGTTATGTGATAGGAATCAAACAGACTTTGTCGATGTCTATGGTTCAGCGCAAAAAGAAAAGTGTAGCTAGCTATCATCAGATCATCAGATTATTTTAGGTGGCAGTCTTTATTATAGTTCATCATCATCATCAACCCATGTTAGTCCACAGCTGGACATAGGCCTCCCCTAATGAGCGCCATAGCACCCTCTGTCTTCAGCTTGTCGCTCCAACATCTGCCAGCAGTCTTTCGCAGATCGTCATCCTGGCAGGAGGGCGTCCTACGCTTACCGTATTTATAGTCTAGTCAAAATTAACCTCAAAGCCTTCACTTACCGTATTAAAGTATTCCACGCCAGTATCAGCGAAGCTCTTGGCAATCTCCGGTGTAGTTATAACCGCAGCAACCGGATGTCCGTTGCCCATTGGCTTGCCCACGGTGACGATATCCGGGATCACATCCTGGGTCTCGAACGCCCACATGTGGGTTCCCACCCGCCCAAAGCCGACTTGCACCTCGTCCGCTATGCAGACACCGTCGGCGTCGCGGATGTGCCTGAAAATTACCAGAAAATTAAGTAAAGTATGGGGGTCCATAGGAACTAAATCATGCGGGAAATATCATTAAGTGTTAATTTTGAAATGTCCTTGGTAAAACTAAGAAAAAAAGAAGGTGTTTTTGTCGTGAATTTTGCCAGGATAACTTGTATAACAAGGCGAGTTGGATGTAGTTCTTCATTTCACACAACTGGTATTGATATGGATCAGCTAACCTACATGTAGGTACTTTATTTGCAACAGTCTGCAGTCAGCTCAATTGTTTAAATACTAGTTCTAATTTTGTTATTTAGTTTTAATCATAAATAAATAAATAAATCTTATATTGTGTTCCAGATCAGGAACAAATTTGTGCTTTGTTGCTAGTGGTGCGCGGCACAGCACAAAAATGTGCAATCATTGATTACATAGCTAAATTTAACTTAGCAACAGTTCGATTAAAGGTTATAGAATTAACCCTGTGTGACCCTCTTGAGAAATACAGTTAACGTTAATGTAACTAGCGACCCGCCCGGCTTCGCACGGGTACAATGCAGATATTATACATATAAATAAACCTTCCTCTTGAATCAATATAAAACCGCATCAAAATCCGTTGCGTACATAGTTTTAAAGATCTAAGCATACATATGTAGGTACAGAGTACAGACAGCAGGAAGCGACTTTGTTTTATACTATGTAGTGAAGCCGAAGCAAGGTCAATGGCAACAAAACAACTTATCATTCTAAAGAACACTCAGATTCTCCTTTATTTCACCTAATTTATCAGGTCAACGCTATCGTGTGGAAAGGTTTGATTGATTAGCAAAAAAATATGTAAGAAGATACCAATAACAAAATACGAGTAGATAAAGGTGTCAAGTCATAATAAAGACACGATAACAATAAGAGTATAAAATAGAGCCCTACCAATTTTTACCTGATTACCAACGGAGGAGGGTTATGAGGTTAGCTCCCTCGTCCCCGATTTCTTTGGACTTAGTGCTTAAACGACTAGACCGATTGTAAGAAATGAGGTGTCGAGAGATTTCTTCGAAATACCCCGATGATATGCTACTAGCGGTCTGCCCCGGCTTCGTACGGGTATTTAGTAAAAAAAATATTTTTAATGCATTTTTTGAACGATTCTATACCCTATGTTCAGGGAAAATTTAGGATTCTAATGGTGAAATAATTTTTCAAATCGGTCCAGTAGTTTCGGATTCAATTCAAACAAACAATCAAATCTTTCCTCTTTATAATATTAAGTACCTAGGTATAGATGTGACGTGAATATAAAAATGGGGGTCTGAGTAAGGGCGGAAAACTCAATGTTCGTAAAAATGTTCAATCTCAAAAACATTGTGTTAAATAACGCCACCCCATACCTAGATTACATAGGGCACGTAGTCGTTAAAATTATCGCTTTGGGCTTATCAAACTTTTAAAATAGGTTTCTTTACGTGTGATTCCTAATCATCAAGTCCTTCAAGTTTTGATAAATTCACTTAGGTACATGATTAGCACAACCACGTAAACTACTTTATAAATAGTGTATTAGTTCAAACTTGTAGGTACTAGAGCACCAAAATTTTGCTAAGAAATATCACTATTGAAACGAAAACATACGGTCATTTGTTTCAAAGTAAAGCAGCATTTAGCGATAACTTGTCTAGATAAAACCAGAATTACGACAGTCAAATCATAGGTCCTATTTTATGGACAATGGTGTCATGAACTTTGAATCAAGACGCGTGCGGACGGAGTCACATGTTTGATTTTTATTGTTTTCTTTTAACATTATCGATCAATTTAATTTATTTTTAGGGAGTATACAAAAAAAATCTATTAAAATATTAGCTAAGAAAGAGTTTCTACGTGCGAAACTTAACTACTGACAAAGCCATCAATTATATAATAACTTACTGGTAAACGCGCTGTAGGTATCCATGAGGAGGAATAATCTGTCCCCCACAGCTCTGCAAACTCTCCGCGATAAAAGCACAAACGCCGCCATTCTTCCTCTTCGCTTCCAAACAGAGTTTCTCCACTTCATCCGCATATAGTTTCCCTAGCTCCTCTTCGGAATGGGAGTCTATAGGGTACGTGTACTTTCCTCTGTACACGTCTGGGACAGGCGCCTGGGGTTATAAAAGACGGATTAGAATGGTATTCAACTTTTTAAAATTTTCAACGTCCAATTGTCCCCATTTATATTACTTACTTTTACTCAATACAAAATAAAAAAAGTTCAAAGTTCCAAATTTGGAACTTCGAACTTTTTTTTATTGAGGATTGACGAATTTAGTAAATTAGCCGATGGGTGATATAATTATGGTAATGATTTTCGTAACGTGGGGTAACATTAAATAGGTACATTAAAAAAATATGGAGATGTTTGGACATGGTTTGTATTGGCCTTCGAACCTTAAAGGTTTTAATCTTCTCGTATTAAATTCATAAACACGCCTTGTTTTTATTTATAACATAATTACAAAATTAGTATCGCACCTTTATCACGCACCCACGAGACGCGTGTTCAAATAAACGGGGTCGTGTTATCTATTACTAAATATAAATCACCGATTAGGCTATTTCAAAGAGCTTTTTATATAGTCTGTAAGCCCCGGAGTGGTAATATGTTTACCGTTTAGGTAGTTCTAGTTTATAGTTTTCAGACCTTGTGACAGAAGCGTCTCGAGGCCTAAAAACTATATGTATAGCTTGGCGTTGCCTAATCCGGCTACCACGCGGCTATCACCGGATCGTGGTGAACCAGTGTGGTTGGACCCGGCTTATGGTGTGTGGGAAATGGCAAGATAGTCTCTATGTTGATTTGTTACTTATGACTATCACATTATGACTAATGATTGCTATGATCTATCAATTTTTTTGTGGGGATCCGCAGAAGTATGAAATAACTTACCACATGGACCCAGTCTGGTTTCTCTGGCCCTCCGGGTAGGTTAAATTTGTAGGGAGATATATCAATCATAGACGTTAGATGTCCATGATACGCGCTGTAACAAACAGGGGCTAGTAGCACCCTAAAATACTTCGAGACTCTCGAAGCAACCTAACTGGACCTTTGACTAACCCTGGCTTATCCTAACATAGTAATTGAATAAAAGCTTAAATTCTGTTGGTGGTAATGGATCGAAATATATATAGTAAGTATAAAAAGATTAAGAATTTTAGACATATCAGGCGTCGTACCTATACCAAAGTTAATTCTGGACTGTCTCAAATGTTTGTAAGTCTATTTTCTAAACTTAGGACGGTATTACCGTATTCAGCTTCAAAATGTCGTGTGTTATCATTATCAAGATGGCCAGGAAAAAAACGAGAGACAATTCAAATACTCACTGGTCAAGTGTAACAACATCCTTCTTCTTAGTATGTATCCTGGCCAATCTGAGCGCGAGGTCATTGGCCTCTGATCCAGAATTCACGAAGAAACAAACAGATAGAGGCTCAGGCATTGTCTTGGCGAGGCGTTTCGCGAGGATCACAATTTCGTCGTGAAGGTAGCGGTTGTTCGTTGATATTAACGACATTTGGTTCCTGCCAGCCTCAACTACGTGGGGATGGCAATGGCCGACTGAAAATAAAGGATAAAGTAAAGTCAAATTAATATTAAGTCCTATTTCTATAAGCACAGAGCAAAAGGTAGGCGATAAATATCCGGTCTTTATTTAGACAATTAACTGCAGTGTACCCGCGTCCGCGTTATCAATTTTGATCGGATAAGAAGGGAAAGGATCAGTCCAGTAGGTAGTAATATGTCCAGGGTACAAGTTGAAATCCCTGACAGCGTTTGAACTCGAAATAGCTACAAATACAAACACACTTTCGCCTCATCTAGAAGAGATTTGAAAAAGAAAATACTTAATCTTAAAGCTCCTGCGACGGATGAATTTCCCATACAAACGTAATACAAAAGAATAGTATTTATTTTCCTGCCAGAAGCTTTTTTGAAAACTCTACATACTTTTCTAAACAAATTATAGAAAAACGTGTCTTTTCTTAAAAATCCGATTTCCATCATCATTTCACTAAAGTAGCTATTTAGAAACAGTAGGAACCTAGATAAATACAATTTTAATACAAATAAGAGCAGATCATGCCAAAAATATGCTCTAATTACAAATCATTTCGGTATTACGTTTGTATACCTATACATATTTGAGAAAATCGCCGGAGCCGGAGCCTTTTAAAAACCTCATCGATTTCTCTTTCAATCGTTTTCAGATTACTATTTTAATAGAAATAATATCAGAGCAGATATGCTCAAATTACAAATCATTTCGGTATTACGTTAGTATATATTTGAGAAAATCGCCGGAGCCGGAGCCTTTTAAGAACCTCATCGATTTCTCTTTCAAACGTTTTCCGATTAGGTACTATTTTAATAGAAATAATATCAGAGCTAAAAATATGCTCAAATTACAAATCATTTCGGTATTAGGTACGTTAGTATATATTTGAGAAAATCACCGGAGCCGGAGCCTTTTAAGAACCTCATCGATTTCCCTTTCAAATGTTTACAGATGAATCCAAATTGTTACGCCCCGCTACGACACAGTAGGACCTTTCAAACGTTTTCAGATGAATACCTACCACACATTATTACGCCCCGCTACGGAACAGGACCAACGCGATGGGTGTTGCGAGAAGCGTTGATTAATTCATAAAAGTGTATTAAGTATATAAATTGTCTCACCATGTGCCACATTATTGATGCAATCCAAGTATCTGTCTCCTGTCTCATCATACATGTACTGAGCTATACCACGGACAATCTTCAACGGAGAGGACCGGAAGAATAGCTGGCAGGCAGCTCTGTTGACATAATAATAATTATATAACATAATATAACAATAATCTTTATTTTATTTTATTTTTAATCTAAGGTAAATAATGTAATTCATTAATTTAGGTTACTTAATAAATAAATACAAATACGAACAATATATGTTTTATTTCAATTCACAAAACATTTTAGAATAGATATAGATACTCCGGATTGTGATACTATTTAAATAGCCGGATAAAATATATTAATGAACTCTTAAAAACTAAAATCAATTCATAAATAATATTAAGAACATATAAAACATATTTAGGTAAACAAAAATCATGGTAAATATCCATTAGTAAATTAAGCTTAGAAAAAATTGATCACTCAAAAATTTACTTACCCAACATGTTGTTCGCGCAGCTTCATGGTTTCATTTTTAGGCATAGATTGCAAGTAAGCCATTTTGTTTATTTTAAATTAATCAAACCAACCGAAAATAAATATAATATTAAAGATCACAACATAAAACTAATCATATACTTTAGAGATAAAGATGTAAACAAAGGTAATAATACTGAAAATTAGGGAAATAGGTTTATATTATGTAAGGGAGGCGCGGCCCGCGCGACGGTCGAGCAACGAATGCTATCGGCACGTGCTAATCCTTCAGCTTTTATACAAACTACCAAGACGACTACAGTTACCACAGTATTTACACAGCACCTACTTTATGACACAGAATACGTAGGAAGTATGTGGCGGCGTCTTCCACGCCCTCGGAACGGCCAATGAGAACATAACCTAGCTGTTATCAGTTGGTTGGCATTAGATAGAGTTAATGTTGATGGATGTGCAGTATGCATGTTGCATGGACCGAACGCGTGGGCCTAAAGTGGAGAGCACATGCGCACATGAAAAACAAAAGAAAATCATGATTGAAAAACAAAAGAAAATCTGAAGAACTGATGATTTAATGTTCAGATGAGCAATCGAAACTTTTTTAAATCAACTCACTTACCTTACTTAGGTAGGTATAGATATTTATAAAAGAAGAGAATTATTATTTATTTAACTGGTAGAAAAACACTTCTTAGCCAAAAATCTAAGTAGTCAAGAATGTGATAAAAATAGCCAGCATTCCGATCACCAGTGGATTCTATGACTAACTTTGTAACTACTTAATTACTTTTATAGATATGACCCATTAATAAATTTAGTTTGTTTATTACCTTATTTACCAATTATGTACTTTAACAATTTTAATTATTAAGTCGATTGTCTAGTTAAATTAAAAACCAAATTCCACACCGATTTCAAACAAAACCAGCGAAAGAAACATTAACACTTACCTACGTGTGAAATTAAGATCCTACTGCAAATCAAACTGTTTGTACAGTAAACAACGTCGCTCCTTGCTAGGGACAACATACTACTTTGTACCGAGTATCTACTGAAATTATTTGTTAATAGATACTGTGACTAGAATCAACGTACGTCACTACGCAGTACCATCACTTTGCTTGTAATGTACCTATATAAATAAATAATGCTGGACAATCCACACAGCATCATCTATCTCCAAACTACGCTAGGGCTTGCGTTATGGGTACTGATGATATATTCCTAATACCTACAATATTATAGATGGATAATTTTGATCGACCAGAACACCAACAAATCTGAAGATCGTAAAAACATTTGTCCCGAGGCGGAAATCGAACTTGCAGCTTTTTCCCACCGCTCCACAATCTCTCTTCAAATAACAATCTGTAAAGTATTTACATATATCCCACGTAACTGAAAGAGAGTCTAGGCTGTTTTAATAGGCTTATTCAATCAACAAACTTGTCATGCATATCAACGAATAATATTGTTTATTGGAGCTATTAATAGTACACATAAATAAATACTGCAGTCGTCGGATCTGATAAGATCAGGCAAATATCTTCACCTTCCGAGTGACGATAGCGAACTTCGAAAACAACCTCAGTTTATGTTTGTTGCATTCAGTATTTGGATAAGTACCTACTATATTCTGGGATGCAGGAGGTTGCAGGTTCGATTCCCGCCTCGGGGCAAATGATTGTACGTTCAGATATTTTCAGGGTGTTCTGGTCGTGTTCTATATATAATAAACATATCTATCTATGTTATATTATTTGTAATAAGTGTATCACTCATCTAGTACCCATGTCTAAGTGCTTCTTTTGTAAGTCTAAAGAAATAAATAATAAAGTTATTGAAGTCTGAAAAGCTCGGCTTAGATTGGGGCTAGATGATGCTGTGTAAATTGTCCAGCATTATTTATTGATTTTATTTCCTGAGTAATATTTGCTATATTAGACATTTTAACCATAATTTCCAAATTAACCTAAGGCAATAATAATTAAACTAATGATAATGACCCGCTTTACTAACGATATCCTTGAATCACATAATCCTCTGACAATATAGTAATTTGACATAATCTAAGTAGATAATTCTTATTTACACGTTTTTTTAACCACAAGCAGTTTAGTCATTAATTTTCAATTGATTTCGTTGCCAAAATTACTGGATGCTTCGATTTTTGTATATTCTGTACGTTAAAACCACTAAATTAATCACATTGAATCCGCAGATTGAAGAACTCGGTCTGCAATAATAATATACATAAAAAAATTTATACATGTACTTATAGGTTAGGTTAGTTAGTTTATTGTTGTTAATAAATAACCCATGTACCGGAAATTGACTGTCAATAAACTTATGTATACGGTAGAACTGAAATGAAGAGGGTTTATTTTGCTGACCGTACATCCGCTGCGCGTACGCACGCGGTAATCACGCGAAGCGGCGTGCGATCCATGCGGCGCGTAATTTGCTGATACGGAGATGGTGAATGGTCACACTTACAGCGATTTTTACCCGATCACCATTCCTTGCACTTTTATACTACAGCCTGTGTAAAAGAGAATTAACTTTTGTCATTGTACATTGTCTGGTAATTAAGACTTATACATGTAGAATATACCCGCTATACTCTCTAGGAGTTGGGATCCTTGAGAGTAGATTTAAAATGAGCGCCGCATTTTCTTTGCATGCGGTACATTGCTGAATTTACTCCATTTGCCTGTTATACCTATATCTGTGCAATTATTTTTTGGGTAATTCTAGTTTAGGTTAAGAAATGTATAGGCAACCAATGTTTTTATAAAATAGATAGGCATATCTATTTTATCAATTATTTATGCTTATAAAAATGTCTGAGCGTAGAAATGAACTGAAAGTTACTTAGAAAATTAAAAATAGTAGGTACGTAACTCAGATGTTTCTCTCCGTAAGTCTGTATGACGCCTATTGACGCAATAAAGTTTGTATTGCAACTATCGCAAACAAAATACTTAAAAGCAATTATGAAACCTATTACAGTAAGTACAGATGACAAATTGTTTTAAGAAGCTTCGTTTCAGCAAATGCTGAATAAAAATACTTATGTCTTTAGGTACTATAAAATGGGATGACTAGTATCCATGGCCGTAGGGAGGGGGGGGGGGGGGGTTTTGGGGGTTCAAACCCCCCCCGAAATGTTGAGGCACCGTTAAAAATCAAACTTGAATAGGTAAAATTACGTACGTAATTAGATACGTACTCGTACGTGGAAAGTGCGGCTTACTTTAAATAGCTATTCTCTCTTAAAAACACAAAAATTTTTTCGTCTCATTTCGTCTCCGATTAACAACAGCGCGCTCTGAGTCGTCGGTGGCGGACGGGGCGCGCTCGCGCACCATGCCATGCGATTCCTATTATGTATCTACATACATTGTACTGTATGTAAGCACTTAAATATTTCTTTAAATTATTATCTTTTGAAAACTCAAACTTTTTTTCGACAAAATTCGTCTCTACATTTTAAATGAGCTGGGTGCACGCATCGCATTCATTTACGGCCGATTCCAGCTAGGCAGGCAGATCACGACATTACTTTTAATTTTATAAATCAATTGACCTATTTTGTTGTCGTTCCGTAATTGAATTGCTTTCTCCGTTTACTGTCATGTATTTATTTATAACATACTTTTCTAAACTATTTAATAACGGCCGAAAAGGTCACAAAAAATTTCGCGGCTCGCTCCGCTCGCCGTTAATTCGGAATTATTCTAAGCTTTTTAACAACCTTGCGAAAATGCCACAATTTCTCAAAAATTTTCAGCGGCCGCAAACACAACAAAATATCGGCGGTCACACCACTCACTGTTATAATTTTTGCTGGTTCGCTAATCATAATCTTTTGACACTCTTGATTCTATTTTATAGATCATCCGAAAGGTCGCACAAAAAATTGCGGCTCGCTTCGCTCGCCGTTCATTCTGTAGCCTTTTGGTCATTTTTATCAGCCTGCCGAAAATATGTAAAAAAATTGCGGCTCGCTTCGCTCGCCATTCTCTCATAATAATGTGAATTGTTATACCTACCCCTTAACTAATACTACTAACTTTTTTGTCACCCGAAAATGACACTCGAAGTTATTTATTTTTTG
This sequence comes from Eupithecia pulchellata, assembly GCA_963931895.1. Taxonomy (NCBI): domain Eukaryota; kingdom Metazoa; phylum Arthropoda; class Insecta; order Lepidoptera; family Geometridae; genus Eupithecia; species Eupithecia pulchellata. Next base: position 5,623,270 of record OZ007528.1, on the reverse strand, counting down.
TATTTCTCACATTTTTTTCTTTGTTGCTAGCATACTAATCTCCAATCTCCAAAATGACCACCGCAGTTTTTAAAATATTTGGGGCTAGCTGTCACATCTATTGTCACACTTTTGCCTACTTTTTTACAAAACATCGGAAAAATCTGAAAAAATTCGCGGCTCGCTCCGCTCGCCGTTACCCATGGTTATTATTTTTATATCGATTTTTTTTTGGAAAGTGCTTGGTTGAAAACCACTCCTTGTACTAGCATAAGTAGCATAAGTACATTATAAAGATGTTGCATGTTGTCTCGGGCGGGTCTAAGGCTCGACCCCCCCCGAATAGTATTTCTGGCTACGGCCCTGCTAGTATCTGAGAAAGACTGCTGGCAGATGTTGGATGCGACAAGCTGAGGACAGGGCGCTATGGCACTCATGAGGGGAGGCCAATGTCCAGCAGTGGACTAACATTGATGATGATGATGATGTCTATAGGTTGGTAGGTACTAATATTATAAAGAGGAAAGATTTAATTGTCTGTTTGAATTAAATAGGCTAAGAAACTGAAGCAGCGATTAAAAAAATTATTTCATCATTATAATCCTACAATATCCCTCATGAACATAGACTATACCACAGATAGTGGACTATACAATACCTACGTTCAAACAAAAATAAGGGATCAGTATGAAAACTTCAATAATATAATCGAAAGTGTGTAATATATGATAAATTTTGAATTTTAATTAATTTTGACTGCAAGTAGCTTATTAAAATAACAGCTACCTGACCTTTTCCCACTATTGTTTAAGAGATGTGAGTAGGTATATGATCAAGCTCAGCACGGGGATTGTTATCTATGGTACAATCTAGTCTTTCTGTTGTGTGGATCGAAATATATAATAAATGGGAACATTGAGAGTGGAATTAAAAAAAAACGTATTCGATGACGATGACGTAATTTTTCTATTTTATACCCAGGACATCCTCGTGCAATAGGGCAGAGGTCAAAAGAAACCTAGACAAGAAAAGATGAGCGCGTCAAAAAATTGAGAAATCATTAGAAATACGTATCGAACTGTTTGTATACAACAGTGGCGAGGACATTGTACCCCTCTAGAGCGCGTTCCCACTATGTACAACGGTTAATGTGTCGTTGGATTATCGTCACTACAAAACGAATGAACGACAGTTTAAAGTGCGTAATGTGAACACCTCTATTTATATGTATATTCCAGCCACATGCTTTAATCTGTCCGACGCGCGACGTATGTCATCTCATCACGACAAAGTGGGAAGTGGGAACCTACCAAAAAGGTGCCGATTCCACAGTAGCGCGAGTGCGTCTTTTTCTAGTCCCGTGTATCTTGATAGCTAATAGCATATTACAATTCTGAAATCAAATAAACTCTTGTTAGATTAGTGGGTTGTTTTATCAGTTAGATAGTTACTAGGTAGTACTTACTCTAGTTTCAATAAGCATGCATTTGTTAAGTAACCTTGGATACCACACAAATAGGAAACACTTATGCTGAAAGGAATCAGAGGTCGAATCGAAAGATACCTACATTTTATGTTATAATTAGAACAAGCAATCCATAGTCTCATTATCAACTCTACTTCTAGTTACGTTGCTTAGCCTATTTAGTAATATAGATAATTTAAAGGATTAAATAATAAGTAAACTAATGTAGTTTGATAAGAATTTAGATATTACGTCCAAGGAAATGTAATAAATACCTTAGCGCTCGTTGTACGACTCAGAAATAAAACACACAAATCTTATTATAGAATAAGTATATTGAATAATTAAATAACGTTATTTCAAATATGTTGCCAAAAGACTTATGATGTGTAATCGTAAAATTAATAATCAAAATGTTCTAGAGGATAAAATATTTCGAGATTGGAGAAAAAACTTTCATTTTGGGAAGCTATGCAAATAGGTATATAACCAAAACCTCACGTTGTTGTCAAACATGCAAATTTTGCTATCAGAAGTGGAATACATACTTGTCATCACAAAGCGTTCCAAAAAACGTGTTTACACGGAAAGCAACAACATGAGTAACTGGATACGGTCAAACCAGAATTAGTGCAAAACAGTCTATCATTTCACTAATTAATATTAATCTATCATTTATAATTACAACCATTCGCGACAACAGAGCAAAATGTTTAGTGCTAATTTCACAAAATTTCAAACAGGACAATAGGATGCCCTAAAACATAACCGGTTGATGCCAAACTCGAAAAGCAAAAACCAAAACGCGGGTAAAAAAAATATCAACCAGATTGTTTTGAGGCATCTTTACTTGTAAATGATTTAAGTTCTTAGTGATGACGTCAGTCTTACGGCCGGAAGGGATGGTAGGACGCAGTCCAAACCGTTGTGGCCCAAACTTTTACACAAAATAATAAGCAACATTTGTGCATTGCTAACAAGCAAACAATTGATCAAATAGTATTTTTCCTTGTCACTGTACATCCAAATAACAGACGGAAGAGCTACGGAAATTTAAATTATAATTATTTTATTACGTACTAAGAAGTAGCCATCGAACTGTAATGGTTACATACTTTAATAGGCGGAGACACCTCACTTATAAAAGGTGTATTAATTAAACTACCAGATGTATAAAACAACGATGCATCGTCATTTTAGAACAAAACAGACTTTATTACCGTTTACAGCAAAACCTGTGTAAAACTCTGACTGTGATGTGACGTAGAATTAATTTTACTTGCATTTCGATGAGTATTACAAAACCAAACCTTATCATAACCTTATTTATATACTAAAATTAACTCGATCATACGTGATATTCCCAAGCATGCACAAGACGTAGGTGACATGTGAATAGTAATGAACTGGGTTGGTTTTGATGCAAGATCTGAGATATAAGACTTAGTCAGTATTAAAAGAAAATATCTATAGATTCGCCGGCGTAATATAACCGCTTGGTGATAGTGTTAAACAACAAAAAAAATATGATCTGTACTACGAAGAGATGTGTACTTAGTAAGATATGACACTTTTTCCAACACACACCAATAAATAGATGTAGTCTTAGATCTTATGTTCTTGTATTTCAGGACTCAACAGGGTTATATTATTCCGTGAGCTTTAAAAATAAGTTTATGTATAGATACAATATGTAGGTGAAATGAGCAAATAAGTCTAATATATAATATCTTGTCTATATTATGCAGGGAACTCAAAATATTAAAACAATGTGATTTCGCGAAATTATGCCTTTTAAAACTAACATAAATGTTGTACAGTTTGAAGAAAATCTTAACTGATGTTTAAGAACTGTGATGATCAGCTAAACTTTGACAATTTGAACGATACAAACGCAAATGAATGAAGCTGGGCCAATTAATCGAACATGCACTAAACGACTAAGGCCCTCTCCAACCATATACGGTCAGTTTGCAGAAGGCTGACCATTATCTGACAGTGTTTAAGCAGATAAGAGCTATTATATGAACATCTCACATATTTGTATCCGCCGACGGCAAAGTTCTTTATATATGCTTCAAACCAACATTAAGAAACGAACGATATATGGATTAGAATCATTTAAATACGTGTAATTTTGTTTAGAAATTGTGATTTAGTCAAAATCAAGCACTTATTAATGCCAAAACGCAGGGATCAATACCAGTAAATGTTAATAATGCCCTAGGAACAGTTTGTACTGAATAAGGAGTATTCGAAAAAGTTTTTTTCAAAGTTGGATATTGAGTTAAGGAAACCTCAATAAATAAATTCTAACTAACAGATACGCAAAAGAAATTATGGACGGCAACCGTTATCGTGAGTGAATAGATCTCAATAACTCAATAAAAGTATAGCATTTTTATAAATATTATGAATATTCAATGTAAACAAAATGTATTTTTATAATGACGTAGAATATATTATATATGTTATATTCAAGTTTATTTCAATATTAAAACTATTGTGCATACTGTGAATGTTAGGTTTCTACTGTTCTGCGATTAATAAGTCTAAACACAAATTCTAAAATAGTAACTATTGCAATAACTACTCAAAGTGCATTATTAACAAATTGTTAATAGCGATACTGGTCGTGCCATATTTTAAGAACCTACATGTAGTTAGTAATATTATAAATGACAATACTTCTTTTTGGAAATACTATAAATATCTATTCGACGAAACATTTCATAAACACTGGAAGGTAAATAAATGAAAGGTTCTGCATCCTTATCAAACTTTAAAAACATCAATTATACTAACTAGCATTCTAAAAATTTACTATCTAATGAATGCTGAAACATTCCACAATTTATGAATGCATAAACATCTAACTATCATTACAAGATATTGAACTAAGCCTACCTGCGCTGCCGGCAACGATCGAGCTAGATATTATTCCAATATGTTTTCATTTCGTTCACAAATCTAGCGACTACTTCATGACACAATGTATAAACTATTTATTACATCATTTTTACCTTGACTACCCTTGATACGTTCAAATGATCGACCGCAGATGGTAAAAACTAACGTTTAAATTTACGTATTTAAGCCTAATTATTATGAATATTTTTTACTTACTTTCAAACATTGATTATAAGTAAAAGGCTGAATCTAGCGTCTTTCCTATTCTCTTTATAAGCACTAGCTTGAAAATGAGAATAACGTAAAACATGATATTTATTTAGGTTGATTGATTTAAAAAATTTAAAAAACGTAGGACTGAGACTATAGGTTAAACCGTTAAACTCTAACTATTCTATTTTTTTCTCATTCGGGACTTTAAACTATTACGCTATGATTGGTATCAAAACATGATTTTTTTCCGATAATCTCAGCACTTTTATATCTGTGCAAGTAGTACCAACTGTACTAGCTGTAATATCGTTCAAAATGTTACCAGTCAGTCTTGCGAACCTATAGCTACCGGGATTCGTCAATCTATGGAAGATGTGTTGATCTTAAGCAAGGCACAATAATGTAATATTTTTTTAAACTAGACGTTTTCTCATTCGATTTCGCTTCTTGTTCTACCGTTCTGATTATTCACAACGCATTTTCCTCGTTATTTTTAATAACCTTAACAATCGCGCTTATATTCTGCAGAATCCTAATCGCGGGTTTAACCGATACATTCTGATTTGCTTAAATTTTATATAACCTACACTACACCAGTATAGTCAGCAACAGGATTTCAGTTATTTTGTATTATCTTTACATCTTCGCCCGTTTTAGGTACACTAGAATTGAATTAGCTTTGCATTCGGGTCCCAGACCAGTAGGTAAGTAGGTATATCAGTTATCTGGTGTCCATAACACAAGTTCTGCTCTGAGGCCAGATATTGCTGTGCAATTAAGTCCAGTATTACTAATTTATCTTATACAAGGTTACTGATTATTCGACCTATTCCTGCTAGGAGTAGGGAAGTGAAGGGAAATTATTTCCATTGTATTAGACCTTAATTTTCCGCCAAATTTAACCATTTATGAAAAAACATCACTAAGGTCGAATAACCAATAGTAAACCTGTATGCGTGACGTGATTTAAATAACTTCCTTTTTATACTCCCGTTTAAAAAGGAAGTTATTTAAATCGACTGTGAAATTTGTTGCTGTCTATACTAGTGGCTACCTATTATCATTTTTATTTATTTAACGTAAACGCTCGTGTAAATCGTTTAGAATACGAATAACTAATCCATACATTGTAAACAGCTAACACGTTATAAAATACATCATTACAAAATGATATTATAATATTGCTTTATGGTTGGAAGATCTTAACTTTTTAGTTAGTCAATTATTTATAACGATACGTTTGTGTATAATTTATAGTATTTATTTATCATATTTGATATTGGAATAACATCTATTCGATAATTCTGAGGGAGCAATCTTTTATCGAAACATATTTGCACTGATAAACGTTATATTCCGTTGTGTACATCACACAAAAGAAATACGCGTCATCGTGAGCTCATAACTTTTGTGTAGTGTAAAATTCACATTAAAATATTTTTTCCCAATCCGTTATGAGGTAGTTACCGTGTGTTGCCAGCTAATAATGTGATATCTGATCATGATTCATACTGTGATAATTTATAAGGCAACAAATCCAGCTATACAACGACCAACGACCGTAAGTCATTCACATAAATTTCAGTGCAGTGTTGCCAGCGAACGCGTTATACATTATCCAAAGGCTCTCAGGATGCTACTTTGCATTAATATATGAATAATTAATATAATATAAACGTGTAAATAAAGTACTATAGTTAAATCGAACTCACATCTACATTTATCTCCACGAGACGCCATTACGTTAACATTCATGTAACTCCAACTTTCGACAAGAGAATATCAAAAATAGTGAATCGACGGTCATCATCTACAATTTCTGTCTTATATTTTGTAGTCTAATGACTCCATTTTAGGTCACTTGAAACACCATACGCCAATATCTCATACAGGACTATTGCATTAAATTTTGAATTTAGAATATTCTCCAAATTTTGATCTTTCTCAAGATACATCGACACTTAACTATACAACTCCTAAGATATTCAGTTATAAATAAGTGCCGATATAAATAATCTATCTTTCCATCAACAGAATCATTCTTCATTCCACAGCAAGACATACAAAATTGAAAAAGTTGGAAACAACTGGTGCACAAAACCTATTCAAAAATGTTTTTTTTTATTTTATTTTTTTCTTCGTAATTAATCAAAACAATAACATGCGCTAAAATACTATCAACGCAAAACGGGATTATAGCATAAATTCTAAAATACGTTACTTATCTTAAACTTAAAATAGTTTTATTATTATAAACGTCGTAAAACGTAATTAAATTTATCCAGTTGTCTCACTTTCCTCAATTTAGTACCTCCGCGCAAACTATCAATCCTGACCAAACTTTACAATTCGAACCAATTTGATTTCGTCAATTAATCTATTATCATATTGTATATCTTGTAAATAAATTTAAAATACAACAGACATTTCACTCGAAAGTATGCTGACTGATCTTAAAAAGGACTTTGCATTTATCAAACTAGACTATAATGCGATCGAAGCAACTATATCAATTTACTTTAATACGCTCAGTCAAAAGCGATAGAGATCTTTAATAATTCGCTAGTAATCACTTTGACAGCGCAGTGAACTATATTGGGCGGACAACTTAAATCTATTTCATTAGTTTTAAGTTATTTAAGGCCATGTCTAAAGTTCTAAATGATATTTGGTCCAGCATCCACCAAAGATAATTGTCACTTGAGAGCCAATAGAATTGTGTCACAGTAGCATCACGTTATTCATGCACTATTTCATTGGTGGCTTTCAGCTCATCATTTGGTGAACCCTAGAGTTAGGAATGCCGTCAAATTTAGTTGATATTAATCTCACAGAGAACCTTTATTATCATTATTACATAAAATATATGTGTAAGACCATAATTTGAAAATTGTGACAGTTACTTATGTGACGGCACTCATATTTTTTATGTCAGCTATTTTCATACAGATTAAATATTAAGAGATAATTAGTTAAGTACAGTTATTAAAGTGTTGTCCACCAAACTATTAAGAATTGAGTTACTAATATTAAAATTATTAATGTTATAAATATATGAATATTAAAAAATGAGGAAGATTAAACTCAAACCAGTCGGGTTTTTACAACTAAAAATGATGAAATAAAAAATGAGCTAGAGTAAGAAATTCCACCGAGTTTTGCACAGCGGCTTCTTACCTCTGACTAGTAAAGTATTAGTTAGAAAGATTATAGTAGTTTAAACTGTTGTCAATTGGGCTAAAAAATTATTTACATAATTTACTTCAACTGTCTTCGTAATGTTAGATTTTAAGGGTCAATAGAATACTGAATGTATTCAATGCTGAATGTATTCAATACTGAATGTATTCTATTGACCCTTCGCTTGTATCAAAATATTTTCAATTGAAACAAATGTTGCTACCTCCTCGCGAGAATACAAACGTTCATAACTCTGATTACGATCAAACAACCTCAGACTATTTTACGCACAACCTTCAAATGAGCTTGCTCTTCTTGTTAACTACATAGTATAATGAATTCAATCGACAATATGAAACAATGATAAGGCGACAACAATCATTTACAATATTAACATTTACTTTGAGATCTACAGAGGTAAGGCGAACATAAAAATCCGAAACATCCTTACAAGTTTAAAATTATTATGCGTAAAGAAATGTAAAGAACCGTTTATGAATAAAATTTTAGGAGTTAGCAACATTTCCCAGCGAAATAATCCGCTTCAATGAGATCGATACTCAAGTCGAGTTCTAAATTATTACTAATGGAGGTATTTCTACACATGTTTGTTGGAAGAAAATAAAATACAGGACGGTTAAAACAAGAAAATTAAGCTATAAAACCTTCATCAGTATAAGATAATTTATATTAAAATAGCGGTACGTGTCAACTCTACATCTTTTCACCCATATACTCAAACGTATACCGCGTAGATTTGAAGAGAACACAAATCACGATTTTATAACACCAGAAAGCGTTTCAGTATACGGGGTGATTGAAACACAAAGGGTAGTAAGACACGCGTTGCGTATAGGTAGAGTGGGTGCGTCGGGAACTGAAATTCCAAATAACACAGTGTATAATTAAGTTTAGTTAGAGTGAGAGATGGTAGAGCCCGTATGGGGGCCATTGCCAGTGTGACAGTTTGCGCGCGGTGCACCGCACCATACAAACTATCGGCTGCCGTCGTCATTTACCGTTCGTTTGCAGAGCTGCGTTCAACTGAGTCCAGAGATCCTTTTTGCACGTTTTAGACCTAAAAACATTTCTCTTATTGTCCATATGCCGGTGCTATAGCATTCGAGAGCAGTTGACTGAAGAATGGATGTCGATCTTTGTCACTAAACAAAAGAGCATTTAAAAATGAATGTTACCAAATAATAATGTTTACGTATATTTACTATCTACGACTTCGATTACTATAATGTAAACAAAAGCTGATTAATACATTCTCCATCGCATTAATACATCATCTTTGTTTTGAATGACATAAACGATAATATTGTCTTTATAATATGCGTAATTTCTAACAATAACAATACTCTAACATAGATGGTTACAATGAGAAAGCATAGACAACCATTAGCTACAGATCGAATACAATTGCACCGTCAAAAAAAAAAAGGCAACTCAAAAATAAACATACATACAGTGCGACCACGATAGTGCTATACAACTTAAGCCTCCGGCGATGGATGTATTTCCTATACAAACGTAATACCAAAATGATTTGTAGATAAATACAATTTTCATACAAATGATTGCAGATCATGATGGAAATATGCTCAAATTACAGATAATTTTCATATTTCATTGTATGTATATATTTCGGAAATTCATCAGTGTCGCCGGAGCATTAAATAAATAATATCATGTCATGTCTTATCGCTCTGAAAATAATGTCACGTTATAATAAAATAACTGTTTTGGTATTACATTGTTGGAGGTAAGATCCACCTAAACAACGTCACATACCTGGGATATAGGTTATTTAGACAAGTGAGCGAGACAAAAATATTGAAAGGCATGCGTCGAACAAGGACGCCTGACAATTTAATGGTTACGTAGTATTGTGACGCCGCCGCAGTATATTTTCTTCATTGACTATGATAATATCTTAAGGCTCCTTCGACGGATGAATTTTCCAAAGATAATACCAAAATGATTTGTAATTTGAGCCAATTTTCACCATAATCTGTTATTAATTGTATTAAAATAGTATTTATGGAGGTTTCTGCCACATTTTTGAAAATTCTTACCAAGAAAATTCCTACACAAATAATAAGAAAACATGTCGTCTTTGAAAAAATCCGATCTGGTTTAATTTAATTTCAGTAAAGTATTTAGAAAAAAAAATTCTGGTATGAACCTAGATATATACAATTTTTATACAAATAATAAATAGCAGATCATGGAGAAAATATGTTCAAATTACAAATCAATTCGGTATTACGTTTGCATGTATTCGGAAAATTCATCCGTGTCGCTCGAGCCTTAAACCAAGGCCTTACGTCCGCCATTCGACGCGATCAATCATGGTCGCACCGTACAAAAGAAAGTCAAAGTCCACTTACTTGCGCAACGAAGCGAGCCATTCTTTAAACTGTGCATTGCCTTCGGGCGTCAATTGGAAGGCAGTCCGTGCTGATAACACGATGCTGACAAACTCTTCATATTCTACCGCAGTTATGTGGTACAGCTTCTGATGGATGCACTGAATGTACCTGTGGAATTGATTTGATGGTGAGCTTTGTTCATGTCTATATATTCATATCAAAATCTAAATCAAAGTGCTTTATTTCCTTTAGACCTTACAGGACTCTTGGACACATACAATGGGGTATACAACGGTTGACGTATCTCTTAGAATTTACAAACTGAAATGGCAGTGGGTTGGCTATATTTCAGTCAGTCAATCGAAATCATTACTAATAAATAAAAAAAAAAATTGTTTATTTCGGACAATTTACAATCCATAGTGTTAGTAGCACATAAAAATAAAAGTTTACTTAACCTAGGTGTTAGTATGAGGTATTAAAATAAAAGTGAATCAATCTTTATATCGCATTCCGGATAAGGCTTATCCAGAATGATGAGGAACATCTGTTAGATAATGTCATCAGGATGCTGTTGCGACTATCCCTTATTCTGCGGATCAGGGAGGCAGTTTTTTTGCGGATAATAGCATCAAAACCATCAGTTTGGTATTCCGCAAACATCCCCGATGCGCTACAGAAGCGAGGAAGTCGCAACATCATCCTGAAAACGTTATTGTATTGGATGCGTAGAGTTGCTAGTAGACATGTGCGCCGACGTTGAAATAGTCGGCGGCGGACGCCGGTCTGAAATCGGTGGCGGCGGCGTGATTTCGGCGTGAAATCGGCGTGATAGTATTTATTTAGAATCTGTTATTATTAATTTAAAAATGCTTGCATACTGTTATAATTTATAATTTATTATGCTTTCTTATGTTAAACATAAATTAGGTAGTTTAAAACATCTAGCGTTCCTCCAGTAGGTTCAGGCCCCCAAACTTTAATTAGGTATCTATGTAAAATAAGGAACATATTTTGGATAGGTAGGTACATACATACATAGAGCCCTCACCAGATATATTTTGTCGCGCCAACTTTGGCTCAGTGGATAAACAACATGCTCAAAAACAGAGTTCGATACAAGTGACAATCAATGAAACCACCAGAGGTATAGTTGTCAGGGGTTGCCCCCAAGGCGGCGTCTTACCGCCCCTTTTATGAAACATAGTTGTTGAAGAGCTAATCCACGACCTCAACGGACGCGGACTGGTCACAATAGGATATGCGGATGACCGTGCGATCTTGGCGACAGGCTGTTTCGAAAACATCACAGTAGGATATGCGGATGAACTCACGATCTTGGCGATCGGCTGTTTCGAAAACACACTACGCGAACTGATGAAACTTGCCTTCAAAACCATCCAAGCATGGTGTACCGACCATGAACTCTCAGTTAATCCAACCAAAACGGAACTAATAATTTTCACAAACAAGCGACATCTGGGAAACATTAAACTCCCTAAATTATTCAACACAGAGATCAAGCTAAAAACAGAAGTCAAGTACCTAGGAGTCATACTAGATAGCAAACTGCTGTGGAACAAACATCTTGACAACAAACTTCAACGTGCGACGTCAACCCTCTACCAGCATTCTGCTGCATTAGCAGAATGCTTGGCAAAACCTCGGGGATCTCACCAAAAATAACCATGTGGCTCTACACTGCTATAATTAGACCAACATTAACCTACGGAGCGATAGTCTGGTGGACAAGAACGGAGTTAAGCGCCGTGATAACGAGACTACAGCGGTTCCAAAGAATGGACTGCTCAGCCATAACAGGCTGCATGAGAACCATTCCCGGCACTGCCCTAGATATCATTCTAGACCTCGCACCATTAGATCTTTACATACAACAAGAGGCTACAATGTCAGCCCTAACACTACAAAACATAGGTCTCTGGGCAATCACAAGCAGTCCACACGCCCAGATCATGGACAGGGCTATAAATTATTAACCCCTCATAGCTGCCCCATGTGATAGAATACCCAGCAAACCAATGCTAAACAAGCACTACCAAATACAACTATACGAGCATGAGAAAGATGAATCTGGTACACAAAGTCAGTCAGATCTATACAGATGGCTCTAAAACGGACACAGGCACAGGCGCCGGGGTCCACTCATTGAACCTAAACATTAACATATCAGTAACACTAGGAAGGCACAGCTCTATATTTCAATGCGAATGTGTAGCAATAACTCAGGCGGCCACAGCTGTACAAAAGAGAGGAATATGACCAATGTGTTCGCATTCTCTCCGATAGTGCTGCCATACTCAAAGCCTTGGAGGGGAGTAGCTGCAACTCCAAGTTAGTGTACGAATGCCATCTGGTATAAGAAATAAACAAACAACAAGATTACCCTTCAATGGATAAAAGGACATAGCGGATCGCTAGGAAATGACGCCGCTGATGAACTGGCACGGCGAGGATCGGAAACTACCACAGAAGATCCACTGCCTTTCCTCCCCTTGCCATTTTCATTACTCCAAACATGGATTAGGCTCAAAACTAGAATGACGCATAATGAACGATGGACACGCCCACGCAAGTCAAACTAGAGAGGCGCTTATTGTACCTAAATCAACCTGCGTATTCTGGTAGGAACACTAACAGGGAATTGCTTACTGAACAAACACCTATTCACCATCGGAGCGACAGACAGTCCTCTCTCCAGAGGATGCCTCAGTGGCTACGAATCAGCTGCCCACGTTGTCCAGAAATGCGAGGTAGTAGCAGCAACACGAACAGAAATGCTCAACTTGCCGAGGTCACTCCGCGAAGCCTGTGAAGATCCCAGGAAGATTCTGCGCTTGAAGACGAAGTTAGGCTGGCTCTGCTAGCACTCACACCACGTATAATGGACCAAAACTGAGTCCTGCGGAAATAGGAGTACTTCTACCTAAACCTAAGCTATCGTACTAGCGTATATGACGTCATTTGGTACTTATAAACTTTACCTATTCTGATCCCTGGTAATAATAATCAATAAAATGACGGGGTTTTCAAAGCGTCTAAAAGGTAACGTGTCACGCCGAATTCACGCCGATTGGCTGATCGGCGGCGGCGGCGTGAAAAATTTGCCGGCGGCGGCGGCGGGTCGGCGCGGCGCACACGTCTAGTTGCTAGCGACTTTTTTGTATGGTTGACCCACAGACTTCCCGTGTACATACCCTGACAGTAAGCTTTGAAAAGGTTGAGTTTGACCTCTTCAGTACAACGGGAAAATCTGTGCGCCACCATATTGCCTCTCACTGCTAGGGCTCTACGCTCCCTCTCAATGTCTGCATCGTCTTTAAGGTCGTCGGTAATGTAATGATATGTCCCAAGTATTTATATTTCGAAACTCGTTTAATGATCAAGCCATTTAGGGTGATATGGTTATTATTAATGGTACTATTACCGACGGCCTTAAAAACCATGTTTTCTTAACATTATACACAAGTCCGTGCTCAACGGCATACGTTTCACAAAAATGTAGCATCTCTCTCAGGCCACTCACCGTTGGGCTACTATTTTAACTATTTTACGACTAATATTTTAAAGATAGAAATATGATTGTTTGTGTGTTTGAATTCAATAGGCTCCGAACCACTACTGGAACGATTTGAACATGATCTTTCACCATTAGAATCCTACAATATCCCTGATGATAGGTTACAGAAAATTTTCAAAAAATTTAGGGTTCCATATCAAAACTTTTATGTATGTAGTATGTAAAAATGTATATTTTTTGTAATTTTTAATAAATACCCGTGCGAAGCCCGGGCGGACAGTTTTTTATATTATAATTATGTATTAGTTTATTAGTTATTAACAGATGATTGTTTGATTTATAGCTTGAAGAACAGAAAACCAAAAAGTTGTTGAATGACGACCTCAATACAACAAGAAACGGGGTGTTGGGAAACTGTTCAGATGGGCGGACAACAATTTGGCAGTCGTGGCAACGCGATTTACACTTGCTAATTATGGCCTATGTTCAGCAGTTTAATAAATCAAAAATCAAATCATAATGAAAGTGCTTTATTTCCTCTAGACCTTACAGGACTCTTGGACACATCACAAAATACAAGTTAAATAAGCAATAGAAATGGGAAATAAAGTGATCACTGATTCATTGTTCACTTCAATCTTTTTAAGGCTTTACTTGTTAGATTGTTAGTTTTCGAGTTGGAGCAAAACTCGCCCCAAACTCTATTATTTAACATGAAATTTCACTTTATCTATACTAATATTATAAAGAGGAAAGATTTGATTGTATTATTTCTTTGTTTGAATTGAATAGGCTCCGAAGCTACTGGACCGATTAGAAAGATTTTTTCACCATTAGAATCCAAATTTTCTGTGATGAACATAGGCTATAGAATATTTTCAAAAAAGTTAGGGTTCCGTATGAAAAATATTTTTTTTTCTTAAATACCCGTGTGAAGCCGTTGCGGACCGCTAGTTTTTTTTTATATTTTATGAAAGTAAAAGCTATACTTACATCTGCTGACATTTCTGCACTAATGGAGCGAGTGTCCCACGTAGATGTTGCATCACTAGATGGTGCGGGCCGCCGCGCGCTAACCAATGTGCGGATTCCACGCACAGTTCGTACAGCACGAAGGGAGATACGACGGAATTGACGGCGCACACGCAAAACTGGTGTAGGTATTGAGCGCCGAGGCGCTTGCAGACTCGGAGGAGCCATTTCACGTGCTCACCGTACGGTGGGTTTCTGGAGACGAATTTGAATTTAGAAGCGTAGTTATAAGTAGGATCGCGTTAAATTCGACTAATCATGAGCCAGTATGTAAGAAAAAGTAGATATGATGCAGATGTGCGATCACGATGCAGATAAATGCAGATGAAGTTTGAAAAAAAAAATTGATATGAAGACGGAACAACTGTTGTTCCGTGATCATGGCGCATGAAACTGTGCCGAAATATTGGAAAACTCAAAACTATAATCATGGTAAATATCCCGTTATAAATGACTTTAGTGATAATAACTATGATAGTTACAAAAGTTTTACCTTATAAACATTTAGAGTTTAAGGGGCGTCTTCAAGTTGTATAAGCTTGATAAAATGAGATGAGCTTACAATATATTGTTTTAAAACTGTCCTATACGACAGACAAATCAAGAAGTCATACTACTCACCTTCCAAACTTATTTTGAGGACGATCATCATGAACCCTTCTAGCTTGCGTCTCCAAAGCTAGCATCCCCACACGGTAGGCAGCCAGCAGTCTTCTCAGCTGGCCGGGGGGGAGGTTGGGGGGCGCACTCCCCCCCACCCCGGTTACCCCCACGTTGCTGACAGCGCCGAGGTTGACGTTCACTTGTTGCATGTTGTTGTGAGGGGGCGGTAACGGAGGCGGAATTGGCGGCGGATGTTGAATGTTCTGGAAATTTAAGAAGTTATCAAAGTCAGTAAACTGCAATTTACGCTTAGCTGGCACATGCTGACGTCAGATTAATGGAAATGGAATTGTATTTCTATTCAGACGTTATCAACTGACAGTTTTCTGCCTGTAGGCTTGGTACATTCAGATATGAACTACCCTCTTGTTTATAATATTCTGAAAACTTAAAGCATTGCTCTTTCTCACTCTCTTCTTCTATGACATAAGTCAGAGTGAAATAACATTACTTAGATCGTTATGAATGAATATAGTTTACACTAGGTCACAACACTTACTATTGCTAACTAATGCACAATTCACAAAAGATTAGCGATTTGATAATATACGCTTTGTTCACGAAATCTGATAAAAACTTGATAAAAGCGACTTTAGAAAATGCAAAACAATTCAAATTAAAAGGAAAACGGCTCCTTAAATACAGTTTTCGAGTACATTAATGTATTTTTATAATTTGGTATGACTTTTGTCAAATAGATATTTTTATTGTCAGAATCGAGACGCTAATTCAATGTAAAGAGTGCATTGCCAAAATCTCACAGTGATCAATGTTACCGCATTGTGCACGCTGACATTGACAGGAATCGGTGGCGGTGGGTGACTGACGCACGGCGGCGGAACTTGGACCACTTGCGGCGCGTGCGCATGTGTTACCTGGGATTAAACGATGTTTGTATGCAAATTAAAATAAATTTAATAAAATTAAAATATTGACAAATTTGGAGCCTAACACTGCATATTTTTTACTATGTTTAAGTATAGATTTTTGTAAATAACATACATATATTCTACCAGCGGTCCGCCGCGGTTCCGGAAGGGTATTAAACAAAAATTGAATTTAACATGCGTATCCCAAATTTTTTTAAAGTATTCATATGCCTTTGTTTATTACGGAAAATTTAGGATTCTAATGGTAAAATAATTTTTCAAATCGGTCCCATAGTTACGGAGCCTATTCAATTCAAACATACAAACGATCAAATCTATCTGTTGAGCTACCTATAGTTTGTTTGCAACAGTCTGCAGTTTGCTCAATTGTTTCAATTTTAAATACTAGCATTAATTTAGTTAGATAATTGTAATTGTTAGTAAAGGCTTTATTACCATTTAAATCCAAAAATCAAATCTTCCCTCTTTATAATATTAGTACCATAGATATTGAAATTTTACCTGAGCGTGTGTGACTTGCGCATGAGTGACCTGCTGGTTACAGACTTGCTGCGGTTGGACGTGTCCCGGCGGCGCCACTAGCCCTCGTAGGAAGTATTGCGGCAGCGCGAATTGGGGAGGTGGGCCGCTCGGTGCTCCGTACTGAAAGTACATGAAAGATTACATAAAGGGATAATAAGCTTGAAGTCAACAATAAATGCTTAAAAAATAAATAACGCCGGACTAACACAGCATCACCTAGCCCCAAGGTAAGCAGAGCTTGTGTTATTGGTATAAGATGACTGATATACATAATACAATATACGACATACAGAGATATTTTTTATTATAATGTACCTCTAGAAAACGACTAGAACACTCTGAACAAATATCTGCAGATCGTACAAACATTTGTCCCAAGGCGGGAATCGAACCCGCAACCTGCTGTATCGCAGGCGGGCCTTCGCCCACCGCCACACAGAGATCGTCGTTCTATGGCATTCTATGACAAAGTGACTTAATTTTTGTAAACAACAATCCCCGTGCTATAAGGGCTTATGGCCGCTTGCATTTGCTGTCGGAGGTAACTTTTATAAACCCACCTGTTGAACTTGCTGCACTTGCAACTGATAAATCGGCGGCGGATACGCATAATACGGGAACGCGTGCGGCAGCGGATACGGCAGCGGCACCGCCAACGGCGCCGGCGGAGCCCTGCAAGGCTCCTCTATAGGCAGCGGCGCTTCGCCCTCCTCACTCGCCTGTCTCAAGTAAAGCTCGTGCCAGTAGCGAGCCACTGTGTATAGGACCTCGGGGTAGACGCCGCCACCTGAGAAAACGTGGAAATCTGGATTTTAAAATAATGGATTGTAATTGGTGGGGATGGGGCGGTGGGTAATGTGGTTGGATACATTACCTTGGTTTACCTCTTCAACTGAACTATTAAAGTATTTTATAATCTCCCAGAACCAATATCTGTTAAACTGCTTACGAAATGTTTTCTAGGAGATCAAATATAAATACCGCTAAAACAGAAGCTCATATTCATAGACTGCGGTCTAAACATACACGTACGCAGAAAATTCAAGGATTTGATATTCCCCAGCATCAACTCAGTTCAGTGTTCTGGGCTTACATTGGATCACAGCTTAACTGGACTGAGAACTGTCGAAAGGTCTGCTTATAAGGTTTGTGCTCTTTATGACCCAAGTCCAAATATTGAATGGCTCATCTTGCCTCGGCAGTAGCACTAACTAAAGTTATAGAACCTATGTAACACTCTTATACGGCCTTGTTTAACATACGCTTGTCCCGGGAAGCAGTACCTGTAAAACATATATCAAAAACCTTCAGGTTTTACAAAATAAAACCAAAAGATATTCTAGCTAGAACTTCACACTATTGTAACTTTGACAATGTCTATAAGCCTCTAGCTTTCCTTCGAATAAATAAATAAATAATGTCCCTATAAATCAGATTGAGGTTACCTTTAGCAGCGGCTTCCACTGTAAGACAAGCGCGTTCCAACATGGCGTCACTTTGCTCTTTGCACTGTAGCACTGCCCTTTGAATCTCATTGTAGTTCAGGGCGTGCGAATGAGGTAGTACGGAGAGGGCTAACTCAGCCGCCGCTCGAACTGTGTGCATGTCTCGACCCGATGAAGCCTGGAAATAAAATAGACAAAATTAATTATACAGAACATTTTCACACGGCATCATCAAGTCCCATAGTAAGTAGACCTTCTGTAATTATTTTTTAATCTTTTCTTTTCTTGCTATCTGCCTATTTAGGCAGAATTTTGTGTTACTTACTTCAGCCATGTCATGTATGGTATATGCCCAATGGTATGTCCATTTCTTTGATATTTTCATATCAAGTCTTGAGGGGTGTAATAAGAATAGATTGCTTATTAAAACTCAATAATAACTACTAAATCAAAGGGCCACCGAGAAAACAATTTGCATTGAGACATAAAATAGTTTCTATCTGTGAATGTTGGTTGTAAACTAGCAAAATCAAGGCTTGACTTGCAATAAAAATCCATATATTTCCAATAAATACTACAAAGATTTAGATGAACATTGCGACAAATTTAAGGTAAAATTATCTATTTTACCTTATCAGCAATTCCCGCTGCTTCCGGCGGCGTCAAATGCCCCTCCCATGCGTCAATAAGGAACAAAATAGCTGGTGCGCCGATATCCATTGCTTGTCCTGCGGGAAAAGATATATTTAGAACATATTATGCTTCAGACGTCGTACATATTTTTTTTATTATACAAAAGTATGATACACATTAAAAATAGAATAACTTGATACATCTTTGTAAGTAGAACCATAGCCCTACTTTTCCCACTGTAGTGCTGAGACAACTGTGTCGAAAGAAACAAATTTTTGGGTGTTCATTGATTGTCCTATTTTTGGAATAACTATCAAATGTAGTAATTAATAAAAGTAAAGTAAAGTAAAAGTAAAAGTATTATTTATTGCTTGAAATACATGTGGTAGGTAAGTACAGAGGTGTTCTAGTATAAAATGTGATTCAATGTATTTCTACTGTTAAGTGTGCAATGTCTGATTTACAAAGTCATAATAATTAAAATTAAGTACACAAGTTAATACAGAAAAATTAAATTTAAATGTTATGTGAAATTAGAAAAATTATAATGGTCAGTTAAGATGGATATTGAATAATAATAATAAAACTTAAAAATAACGAATGTCAGGATGTAAAATTCTTATCAATAATAAATTCATTTGTATCATAATAGCATTTGTTTAAAAGAATATTTTTTAGCTTTCTTTGGAACTCCAAATTTGGCAGCAGCCTTATACACTGTGGTAATTTATTATATATAGATGGAGCCATACCAAAGATGATCTTGCTCATCATTTTGGTTTTCTTATTGGCAAGACAAATTTTATGGTTGTCACGTCTGTTGCGGACAATGATATCCGAAGGTGTACAGAACAGATTTGGATTAGATTTGACGAACATAGCTGTCTCCAAAATATACAGTGATGGTAGAGTCATAATCTTATACTTTAAGAAAAAAGGTTTACAGGAGTCAGTTATTTTAAGATGGAACATGATTCTGATGCAGCGTTTTTGATACCTAAAGACTTTTAATATATCAGTAGAATTCCCCCAAAACAATATACCGTATCGTATATTGGAGGCAATTATACCATGATAAGCAATAAGGAGTGAATCTACGTCGACGATAGGTGCTATTTTGTAAAGTACATATGCCAAACTATTAATTTTTTTGCAAAGGTTTTCTATGTGGGATTTCCAATTCAGTTTTTTGTCGATATTTATTCCTAAAAATTTTGTACTTTCCACCTCTTCGATTCGGTTATTGTCATAAGAAATGTCATTTATTTGTGAAGCTGCTTTATCGCGTTGTCTAAAATTGATGATTTTTGTTTTATTAATATTGATTTTAAGATTATTATTATTTAACCATTGTATAATAGATGTCAATGCTGTATTAATGTCAGTTTGATATGTGTCAATGTTCCTACAAGCTATAGTAATCGTGCTGTCATCTGCGAATAAAGACATCGCGTGGGTAGTTGCTTTTGGCAGGTCATTAATGTAAATTATAAATAGGAGAGGTCCTAGCACACTCCCTTGGGGAACGCCATATTTCACAATACGTTCTCGTGAAAGGTGATTTTCTTCTACTTTGGTTTTTTGACTTATTTTAGTGATTTTAGTGAACTGTTTCCTATTTTCTAGATACGATTTGATCAGCTGTAAAGTGTTTCCTCTAACGCCGTATACTTCTAGCTTTCTCATTAATATGTCATGTTTAACATAATCAAATGCTTGTGTCATGTCGCAGAAGATTGAACAAACGGGGTTTCTGTCATCGACGTTCCTTGTGACAAGTTGTAAAAAATCATAAATCGCCATATTGATTGTTTTGTTTTCTCTGAATCCTTTTTGTTCCCTACATAAGATTTTGTTACACTCTAAGTAGTTGTATAGTGATCTATAAATATACTTTTCAAATATCTTAGAGATGACGGGTATCAAAGATATAGGTCTATAGTTAGTCATGTCTTCTTTATTTAGTTTTTTATGTACGGGTTTAACAATTGATATTTTTAATGCGTCTGGAAATATACCGGAGCTTATACTTAGGTTGATAATATAACTGATTGGCGTGCATATACTTGCAGCTACAGATTTTAGACTCTTTGTGGATATATCATCATATCCAACACTGTTTGTGTTGTTTAAGGAGGCTATTATCCTTAGAACATCAGTGGGTATGCAGGGTTGTAGGTACATAGAGTCTCTCTGACTGGTCAGTGTTGAGGTAACGTTTATTCCGGACGATGAAATCGGTTTTATTTTATCTATAAAAAAGTCATTGAAAGCATTTGCTATGTCTGATGGGTCATATAATATAGAGTTATCATTTAAATATATTTTTTGTATCGTATCTTTAGGGATATTCCGTTTTGCGTTATTTATTATACTCCATGTGGTCCTCGATTTATTTTTAGATGTTTTTATTTTCTGATTATTTTGTGCTTTTTGAGTGAGCTTTATAATTTTATTAACAATTTTAGTGTAGTTTTTGTAGTCATTTTTACTTTTTTCTGAAGGTTTTTTCCGGTGTTCCCATAGAAGTTTTCTCTTTTTTTTACAGCATAGCTTTATTCCGCGAGATATCCAGCGCGCTGGTTGAGCAGTCTTAATAGTAATAAATTTGAAGGGGAAACATAAGTCATAAAAAAGTTTAAAAATGTCAATAAATATACCATAAGCTATGTTAGGGTCATTTTCACTGTATACCTCGGAGAAAGATATGTTTGCAAGAGCATTCGCAAACTTGTATACATTTTCAGAAGAGTAGTCTCTCTTTTTTACCCTCCAATATTTAAGTAGAGCAAAGTTATTTATAGGGCATTTGATTAACTGCGCCGTGTGGTCAGAGAGTGCGAATTCTATTACTTCAGTTGTACACGGTTTTTTGAAGTTATGTGCAAAGTTATCTATGCATGTTTGACTCTTTAGCCGTGTTGGTTGTTTCAAGGCTAGTTTGAAATTGAAGTTCAAAAGAAGGCATTGAAAATCAAGCGATGCATTCGTTTGTTTTAAGATGTCAATATTGAAGTCCCCTGCTATTATAATGTTACTATAAGATTTTTTTGAAATTTCTTGTAAAGCATTTTCAAGTTTTGTCATAAAAATATTGAGATTGTTAGCTTTGGGTACTCTATATATACATAAGATAGCAATATTAAAGTAATGTAACTCTACAGCACAACATTCAAATAATCCTTTCACAGATAATTCCGATATTTTCTTGAGATCTTTCCATTTGTGTTCGTTGCGGATTAAAATGCAAGCTCCTCCTCTCTTGCTATCATTCCTACAGTAGCATGAGGCAAGCGTGTAGTTAGGGATCGTCAAATGTTGTTCATAGCTCTGCATCATAAAGTGTTCCGTAATGCATACGACGTCAATTTCCTTGTTATTTTCCTTTAGGTCATTTAGACATACAGAGAGCAGATCCGATTTGTTTAGAAGACCAGCGATGTTTTGATGTAAAATAAGCAGTTGATTGTTAGACAAGAAAAAGCTGGGATTTTTCTTGATCTTCCATGTATTTTTCATTAATTAGGTCAATTCTATAAGAGTTTCTGTACCTAGTTTGTTTATTAATAGATTCAATGCAGATCATAAGGTCTTGAAATATCCTACGTAGTCCATAATTATTTATTCGTCCCGACGCCTTGTAAAACATGCTATGATCATAGTTGAGGTTGCTATTTGAGTCAACTAGGAAAGCGTATTTGTATTCATTTATGTCTTTAAGTAGCAAATTATTGAAATTTTGTATTCTTTTATTTAAATTATGTTTGTTATATCCATATTGATAGGTTGGTGTACATAATATAATATTTGTGTGCGTTACTTCTTGGAGAATTTCTCTAATATAGTTGATTAGTTCCGGATTATTGTTTGAGTGTTCAAAATCTTGGTTACCAATCATCACAATGCAGTAATCGTCCATAGTGTAATCTTGAATCTTATTCTTCATTCCTTTTAGAAGTAGTTTTGTTGAGCCATTTGGGGTCAGGTAGTGGCAAGATTCAAAGCTCTCTCTTGTCGTATCTTGAACAATCGATAATACCTTATTGTGTTTATTATCGCTGATTAAACATAGTTTTGGCTTGCTAGTAGTGACTTTGGCTTGTGTTGTGGTATGTAGATTTATCGGCAAGCTTGAAATAGTTTTTTGAGTACATATTATTTCTCTTCCATGACAAGTACTCGTTTGCGATTCTTGGCTTCTTTTTAGAATACATTTTTCAGCGGTTGTTTGAGTTTCTTTATGCGTTTTTTCAAGTATTATATTCTGTATTTCATGAGTTTGCGTTTCTTTGTGTGCCCGTACTTTAGATTGAGGCTCTATCTTTGTATTTTTAGTTGTAGATAATTTTGACGAGAGCAACTTAGCAGGGCTGTGTCCTATTTTTTTATACAGTACATTCTTTTTTGTTAAGTCCAAATTATTTTTTGATAATTGTCTATTTTCAAGAGATAATCTTTCAATTTCAGCGTGTGCGCTATTTAGTTGTATTTGTAACTGTTCAATTTTTTTGTAGAGTGTATTTACTTGTTCACTATTGTCCGAAGATATATCTGGTAAACTTTCGGCAGTGACATCTAGGTTGTCAATGCTCATATCTGAATCATTAGTGGTCGAGATCGATAACTGGGTTTTCGCTCGTCTGAAAGTAATGTTGTCTTGATGGTTCGGCTCCATGATTGTTATTCTTCTCACTAGATGTCGTTGTTTGAGTTTGGTATGAAAAAATTATTTATGCAAAATTTGAGGTTCGGAAGGGTCCGATCTCGGCGCAGTCTGCGTGCGGTCCGTGCAGTGTAGCCGCTAGGCCAAACTGATTTTACAAGTTGGGTCAAAATTATGGATCTGGTTACAGATGTGATATTATAGTGAGATGTCCGTTATTTTGTGCAGTTCGATGAGTCATATTTTAGCAGCGCACCGACATTTTTGTAATAATTTGTGAGTGTAAACAAAAGTAATATTTGTTGTTTACTCACATAATAGCTGCATAATCGTCTTGGGGAAGCACAATTGCACTGTGTCTCTGATATAATATCCACTTATTTGAGAGTTTTTTGTCATTGGATTCGACTCTCGTAGGAGTTCAATCACTTCTTCACTAATATTCACTTTCTTCTTCAGTAATCAGTAGATTACGCTAGAAAACACTGTCACATGAACTTTATGTGTTTGTTGATGATGTTGTACAGGATCTGATTTCATAGGTGGACTATAAGTATTTTATTTTATTAATTTATCACAGAGCTGATACTAACATGACGGCAGCGCCATCTAATGAATTGATAATTTACAGAAAACATGACAGTCACAGAACATTACCTAACAATCTCAAAAAACAACCTGTTTGAGAGGATTTCATTAGTTGTTAAATAAGAGCTGTTAAGATTCATTGAAATAAATTTCTGTATAAGTCTATAATTAAGACCTAAACCACGTCTTTGTCTAATATTTCTAGTATATTTGCCATGGGCCAAATACCTGTAATCCAACTGACGTGCGATGAATAGGTACGGCTGAGCCAGTTAGCACTGACGCAGTTGTGTAGTCCCAACGCGTATAGGCCGAGCTGAAACGCGGCCATGTGCAGTCCTCTGAAAGTATTTAATTAAAATATATTTAATTACTAGCTTTTGCAAGACTTCGTTTGCCTGTGCTATGCCGCGGGAACATGACATCGGGATAAAAAGTCCTATTTCCGTCTCCTGGTTCTAACCTACTTCCCCACCTATTTTCAGACAAATCTTCCCATCAACCTCCAATCCAAAAATCTAGAACCTTAGGTGTTTTGAGAGATTTGTGTGTAGAGTGTTGTCCAAGTCTTTTAAGTTTAGTAAATTCGTTTATAATAATAACATTGCCCCTTGCTGTTTTAGGCGACCACGCGTCATATGGTCTGACTCTGGTGTCAATCTCTTCACTGCTGTTATAAGAAAGTAAGTAAATGTGAGGCTTTCACACTATACCTGTGAGGTCCATGATGCTCCCTAGCACAAGACGTCTGCGTGAACAGACTGGTGCTAGTTTATAATAATAATATTGGCCCTTGCTGTTTTAGGCGACCACGCGTCGTATGGTCCGATACTCTGGTGTCAATCTCTTCACTGCTGTTTTAGTAAATGTGAGGCTTTCACACTATACCTGTGAGGTCCATGATGCTCCCTAGCACAAGACGTCTGCGTGAACAGACTGGTGCTAGTTTATAATAATAATATTGGCCCTTGCTGTTTTAGGCGACCACGCGTCGTATAGTCTGATACTCAGGTGTCAATCTCTTCACTGCTGTTTTAGTAAATGTGAGGCTTTCACACTATACCTGTGAGGTCCATGATGCTCCCTAGCACAAGACGTCTGCGTGAACAGACTGGTGCTAGTTTATAATAATAATATTGGCCCTTGCTGTTTTAGGCGACCACGCTTCATATAGTCTGATACTCAGGTGTCAATCTCTTCACTGCTGTTTTAGTAAATGTGAGGCTTTCACACTATACCTGTGAGGTCCATGATGCTCCCTAGCACAAGACGTCTGCGTGAACAGACTGGTGCTAGTTTATAATAATAATATTGGCCCTTGCTGTTTTAGGCGACCACGCGTCGTATAGTCTGATACTCAGGTGTCAATCTCTTCACTGCTGTTTTAGTAAATGTGAGGCTTTCACACTATACCTGTGAGGTCCATGATGCTCCCTAGCACAAGACGTCTGCGTGAACAGACTGGTGCTAGTTTATAATAATAATATTGGCCCTTGCTGTTTTAGGCGACCACGCTTCATATAGTCTGATACTCAGGTGTCAATCTCTTCACTGCTGTTTTAGTAAATGTGAGGCTTTCACACTATACCTGTGAGGTCCATGATGCTCCCTAGCACAAGACGTCTGCGTGAACAGACTGGTGCTAGTTTATAATAATAATATTGGCCCTTGCTGTTTTAGGCGACCACGCTTCATATAGTCTGATACTCAGGTGTCAATCTCTTCACTGCTGTTTTAGTAAATGTGAGGCTTTCACACTATACCTGTGAGGTCCATGATGCCCCCTAGCACAAGACGTCTGCGTGAACAGACTGGTGCTAGTTTATAATAATAATATTGGCCCTTGCTGTTTTAGGCGACCACGCTTCATATAGTCTGATACTCAGGTGTCAATCTCTTCACTGCTGTTATAAGAAAGTAAGTAAATGTGAGGCTTTCACACTATACCTGTGAGGTCCATGATGCTCCCTAGCACAAGACGTCTGCGTGAACAGACTGGTGCTAGTTTATAATAATAATATTGGCCCTTGCTGTTTTAGGCGACCACGCTTCATATAGTCTGATACTCAGGTGTCAATCTCTTCACTGCTGTTATAAGAAAGTAAGTAAATGTGAGGCTTTCACACTATACCTGTGAGGTCCATGATGCTCCCTAGCACAAGACGTCTGCGTGAAAAGACTGGTGCTAGTTTATAATAATAATATTGGCCCTTGCTGTTTTAGGCGACCACGCTTCATATAGTCTGATACTCAGGTGTCAATCTCTTCACTGCTGTTATAAGAAAGTAAGTAAATGTGAGGCTTTCACACTATACCTGTGAGGTCCATGATGCTCCCTTGCACAAGACGTCTGCGTGAACAGACTGGTGCTGGAAGAGCCTCCTGCTTTAAACAGCACAGATTTGGCCAGTTCAAACATGAAGTGAGCCAGCGCTTCGGAGGGCTGGTTAGGCACGGATGGGTAGATGCGTTTGCCTTTGAATCTGTGGGAAATATTACAGTTTTTAATATAATAAGTTGTGTCAGATACTTCCTATTATTACAGACCATAATCAAAACGTTATGCGATATCAAAACCCGACTTAATTTTAAATAGCACTACGCAATTTTAAAAATAAAAATTACTTTTGAGAAGAAAACAGAACGCACGGCGGTTTTTGATCAAAAAGCTCGCTCTTGTAATCGCTCCGCTTTTGCTACACAGGCATCAGAATTTGACAGAAGTAGCAGAATATTTTGAAAATCAGTAGCGACTGAGCCACATCAAACGCTCGAAGCTCTAGCGAATAAAAATGGGCCCTCCTAAGGAACTAGTTTACTTAGCAAGGCCCATTTTTACTACATAAAACAAAAAAAAACATGTGCAAAGAATGATTATTAAACATACCTTGAATCCTTAGGTCTTGTAGACATGTGGTGGGTGTTGTGCGAAGAATGACCGTGTGTTGGAGGTGAAGGCCCGCCTTCGGACACCATAAGTCGCTCCATATCATTGCTTAGCACACAACCTGCCCCCTGAAACCAACATTCATAAATTTATCTATACTAATATTATAAAGAGGAAAGATTTCATAGTTTGTTTCGATTGAATAGGCTCCGAAAACACAGCACCGATTTGATAAATTATTTTACCATTTAAATCCTTATCCATAGAATAGTTTTTTTTTATAGAAAATTTTCAAAATAGTTAGGGGATTCGTATTTAAACTTTAATTATGTAACCCAGCGTGCTTGTGAGTGTGTAAATATTTAAAGAATTTTTTGTAAAATGATTTGCATTGCACGAGAAGCCGGGTGGACAGCTGAGTGTGTAAATAAGTATTTACAAAAAATTATATATTTTTTGATAAAGACCCGTTAGAAGCCCGGGCACGCTAGTATACAATATGAATAACTTACATGCTGCTGCATAGAAGGGCCGGGGTGCGCGTAGTTAGGGTCGAGCGAGTGTTGCGCATGCGGCACTGGACGGTAAGCCGACAGGCGCGGGTTGGTCGTGTAGTACATACTGACCATTGGACCCTTCGTCAGCTGGTGGATATCTCGGTCTAACAACTGAAAGTGGGGAATTATTGTTATGAGCGTCCCTATGCAGGGCAAAGCTTTTTTGCGTCTAAGAATAAGAATGTCTTTAAAGTTAATTACAGCTATATATACCACTTAATAACAGACAAATTATAAAGGTATCCGTACAATCTATTGACGTTTTCGTATACCGTAAGGTCGATTCTTGTCTGTAGAGATCCTGAACTTTGGGAACGACCAATCAGAGATGCGCAATGTGACTAGCCCCTTCCCAGAGTGTATTAAAACTCAGTTATGTTATGTTATTACGTTCAGGTAGAATCTTTTTTACCAGCATGCTGCTGAATTAGTCTGTCAATGTTAACTGCTGAACTAGCTTCCAGGTTTTACCATAATTAGTCATTATGGTACCTACTTGGCGGGCGGATTTGTTATAGCAGTGGAGATGTTAAAACTATGTTAGTGTACTTCATCTGTTAATTCGGTTAGTCGGCTCTAACGACATCCACGTGCAAATTCGATAGATCGGCCAAGAGGGTAGAATCTTACCTTATTCATAATTCGAACAAGCTTCACAGGGTCATCCTTGTAATACGACAGCAAAGTAAGAGCGAGCTCGCCTCTCTGTCGTCTCGTTCCCTCGCATAGCAAAGGATGCTCCGCTTCTGACACGTTCGCTTTTAGGCCTAGCGACGCGACTGCCGCTTCGAAGCCTAGCATTTCGTCGTGCGGCATCCTTGCCTGCAAATATCACAATAAATCGTCATATACAATGGTTAAGTAACTTGACACTTGAGAGATTCTTTAGAGGATCAGACGAAATTAGGTGACAATGTCATCTAAGCCGAAAATACCTAAATACCTCACTTTGTTTCAGATACCATTAATAAGTTTTATTACTCTATGCTACCAAAGCAAACTCTCGAAAATTTATTAGTTATTATGAAAGTAAGAAACGAAAGTTGGAAAATTAAGTTATTGTCTTCATTTAATTGTTTTGTGCACAAGTGCACAAGTTTGTACGTTTATGATTCAAGCACCCGTGATAAAACATAGTAAATATGTACTTGTTTGTGTGCCTATTTATTTATTGTACGTACAGATAAAAAACAAATACATTAGTTACTAAATGATGTGCCTATATGATGTGTTTAGCGAAATACATTACTATAAAGATTTGATAGTGCGAGATACTTACAATATTCTGATTGGTATTATCGTTCGATAGCACAAGGACGTCGAATAAGAAACTTGCCAAGGCGATAGGCAGCAAAGCCGGCCCTCGGTTTCTGAAAGTTATTCAACATATTTTATGACAATACCGATATATAATAGACCAACTTTTCTAACAGTTGCTCAATACAAATCCTCATTGGCAGCAGGCTATTGAATAGGTCGTTATACACCGTCGGCCACATCATCACCTTCCATCAGGTGAGATCGTGGTAAAACGCAGGACTACCAGGTATAAAAAAAAATATTGGCAGACGGATGGGTGTTAAAAATATACAAAAATAAGCTGCTACCGTCCGTGATAGGTGCCTATTTCGATTGATGGATTCATATGACATCCCCTTCTGAGTTGGAGGGGATAATTCTTACGCCATTGCTATCAATGCAAATTCTTACCTTAAAATTCCATCCCGTATCTGCATAGCCTTTTCCCTCGCAAGCATCAACTGCTCAGGTCCTGTCGGCAGTTTCTTCAAAAGCGCTACAAGTTCCGTCTCCTGATTGTTCAGTTTGACTTCAAGCGCTTTAGTGCTGGCTGGGGTACGGACCATTTCTAGCGCGTAGAGGCCAACGCGGAAAGCTAGTTCGTGATGTTCGCTGAATTCTGCTAGTACCTGGAACATTTTGAAAAGTTTAGGTTAGGGAGAGTTTAATTGATGATCTTCGCCATGTATACGTTATGAAGTTCATTCTCTTCTTTAAGCGATTAATCTGCCCTGGTACGAGAAGCCAGTCTACGCGAAGCAAGATAAAAACAAGAATAAAAAGAGGATAAAAAGTGTTAACCCAGAGAGACACTCCACCTTTATCAGGTCTAAAGGTCGAGTGTCTCTCTGGGTTAACACTACCCATATGGAATCATGAATTATAATTAATTAACACTTTATTTAATTGTTGTGACAAAGTAGCAGTTTTAACCTCATAAGGGGGGTGCTAATTTATCTAAAAAGATAAAATAAGGAAGGTAAATGAGTAATAGACAAACTAGGTGTTAAAACACACCTAGTTATACAAATAAGTTTGTCTACTTCATATGTAGGTACATACCGTGCAAAGGAAAGCGCATTTCGCGAGCGTAGCGGACGCCAAACAAGACAACCTATGAGCGGCCGCGCACATCTTCGGCATAGGGATATGTCGCTTCTTCATCCTCCGCTCATGCGGAGACAAAGCCGACCCAGTCAACGATGGTGGACTGGCTAGTAACTCCTTAGCTAGTCTAGCGCCGAGGGCACATGCCTCGCGGGCGTGGCCGTGGGCTTGTAGGCCCTCGGCGCGAGCGAAGGAGACTTCCCAGGTGCATTGCCAGTTAGTTGCGCTGTTCGATGGGCCCGCCTGTAGATGGATAGCAGTTTTGATTAATTCAGTTAAAAATAAGCCTTGAATGAGGCGGAAAGGTTGTGAGGACAGGCTATTGCAACAATACAATATTCTTTACTATTATTATTACACACCAAGATAGAGAAAAACAGAATAGAAAAACATGCACAAAAAACAGTTAAACAATGCATGGGCGGCCTTTTCCAACAACATGTGGTTGCTAGCTGGTGTAGCGTAGCTGCATCTAGAATCTCGCCACGGGACAAACATTTCTATGATTTGGGAATAAATAATTTTCTGTGCGGTGTTTACTTTTTTATACAAGATAAGTCGTGGATTTAAAGCTTTTTTGACTCTGACTTTTTGGATTATAGGACCATCGAGACAAACGATTCGACGTCATGATGCGTAGGGTTGCGACCTAGCTTTCGTAGATATAAGATCGCGAGAAACAATTACCCCTCTAGAAGGCGGCGAGCTCTCATCCCCGCTGCAATTCATCCGCCTCGCAGCCGCAGTATCGTAAAAGTACATGTTGCATTCGTCATCGGACACAGAATCGTCCAGTGAGATGCGTCAGGTTGCGTCCTAGCTTTTGTAGATATAAGATCGAGATAAACAATTACCCCACTAGAAGGCGGCGAGCTCTCATCCCCGCTGCAATTCATCCGCCTCGCAGCCGCCGTATCGTAAAAGTACATGTTGCATTCGTCATCGGACACAGAATCGTCCTGTGAGATGCGTCGTGTCGCGTCGTCTGATGACACGGGGGGCGAGCTGGAGGAGTGAGAATCGGTGTCGCCGCTGCTCGCTTGGAGGATTTCTTCTTCGTTCTCGCAGAAGCCTGTGGAATACATCGTTTGAGACAAATACTAGAGATTTGTGAAATGTATGTGAAGACGAAATTCATTGTTTGAATTGAATAGGATACGAAACGACTTGGCCGATGTAAAAAATATTTTATCATTGGAATTTTACATTATCCATGTTGAATATAGGCTATAGAATATTTTCAATAAGGTAAGTTGGAGATCCATAATTGTCAATAATGTAACAAAGTAGGTAAAAAATCTATTTTAATTTTTTGTTAAATACCCGTGTGAAACCGAGGCAGACCGCTAATAATAAATAAACAAAAAGCATGAATAAGAAAATAGCTGTATGAAAGCTATCCAAGAGAATTAAAAGCCCCTCGAGTATACATTGGAACACGGGTACTTATAATAACCATCTAAACATGTGGCTGCAATTTTTATCCAGTTAAGGTTAGGAGACTCGACTATCAAAATCGCTACTTTCCTTCGGGAGCTAAGATTTCACAGACGTAATTCAATAGCTAACTTATCTAGGTCGTCCCAGCATCTAATACCATGTCAAGTTACTTTTTATATCCTACAGAGAAACCTAAGCCGTCAACGGTCTCGAGGTAAAGTTCAATAACCAGTTGAAACCGATTAACACTGACCTTCAGATGACACGCTTGAGTGGTTTCCGTCATTTCCATCGGCCGGAGCAGCGGCGCCCGCTTGATCCAGCGGTTCATTCGGCATAGCAACCATGATCTTAAAGAAAATGAGTTTTATTTCAGTGGAGTAAGGATGATTTTGTTATGGTCATGAAATTAGATGGAATTTGAAGCTAGAAAAAAAAATAAAAAAAAAATCGCCAAATTCACTGCTCTTTACGCATTCTTTTTCGATTCACTTTTTCGATTTGTGTTTAGTTATTAGGTGTGTTTGTTATAAGCACTCTTCTCTGTTACCTGTTTTTTGTACCCATATCTATGGTTTTCTACCTATTGTGTATGGGTTCAAATAAATTTATTTTCTTACTATTTTCTTTAATTCTTAGTATTTGGATTTCAATCTGTCCCTATCACGTTAAATATCTGAGAGACAGTGGTCGCAACGCAAGAATAATTGTGACTCGGCACTAATATGGTTACAAAAGTTATAATACTCTAGAAATATTATGCAGCCATTGACAAATATTTTTTTATTTGTGCAACAACTCATTGTTTATAGACACAGCAAATCAAGTGATGGCCGAGCTCACACACACACACGCTCACACACACACACAACAGATTCCATTTTCCATGATATTTAGGTATTCTACACTTAAACAGATGCTATAAGTTTAGTTAGATATCTATACTAATATTATAAAGAGGAAAGATTTGATTGTTTGTTTGTTTGTATGTTTGTTTGTTTGTTTGTTTGTTTGAATTGAATAGGCTCCGAAACTACTGGACCGATTTGATAAATTCCTTCACCATTAGAATCCTAAATTTTCCGTGATGAACATAGGCTATATAATATTTTCAAAAAAGTTAGGGATGCGCATGAAAAATTCAATAATTAAACCGTGCACTATTATATTCAACCTCTTTTTCTATCATGGCGCGTCATAATAGAAAAAGAGGTTGAATATTATAAGCGCACGGTGCTTGCTTTTTCTCTACGGCCAGTGTCAGTTATGGAGTGTCGGTCGAGTCAATGTCAAAAACCCCAATGCTGTTAAAAAAAGTAAGGGATCCGTATGAAAACTGTGAAACCCATCGTGTTCGTGTGTATAATTTCTGAAATTTTTGATTAATACCCGTGCGAAGCCGGGGCGGACCGCTAGTAGAAAATAAAATTATTAACTTGTTAATTTTCGAAGCTGGAATCCCTCGCATCTTCACACAAGATTCTCTTAGTTAGAGCGAGGATTCAAACTTACGACAAAAACAGGTCTCATTAAATATGTTAATACAAAACGATAGAATGTAAGTTTATGGGTGTCTTACTTTCTGAAAATAAAATTTTTTTTGTTTGTTTGTTTTGTTTGTTGTTTAGCTTCGTCTATCTACTATCACACTGTCGCTTCAGATGTGCTGTCATGCTTTTCCACGTGATACTATTGTTTATCTCCTTACATTCATATGATGCCCCGAAGGCCCAGGGATAGCCATATCGACGTTGGTATGCCGTTGGCCTCTCCGCAAGCCAGCCCTATGCATAGGATCCGGGTTGGTCAGTCGGTAGCTCAGAGACATTTCGTTGTTGAGTATCGCTTTTGATGATGATACCTGAAAAGCAATTTGTTTTAGATTTTACTTATTCAGTTTATTTATTAATAAAGGGGAAAAACGCAAGACAAAAAAAATAATACTTAGAAACTAGAGACAGTAAGCTAATAGGTTTTCATGTTGATTGTGTTGAACTTGGTTTCTATGAAAATATCCTTATAAGTTCATAAATGTTCACAG
This sequence comes from Eupithecia pulchellata, assembly GCA_963931895.1. Classification (NCBI taxonomy): domain Eukaryota; kingdom Metazoa; phylum Arthropoda; class Insecta; order Lepidoptera; family Geometridae; genus Eupithecia; species Eupithecia pulchellata. The sequence goes on along the minus strand of OZ007528.1, from coordinate 5,589,840 downwards.
CTAAACACGCGTCCTTTAACAAGTGGATTTTGCCATAATAGTAAATTGGCAGTTGGTTCAATGAATCCCAGTGAAGATGGTATACACAAACGCTGAAGTTACCCTTCTACGATATCCACAGGCTGAGTTGAAGTGTCGATTTTTACGCCACGCCTTGATTTGAATTTATTATAAGTTAATTAAATTATTTCTGTTAAATTGTTTTCTCGCTACCTATATTATACCCTTTTATCAGGCTGCGTATAGAAAAGCAAAAGACAAGAGAAAACATGAACCGCAACTGTAAAAGATAGTTGGTTTCCTTCTTAAAAAAAGTTCTCGCTACTTTTCTATTGCTATGAAATTCTGACAGATAAAACTGGAACCAAAGGACATTCCTCTGCCGTAAAACAATGCAGGCCAAAAATATCTATAGAATAGACTAGAATAGAAAATACTTTATTATACCAAACAAAGAAAGAAAATATTTATACCTGATGCACATCACAGTTTGCTTTATCTGCATGCCTGAAAATGGTGAACGGACTGTGATACAGCGGGTTCAAATCCTTGGTATACGTCACACCAGGAATCTGATAGTCGTCCCATTCTAGAAAGCAAGCCTCCATTGCGGGATGGAAACCGGGGAATACTTCCGTCTCGCTTATCCCGTTGATGTAAGGCGGGTGCGAGTGGGATGACCGACTTGAGTGGCGGGAGTGGGATGATGAGGTTCCGCTGTTTATGTGAGCATTGTTGCGGTTCTTTGCGACCTGGAAATAAGGTTTAAGTTTGTATTACGTGTTTGATTTCTGATTATTTACACTGATGAAGTATTATATTTACTAAACTAATCGAAGTTAGTTCTTAGAAGCGCTACCTAAGTCGACAATCTCCACGGGTGTGATTGTATTGTTCCATCATTCATTGATCATCAGTTTGATTTCTCATTATTTACACAGATGAAGTATTATAGTTACTAAAGTAACCTTAGTTCTACGAAGCGCTACCTAACTCAACTATCTCCACCGGATGTGATTGTATTGTTCCATCATTTATTGACCATCAAGACATCGCACGCAAACCTCATTTCATTCACTTTCGCTAGCGATTTCACAAGAGCAAGCGCGATCTCTTTACATCTGCGAATCATTGCAGGAAGAGTGTTGCCAGATTTAAATCATAACATTTTTCTCTTTCTTTTTGGAGTTATATGTATACTTTGATAATAAAATGGTTGGTTAATTCGATCCTCATTTTTAGATTGGTGCTCTAAATAAGTAGAATTATAAAATTTTAGGCTCACTCACAATCAATAATATTATAAAAATAGATAGAGTAGGTACCTGACATTATTCTGGTTTACTTTTAGAACTTATCCCAAAAAATAGTATACTGCATCGAATACTTACAATTGACCAAAATCATTTGAATGCTGGATGGACAGAAACTGATTTTTTTATCCCAATATTAATTTATATATGTAGTGGTAGCTAATCAAAAATGTTAATCCTATACATATCTATTTCAAAGTCAAATTATTACACAATTTGACTTGGTACCTACGTATTTTTACCTAATGGGGATTTGTATTAGGTTCGCACGCGCTGTTCTTATGGAAATCTTGCATTGGACACTAATTTATCGGAAAAAAAGTAATAGCAATTATAATAAAGGTAATTTTTAGTCTAGACCTACACCTATGCAATATTTTAACCTAATCCATTCAGTAGTTTTGGTGTGAAGGAGAATAGCCTCCCTACATCCGAACCTAACTTTTGCACTAATTAATGTTTTTTATGTACAATATTAGTGATAAATTTGAGAGTAGGTACTGGTCCGGTTTTGAGTTTTTTCTTCACTCATAGAAATATTAATACATTATCCTAGCTAAAGCGTCACGAGTTCGATATTCTTTGTGACCGAAGCCGCAGGAGCTAGCCTATAAACATAATATCAACGCCTTCAAAAATTTACTCTAGAATACAAAGTTTTTAGTTCGAAATTACCTTGTCAAGAACTTTGAGATGCCACTGAGCGAATTTTTCGTGTAGTGTGTCTCGTTCATGAGGGGCCAGACCCGGATTCAATGCAGCAAGACGCCATAGCACAACAACCTGTGAATAAACAAAAAAATTATGTATGATATTATCGATGTAGTACGACTGTTTTAAATATTAAAGTCCTTTATAACTCAGAATCCCCAACCCGCATGCCCAGCGTGGGGATTATGGGCAATAACCCCCAAATAATGATGCCATCTATGGCGCTCATTAGGGGAGGCCTATGTCCAGCAGTGGACTATTATAGGCTGGTGATGATGATGATGATAACTCAGAACTCTTGGACTTTTCAGAAAATAAATATTACATAATAAATATTACCAATATTAATAAACTAACTAATGAAATGAAAAGTATACTTATACAAATTGAAACTGTATTTTGTTTATTAGTCTTTGTGGTACTTTCGTATTTTCGTCTTTTTCAATGGACTAGAAAAAGTTAACGATATAGAATAAGATATACATAAGCTATAGAATAAGATTTTATCTTATTTTCGAACTTCGAGAATAATATGATTGGTTAGATGATCACTACTATCTATACTATCATCATATCATAAAGAGGAAGGATTTAATTGTTTGTTTTTTTGAATTGAATAGGGTCCGAAATAACTGGACCGATTTGAAAAATTATTTCGCCATCAGAACTTAAATTTTCTGTGATGAATATGATAGCCTATAGCTATAGAATATTTTCAAAAAGTAGGGTACCTTATGAAAAATTTAATTTTTGTTAAATACTCCTGCGAAGCCGGGGCGGACCGCTAGTATTTAATACAGTAACTCTTGAAAAAAAAAATATATAAGCGCTGTGGGTTTTGTTTTACCAATAAACTTAAAAAAACGTTTCATTTGTGGTTTTTACCTCATCACAAAGCGAAGAGCAGGCGTGTTGAGCGGAGGAATTACCACCGGTTCCATTATGCTTGCCTACGGTTCCGCCTCCCCAAGCAACTAGTGCGGCTTTTGTGCTGTACCACCAAACTATAATCTGTAAATAAATTTGTCACTCAAGCACACTGAAAATATAAATAAATAGTAGTTATTCATTATTTTATTTCAAAGGATTCCGTGCCGCTTCAGCCTAGTGTATCGCTTTTGCTGTGCCAATGAATTGAGTGTCTGCCAAAATCAAGGTGTTTTTCTCTAATACGACCTTTGTGGCGCGGTGGGCGAAGTTCCGCGATTGCGGGTTCGATTGCGGGTTCGATTGCCTGCACGGGACCATTGTTTATACGATCTGCCGATATTTGTTCCGGGTGATATATTTTCTAGGTATACAAAAAAATATATCTAATTAATATAATGTTTTAATTATATCACCCATCTAGTAACTATAACACAAGCTCTGCTTAGCACATCCAAGCTATGCTCTGCTCTGCATTGCATAGCTTGGATGTGCTGGGGTCATGGGGGCTCGATTATAATCTCGTATGATAAATCGAAACTGTAGGGCTTCATGACCGAACTAACGAAGATCGCTGGGAGATCGTTAAAAGGACCGTTGTTATACCGGCAAGAGAAATACACATTCAGAAAAACACTTCACAAAATACAAATAACATAAGTAAAACTGGGAAATAAAGTTCAGAAGATACAGTCCGCTGACGTCGGACGGATAGACAGCTGGGTAATAGGGATCCGTTTTCACCTTTGGGTGCCTAACTCATAACTCTAATAAACAAAGAACGTTACCTGCTCACAAGCCATGACTTCCTCAGTAATAATCTCGAGCAGTGGTATAGAGTTCCTATCACTCCGTTTGAACATCTCCCGGACAATCGACAGTAGGTTCCACATCCCTTCAGGTTCCCTTCCTCGCAATGGTCGGAGAAGCGACGACCATTCGGCAGCGGCGGGGGGTGCACTCGTGCTAAGGTAGTTGACATCGCTGGAAGTTACACAGTTGATTAGTTTTACATACGGACTATGTGAATTATAACGTATCATTAAAGAAATACGAGTTCTGTGGCACGGTCGGCATATGTCTGTGACAAACGTCTCGGGAAAAAATTCTGTATGATCTCAGATATTTGTTCTGGGAGTTCTGGTCGTTTTCTATATTCGATACGAAAAATATGTATCTACATAGATACATACATATATCAGTCATAGCATTAGAGAAGTATTATGGTTACAAGATCCATAACACAAGCTCTGCTTAGCTTGGTGATAGATAATGCTGTGTAATCGGCCGTTTTCTCGTGGTCCTACTATTTTGTCCTACTAGTAAGACCACGAGGGAGACCAGTTTCTGTTCGTCCTACTAAATCCACACAGTCCAGCATTATTGGTTATAATTTTATTTTTTAAGTAGGTATTATATATACAATTCAGCGCAAACTTTCTTTGATAATATCTAACGAAATGTAGTCTTTTATTTTTATAACTGATGATAGACCTCCGTTTGACCACGATCTCACCTGAAAAATTGTTGCGGTAAGTATTTCCTTACCTGAACACAATCGGAGCAGGAACACAAAACTTTACTAAAATCTTATTGATGTTATTATGCAATGTCTTCTCGTCTAGGAACCAAGATGTGTACTCATAGGCCGAAGCACCAGCAGTGGGGTCTGGAGCGCCAAAGGTCTTGTTAATCAGCGTCGGCTGAGCCGATAGAAGCTCGTCCAGTATACGCTGAGCTGTTGGTAAAACTTGTCGAGGCAATTCCGTTATCAGGTACTGTGCGAATTTCTGAAGCTGATCTCTTCGTAATCTGTGCAGTGACTCTGATACCGGCGCTCGGAGGCATACTTGTGTTGGCTGAAACATAAAATTCATTTACGCATTCCTATTAAAGACAGCACTATAACCACGGTATGAAATAATTACTCATAACTTAGATAAAACCAGTAAACGTCCCATGAATTTCTGGAAGTACAGTATGAATCATAATCATAACACAATAAACCTGTTATTAATACAAAGAAACCTAAGAAGCGATTTATCTGACTTACCAAATGTATTCTATAAAGGCACACGGCCACTATATGCGAGCACCAATGAGCGGTTGACGAACAGGTGCAATTACATGATACTATCCTTTGTCTGTCGAAAGTGACAGCGACGTTGAATTGCGCCCGTGGCATGCTGAGGGAAACCGTTGCTGATAGGTGGAAACCTGGAAGTCGTAGTGCATTCTGAATAGAGCTCTATTGTCTAAGCACAAGAAATCACTTTCATTAAACAACAAGAACTTTTAAGCCAGTTAATTACATTAAACTCAAGGCAATGACTTTTTACTGCAGAACATTAAAGCAGTCTAAGGTTTAAGGTCTAGTTTTAAGGTTCAAATAAATATCTGTCATACACTAAAGAAGGGCAATGTACTTACCAATTTGCAAGACATCTTTGACCGCTCGATCTCTGAAGAGATGTTCACCTCTTTGAAACTCATCAGCTGACCCATTGGCCAAGCATGAGTACAGTCTAATGTCATCTTCGCTGTCTGGGAAACTCCAGAAGGCTATTTGTAGTTGTAATTGTTCTGGTACAGGTGGATAGACGTGTTCCACCAACTCGAATGGTATGTGACTCGCTACACATTTTGCAGAGAGCTCGCTCAGTGTCTGGACTGATTTTTCTGTAAAAAATGGCTGATTGTAAATTATCACTATGTATTAAACAATATACTTTCACAGTAATAAACCTTTTTAATGAGGTAATTATAATTATAAGATATAGCTTTTATAACTTATTGTTATCTTTTCCTTAAAAGTTGAATTACAATTAAATTATGGGCATTTATCATATTTAAATAATTTTCAGTGCATGTGTCTAAGAAATCTTCAGCTTGACAAATCTCATTTCATTAGGGAGTTGGATCTTGCATGTAATCATCAGATTTGAATACATAGAGTACAAATACCTAAAGTTCCAGGTTGTAAGAAACACAGAGTTGTAATACCTTCTCTAAATTCCAGAATAACGATAATGATATTTAAATCAGGATTTGAAAAGCATAAATTGGTCTTTGTATAACCAATTGTATAATTAAGTATTTCTTAGGTTAATTACTCCCCGGAACTTTATTTATGCTCTACATATTCTGACCTCTGGTAATAATTAATGAATTCTAATTAATTTCAAAAAGGTTAAAGAGCTTTTAGCAATATGTGAATATTAGCTACTGATTGAGCACTAAGAAATACCTACCTTGATCTGATATTGTAGATCAAGGTACTTTAAAATTTATGAGAGGATCAATGCATTGAAACTAGTTGTTGGTATGTTAAAACAAGCAGACAAATGTTAAAGATCATCATTCAGAGGTAATGCAATCCAATAATTGGGCTGGCAAACAGGTTATATAATGTGGAAAGCACACAACCAAAAATAGACCACTAACTATGGCCTTGCATAACATGATATGTTAATACTAACTATTCAATCTCTTTTACTAGATAAGTAAAGTTTGGGCCTGATTATGACATTTATGAGGTTTAGGCTCAATAATAATACACATGGCATAGGTGTCAGGAGGATATTATAAAAAAATCTTGTAACTTATGATAAAATAAGTTGCATAGGTACCTAATTGTTTTTATAGAAGTAGTGCAACTGAGGGAGGGTGCAAGATAGTATGACCCTAAAACTGAATATAGAATAAAGGTATTTCTTTTATTGTTATTTATGTGTTGTGGCTTCTAACACAGCGGATAGTAAATCAGTATAAAAATACAAATTACAATACTTTATAAGATCTAAGTACTTGCAGTCATTCAAAAAATGTATAAAAAAAAGCTTAAATATTCTACCAATAATTTGAAACCTTCAACAAAACTATTTGTTTTACTTGTACAGTAAATAAAATAATATAAAAAAACAAGTGAAAGTTGTGAAAGCATTTTCACAAAAACTTTCCATTCTAAAAAAACTTGCTAGAGGGTTTTAAAAATAAAGTCTTTGTAGTCAAAAAACACATAGTACAAAAGAGGTGAATTTACAAAGGCAGGGATTTGAAACCAAAGGGTATTATTATCTGCTCAGTCCACTCAAAGGTAAATGACTCTACAACACCTGTTCTTTAGTACCTACCTACATAGTAACGCGCATGTTATAGTAATCAGTATGTATGCTTATGATACAGATAAAAAAAACAAAACTTTCAATAAAAACAAAAGGATTTATCAAAGTCGTGACATAAAACGCACGTCTTTCACAAAGGGAAACAAGAATCGTGTAAAACAAAGCTAGAATCATTGATGTTAGTTTCGGAAACAAAGGATCAGCTGCATCACGTACCTTGAACGGACTTTTTTGTAGGGCGCGCTATGAAAGGGTTTTGTGGGCTGGGTCGTTTCCATCCTCGCCAGTTGTTGCACAAACTCTCAGGCTCAGAACTCCAGCTGCACAAGGAATCTTCCTCGAAACGTTCAGAATCCTCAAAGCTGAAATGGTCTCCCTCCTCCCAATCGAGTAAGGGAGACCCCACGTCGACCGGGGCTTGAGCAGATCTTCCCCCTTTTCCATTACTGCCAGATGCACCCGCCACCTTAGTGAAATTTCTATAGAAGTTTCACAAAAGAATTCGCTGGATAGCTTCAGCGAGTTGCTTGGCAATTCACACAGTTACACAGTCAATGAATAGGCATAACGTATTTGAATTAACTAGTTAAGTCAGAAGGTAAATTAGGAAACAAATTGAATGCAAGGAAAGGAAATACATCACAAACTATTGAATTATTGACTTCCTAGATGAAAATAAAACGATAAATAAATCCAATTCAGCACAATAACAAATATGGCCGCCGAACAACTGTCGATCGTCCGTCTGTCTATCTATTTATGTATGTATGTTGCAAGTTCTGGTAGGTACATATAAGTATAGCCGGATTCTCATTTTAATTGCAAACTTTGTTACTGAAGCTTAGGATTGTATTTTGCTTGATTTCAAAATAGTACGTTTTACTTATTTTTACTTTCATCTTTAAAACAATATATTTATGAGATTAAAATCTATTATAAATAAGTTAAAAGTTTACTGAGCAAATATCGCTTTATTAGAACAATGATCTAAAAAATATGAAAAAATAAATTACTCGCTTGAACAGTACCATGTTTTATATTGTCATTTATTTGGTTCACGCTCAGACGAACGAATATATAGACCTGAAATACCTACGTGCATACCTAAAGTTAGTCTGGCACAAAGATGGCGGCCTGCTGTAGAGTTGCGCGTATTTTAACATTGAATATCGATAAGTAAGTAATTGAGTTGCACGGAGTTGAATTCTAAATTTTCGAATATTAGTAAGTAGAAGAATAAGTACCTATCTTTAAGCTCTGTTCAGTTTTATTTAAGTTTCTATACCTTGGTGATCCGTAACGGCCGTAACGGGTCATTAGCATTATATTACCCTCCGTCCTATCGTCTAAAAACGGGATACTACAATAGATTTCATCAAGTTCAATAAAAAACGCTATTTACTACGTACAGTACAGCTCAATTCAGTTAATATTAACACTACAACTTCCCCAAGCTTTGGCTGGCACTCAATTCAATGAATATCCTCTATATTCAGTACTAATACTAATATGTTCATATAAGACAATTATTTAGGTTGCCGCGCTCGGCCCAAGGTAAGTTTCGTGTGGACTGCCAGTTTCTGCAGCTTGTACCTTGATGGCGTGTGTGGAAGAGACTTAGACAATCACTGACCTATCAAGCCCATTCCATCAAAAACTGACCTTTTTTGTAAAAACGTTGGTTTTTGCTGGAGTCGACGCCGGAAAGTTAAATCAATCATTTTCGAACACAAGGTCACTGACCTTTATTGTAAAAACGTTAGTTTAAGCTGGAGTATACAGGTAAGTTAAATAAATCAGTTTCAAATACAAAGTTAGACCTTTTTGTATTTTTGGAATTCTATGTGTCGGGGTATTTCTTCATGTTTTTTTTTATTGCATCGCGATCGCGATAGCTCCTGCGCTGCGGGAAGTGCAGTGCAGCCTCTCCGCCATTGCGTAACAAGGGACAGGCACACTGTGCCTGTCCCTTGTTACGGCTGGCGGAGGCTGCACTCCCTTCGCGCCTCCGGCTTATTATATACCTACACTCTAGGGGCTCCACGCACAAGACCACGTGGAGTCGGGGAACTCTGTGTCGGATCCGCCACTCAAATTGAATCTAATCAACTCTTCCCGGAATGCTCTGTAAAGTTTTTATATTGTTTCTGCATCCATATTTAACGACACACTTTGACCTCTAGCACCGAGGTCATTGAACTTTGGGGTCAAACCGCTGAACCAAAGTTGCACCCCTAGTGACCCTCTTAACGATGCCACAAGAAAAAACATTTGTTATAATATGCCTAAAAACATCTTTCGAAATTTTTCTAAGTCTTTCGCCTTGAAACTGAACGACATACTTTGACCTCTAGCGCCGAGGTCATTGAACTTTGGGGTGGATCACCTGAACCAAAGTTGCACCCATAGTGACCCTATTTACGTAGCCAAAAAAAATACATGTTATATATACATAAAAAAATTCGTCGAAAATTTTCTAAGTCCTGCGTCCCGTAAACTCCACCCCAACCAAAAATTCTGTCCCTGGCACCACACCTTTGAATCTTGGTTAGCTTGGTTCAAAGTTGCTGACGCTGCTGTAAAGGATTTACTTTTATTTTTGTGTTATTGGTACTGCGTCGATGAAATAATTCGTTATCGATAATCGATGTTTTGAAAATACCGAACCCTAACTCTATTTACTATGACGAATAATTTTCTCCTAAAATCACATAATATTCATAGTAAAACATTGAATGAATAAAGAAAAGCAAGCGGATCTTTATAAACTTTCCCACAAACAGCAAAATGTTTGAAAATAATAGAAAATGTAAGAAATTTTGAATGAATTCGGTACCTTTCCCATGCAACGTTATATTTTGATGTTTTTTGTTGATTTTCATGCGACAGCCAAACACTCTGCACATACACTTATAAAATACATTATTCTCCAAGTTTGCACACTATAAAAAAGCATAATTATCGCCTATTAACTCTAAATTTCCTTCATTTTCGAATAAAAACAAGTCCGGATGACAACTGATGTACTTGTTGTTGACTACGACTAAACATGGCGACCGGCCACAGGGGGTGAGGGGTGAGGTATTTTGTGACGTCACCAAAACAATGTTGCCATTTTCAGTCATGATCAAACTGCTGTTGTCCTTTTTTACTCATGATTATCTTCATTAGTCAAAAAGAGATGCCGATATGTCAGTAACTCTGCTGTCAAAATACATCACACTTCTATAACTAACTGTTCGTAACAAGTTCGTATAGATGTTTTATGCCAGATCTATATTCCTCTATAATCTAAGGGTTCACGTTCAACTATTTTTGCTAGGTGGCAGTAAAAGCATTTTTTTATAAGTTCTCCTATGTTGACAGTTCCCTGCGTTCCGTTTTGTAGGGCTAGCATCGATTTGAGCGCTCACAAAAGCCCGCCGTTGATCATATCGAGTCGTTGATTGCGAAACGTCATATATGACGTGATCTGACGTGATAGAATCTCAGACTAAGGAAGACTTGAAATACCTACGAAAAAAACGTGCATACCTAAAGTTAGTCTGCAACAAAGATGGCGGCTTGCCGTAGAGTTGCGCGTATTTTAACATTGAATATCGATAAGTAAGTAATTGAGTTGCACGGAGTTAAATTCAAAATTTTCGAATATGAGTAAGTAGAAGAATAAGTATCTTTAAGCTCTGTTCAGTTCTATTAAGGTTTCTATACCTACGTGATCCGTAACGGGTCATTAGCATTACATTACCCTCCGTCCTATCGTCTAGAATGAATACAAAATACAGGTGTTCCGTTCCCCTGAAACATTTTCACTAAGAGTTTATATAGGTAAAAATGTTTCATACAATATTCCCCTACAAAGAATGTGTCGATTGTATAATGAAGTAGCGAAATCCAATGACGTAGATATTTTTGATAAAAACCATTGTAGATCTAAGCGTAGTATAAAAAAGATCTTGTAAAGCTATTATTTATTTGTCTAACTAAGTTGATATTATGTCTTTTTTCTCTTTATTTATGTAATTTTATTATTAATGCATCCAACATTATTGATTTTCTCTGTGTTCAAATAATTGATTTCAATCTAGATCAGAATTGTAAATACCATAAGTTTAATGTAAGTAATTTGATTGTTATCTGATTTGTGAATGAATAAATAAATAAAAATAAATAAACGTGTAAACGTTGTACCTTGATGGCGTGTGTGGAAGAGTCTTAGACAATCACTGACCTATCAAGCCCATTCCATCAAAAATTCTGTCCCTGGCACTACACCTTTGAATCTTGGTTCGCGGTGCCTGTCCCTTGTTACGGCTGGCGGAGGCTGCACTCCCTTCGCGCCTCCGGCTTATTATATACACTCAAGGGGCGCCACGCACAAGACCACGTGGAGTCGGGGTACTCTGTGTCGGATCCGCCACTCAAATTGAACTTAATCAACTCTTCCCGGAATGCTCTGTAAAGTTTTTATATTGTTTCTGCATCCATATTTAACGACACACTTTGACCTCTAGCACCGAGGTCATTGAACTTTGGGGTCAAACCGCTGAACCAAACTTGCACCCCTAGTGACCCTCTTAACGATGCCACAAGATAAAAAACATTTGTTAATGTACTAGATATAGGTGTGTACTGGGCCTTAGAGGTGTGTACGGGGCCTTAGTGTATGTGTGTGAATAAAGCAATTGCAAGACGGCCATCTTGTGTTTATATCATGGTGACAGCGGTGAACCGAAACTTTTGTGATTGATTGTGTAATTACCACGTAAATAACCAAAATATTTATCAAAAATAAAAGGAAAAGTAGTGCACACATACGGAAATAATGGAACACGCTCGTCCTCCTGCGCAACTAGTCCTGGAGGGTGGGCCGGTGTCTCGTGCCGACGCGTGGCGCCAATGGCTACGACAATTCCAAGTTTTTCTAAAAGCATCGGGCGTACACAAAGAAAAGGGTGACATACAAGCCAGCTTACTTTCAATTTAATTGGACCCGACGGCTATGATGTATACTCCACATTGAAGTTTAGTGTTGAGGCGGATAGAGAGGATCCCGATAAATTGATTGCGGCATTCGATGCACATTTCGGTACGAAACCTAACCTAATAATGGTACGATTCAAGTTTTTCTCCCGAGTGCAAGAAACCGGGGAGAGCATCGACGAATATGTTACAGCTCTAAAACTATTAAGTCAAAAATGCGAGTTTCACCAACTGGAAGATGGCCTGGTACGAGACAGGATCGTGTGCGGCGTCGCCGATGCAGGCGTACGGGACCGCTTGTTGCGGGCTGACGATCTAACATTAGAAAAGGCTGTGAGAATCTGTCAAGCAAGTGAAAGCTCTATTGATGGAAGCCGACAGATTGAAGGGATGAAAACTGAACCCAAATCAGTGGATGCACTCCGAAATTTCAAAGCGCCCCAGCGAGGGGCTGGACGCGGCGGCGGCGGCGGCTACATCGTTGGCAGCGGGACGAGCAGAACTCGCGGCGGCGCCAGCGATCGGGGGTCGCGCGCGTTCTTCGGCAGCTCGGGTGGTACCGGCCGCGGCGGCGGCGGCGGCGGTGCTACGGGCGGCGGCAGACCTGCACGCGTGGGTGTTTGCGGCGCTTGTACGAATGCTCAGTGTGATGGAGGTATTCAGTGCACGGCAACAAAAGTGAAGTGTTTTATGTGCGGCAATAAAGGCCATTACAGAGCAAAATGTCCTATGAAAAAATACAATAAGGTTTATGAGGTAAATGAGGACAGTGACTATGATGCCGATGGTGAGTTGTACTACATAGCTTCCATAGAACGTGTTGATTCTATTGCAAAAACAAATAATGATAAGTGGCATGAATCATTCTTCCTCCCAGAATGTGGGTCATGTCATGAGTTCAAGTTAGATACAGGTTCGGATCTAAATGTTTTGTCAAAGGAAAATTTTAAAAAATTAGGTTTTTGCTCATCTCAGTTGTCTGCTGATAATGTACGTGCTAAATCATTCTGTGGTAACTTTTTATCTGTATTGGGCTCAACCACTATAAAGATAGAACATAAACAACATCAACACAAACTAAAATTTGTAATATCAGAGGAAGCTTGTCAGAGCATTTTAGGCAAAAATGCATTGGAAGAGCTCAAACTAGTACATAGAATTTACTCTATAAACTTAGATAAATATGAGGACTTGTTTAAGGGCCTAGGTAAATTGCCAGGACATTACAAAATACCATTAGAAAACAATGCTACACCTTGCATTTGCCCGGTTAGGAAAATACCTATAGGTGTGTGCGATCAGTTAAGAAAAGAGCTAATTCGGATGGAGGAGTTAGGAGTTATTAGGAAAGTAACACATCCAACATCTTGGGTGAACGGCATTGTTGTTGTTGCCAAAAAGGATGGCAGTCTCAGAGTATGTCTTGATCCACGGCCTCTTAATAAGGTAATTAGACGACAACATTACCCCCTTCCCTCTCTGACGGAAATAGCAACCAAACTTAAGGGTGCGCGGTATTTCAGTAAGTTAGATGCCAAATCGGGGTTTTGGATGGTTCAGCTAGACAAAGAAAGTGCTGACTTGTGCACTTTTGGAACACTCTTTGGTAGGTACCAATATTTAAGGCTACCCTATGGCATAAACTCAGCCTCAGAAGTATTTCATGCCAAGGTCCGGCAGCTGCTGGAGGACTTGGAGGGTGTTGACTCCTTTGTTGATGACATTATTGTTTGGGGGTCTTCGAGGGAGGAGCATGATGCACGCCTCGCTCGTCTCTTGGATAGGGCACGGACAGTCGGCATAAGGTTCAACCGCGCTAAATGTGTATTCTGTGTTTCAGAGATCACCTACCTAGGTCATACATTTAGTACCGCAGGCATGAAAATAGACCAAGCGAAACTAAGGGCCATCACAGAGATGCCCAGCCCAAGTGATAGGCAAGCTTTAGAGAGATTTCTTGGTATGATTAATTATGTAAGTAAATTCTTGCCTAACTATTCTGAAACAGTGAGTCCATTACGTAACCTTCTGAAGAAGGACAGCGAATGGCTCTGGGGACCTTGTGAGGAGCAAGTGATAAGGTCTTTGAAGAGTGCGCTGTGTAGCGCGCCCGTCCTGGCGCTGTTCGCGGCGCGCGAGCCCGTGCTGCTGTCCGTGGACGCCAGCTCGCGCGCGCTGGGCGCCGTGCTGCTGCAGGGCGGGCGGCCGGTCGAGTTCGCCTCGATTGCGCTGACGGACACGCAGCAACGGTACGCGCAGATTGAAAAGGAAATGCTGGCCATTGTCTTCGCACTGGAAAGATTCCATCAGTACATTTTCGGTAAGAGTGATATAACCGTGGAAACGGACCATGAGCCTCTCGAAGCTCTCTTCAAAAAGTCACTCGATTCTGTTCCCGCGAGACTCCAGCGCATGATGCTTCGAGTGCAAAGATATGATTTTCAAGTTGTCTATAAACCGGGGAAATACATGTACATCGCCGATACCTTATCCCGGGCGTCCTTGCCCGAAAGTATGCAGACAAACCTGGCAGAAGAAATAGAAGAACAGACTTGTTTCCTGCTTCAGAACGTCAGGTTCAGTAGCGAACGGCTGAATCTAATAAAAGAATATACAAATAATGACAGCGAATCCAGATTATTAATCGATTACATTCTCTACGGTTGGCCTGATAATAAGTTTCAAACGGATGAACGCGTGCGACAATATTGGAGCAGTCGGGAGTGTTTTGAGTACGCGAGTGGGGTAATATTCTACAATAACTTAGTTTTTATTCCTAGCGGTTTGAGGCATGAAATGTTATCACGTGTCCACGAAGGACACCTGGGCATAGACAGGTGTAAGCGACGCGCGCGTGACGTCATGTTCTGGGCGGGCATGTCGCGCGACGTGGAGCAGGCGGTGCGCCGGTGCCGCGTGTGCGCCGAGCACGCAGCGCGGCCCGCGCGCGAGCCCATGCATCCGCACTCCATCCCACAGATGCCCTGGCAGAAATTGGGCTCTGACATATTTGAATATGCCAGAGGTTATTATTTAATCATAGTAGACTACCTTACCAACTATGTTGAAGTAAGCCCTCTCAAGGGAATCACATCGATGCAGGTAATCACCGCAATGAAAGATCAATTCGCGAGGCATGGTATTCCTGAAGAACTCATATCAGATAACGGGCCGGCATACGCGTCACGAGAATTTAAAAAATTTGCTCAAGAGTGGGGTTTTAAACACATAACATCTTCTCCAAATTACCCACAGTCAAACGGTCGTAGCGAGCGTGCGGTACGTACCGTCAAAGATTTACTAAAAAAAAGCATCATATCAAATTCTGACTTCTACTTAGCTTTACTCAATTATCGAGCAGCGTCTAGAGATGGAGTAGCCAGCCCTGCCCAGCTCCTTATGGGTCGAAGGTTGAACACAAGGCTACCGATTCATCCTGACAACCTTAAGCCGGACAGAGATAATGCGGCCGATATTAAGAATATACTACGTAACCAAGAAAGAATGCGTTTACAATACGATAGACACGCTCGAGAAGCGACGGCTCTTCGTCCCGGGGACGAGGTGGTAGCTGTGGACGGCGCGGCGCGGCGGCGCGCGCGCGTCTCCGCACGAGCTCCAGAACCACGATCATATTTTGTAACTGACGAGTCAGGTAAAATTTTACGCAGGAATAGAAGGCACCTTATTAAACTTCCCGAGCCTTCTCTCTCCACGACATTGTCCAACGAGACCATGTGTGAGGAAGACTCGGATTATGAACAACCATCCAACATAACCGTAGGAGACTCTTATTCATCTTGTGAAAGTACAGGTGATGACTCACCGAATGACTCTCACCAATACAGTAAGTCACCTCGAAGGGCGGCTGCAAGGAAAGCTCTAGAAAAACTTAAGAAAATGAGAGAATAATATAAAATTTACCTTTATTTTTAAAGTCTCAATCACAGGTAATTGAGACAGCTGCCTAGAATGTCTTCTCATTGTAATGTCTTATTTGCTCTTACAAGCTTCCTGGTTTATAAATGTAAAATTTTGAAGTTCCTGTATACATCTAGATATTATATGAATGTCAATCATTATAAAAGACATCCATTAATGTGGATGCTGCTCTAATAAGTCAGTATTGTTTAATAATTTCTTTGTTAGATGTATTTAGAAAACATTAGAATGTACTAATTAGTATTATAATCTGTAAGAATAAATATGTACTTAATATAAAAAAAAAAAAAAAAAAAGGCAACAAACCACTTCTTTAGCTGTGTAAGATTTCTGTAAGAATAGAGTAATACTTAGTAATATAAAATACATTACTTTCTGTATCACATTTAATAATGCTAAAATCTTGTTCATGCATGTTAAGTTTATCTTTATTTCTAAGGGAAAGATGTACTAGATGTAGGTATTAAAGTAATTTACTAATTAGTTATCAACAACTTGTAAGCCTCTATATTGGGTAATATAGATAAACAAACAATGATTTCTATAGCGGACTAGTTTTTATATCTGCATTTTCTATACCACATTATTTCCATATTCGTAGTAATTGTAACGATTGTTTGTCTTAAGTCTATCTTTATTTCTAAGGGAAAGATGTACTAGATATAGGTGTGTACTGGGCCTTAGAGGTGTGTACGGGGCCTTAGTGTATGTGTGTGAATAAAGCAATTGCAAGACGGCCATCTTGTGTTTATATCAGTTAATATATATGCCTAAAAACATCTTTCGAAATTTTTCTAAGTCTGAACGACATACTTTGACCTCTAGCGCCGAGGTCATTGAACTTTGGGGTGGATCACCTGAACCAAAGTTGGAACCCTATTGACCCTCTTTACGTAGCCAAAAAAAAAATACATGTTATATATACATAAAAAAATTCATCGAAAAAGTCCTGCGTCCCGTAAACTCCACCCCAACCAAAAATTCTGTCCCTGGCACTACACCTTTGAATCTTGGTTAGCTTGGGTCAAAGTTGCTGAGGCTGCTGTAAATAATTTTTTTTATTTTTGTGTTTTTGGTACTGCGTCGATGAAATAATTCGTTATCGATAATCGATGTTTTCAAAATACCGAACCCTAACTCTATTTACTATGACGAATAATTTTCTCCTAAAATCACATAATATTCATAGTAAAACATTAAATGAATAAAGAAAAGCAAGCGGATCTTTATAAACTTTCCCACAAACAGCAAAATGTTTGAAAATAATAGAAAATGTAAGAAATTTTGAATGAATTCGGTACCTTTCCCATGCAACGTTATATTTTAATGTGTTTTGTTGATTTTCATGCGACAGCCAAACACTCTGCACATACACTTATAAAATGCATTATTCTCCAAGTTTGCACACTATAAAAAAACATAATTATCGCTTATTAACTCTAAATTTCCTTCATTTTCGAATAAAAACAAGTCCGGATGACAACTGATGTACTTGTTGTTGACTGCCACAAAACATGGCGACCGGCCGCAGGGGGTGAGGGGTGAGGTATTTTGTGACGTCACCAAAACAATGTTGCCATTTTCAGTCATGATCAAACTGCTGTTGTCCTTTTTTACTCATGATTATCTTCATTAGTCAAAAAGAGATGCCGATATGTCAGTAACTCTGCTGTCAAAATACATCACACTTCTATAACTAACTGTTCGTAACAAGTTCGTATAGATGTTTATGCCAGATCTATACTATATTCCTTAATCTGAGGATAGAATATCCTCGCCATCTTTGCGCTCACACCGCCCATGGTACCGGGCTGCGTTTACAACCTACGCTCGAGCGCGCTCGGAGTGCAACTAGGTCGTTCGTAACCTCAGGAGAAACGCTCGGTTGTTATTAACTAGAGCGTTCACAACCTCCGACGGTTGCAACTTTTTACCGGTGTAATTCGATCGACGAAAAACACTCTGACATTGACAGCTGTCATATTTTCCGTTGTCATAGTTTGTTATCTACATAAATAATCAAGATTTCTACAGTAAATTTCAAAATTTTCAGTATTTATCAGTTATCGATCATAGTTACAGTCAGTAGATACAATTTACCTCAAAGTAACCGCAAAACAAAAACAAAACAAACGAACGTCCGGCAACTGTAACGTCAGTTTTGTCATGATAATGTCAACTTTGACGTATAACAACCGACTCGTTCTGAACCTTTGGGTAAGTTAAAATTTACACCAAACAACCGCATCCTGAGCCTCTGAACGCACCCCCGAGCATGGTCGCTCTGAGCGATCACAACACAACGATCTGTCAAAACTGACATTGGGATATTTGATAACATAGTTCTTCAGAAAGTTTTTAGCAAAAATAATAAAACCACTACGTTGTTTGTAGGGCATAAGTTATATGAATTTTCTAATCCATTTCATTTTCCTAAAATTCGACCACAAAACAAAAAATTCAAATAACATAAAACTAATGAGGTTATAGCGTTCGGCGCTATAGCGCGGCGTCAATTAGCGCCCTGACGACGCGGCGTAATAACGCGTTCTGCTTCGCAAAGCCTCTAACCTTTAACGGACCGGCTATTAGCCTCAGACGAAGGAATAAAATATACCTGAAATACCTACGAAAAATACGTGCATACCTAAAGTTAGTCTGGCACAAAGATGGCGGCCTGCCGTAGAGTTGCGCGTATTTTAACATTGAATATCGATAAGTAAGTAGTTGAGTTGCACGGAGTTGAATTCTAAATTTTCGAATATGAGTAAGTAGAAGAATAAGTACCTATCTTTAAGCTCTGTTCAGTTTTATTTAGGTTTCTATACCTACGTGATCCGTAACGGCCGTAACGGGTCATACGCATTATATTACCCTCCGTCCTATCGTCTAAAAACGTGATACTACAATAGATTTCATCAAGTTCAATAAAAAACGCTATTTACTACGTACAGTACAGCTCAATTCAGTTAATATTAGCACTGCAACTTCCCCAAGCTTTGGCTGGCACTCAATTCAATGAATCTCCTCTATCTTCAGTACTAATACTAATATGTTCATATAAGTTCAATAAGACAATTATTTAGGTTGCCGCGCTCGGCCCAAGGTAAGTTTCGTGTGGACTGCCAGTTTCTGCAGCTTGTACCTTGATGGCGTGTGTGGAAGAGTCTTAGTCAGACACTGACCTATCAAGCCCATTCCATCAAAAACTAACCTTTTTTGTAAAAACGTTGGTTTTTGCTGGAGTCGACGCCGGAAAGTTGAATCAATCATTTTCGAACACAAGGTCACTGACCTTTATTGTAAAAACGTTAGTTTAAGCTGGAGTCTATACAGGTAAGTTAAATAAATCAGGTTCAAACACAAAGTTAGAATTTTTTGTATTTTTTGAATTCTATGTGTCGGGGTATTTCTTCATGTTTTTTTTTTATTGCATCGCGATCGCGATAGCTCCTGCTCTGCGGGAAGTGCAGCCTCTTCGCCATTGCTATAAGTAGCGGCACGTAACTCGAGCGCTGACCGTTATTGCGCAGAAGTAAAAAATAAGGTACCTGAGGGGAGCTAGCGGGATGAAGGGCGGGCGTGCTTAGCGCCGATTGGCTCTCCACTCCAGTCGCATGACGTTCCTAGCTCTGATACGACGACGCTCCGCGCACATCCAGTAGTACAGTCCCGTTCTTAATTTTATTGTTATTGTTGTTGTTTTCTGTTAAGCTTGAATTTGTTTGTTAAATTTAGTTTTTTAAGTTTGTTTGTGACTTTAAAGTGAATATGACTACCACGACAATATGAATTCGACATAAAAATAATGGCATTAACATTATTTAGCTAATAATACTTTATTAACAAAGAAAATTACAAATACAATAAAATAATTAAAACTAGTATTTACAATTATTGAAACAATTGATAATTAATTAATAAAATTAATTAGTAATGCCAATCATTAATTAAAGGTATAATTGTTTTGCGTGCGCGACAGTACACATGTGCAGATATCCCCTCCACGTATCGTTCAGCGCTCAAGTTACGTGCCGCTACTTGTACGGTTGGCGGAGGCTGCACTCCCTTCGCGCCTCCGGCTTATTATATACACTCTAGGGGCGCCACGCACAAGACCAGTGGAGTCGGGGTACTCTGTGTCGGATCCGCCACTCAAATTGAATCTAATCAACTCTTCCCGGAATGCTCTGTAAAGTTATTATATTGTTTCTGCATCCATATTTAACGACACACTTTGACCTCTAGCACCGAGGTCATTGAACTTTGGGGTCAAACCGCTGAACCAAAGTTGCACCCCTAGTGACCCTCTTAACGATGCCACAAGAAAAAACATTTGTTATAATATGCCTAAAAACATCTTTCGAAATTTTTCTAAGTCTTTTTCGCCTTGAAACTGAACGACATACTTTGACCTCTAGCGCCGAGGTCATTGAACTTTGGGGTGGATCACCTGAACCAAAGTTGCACCCATAGTGACCCTCTTTACGTAGCCATAAAAAAAAATACATGTTATATATACATAAAAAAATTCGTCGAAAATGTTCTAAGTCCTGCGTCCCGTAAACTCCACCCCAACCAAAAATTCTGTCCCCGGCACCACACCTTTGAATCTTGGTTAGCTTGGTTCAAAGTTGCTGACGCTGCTGTAAAGGATTTATTTTTATTTTTGTGTTATTGGTACTGCGTCGATGAAATAATTCGTTATCGATCGCTCACGTAAACATACCTAACTTCAATAGTTTTATGTTGATTTGTAGTATGTGTTTTGTGGTCGAGTTGTAGGAAAATAAAATAGATTAGAAAATTCTTATAGCTTTTGCCCTAAAAACAACATAGTGATTTTATTATTTTTACTTAAAACTATCTGAAGAACGAAGTTAGAAAAAAATTCTATCCACTTTTGTGAGCGCTCAATTAGATTTTATCCATAAACGGAACGCAGCAATTCAGAATCGTTCTCTTCTATCAATGTAAAATATATATTTTTTTCAAATTGTGTATGGTACAAAGTGATTGTCAATGTCAAATTTGATGACAGCTGCTTGCCTGACAGACCTGACTGTCAAGAACTCGAGAAAATGATAATGAATGTTCTCGACTTTTGAAAATGCCTTTTCTATTATTTTTATTCTCATTTGAAGATAAATTAATGCTGTGAAACGTATATCCCCCGATTCTTTATCCTAATTCTCATCTACCTCCATAAAACTGACTGATCTGGGCTGTAGGTAGAGGTTATCATTGCTAGGTACATAAGTTTAGAGTGGTAATATTTTGTATGTACGTCTAAAATGTTTTGCTGGGGTAATTCAACTCATCACGAACTGTGTATTGAAGGCCCTGATAATAGCGATTTGGTAAGAACATAAAAATTTCCTACGACTTTTGTATGTAGCACATTAACCTCCATGTTTATGTTTTGTCTATTATTGTTTTCTCTCACTAAAATCCACCCAAAAAGTGTCTTAGTGATCAGATGTAAAATTGGAGAAACTTGTGTTTTTACACAGGTAATTAAACCAACTTTAGCAAAATGGAAAGAAAGCAGTCATGTGAAGTCAATTGCAGCTGGTGAATTCCATACCCTCTACCTTACTAATGCCGGGCACCTTTATTCTTGTGGTAACAATGATGTGGGACAGTTGGGTCGACACACTGAAAACCGTGAAGGAAAGAACCCAGGTAAAAGATGAAAAATTCAATACATAATAATGTTGCATTTTTTTACTATAAAAACTACGGTACGGGCGCGTCATGAGCCGCACTCACCCTGATGAAGTCTCTCGTTAAGGGATGAAACTTTGGTGTTCTTACAACATCTATTAGGTTCGTAGTTAACCCGCTTACATTCATAATGTTGCATTATATTTATTTCTGAATGATCTTTATTGAAAAATGCAGCTTTGTATTGGTATTAATAAATTCACTAAGTACATATATTGTTATATACCTAGTCACCCAAATGTTATTTACTTATTAGCAATTAGTTCCAGTTCTGAGTGTGCATGAATTTTTGGAATTTGTATGAAGAATAAGGTACACAATATTATATTATCTGTTGTAAATTTAATTAATAATTATGCCTGTATGGGATAATGGATAGAAATACATAGGTATACATTATGTTGCACATTGTGCTAGGTTTGCCTAGACAAAAATCTAAAATCCAAACATTTGTAACTAGCAATTCACTTTAACAACATTCAACCATGTATGTACAAAAAAGCTTATGACCAACTACAATATTGATGTAAACCGTTTCATGCCTTATTATTGTTTCAGCACCTGTTGAAACATTCAAAGACTGCACCATATCAATGATAGCATGTGGCATCCAGCATTCCGTGGCTGTGGACGAATGGGGTCAGTCATTCAGTTGGGGCTCCGACAGCATGGGACAACTGGGCAGCAATCTTGGAGCGCATGCACAGGACAAGCCAAAGTTTGTCAAAGGATTAGCAACAAAGAATGTCATCCAGGTCGCGTGTGGCGCATATCATTGTATTGCTTTGACAAATAGTAAGAAATATGTATATTTTCAATATTCAATGTTTATTTAGTCAGATTATATAATTAATTAGGCCTATGTCCAGCTGTGGACTATTATAGGCTGGTGAGGATGGTGATGATGATGAAATAATTATTAAATTTATTATGAAGAGATTAAAAGGCTTATAAAGTATATTTCAATTAGGCGAATAAACAATCACTATAAAAATATATCAAGTTTTGCAACATTAATGAACTGTCACAACAAAAATACCTATTCCTAAAGTTAATAGTCCTACAGTCATTGACTGATTGACAACTTGATTTATAAATTCTGTTATTTTCAGATGGTGACTTATATTCATGGGGGGCAAACAGTCATGGGCAATGTGGTCTAGGAACATTGAGCAGTAAAGAAATGATACCACAACAAATCAGTTCCCTTCTTGGAGTACCCATAGCACTAGTTGCTTGTGGTAGCAATCACACATTTGTCCTGTCAAAGTAAGTTATTAAAATAGGCTTATACATAGTGGAGCAGCCGAATTCTCGATTGTACATAAATTTTTGCAGTTCAGACTTTGTTAATTATGTGTAACTCTCACCTTTTTTCTTATAAGACATAAAGTCATCTATCACTCACCGGAGCCACCTGCAAGCAGAGCTTGTGTTATTGGTGACTGATATACATAATACAATATATGTATTAAATAGAAAGATATTTTATAGAAAACAACCTTCTGCAGATCGTAAAATATTTGTCCTGAGGCGGGAATCGACCCCGCAACCTCCTGCGTCGCAGGCGGACCTTCGCCCAGCGCGCCACATACATGATCTATTGTTGGAAGTAGCATAATACATAGCATTATGTCTACCAGCTACAATATTATTATTTAAATAAAAAGCTATCTGTAAACCTTATCAGTTACTGTGGTTTACTTTATGAAATCAAAATCAAAATCAAAATCAAAGTGCTTTATTTCCTTTAGACCTTACAGGACACTTGGACACGTCACAAAATACAAGTTAAATAAGAAATAAAATGGGAAATAAAGTGATCACTTTGATTAATTGTTCACTTCAATCTTTTTAAGGTAAAGTAAAGAAGCGAACAAGAAACCTTTACCTTGTTAGATTGTTAGTTTTAGAGTTGGAGCATAACTCGTCCCAAACTTTTTTGTCGTCTAGATAATCTGATATTTTATAGTAAGCCTTTTGGCAAAGGATATTTTTGACAATCCGTTTAAATTTATTTATAGATAATTTTTGCAACTCACTTGGAGTTTTGTTGTAGAAGCGTATACATTGCCCTTTAAAAGATACATTAATCTTACGTAGCCTAGTAGTGGGCACAGCCAGTTTGTTCTTATTTCTAGTATTTAAATTATGTATATCGCTATTTTTAATGAAATTATTGATATTTTTATGAGTGTACATCAAATTTTCATAAATATACTGACATGTTACTGTCATTATGTTTATTTCTTTAAATTTTTCACGCAAGGATTCTCTGGGACCCATATTATAGATTGCACGAACAGCCCTCTTCTGCAGCACAAATATGGTGTTAATATCTGCAGCGTTCCCCCACAGCAGTATGCCATAAGACATAATACTATGGAAGTAGCTGAAATAGACTAGTCTAGAAGTATCAACGTCTGTAAGATGACGGATTTTTTTGACTGCATACGCTGCAGAACTAAGTCTCTTCGATAGCTTATCTATGTGTGAGCCCCATTGAAGTTTACTATCTAAAGTTATTCCTAAAAATACAGTACTTTCTACTATTTCTAACGATTCCTCTTTTACCTTTACATCGGCCTTAACTTGCTTTACATTAGGTAGAGTAAATCTAATACATTTCGTTTTAGTTTCGTTAAGCAGGAGATTATTGACGCTAAACCAATTGACTACTTTTGAGATTGCATTATTCACATCGTCGAAATTTGTGTTTTTACGTTTCATTTTAAAAATTAGTGAAGTATCGTCAGCAAACAATACAATCTCGTGATTATTCTTAACGAGATGAGGGAGGTCGTTAATATAAACTAGAAATAGGAAAGGACCGAGGATAGACCCCTGCGGTACACCCATTGTTACTACAGACCCCGAAGACCGTTCCCCATTAATATCAACTCTTTGTATCCTGTCACACAAGTATGAAGTAAGAAGATCCAAAGAGTTGTCTTTTATTCCATAATGATGCAGTTTCCTGATTAATGTTTCATGGTGTACACAATCAAATGCTTTTGACAAGTCGCAAAAAACGCCTAAAGCATCTTGCGACTTCTCCCAAGCATCAAAAATATGCGATACCAACTCTACACCAGCATCAGTAGTAGACCTGCCGCGAGTAAAACCGAATTGCTTACAATGAAGCAGGTCATTGCCATCGAAATGCCTAAGCAATTGGTGTAAAATAAGTTTTTCAAAAACTTTGCTGAATGTTGGCAATACTGATATTGGTCTAAAGTTGGTGGGGTCAGACCTACTACCCGATTTAAACAAAGGAATTATTTTACTATGCTTCATTAGATCAGGAAATATGCCACAGTCAATGGATTCATTGAATATAAAAGCTAGATCTGGTGCAAGTGTATCAATCAATGGTTTAATAAGTCTAACGGAACATTCTAGTATCATAATTATGTGGCTTTGGTTTAAGATCCGGTGCGGTATTTGGTTGGGGTAAAAATTCACATGGACAGCTTGGTTTACAAGAAAGAGAGAACAAATGTTACCCAACGCATTTGAAAACGTTGAGAAATGTTAAGGTACGGTTTTTACTTTTCATTTGTATTGTCAATGCTAACCACAATCTGTTCAGTGATGTTTGTAATCAGATAGAAAAAAATATATAAATAATGCTGAAAAATCCACACAGCATCCCTTAGCCCCAAGCTAAGCAGAGCTTGTGTTATGCGTATCACTGATATACTTAATACAATATTATACATAGAAATCAACCAGAACACTCTGAACAAATATCTGCAGATACAAATATTTGTCCCGAGGCGATAATCGAACCCGCAACCTCCTGCGCCACAGAGGTCGTCATATGTATGGCCTCCATGTTACATCGGTTGAAAATAAATAAATGATTGTGGAAAATCCTCACAGCATCGTCAAGCAAAGCTTGTGTTATACCCATAACATAGCACATAGCAGATGACTGATACACTTAACACAATATAATTATTATTTCTTCATAACACATCCTGAAATGAGAGGCAAATTTCGCGACTTTAACTCTCACAAAAACTTGTATATTTAAGTCTGAATATTTGCAGGTATGCCACATAGCCTGTGGTGAAGACTTCACTGCGTTTTTGACGCTAGACGGAGGCGTATTCACGTGTGGTACCAGTGAATATGGACAAACGGGACATGGGAATACCAGAGATGAATTAGTGCCGAGAAAGGTGAGAGAGCGGCGTTTGAACTTTGTCTTTTGACAAAATTGAAGTAATTAATCGCGCCAATATCGACATGGACCTTTTAACGTCACGGTAACGGGGATTACATTCAATTCCAGTCCCGAAATTGTCAATTAGTGAATTGTGTGTGTCAACAATTGATAAAATCAACCAATTGTTGACACAGTTATATTATTATATGGCACCCACATGTTAATGATTTGGCTGACCTATTGCTGTTTATTTCATTCCACTCAATCGCATTCATCACCAGCCTATAATAGTCCAGTGCTGGACATAGGCCTCCCCTAATGAGCGCCAAAGATGGCATTATCATTTGGGGGTTAATGCCCATAATCCCCACGCTGGGCATGCGGGTTGGGGATCGCAGTTCGGTGGAGTTGTTCTTCAGAGGGCGCTGCTGCCCGCCCCCCGGTGTGTTTCCCTTAGTCGCCTCTTACGACACCCACGGGAAGAGATGGGGTGGTGAAATTCTATGCCGGCACCACACGGTCAATCGCATTAATATTATGAATTCTAAAGGATGTAAAGTAAAAGTAAAAATTTGTTTATGTTGGTGTAAAAATAAAAAAAAAACAAAAATAAAAAATATAAAATATAAAATGAATCTTTCCAGGTAATGGAACTAATGGGCACAACCGTTATACAAATCGCATGCGGCCGCCGCCACCTGCTCTGCCGCGTGGGAGACAGAATCCTCGCCTGCGGCTACGGAGCGCGCGGCCAGCTCGGCTGCCCGCACATGGCCTTCGCACTTGTGCCGACGCCTGTACCTTTCGTACCTACGGAAGATGCGCCTGTGAGTTTTTTCATTGTATGTATACCGATGTTTTGGTCTTTGAATTAGGAGCTGAACCAAGATTGTGCTCTTTGGTAAGGATTGGTGTCGCGATTGCTGTCATTCATTAAGGGGCCTCTTACCGGTGAATTTCCCATACAAACGTAATACCAAAATGATTTGTAATTTGAGCATATTTTCACCATGTACTGCTATTATTTGTATAAGAATAGTATTTAAATTTTGCGATTTTATGTCCATATACAAATTAAAGAAGATTGTGATTATGTGTGTGATAAGTTCTCGAGCTAGTCGCTTGAGAAGTGCAATGAGTAAAAATACTGGTTGATACCAAAAAACCTCAATATACCTGCATACGAAAAATATATTCAGTTAACATTATACGTCATTTGTTTTACTCCCTTTCCCATCTTGCCTGTTTTGGCCTAGCTTTCGTGTGACAATTATTAGTCGTCACTGAGATTAATCGTGACAGCAATCACCTTGCGGCAGCCGAACCTTATCAAATAAATACTCTATTCAATGTTTACTATTCGTTTTGAGAAACAAAGATATTTTTTTCAGCTTCTTGTTTCAATATTTTCTAGCCTCCGCCTACTATTTTCAGTTTTCACACATAAGCTCTTTTCATTTAGCCTATCAGATACTCTAATATCATTTTATTTCTTTACCAAACTTTCCAACTTTATTGTGCGTTGAGGTAGTTTGTGACAGGTTTTCTCATAAGACTTGATGTGAATAACAAGACTAAATACTAACACCCTTGTTTTTGACACAGAGTGAAGCAAGCCCAAGCAAGGTGAATTGTATGTAGTAGTCATTTGAATGTCGATTTCTTTTTGTAGATCCTTTTTTGCTTTTATGTAGGTATCTAGATAAAAGTATAGATACAATAAAACCTCAGTAAAGTGGGTTTTATGTAAAGCTTACGCATGTTTGTAGTTTCAGTTAGTAGTAGTTATTTCAAGTTGATTCATGTGTATTGCATTGAAAAGTTTTTTTACTATGATGGTCGTTTTCTGAAGCTGTGACAACCATGCTTGGGTTTCCCTTCCTTGAGGAATAAACATTCCATGATCAACTAGGAACAAATTATCATATCACACAGCATGATCTAGCTCATAACTTGCGGCTAGATGATGAAAATGGTAATTCTAGTTCATAGTTGATCACTGTCTAGTCATTCATTAGATATTATAAAATCCATTATTGAGGTGGTGATGACGACACAACTATTGCATTACTAATAGTTAAATATGGTCTCCTCTAGCCCAAGAAGAAAGCAAAAGTCGAGGCCTCTACGACCGCCAGAATCGGCAGTTCGGGTCCATCAAAAATAAGTGTTGAGTTTCTATTTTATCAGAAATCACATTCCTATTAGTATAAAACTCTTAGGAAAATTAGCTTATGTTATGTATACTATTTATTTGCATTTAGCTTTGTAAATAATTATCATTGCACGTTTTTCGTTTATTATGTTTGTTTACACAACTTTGTCTGTTAACCTTCCTTTTGTAAATATAATTTACTCAGACCCGGACGTATAATCCAGTTCTTATTTAACTTGCACTAATGTGTTTATCACTAAACTCCCGTAATTTGCATGTCTAACTAAATTACATGACAAAGTTGTTACTATACCTATCAAATAATTATGCCAACAAGATAATTTCCTTTCTAGTTTTCTCCTGACGTCTTAAAAGGGCCAATAAAAGTTTTTGCCGGCGGCGACCATAGTTTCCTAGTCCTGAACGGGGAAAAGTCCGGAGTCGATTTTCGATTGCCAGAGCATCTGCAGAAAATACTGACACTGACGTTACCGAAACTGGCTGCTTGTGCAGTTTTTAAAGACAATGATGCTGTTAACCAGGTTATTCTACATTTATTTATTTATTTACAAACGTACATCTATTTTGACTGGAACACCCAATGCAATAGAGTACAATATTAAACTTAAAGAACATTATAACATTTTTTTTTCTATAAAAACTATCGTAGAGTGACGAATTCATTATGAATGTAAGCGGGTTAACTTATAATAGGTTCATAGTTAACCCGCTTATATTCATAATGAACATTATAACCAGATCTCAAATCCAGATATTATGTTAATATTATGTAGTACTAGTATCTAATACCCCTAACACAAGCTCTGCTTAGCTGACTGATATATACATATAATACAATATTATAACATAGATAGATATTTCTTAATATACATAGAAAACGACCAGAACAAATATCTGCAGATGATACAAATATTTCTCCCGCGGCGGGAATCGAACCCGCAACCTCCTGCGTCGCAGGCGGACTTTCGCCCACAGCGCCACAGAGGTCGTCGAATTTTTGGGATCTTATTTAATTCTATCCATCTTGTTCTTTCCCAGGATCTAATGGCATACCTAGAGACTGTTTTCGGCTCGCTGGCTTGCATAAACGCATCGTTCCTTTTGGAAAATAATGCGCATTTCGGGTGCAATACTAAAGTACCGGGTGTGGACTTGAAAAAAGCAGAGGAGGCTTTTACATTAGTTAGCAGATTTGAAAATTCTTCGATAAAAGAACTTGTGAGTATTTTTAACTTTGCGATATTCTATGAATATAGATATAATCATTAGGGGAGCAGCAGTGGACTATTATAGGCTGGTGATGATGATGATGATAGATATAATAGTCAGAAAGGGTATAAACCTTTATCAACAAACAAAATTGCAATTAAATAATAGAACGAAAGAACAATGGCAAGTTTCCATACATGCTTGTCCCAAAAATTTGAGCAAGGATAAAAAATATACCATTCGATTCATCTCAAAATTTTGAGGAACACTGCATTTTTAGTTTTTCTTTGATTTTTGCAGAAAAAATTTAATATTTTTTTGAAAATAGGTAGAATGTTTTTAGTTCCATAGCATCCTATTGTTACAAATGGCGGCGGCAGGGTGACGAAAAAGGTTTAAATTCTAGAGGTTGGTATCAGCACCCTAACTTTAAGTAAAAACTAACCTCCTTTGTTAGTCTCGCTCTTCCTCAGTAGGTATGTAGATTAATATAGGAGGATGTTCCGAATACAACGCTAATGTCATTTTAATTTATAGAATATTAATTTTATTGAAGGCAATATTTATTAGGTATGGCGCCAAATTCAACCACTTTGCTTATGGCTCGCAACCCTTTACTTACTCAACTTTTTATTTGTATACGAATTCATTGGATGAATAAAAAACATGAATCGCTGTAAAACAATCGGCCCAGACAGTCATTCAGCCAAAGTTCCTGCTGATTTTTTTTGGATCAAGCCGATCGAGCCTATCCTAAAGTAACTAAGATGCACACCGGCTTGTTCGTACCAAGAACCAGTCCCCTACATGTTCGAACTAACATATATATAATGTATAGAAGGTATATTATGTACCTCGCCCTGATACCCTCTTCTATTACCTACACATATTGTCAACCTAATAGGTTGTTTGAAACCTTCTTATCCATTATTACCTCATATTATAGTACTTAATATACTTAGCAGGGGCTGCAACATGTTGAATAATTACCACTGTAGGTTTTATCTTGCACCAGCTAGGTTAAGCAGTGAATGGGTTAATAATAATGAACAACTCAAAATCAAAGTGCTTTATTTCCTTTAGACCTTACAGGACTCTTGGACACTGCAGGTCCTGTCTAGTAGCTAGGCACTGATATTATGAACCTTCTTACAGAATATAATTTTTTAACAATTCTGTTATGGACAATAAAAACTGGTGCATATTTTAGTTTTTTCAGGCTATATTTTTATATATCTTGAAAATATATAATTATACAATAAGTTTTTCATAGCTAGGCATAGGTCTCCCATTTTCTTTCCACAGCTTGCGGTATGAATAATAGTTGAGAGATAGTAAACAAAATCTGACATCACATCACTCAGCATATGGACGGCAGATTCCATATATTCTCTGACACAGCATCCTATTTGGCAGAGCAAATGCTCATAGTTGTATAGTGATATGGACTGGCTAGGTATTGTTAAACCCACTAACTCAACCTAGTTTAAAAGAAGTGGAGACAGAATAAAATGCATTTCTGTCTTAGATGAAAATAAAAAACAAGTCTTAGTTAGAAGTATCTATTCAAAAATATCAATAGTTCTGTGATACTTGAAGCATAAAACAAGTAAAACATCTGTCTTTAAACAAAAATAAACTTTCCCTATATTTATTTCTTAGAAACCAGGGTTTTCTAACGGAGAAGCTTTAAGGCTGCAATGATTATAGAAATATAGTGTTAGTCTCTAGGTTACAGTATTAGTATGATAATTGATAACTATGATATATACAGTTGTTTTCACAAAATTAAATTGCAGGATGCTACTTATACTTATATATTTAGTTTAGATTACCTAGTCTATGCAGCATCCTGGAATCTTATGTTTACTTAACTCAAATTATTTTACATTATAATGGGAGATGTCTTGTTCTGTGTGAAGTTAACTTGCTAATTCATCTATTGAATAAGGGGAGTTATTGGCAACAATAGGGAAACTGAAACAACAATTCTATTGTTCTTTTAGCCGTTAATTATATGGCATCAAACAAGCTACAAAACCCTATTCGGCATGCAATAACTAACCTGACCTGATTGATAATTATTTTCACATTTTGCAGGACTTCAATACAGTTTATCTTACCTACATAAGTAGGTAAGTACAGCAAAGTTAGATAAAAACTATAAGAGTAAGTTGACCGGGTAGCTTCAATACCTTCGGAATCAAACATAGTAGTAGGAATTTACCTGTTGCCAGCCTGTACCGGCCACAAAAAGAGTGTCATTTGGATATTTCACCTTATTTTCATATTTGCACAGATCAAACTGACGTTGTTGTTGGTTATTTTATAATAATATTGTAAGTTTAGTAGTAGGTAGACATCCTAAAAAGAGTACAAATGCAAGCGTAACACTGTATAATGGTGTTAATTCAGTCGATTTGCTTACCTAAGATTCATTTAAGTATAAATAAAGATCATCATAATGCCAACGAAAATATCTCTATAAAATAAATACTTTTACCGAAATCACAACAAAATCTACAAGAAAGTAGTGGTACTGTGGTATTATTTTCTTTAATCTACAAAATCAAAACAAAAATTGCCTCTTTTTCGGAGTTTGTTTGTTTTGGTTTGTAAACCGCTTGACAATTGTGAGTTTTGATTGATGTCAAGTAAGCATGCAATGTCAACGTCAAAATTAAAATGGCGGTTATCACCCTTCCATAACCCATAACTAACCATATTTTCAAAAAATAATTTAATTTTTCCTGCAAAAATTATGGAAAAACTAAATATGCAGTTTTATTCAGAATTTTTAGGGCTACCGATTGATACCCTAGCGATGGATGCACAAAATGGGTCATAATTCTTGCCATCATTCTTTGAATACTGTTTACTATTGAGCTTCCTACAGACTGTTACAAATAATGTACAGATAGCTCTGTTGATCCATATACCAATACTTTTGAGATAAAATATGAATATCACTAGTTGGCGCTCTATGTGACATATACCATTCTTTTGATTGGAATATGGGTACCTACCGTGGTACCTATGTACATATTACACAGCATCATCTAGCCCCAAGCTAAGCAGAGCTTGTGTTATGGATACTAGATGACTGATATACTTAATACAATACACTTACTGTAGATATAGATAGATATATATTTCAATTCAAAACCTGAGAATACCCGGAACAAATCTGCAGATCGTTTAAATATTTTTCCGAGGCGGAAATGGCACCCGCAAACTCTTGCGTAGTAAACGGACCTTCGCCCACTGCGCCACAGAGGTCATCACTTTTTTTGGCTCATACTTTTTGATTATATTAAAGCCAACTTTCGGTAGCCTAAAATAACCAATAGGATACCTTTTCATCTAGACAAACGAAATAGGTTTCAATAGAGCTGGCGCTGTTGATTTCTGAATTATTAATTTCAATGTTGTTATAAAGATAGTCATGTTTTTGATAAATATTCTTTGCAGATATTCAGTCACCTAACAGAAAATATAATAAAGAAG
The DNA here is from genome assembly GCA_963931895.1 of Eupithecia pulchellata. Classification (NCBI taxonomy): domain Eukaryota; kingdom Metazoa; phylum Arthropoda; class Insecta; order Lepidoptera; family Geometridae; genus Eupithecia; species Eupithecia pulchellata. Next base: position 5,557,047 of record OZ007528.1, on the reverse strand, counting down.
ATGAAGGGATCGCCGCCGGATGCGGAAGCCCTGAGAATGTTCCTTATCCTGCCTTTGTACCACGAAATGAGGAATCCTAGGAGGTATCCAGAACTTCAGGTATTTAGTAATACACTTCACTTCTAATCAAATAAAGCCATTATTAACATAGAAAATTACAATTAAATAACAAAATTAGAAATGGTATTTAATAAGTAAAGTAACGGCCGTGTGGTGCCGGCATAGAATTTCACCACCCCCACTCTTCCCGTGGGTGTCGTAAGAGGCGACTAAGGGAAACACACCGGGGGGCGGGCAGCAGCGCCTTCTGCAGAACAACTACACCGAACTGCGATCCCCAACCCGCATGCCCAGCGTGGGGATTATGGGCAATAACCCCCAAATAATGATGCCATCTATGGCGCTCATTAGAGGAGGCCTATGTCCAGCAGTGGACTATTATAGGCTGGTGATGATGATGATGATGATGAAGTAAAGTAATATAAGATGTTCTAAGTTCATGCTATTTATGTATTATTGTGTACATTAAACAATTAGAAAGAAAAAATGTAGGGAACCTTTTAGTCAATAGAAAATACCTGTTATAAAGGTATTGTATTGTTCCACCCCACCTGTTGCTATCATATTATTTTTGCATAAAATATTTATCATATCTGTGATCTTTCCTGTTCGAATATATTTCCTTTATTTTCTGTCCTCCAATTAGGTAAAGTTCTTTGTGGGTTTGTTGACGTAAATAAAAAAGGAATTAAATATTTGTTATATCCAAATATGTAGTTGCCTTAGATTGTTGTATTTTTTTTATTTATGATTAATTTTATAGCTATTTGCTTTAGCTAATTGTATGCGAAGTTAAAATCTGAGTGTTTTTCGAAATTTACCGCTCCAACAAACTTTATTTTATAGCTCCACGTTACTACACGTTATGTTTCAGGGCCCATTCGCAGAGTCGTACAATAACCTCTCAACCCACCCGCAACGGATAGTAAACCTATGGTGGGAATCGCAAACGCCGGAGTACTTTGAAATGCTGGTGGATATATTCAAAAGTGTTATTGTTTACGAACTGATGCAGCCTGTGGTGCGAGCCAACAAGGTAACTTACGCCTTATTTTCAGTAGGATAGGGTATATATTGTATCCATGCTTGGAAATATTAAAACTGCGTGGTTCATAAATAATCAAATACATCGGTCAGACGGTATTTACACACTGATATTTATTTATTCGCCGTAAGAGCACTATCGTCAATTTATAACAGAGCTGCAATTAAGAAACTGAAACCGAAGAAACCGACGCCATATCCTCAAAATATCTGATAATGATCTCTATATAATGATCTGCCAATAATTTTATTATTATCCACCATCATCATCACCAGCCTATAATTAGTCCACTGCTGGACATAGGCCTCCCCTAATGAGCGCCAAAGATAGCATTATCATTTGGGGTTTAATGCCCATAATCCCCACGCTGGGCATGCGTTAATTATCATTTAGTACATATACCTAGTTAATGAATTAATCACTACATGGTATAAAATAAAATCGTTTCCCGCTGTCTGTCTGTCTGTCCCAATATATGCTTAGTTCTTTAAAATTACGCAACGAATGTTGAAGCTGTTTTGAAAAGGATATAGTAATTCAAGAAGAAGGTTTTTTTGTAAGCATTGCAACCGTGCGAAGCCGGAGCTAATATATATAATACTAGAGACCCGTATTATTATAATTATCTTGGGCCGTCACTGCGGCACTGCTCAAATCTCAAAAAAAAAATTCTCCTACTCGCGATTGAACGAAGTAACAGAGACATCTCAAAATGTGTTTTTATTTTCAGAGAGTATATTTCACGCACAGCGTTATACAAATACTGAACGCATTAGCCGCTCTTAACAAAATAAACTTCACCAATCCGAAGAAACCAAAGATACCGGCGGAATGCTTTTACATCGAAGACTTATGTGACTACGTAGATATCGCTTCAGACTACATCAACTGGCTATCCGATCTGAATGTAAGTTCTTTATCTGCAACTATTCCCCATCAGCACAAATCTACTATTAAACGGGCCTTCCCCGAAGAAGAGGGGATTTACCTTACTTACCATGTTTAGCAAGCGGATCGCTGGGGGATTTCCTATTCCTTCGGATATATTTCCTATTCCTGAATCACTTTGTTTAACAGGGGGATGCGTGAACGCAGTATAGTTTTTAAAAGTAATAGAAGTAAGCTGCTGTAACTCTTATCGTAGACCAGGTTCCTATTCTTATGCTACGACCATTTAAAAATAAACCCCAAGATTGTGCCATTTCAGTGTTATCAATAACTTAAAGTTTTATCATTTTAATCCCTATAGTAAAACTCTGGCAACAATAGATCATGTTATTTTTTATAATCTTATGGCGTCATGCGGCTGTGTAGACTAAAAAGCTGTCAACTGATATTTATCGACTTAATAATTGTTTTTTGTTTTACTACAGATTCTAATAGATACACTTTTCAAAAATCTATATAATACCCTTATAAGTCACGAAACACAAAGTAGAGCTTTGTGTAAAAGTAGATATTCTTCTTTCAATCGATAATAAACCGTAAGTTCATATAAAAACCATCTCTTTTCAGTCATCACAACCGCACATGTGCAACTACGCCTTTCTATTCGACGTCCAATGCAAATCGCTCCTGCTGAAAATCGACCAGCAACTCCAAATGCAAATCGCTGTAACCCGAGCGGCTACGCAAATGATCACTCGTCTATTCACGGACCCGTCATACGAATACGGGAGGGATTCGTTCCTGACGCTGACTGTCTCCAGAGATCACGTGGTTAGGGATGCTATGTCGCAGATTAGTAGCCACGACAGCTCGCATTTGAAGAAACCTCTCAAAGTAAGTACTGTATACTTAGAATGGAAGAAAATAATTTTATTTACCTTAAATCTAATACCCAATTTAACAACTTAGGAACTGGGATTGTGGCAACCCATAATACGAGCGCACTCTGGTGACGATCAAGGATTGCCACAATCCGGTTTGCGTCCGAGAGTATCCGAGTCCACTCGGTCCGAGCAGACTCGGATCGTGTCAACTCGGATTAATTTAATGAGCGGAAATCGCGACCCTGTCCTATCATACGATGAAACTGAAAGTCTATTTTAAAGATCTCCTAAATCATGTCCTTTCTCTTTATAGACGATATTGGGTAGAGTCTAATTTTGAAATTGGTATTTACGGTCGTATTTGTTGTATAATTAGACTCTTTTTAGGTAGAATTTATCGGCGAGGAAGCGGAAGATGCTGGTGGCGTGAAGAAAGAGTTCTTCTGGTTGTTGCTAAAGGAAATATTCGACCCCGTGTACGGCATGTTCAAGCAATCTGAGGAGACTAACATGATCTGGTTCTCGAATAATCCGTTTGAGGACGATATCATGTACTATTTGATTGGTAAGGTTTATTATTCATTTCTAGACCTTTATTAAGAAAATTAGAATTTAATATATAATATAAATTATAATTGAACTAGTTTTTTACAATCGAAATAATTGAGCTCGATTGATCAATATCAATACAAGTCGGAAGCGTCCCCAAGGCGCTGCCTTCATCGCCTGATGCCAATCCGAAATCACAAATTCATTGAACACAAAACTGTGACACCGCGGCAGCTATGCCTGTTTCGTAACTGTTAGGTATATTGGAGTACTCTAGAACCTAGATAAACCTAATTTAGGATGTAAGACTACTTATTATAAAATGCTAATAAAGATAAAAGCTAATAAAGATAATTTGCCAATAAGGTAACAGTATCCTAATTTATTGATAAAAAGAGAGTTGCATACCTATATTACTGTCCATTGTTAAATTTACCTAGTACATCTTAGGTAGACAATTTGTAACCTATTATTCCCTCTAATCAAGAAACATGTGGTGGTTGTATAAAGAAAATATAAATACACGATTAAATAAGTAATTAATAAAAGTAATGAACACGTACCTATTATTATTTTAAAATAACAAAAGCAATTTAATGTTATGTTCCACGCATTTTCAGGAGCAATCTACGGCCTAGCGATTTACAACTCCATAATAATCTACGTTCCGTTCCCTCTTGTGCTATACAAGAAAATCCTGGGAGAATCAGTGATGTTGGACGATCTGTCTGACTTGTCGCCGACACTGGCGAACAGCTTGAAAAACTTACTGGATTATCCGGATGAGGATGTTGAAGATGTAAGTTATTTTTGACACAGACATAAAACAAAATTAATAAAACCAAGTCCAGAGCTATTACTTGGGTTTGTTGATAGTAACGAGACGTAATCGAGACGTTTATATGGGATTCAGTACACACTACATTGAGCTACGCTAATACGTCGTCGCCGATGGAACTTTTCGGAGCAGAGTCCTAGACTTTGAATATTCAGACGCCAGACTTCAGATTTATGTCTCTAGATTTAAATTCAAGGACTGCTTACAATCAAACTCACATTTAAGTCGTGGTTTTGTGATAGTTTTCAGTGAATGTGCCAAAAATTTGTCGACTATGTGCTCCTAACTGCGAGAAAAGTGCATGCTTTATGCATGGTTATAGGTAGATGATCAATAACCTCTTAAAGGCGACTTGAGTAGATCAAGACTAACAACTTTTCTTCTATGACTTTTGCCAAAAGTAATACAACACAACCCCTTTCAGTACCGCAAACCCTTTCTTTTTTTGCTAGATACCCAAGTCTCCCTTAAGAGGTTATTGATCATCTACCTATAACCCTGTATAGTTAACTTGACTTTTGATTCCCACAGCCATCAATAAGCTCCAACCAAATACTGTCACTTCAAGCCAAAAACGTCTCTATCGTTATGACGATAAGCTTCGTTCTCCTCACGTAACCCTTGCTAAGACAAATTCACATTATAATATGTAAAACAAACTCATTCTAGGTCTTTGGTTTATACTTCGTCGTGAATACAGAAGTATTCGACCAAATTCAAACGCACCCTCTAAAAGAGGACGGTGCAAACATTCCCGTAACGCACGAGAATAAGAGAGAGTACGTCGAATTATACGTGGATTTTTTGCTCAATAAATCTGTGGAGAATCAGTTCAAAGCTTTCAATCAGGGATTCCAGAAGGTTAGTATTTACATCCATACGTACTATTACTTTTTAATGTAGTATGATTAATTTTAATAAGGTTTAGTATATCTTACTGCAAGGGCCGTAGTTTGGGCTGCCGTTTAAGGGATTCGGTGCTAAAGAAAATTTTACTAATACATTATGAGCGCCACAGGTAGCATTATTTATCATTTGGGGGGTTATTGCCCATAATCCCCACGCTGGGCATGCGGGTTGGGGATCGCAGTTTGGTGAAGTTGTTCTGCAGTGGGCGCTGCTGCCCGCTCGCCCCCCGGTGTGTGTGTCCCTTAGTCGTCTCTTAAGACACCCATGGGAAGAGTTGGGGTGGTGAAATTCTATGCCGGCACCACACGGCTTACATACACCGACATTACAATAAATCATCTGCGACAACATCAAAAATACTTTTGAAAATGTTTTCCAGGTTTGCGGCGGTAGAATAATAAAATTATTCAGATCACACGAACTGATGTCTGTTGTTATTGGCAACGAGGAATACGACTGGGAAGTTTTTGAGACCAACTGCGAGTATAAGAATGGATACTCACCCGCGGATCTGCAGATCAGGTAAATATTATTTATTCTAGTCATTTTGTTTTTATTTTTGTTATATTAAGAACCCGGCGACCCTCGCTCGCAACTTCAACTCGAGGCGCGTGCAAAAATCGCCCCGAATATCGCTATCTCTGTTTAGCTGGCGCGCGCGGGACGACGACGACGCGATAGCAATATTAGCCGTTTAAAATTTGGTATGAATTTGGTTGTGTTCCGTAATACCAAAAATGATGAATGAAAACTTTTTGTATTCTTCACATAGTATGGTTATTCTGTAACTAGACAATATAAGCTATGTTCCTTAACAAACAACACGTAAGATATTGTTGTTTTTAATAAGAAACAGATAGGGAGAAAACTTGTCAATTTTGGCATAAAAATATGCAAAACGCGATTGGCTTTCATTTAATTTTAGGTAAGTATTTTGAAAAAAAAACTATCTAGGAACCTAGATAAACACTAATCAAATACAAATAATACAATAATAAAGTGGTAATATGCTTGAATTAGAAATAATTTTGGTATTACGTTTGTATGGGCAATTCGTCCTCCGCTGGCCTCTTAATAGAAGTTTTTTTCTGCTATTCTATAAAACGTTTTTTTTATTTTTTGTAAGATACTCCTCCCTGTGATTCCGTCCTGTGATTGTTCTAGTTCTGGTCTAGGCAGAATAACAGCGCCTTCTGTTCACAACAGTTGGCATTATGCTGAGCCTGGACCCATTTGCTACTGCAGTACATATTAGTCACCTACCTACTACTTAATAACTTTTTTTTCATGTATTACATCTGTGTTCCTTATTCTGTTAATATTAAAATTAAGTGTTGTGTATGTAGTGGCAAGTAAATGATATGTCTATGTCTATGTCTACTCGGATAGGCAGCTCTTTGCGACAAGTGAAAGGACAGCTGGTTGGTTACACACTGCTTTATTGTACTGAGGTGACACGGCTGGTGCAGGCACGCACACATGCGTAGATCTACATAATATATAATACACATACGTAACAATTTTAAATCTCTAACTTCTATACTTTTAATGGTGTGATATTTAGTTTTGCAGTTCAGTGTCGCTTTACATTCATACAGTTTTTCAATTAAGAGAGAGAATGAATTGTATCTTCTTTCTGGATAGACAGGTTTCTTGGATAATCATCTGTCGGAAGAAACTGCGTTGTTCAGGCTACCATACCACAAGAGTATCTAAACGTGTGATTAAAGTTGTCTATTAAAACAAGAAACCTTTAAAAAAATCATCCAAGACATATTACGTTGTGTTATCGTAAATCATCATATTAAGTTGGTGTTATCGTAAATCACCAAACTTTAAAGAAGCTGGTTGTATGCTACACCCTTTTACTTACATTTATTGCACGATGATTTGATATTACATTGTTACAGATGGTTCTGGGAAACATTCCACGAATTGAACCTTGAAGACAAGAAGAAATTCCTGCTTTTCCTCACAGGCAGCGATAGGGTACCGATTCAGGGAATGAGGGACATAAAGGTACACCTTTCTGGTATCGAACATCCTACTTGCCTCCTCAATCCGTAAAGTACGGCCTGCGACTGCCACGGATCGCGTGTTTATTTTACCACTAGCGGTCCGCCCCGGCTTGGCACGGCTATTAAACAAAAAATTATTTTCATGCAGATCCTTAACTTTTTTGAAAATATAGCCTATGTTTATCAGGGAAAGTAGGATAATGTTGAAAGAGTTTTTCAAATTGGTCCCGTTGTTTCGGAGCCTATTCAATTCAAACAAATAAATTAAATTAAATAAATTCCTCATTAAAATATTAGTATAGATGTCTGTAATATTTTAAATTGATCTTAAAACAGTTGATTAAAAGTAGTTCAAAAAGTTTTTAATCATCTATTCTCCTTACTTTACAGATAAGAATCCAGCCAGTAGCAGACGAAAGGTACTTCCCTGTAGCCCACACTTGTTTCAACCTACTCGACCTCCCGCGATACAAAACAAAAGAGCGTCTCAAATACTACCTTTTACAGGCGATTCAGCAAACACAGGGTTTTTCACTAGTCTGACACGAACGTTGCATGGGCCATGTCATAAATCGTCATAGGTCGTTAGGGACCTTATGATCAGCCTGTTAATACTCTTCAGGCCATAGTAACTGTCCGTTTGTTATTTCGAACACCTATTTGTTAAATGACCTCTCAAATTGTTAGGCGCGTCGCTCACTGGGGCAGAAACGAGGCGCGGCAAGATGGCAAAAATTACACGAATCTACGTTTGATTTAATTTAGAAATAAATGGCAATGGTCCTTATACTAAAGTCTGTCACGAACTAGGTAAAGACGCCGCAGAGCCGAGGCGCGGCGGCTTCGCATGTGTACTTTCTATGGTCTATATCTATCTGATAGGAATGGATATAAATGGAATGAAATAACCTAGGGGGCTACCATTATCGTCATAATAAATTATATTTACATCCAATAATGATGGTTTATGTAATGTTTTGGCACTAGCAAGAATTAGGCAATTGATGTGAGGCCTATACGGAAACGACAGATGCAGTTAGTATTGACATCTGTTCGCCATAGAGCTATGCAAAAATTTTAGTGCGTTTCGTAGTCTTTCGGCGATGAAACTACAAACCTACATCCAAAGTTTCGCATTTATATTTGTATGGGTAACTCACTTTCTCATTTATTTTTGTATATATTAGTTGGATGTGAAACATGAGCTATTTTTCACATCTCCATGTGCCTCGACTCTTCGTAGAGATCAAGCCCCGCCTCGACATTCCAATGAGCGATGCGCCTAAGACACCACGATAGTTACCTTAATGCATTATGATTAGAGGGTCATATCATCATTCACGGGCCTTGCTTAGCCTACACTGTAACTAGTAACAAATTGATATAGTCAATAGATTTTCATTTTACACAATGACCTAATTTACATAGATAAGTAATTCGATGACTAAACTTATGGGAAATACTGAGTGGATTTGTGGATGGGACAGCGGCAGGTACCTTAAACATTGAAGCGACTTCAAAATATCATCTTCATTTACAGATTTTCAAAACACGTTATAGATTTCGAGTGACTCTTTTTGATGCCAATCGGTTCAGTTTCTTAACTGATCAAAAAGTTCTATGGGACCAACTAAGGTTTGAGTACTAGAAAAGGCAGAAATTGCAAAAAGCTGCCCATACATTTCGCAAAAATTTACAAACGGAATGTGAGAATTATTTGCGTTTTTTGAATGAACTTTTTTCAAAAAACGGTTTTACGGTTAGAATATGAAACAAGATTTTTTTTTATTAAAAACACTCATTTTCTCGAAATCTGTAACATTGAACCTCTGTGTGTATTGGGGATGATATTTTTCCTAAAAAGTAAAAATACTTAGATTAAAATTTTTATTATTATGTAGCGTCAACGGCTAAGGTACATGCTCTTACAGCCACATCGAAAAATTCCACCCTATATATTAAAATTTTGTGTGAATTTTATTATTTTAAAAGAATTTGCCCTGATCTTATGCAAATTTCGCTATTTTTAAAAAGGATTGTTCTAATTTGCTGGTTGTTGGTTATAAAGTTGTTGTTCAACGGTTAATGGTTGCTCAAAATAGCATTCATCAGATAAAATTAGCCACTCTCTTCCGGTCTTTCTCCCAATACATACCAAAATATTCTAGAAATTATTTTCCGAATTTCTTTATAATATATCTACACTGGCACCATTTAAGATGCTAATAGTATCTGCTGCAGTTATTTTATTGAAGCTTGGGCTTCACATAGAAACTGTTGGAACAAAATGTGTTATAGTGCAACCATTTATTCTGTGAAGATGGACAGGGAAGCAATGCTTCTTGGAATTCCTATTATGAAAGTATTTTTAACGTTAGTACCGTCTGATTTTTCTATACAATCTGGTACAGCGCCTCTATCGTGTAGATGTGGAACTACGCAAAATCCATATTAAAATATGAATTCGCGTCTCATTACTAACGTCAAGTACCTCCCTCCGGCAAGCGTATTCTGTAAACGTTCAAATTCGAACTTGAATTCACTCAAGTGATTTTGCTAATAATAACTGTTCAAATTGAACTCTATCGAACGTCAAATAAACAACGAATCTTGTTTATTTGACAAGTGAGTTCGATTTTATTGTTCGCCTGCTAGTTCTAGAAATACTCATCCCCAGCTCAGTTTGCTAACTCTATCACCTTCACAGATCAACTGGCTTCACTTTGTAATTTTACGAATAGTTACTTTCTAATAATAAATAAATAAAAGTTATGTTATAAATAACAAAAACTAAATTAAGATGACCAGAATTTGTTGGCTTTAAATCGTCTGATGATAGAAGTGTCGCCATCTTCCGCGTGGCTACTCTGTGATATTATGGGTATGCCATCCACTAGTGAAAGTTATGCTTTTATATTTATTGTTATATTATGGTTTTATAGAAATGTACAGTCAGCATCAGAATGTGTTATCGTTTGAATGTTTCACCTCATTATATTAGAGTTTTCATAATTGAAATAATTTTGGCTGGGTTTGTAAATCTTGATCAGTTTGGTGGAGGATATTTGAAGTTAAAATAAAACCTTGTATTCAGGTTATGAAGCTGACTGTACGTGATAATTATACGTAGACGGCTAGTGATCGTTGTTCCGAGGCATTTATGATGCATCTCAACTATGCTTGTTGGCGTGTTTTGGACACAGTGTATGTATTGTACAATAAAACAATATTTTCCTACAAAAACATTGTTTATTTTAGCGTGACGAATAAGATACTCTTGGTGGAGCGTAAGTTGAACTGGCTCAGGATCATGCCATGGAGTGAGTGATCAGTGGTCTTTGCCCAACTGTGGGACGTTACGGGCTGATTGGGACTAGTGAAATACATGTAGGCATTTAATAACTTTATTTAAAATATAAATTACATTGTAATACCAAATGATAGAAGTTTAACATTTTATATACAAAATATTTCTGTAATCTCTTTTTGACTAGTAGTAAGCTTAGCCAATTTTGTTAAGAATGTTAATTTCGGCGAAGCACGAGTAGTTTAAATTTAATTGAAGAAAATATTATTTTGTATAGAGGTAAGATAAGGGTCTATACCCCTTTGAAGTAGTAATTGAGCATTATATACAATTTTAGAAGCGTTTTTGCCTTTAAAGCCGCACTTTATATCGAAAGTTTACAAAACAAATAGTCGTAGATATGATTTCTAATCAATAATGTGCATACTAAAACGTGATTTGTTAACTTATAAACTAAATAATGGTTAAAATAAATTATTTCTACATTAAGTACCATGATATATCTAGTACATGCGCCAAGACTTTAGTCCCTAAAGTCAATACAAGTACTAACACTTCCTTTTTTCTCCAGATGAAATGATTGTATGAACTTCTATTGACATCATTACCCCCTATCAAACTAATCTAGACACTGCTTCATGACGTCAATAAAAAGTGTTGTCTCATCCGCATATTTTAGTTTGTACTATTTATGAATTTAGGAGTTATCACTTTCAGTGCATATGACGCACGTTGATTGTCAGTGCGTCGTGCGAACTAACAGCCGGTTCACACATGTCTCCGTTTTACTGTTCCGTTTTATCGTGTACGTAGTTTTTTCGTCGATGGCGTATGTGGTTGTATGAGCGACTTCACACATGGCACAGTATTCTGTATACAGATCGACGAACAAAATACGTACACTATAAAACGGAACAGTAAAACGGAGACATGTGTGAACGGGCGGTAAGGCTGGGTTGTGGAAGCCTCAATGTGGATTTGAAGACATGATGATGTGATAATGAGTTAGTAGCTAAAGAACTAAGTTTAGTATGAAGATCGGCCTGAGTATTCCTCATAGTGTTGCGTGCCTGGTGGCGCGCGGTAACCAGGGTAGTTTTGGTTCAAGGCGTTTTGGGCGAAGAAGGAAGAGTAGTCCTTTTTGACCTGCAATAGAATTCAATTTCGTAAGTCAATTTATGTTGACTGGAAACTTTCTACCATATCAAATATTAATTATAGGTTAAATTGCTTGTATTGTTACATTTAAGTTACCGATAAATCGTGTTGGATGTTCTATTGAATTTTAATCATTGTTCTGTAATTGTTTTCTATTATAACAAAATGTTGTTTGAAAGGTTCATGCATGCGATACGGCAATTTAGTTACAATACAATCGGGTACTACGCTCAAGTAAGCTTTTACAGATAGGGCATGTTGAAGAAGAAATGTTTGTTTACTTATTTATTACATGATTTCATGACGTTACAGGGCCGACTTTCAGATGTGTTTGATCATCAGAAAAAGTTGAAGGACTAGATAGAATGTAAATACAGGTTTCTTAGAATCATGATCAAAAAGTAAAGAAGTGAAGCCGTCTTTGACACACTTCGTGTCGGTGAGTTATCTATATATTTTTATTTTACCATCAAATTAATTATGCTGGACAATCGGGAGGTTTAAGAAAGATTAAGACTCGTACCTATTACGAAAGCTTGCTCATCTATGTAAGCTTGACCCCCGCGTACTCAATCGTAACTCACATTTAAGTAAGTCTCAATCAGGATGTTTGGATTGTTGAAAACTGTCCAAAGAAAAGCTGTCAAAAATAATCATTTGAAACCTGATAGAACATTTATTCATTTCATGTATAAAACCTCATAATAACAGTACATTAAAGCCTATGTTAGTGTTGTCTAAGCACGGCTGATTTAAGTATACGTGTGCTACGTATGCTTAGGAGTTTCGTTTGAGGGTTATGCTATAGAAAATCGTTACTCAAGGATTCACGAGATACGAGCCTAACACCCGTATGCATAATGATTCGTTAACTTAACAACTGCTGCTAAGCAGTATTGTTTCTAACTCTGACTTATGTCAATAGAAGACAGAAAGAGAAATAACAGTTAAGTTACCAGACTAAGAAGAAGTTCATAACATTCCTATCTTCCACCATTTTAACAAACACAATGTAAAAGTCGCCCTGAAGAAGTGTAGCCAAGCTTATAGTGACACCTTTCCTAATTGAAACCTCTAAACTACTCTGCAAGTGCCATTAAAATGAAACACTGAAGCACTTACAATAGGCTATGTTGCATAGATGCACCTATGCCTCGTTCATTGCTATTAGATCAGCCAGCGCAAACTGACGCAGCTAAAACAGATAATTGGGTTCAAAATATTCCAAAATCAACGTTGGATGATGAACCTACTTGATGCCGTGACTGCTTTTATCGATGGGTTTACTTAATGATTGTTTTAGCCCCGTATTATGAAAGCTCAGTCATCAAGCGATGCTGAAGTAACGACTAACGCTTTTTTATAGCATAAACGTCACCCATAGCATAGACTAACAAATACATCACTGATCATGCTTTCATAATAAGGACTTCTAGAGTGAACCTGTGCTGTTATATTAGATTTTGTTTATTTGTTAATTTTAACAGAGTGCGTTCATCTAGGTACTATTTACAACATGCATTTTATAATTGTTGTGTTGGTATTTTCTAATCTTTATCAATAATGTGCTTTCAATCATTTAAAGATTCACATTTAAATTACTTATCATTTCCTTTTTCATTTATAAAAAATGTTTTGGGTTCTGTAATATGCAAGGGGCAAATAATAATGGGTATACGGGGAATCCCCGTCAGATGTTAGGACACTATTTGTAAATAACCTTTTTTTTTAATACAAGCATACCAGATCGATTTCACAACTTTCGAAAAGAAACATTAACTTGCAAGTTCTCACTATCTTATGAGTTCACCAACGTGATATGATAGTGTGATTGATGATATAAAGTTGAGCCACAGAGTTGAGTCTAACTGGTTTAGAACGTATTAAATTACAATTCCGAGTTGATGCCCAACTTGGGAATTATGGCACTGCCCCATTATAAGTGCGCGGCTGGTGTTGTTTTAATGTCACTTTACCTTGCGTGGTCTGCAAGCGGGTCCCTTGGCGAGTTGTCGCCTGGCCTCATTCTCAGCAGCCACGGCCTCCTTCACCTCCTGGGGTGGCCATTTCTGGTCTCCACGCATGTTGACGCCTCCTTAATAATAACATAAAAATTAGACAGTTTCGTCAGTCAATATTGTGTCATAATTTTGATGCGAGCGCGAGCTCATAATGAACACTATCATAACATAAGTAATGAATAGAGATTCGTCAGTTGTAAAATCAAAAAGAAAACGAGTATGTACTAGCTCAAGTAAAAGGTAGAGGTACCTATATAGATATGGCCGATTTTTAATAGTAATATAGCCGATATTAGTCACTCAAAATTAACTCGAGCAGCTGCGGTCTTCGTAAATTGATAATGACAGTCATAAAACATCATTTTACAATTTGCAATCAAACTTAGTTTGAAACTCGAGGTTGTTACTTTTCGGAATGAAATTTTCTAATTTCAATAACATTATCTTGTACCTATGGCTTGCTGGAATCTGCACCCTCCCACCTCTTTACAATTTTATCGTGTTCATAAAAGAAGCTAACGATCCGCAGGTGTATCATGAAAGCCTTAACGAGTCGTAAGTCACTTTCTTTAAGCGCCAGTGCGAGACATATAAAAAGCTATTTTATAAACAATGTACTACGTATGTGCAACCGTATATTCTTCCAGTAACAGTCAGTTATTTCAACACTTTATGCTCCTTGATATTGCCGCTAGGATTGGAATTTGAAAATCTTTCTCGTTTCATACATTTTTATCTATTTGGGGTTTGCGATACATATAGCTTTATAAAGTTTCAGATTATCATATCTATTAAATTAGTATACCTAATGTATGCCCTGTTTTTGCCGGCACATGTTTGTTAAGCCTTAGTTTCTGCGATCAATTACTTGATCTTTGTTGGATTATGAAAAACCTCTCGTAAAGTATTGTAGTACTATGTAGTTAAGAGTTCCAGGAGATAAAGTTAAGCATTTAGATTTTATAGTATAGTGAAAAGTTATGGTTGCAATTTAGCTTTTACCTTGGAAAGATGCTGTAGCGGGCTGGCTAGCGAACACCGGCGGTGGTTTCTGATGGATCGGCTGCTGCTGACGCAGAGTTATAACGGATGGCGGTGGCTCAAACTGTCTCTGAGGGGATTGGTAGGCGGGCTCAGAGTACGGCTGAGGCGAGTATTGTGGAGGCTGAGGGGAATACTGCTGGGGGTATGACTGCTGGTTGTTCTGTGGCTGGAAAATAGATTCTGATAAGCATTACGCAAGTTGATTATTCGGTGAAACTTTAGTCACAGGATGTTTTTATGTTCTTAAGTTAATATCATCGTAGTCGTTTATATTCAATCAAAATAAATCGTTCAATCGTTTAATTTTAGCGAGTTGAAATTACTGGTTCTTATTTAAAGTAACACCGTTTTAGATCATGTCAATTTCACAAAAGCGTAAGCTCGAATTCAGCCTTTGCAATTCGTTTTGTTAGGCCTTTGTTGATTCGTTAAAGAAGCCAAATCACATTATTTATTTACCTCTTTGTACCTTTTATACACGCACACATTTAACACGGAAACATCGAATACAAACACTTGTATAGATATAAATGTTAGTAATAAATCGTGCAAATGGCAGTGAGTATTCAGCACTAGACTACCGCGTTGACCTATACCTGCGGAGAAAGGGGTGCTGGAACTGGTGCCCAGCGGCTCGGCTGTGCCCGGAAAGGCTGGGCTACTCCGGGGGAAGGAGGTCCACGATATGTTGCAGGGGACGGTGGGCCGCGAACGGTCGCTCCCGGTCCGAACGGGATTAGCTTACTGAGTCCAGTAGGTTCTTGCTTCTTGCCTTCACAGTGAGAAGGCTGTGACTCGGGGTAAAACTGGTTTTGGGGGGATTGGTATTGAGGTTGTTGGTGCTGAGGCTGTTGGTTTTGGGGTTGTTGGTACTGAGGCTGTTGAGTTTGGGGTTGTTGGTACTGAGGCTGTTGATTTTGGGGTTGTTGGAACTGAGGCTGTTGGTATTGGTGTTGGGCTTGGAGCTCAGGTTGGTACTGAGATTGCTGGCTCTGTGATTGGGGGGATTGCTGTGCGCTGTTGTAGAATGCTGGACTCTGCTGTAGGGATAATGTTTCTATAATACACCTTCGTTTCTTAACTCGCATTCAAAACCACTGTCGTTTAAGAATCATGTTTTGCTTTCGGCTATAGTTTAGCTCATAGAATGAACGTGTTCATGTTCACGGTAATACTGATTGTGAATACGAGTGTAAAATGTTCATGCTTTTTAAACCGTCACCGTAAGCTATGCTATGTGCAGCAGTGATGTCAATAGTCTAATTCCAGCCCTATGTACATTCAAGCTGAGTCTATAGTAGATTACCTGCTGTGAATGGTATCCGTTGGTTTCGGGTGTTGGCGGCCAAACCACCTTCTTTGGGCCTATAACAAATTATGGGGAATTAGGACTTATCTCCAAATCTAGGGTCGGGTAGACTTAATTCACCTGAAGTTGATCACCTGGGTGAATTAAGTGCTACGCAGGGTAGACTTAATTCACCTGGGTGATCAAAGTACACCCACCCGGTAGACTTAATTCACCTGGGTGCATTAAGTGCTACGCACCACGGTAGACTTAATGCACCTAGGACATACCTATTAGTTACTTATTTCACAAATGCATTCACCTGTTTTTAATAACTTTTAGGTAATACATACGAGACCTAGTCTGGCCTATGCTGTGCCTCAAGTAGGTGTATAGATTTTATGTAGGTAATCTCCTTGCTAGAATTATTTTGTAACACACTTTAGTATGTTGCGCACAATTTCAATCGTCGCTTGAGCGATCCAGTGACGTGTTACCGTATCCACGCTACTTTATGAGACATCTAGGTGAAATTAGCCTGGCCGGCCCACCAACACGTTGGATTCGCGCCAGAATATCACAAAATAACATATTTCCGAGATTTTATTTTTTCACGTGTAGAGGTGGACGTAAAACGCGTTATACTTTGATGTGACAAATATACACTACAACAAACCGTAGACAGGTTAACTGTTTACTATAATAAACTAACCTTGCAACGGTTTACCCTGAATTCTTGCGTTGAAAACGTACTGTGATGGCATTGCTCTGCTTAAGTTTAAATTCCCAACAAAAATTATTAATTATATAAAAAGGAACAAGGTAACTCTCTGGTGACGGTTTACATTTTTAGGAAATTTATTAAAGTGTTAAAATACTAGTTGTAATTAGAACTATTTGTTGTTTTTATCACAGTGAGCAAACTATCCTGTTGAAACATAAAATAATGCCAGGATAATAAGTTAAAATGTGCTCTACAAAAGATTTTAAAACCTTAATCGGGAATTAAGGCCTCATAATTTGTGTGAAAGTTAAGGAATTAAATTACTTTTAAAACCATTAACAAAATTTGCATAAATTTGTAGGTGTTGTTGTGGAATGTGTATATTGAATTACCTCCGCGGTGGCGGCGTGCGAATCTCGAAGAGGCAAACTTGTATCACTTGATTGTGCGCAAGACTTTCCGACGACACAAAATAAGACCACACTGTCACAGAATTCAGGTAACACAGTATAAAGCAGTATATGTAACTACATTGAATTACATCCCATGCTGACATTGCATGGCAAGGGTCATCCTTTTCTTACATTCAGTACCTAAATATTCTTTCATTCCCATGAATATTAAGATTAAAATTATTTCGAATTCCACAGTTTTTAAGTTTTAGCCACTAACCTGATAAAACTGAGTGACATGTAAATTCGACTAATACAAATATGAGAGTACTATTGTGTTGAAATCGGGAACTATCGAAGTTCGCAAATGGAATCAACAAAATGATTCCAAGTTTAAGGGTAGAGAAGTTGGGAGCTTTGAAACAGTTGAATTTAAACTTTTTAATTGGGTTTGCTGTAGGGATGTTACGGAGGTGGTTTAACGGAACCGAAGTCGGAGTCGGAATTTTAAATTTTGGTTTATCGGAGTCGGAGTCGGAGTCGGAGTCGGAGGCGGAGGCGGAGGCGGAGTCGAAGGTGGTGGCAGAAGAGAGATTAAGAGCCGAGTGTGACGACCACTGTGGCGCGGTGGGCGAAGGTCCGCCTGCGACGCAGGAGGTTGCAGGTTCGATTCCCGCCTCGGGACAAATATTTGTACGATCTGCAGATATTTGTTCAGGGGTTCTGGCTGTTATCTATGTATATCTATGTATTAATAATATTGTATTATGTATATCAGTCATCTAGTACCCATAACACAGGCTCTGCTTAGCTTGGGGCTAGATGATGCTGTGTGGATTGTCCAGCGTGATTGGTTTATTTATTTTATTTATTTAGTTTTAAGGGGAGGCTTAATCAAATATTATAGTACAATACAAATACAAACATTATTATTTTAATCATTCTCTTTAATTTACTTCAAATAAAATTATAAACTTAAATAACATACTTACTTAGTCGTTAAAAATTAACAGTAGTTAGAAAATTAAATCAAATGAATGGACTCTTAAGAGTAGCAAATTATATTTAATAAACAAAAGCTTTGCAGCTTTGTCTCCGTCTAATCTATTTCTTAGCGGGTCATAGATTAGGCCAGCCCCACTAAAAAGTTAGTTCTTCGTATTCAGTAGCATGCACTGACTTTAAATGACCCTTTAACGAAGTAGTCGTGCCTCCTTTTCGTGAATATATCTTTTCACAAACTTTGCACTTTGCCGTATCTGCACAAACTTCAACGAAGTAGTTCCAAATCACAATTGATTTCGTCTTCATTGTTATATATATCTTAATCAGAATCAAACAGATAACTTTAATTGAAACGCCGCGCAAAACAAAACAAATCATCCATACTGCGTAATAGACAACTTTAAAGTGAGTGGAGTGAGTAATGGACGACGAAAAGTACGTGGAGGGGAGTTTTTGCAAGACATGCATAAACCTGTTTGTGCTGACCGCAGCCGCCGCGCGCCATCGCCCGCTATCCACTATATGCTTCGATCTCCGATTTAAACCTCCGATTGAAAGTTTCGGAACAGAAGTCGGAGCCGGAGGTGTAATATCAATCGGAGGTTCCGACATATCGGAGTCGGAGTCGAAGCTTCGTAACATCCCTGGTTTGCTGGTAGGGTCCTCTCACATCGTTGCCAAGCTTGTGCAAAATATTGTGAGGTCTCGATGGGTTAAAAGGTGGAGAAACTTCGCCGATTGAATTATGAACAAGATCTCAAGAATTAACGTTTGGTAAGAATGGTATGTGAGTGTTAATTCTTGCATAAACGTTCTTATTGATAAAATAGCTAAGGTAAATTTTTATTTAGGTATTTATTAGGGAACAACAAAGGACTACATCTAACTTAATAGGTATACATTTGTGCTAGCACTTTACTATCTAAATAAGAGCTCTATACAAAAATGCATATTATAGGGACTTTTTACAAAGGACATAGAGACTTTAAAAAGAAACTCAATCCGAATTCCTTTACAAAAATAAAACCAGGAACTTACAGATGAATCGATCAACCCGACAGCACTCCAGACGCGCGTCCCGTTGCCGGTTGGGACCACTAGTGGCCACTTGGCACTGCCAGGTGTATCTAGCTACCGCGTATTATATTTACAGACCAGACCTATATCACCACACGATCTAAAATGAGCTTTATCGCTCTGACGTTAGGATCCACGGCATCCTTGAATTCCTACCCGTCGGCGCTGATCTTTTAAATTGTTGCTAGTTCATGCGTGGTTTTACAGATGAAATCATAGATAGTGAAGATTCCAGCGCAATTATTATGATTTTACCTAGATATTTTTGTCGTGCATTTTTATTGCTGGGTCCTGGAGCTGGAGTAAGTTTAGTTATTCTAAGGCTGGATCTCGTTCTAGCCTTGAGCCTCGAGGAGTCAAGGTAAGTATAAGATTTTATCGAGAGTGACTCAGCGAAAGTGCACTATAATTTGGTATTCATAACCTTAGCTCGGCGTGACCAAGACTTTATGGTTATTCGTACGGCAGGTGAAAATAGTGTAGTTAGTTAGGTAAACATGAGCCACAAATACATAACTAAGTAGATAGACTATTTGAATATGGCCTGGTAGGTAAACTTTTTCTTAAAAAACTCCCTAATTAAGTTTATTGTTCTAGTATTTCATAAGAAACACTTAAATGAAATAAAATTGTTCATTTATTCATAAAAAACTACATTATTACATAAAATGCGACCGCACTCGTGTCATCAAAAATTGCATGGTTAAAAGAAATTTCGGTTAGTTTCGCTATGCTCGATTCCCTCTATGCACTGAAGTTATTCTATGTATTTTATAAATAAGAGCGAAAGAGTATTTTTATCATTATACAAGATATAAAAAAAAAATATCAAAAAAATCGCACTATAATCACAAAAATCAAAGTACCTACACATTATCAAGGCTCCACTTGGCTTGGGGCTAGATGATGCTGAGTGATTTTTTTAGCATTAAAAATAATGCTTTATCATTATTGTAGCAATATATTCAATGAAATGTTAAGTTACCCATTCTTGCTTTACTCCTTCACCCAAGGGAGCCTTTTTCGCATTAGTTACCATTAGGTGCCAAGTATTTCACTGCGCTGCCAAAACTTTAGCCTCAAAACAAATAAAGTGCGTCCATTACCTGTTTATGGTTCACGGTACTAAAGCAGTATTCCATTAGAAATGCACCAACTGCACATTGAAAGAGCTCGTTATTCATCACGAAATATACCAGATGTAAATTTATTTCACCTGTTGCGGAACCGTATACGGTCTGAGATTTAAGTGCACCATTAATTTAAGTTAAATTGAAATGGAAACTTAAACTTGCCGCACCGCCAAAAATATTTTATAATATTTCATCATCATCACCTATAGCAATAGTCAATTGCTGGACATCATAGGCCTCCCCTAATGAGCGCAATAGATGGCATAATTTATAATTTGGGTGTTATTGTCCATAATGTTATTATTTAATTTGATGTGTTTTAATTTAATACCTATTTTGTATTTCTTACATAACAAATACAAGCAATTTTACCGCGGTATCACAAACCTACCCAAAGCAAAGTTAAAATATAAATAATCACTCTATAAATATTATCAAGCACTTGTAAGAGAAAATGAGAATACTTATCAAATGTTAGTTAGACTTACTAATAACATACACAAATAACATTGATTATTACCATAAACTAATTTAATTCATCAAGGATCAATCAATATTTTTATTAACCTATCCATCAACAGATACCAATCAGCGTATCTGATCGTTTGAATAATCTAGTAGTTCAAACATGCAATTAACTGATCTACTGGGCCATGAGATGAATTACGTCCATAACTGATGGTCTACATACATGGCTTGCTATAACCTGATCGCCATAGCCACCGCTGGCCACAGGTAAGTCGATTAACTTGAGCGCGTTAATTTGCCGATAATCAGGACCTACGATGGCCTTACAGTAATCAACTTTTAGTTGTTATACGTGCCTTTACATTATGAAACTTCTAAATTATTAGGGCGTTTTTTCGACCAAAATTAGCGCAGGTACCTATTTTTTAGTATACGTGTGGAAATTAAACTCAGGCCCTGGAGGGAAACTACTTAAAATCCTTAAGCTAGCTCATTTTACTTAAAGGAGACATTCCTTTATTTTTAAAAAGAAACAAATCTGCATTAAAATATTTTTTTAAACTCGCTTGCTTCGCCCGGGACTCGAACCAACTAAAATTTAAAAAATAAACACTCCTTATTTTATTATTATACTAATCGGTAGTATTAATATTCAGGATAAAGTTTCTCTAAAAAATATTTGGTTACTGTTCACTTTTAACAAGTAAAAGACACGTAACAGTTCTGTTATCTCTCCAACACTCAAAGACTTCGTATGAAGTACACGCTTGCTTATTTATCGTTAAGTACCTTGTTGAAATCTTCGATAAGAAAATTGTTCAATGGTGGTAATACCTCTATGCACATTTCCTTCTTACATGATCCGAGGCGTTCAGTGGAGAAGTTTAAAAATGGAACGTTTGACTTTGTTTGCGAGGCGGGACAATAATTTTAAAATTCGAACGATTTTTATCAACAGATTTTATTTAAGTAGTGTTGCTTCCCTTACGTAATTAAATTATCTCATAATGGCGTATCAAGAACAATTCGATTTATTAGAAGCTTACTTTGTTTGCAACAAGAGCTACGATTTAGCTCTGCAGTGGTATCGCGAGAAGTATCCAGACAGAGAACTACCATCTAGAAAGGTTTTGTCTCGAATTGTGAATAATTTACTGACCGTTGGAAGTTTTAAAAAGAAGACTGGACGCCCACAGCAACAAAATTTGGACTATAGCGATGTTGAGTTAAACATTTTAACCTACTTCGAGTGTTACCCGAAAGCTTCAAGCAGGGAAGCTGCTCAAGAGATAGGCATCAACCATACTAGTATACTTAAAGTTCTGAAAAAATACAAATACAAATGTTATCGTGATGGGCGATTGGTGCAGAAACTACATCCCGGAGATAGTGAAAGGAGATTACAGTTTTGTGAAAATATTCGAACAGAAATAGCCCTCAACCCAAATTTCTTGGACTGTATTGTATGGTCTGACGAAACAAATTTTAGTAATAATGGAATGTATAACAGACATAACAATCATTATTGGTCTCGTCAAAATCCATTCCGTGTCCGTGAAACGAACAATCAGGTCAGATTTTCGTTTAATGTTTGGTGTGGAATCAAAAGTAACATGGTTGTTTTGTTGCACATTTACGAAGGACATCTGAATGCAGCAAAATACATTGAAATATTAGAGCTTTTAAAAAATCAATTAAACCTTCTGCCAGAAGAGGAACGAAATAATATCATTTTTCAACAAGATGGTGCACCTGCCCACAACAGCAGAATTGCCAGGGCATACCTTAATGAAAATTTCAATGCCTGGATAGGTACAAACGGTACGATTAGATGGCCTGCAAGAAGTCCAGACCTGACGCCCATGGACTTCTTTTTATGGGGTCATGTAAAAAATGTTGTTTATGAAACTTGCTATGAAACCGTTCAAGAGCTAAGGATTGCGGTAGAAAATGTTATCAGGGGCATACACCACAACACTTTGCTGAAGGCTACAAGAAATGAATTTCAACGGCGACTAATGTTGTGTAGCCGGAACGACGGGGCTCATTTCGAACAATTTATCAGTTAAATAATTTAAGTGTTACAAAATTGATAGTAAAATAAAGTTGATGTTAGATTTAACGATTATTTTTATTTTTAAGACCAAATGTTTGTTACAGAAACTTTATCCTGAATATTAATACTACCGATTAGTATAATAAAATAAAGAGTGTTTATTTTTTTAAATTTTAGTTGGTTCGAGTCCCGGGCGAAGCAAGCGAGTTTAAAAAAATATTTTAATGCAGATTTGTTTCTTTTTAAAAATAAAGGAATGTCTCCTTTAAGTAAAATGAGCTAGCTTAAGGATTTTAAGTAGTTTCCCTCCAGGGCCTGAGTTTAATTTCCACACTGTATATATCAACATTTCCAATGAGGAGTTTGTGATACACCACCTTATAAACTTTTTTTAAGTACCTTTGTAAGTTTTATTTTGTAAATAGGCAGACATGCGAAAATAGAGTTTGTTCACAATATAATTGGTGGTCAAAAAGGGCAACTGCGTATCTCTGGGTAAAATATAAAAAATAAAAGCAGTACAGAGGCATAAAAAAAGCTATAATATAATAGACATAACAAACTGCACAGTGAAATTTTTTAAATTTCCTTTGTTTAAAATAATAATAATGTAGAACAGGTGATTTGGATCGGAGTAGGACCTTAAATAATATCCCAATAATTTTCGACTTCGGTGCGATTTGAAGTTACCTACTGAGCGCGCGCTTTAGGAAGTCCCATAGATTTCAAATCGTCGGTTACGCATTCTTTGATAGCGCATGCTTGTAGCTACTGTTGGTAAGGCTCAAGCACCGCCGATGTCGAAAACTTTTATTTAATCTAGATATCTTGTTGCTTCAACTAGGGCTCAAAGAAACTTGAGCTAAGTTTAGCAGCAATTGTCTAGTCATCGGCTGCGTGACAAAGATGCAAGCGCTGACTTATAAGCTATTTTAAAACGACCCTCAACGTACAAAATACAAATTAGTCAGCAACAATTTCAGTGCACACCTGAAAGCTAAAGAAATAGAGTAGCCTTTCGTTTTCTTGTTTTCAACACCTGCTTTACAAATAGACATTGATTCATGGAGTGATTAACGAGCATGCAGAATCATAGAAACAGTCTAGTGACGTCAAACAAACACTTTCCGTATTTTAAAACATCAAGGTTGAAAATACAAAACATTTTGTCTGATATAAAGCCGTATCTAATTATTTTTGTTTAAATATCTAAGCGTATCTCGTCTCAAACCGTCTTTTTAGTTTTAAGGGCTTGTTACAATAGCATATACTCGTAGTAGACAATATTCCTCTGAAGAAACGTTATTACGTTGCAAAATCCAGGATCCCGTTTCTACGTAAATATTAATAGTACATTGAACTCAATGTACGCAGTTAATATTTTTATCAATCTGTCTCGGAAAACGTTTGTGTAGGTACCTACATAAATATTTATTTTAGTTTGCTTTGGGCCTGTGGGACTTCGGTCTTTCGTTTTGATGGTTTCGTAATTGTAATGCTTTCTTAGAAATACCATGTATCCAAGGAAGTTAGAGTAGGGTAAATTGCAAATTACTAAAACTCTAGCCAAGAGTCCTGTAAAGTCTAAAGGAAATATCGCACATTGATTTAGATTTTAGCTTCCTAAAAATGTTTTGATATTTTGGTTGAATCGATAAAACTTTCCAAAGCATAGATTTGATCACTTTTCAACGAAAACGAACACGTCAACGAAAACACATTTTGAATAAATTCACATAATTACCAATAAGCACTGTTTCTCGCATGACTCCTTTTTCTTAGTTCAGTCTTTATTCTTTCGCTGTTTGGTCTGTACTACTAACAAAAGGAGCAAGTAAAAACACATTTCGAAAAAGTCAATCTTTGCCAAAAACTCACTCCACGGCAGGCTTCCGTCAACTGTGGGCGATTTGTCTTCAAATGACGAATGACAAAGAGTGACCGGGCATTACCCTATCGAAAATAGACCCACATTCATTAATGTAGAGATCAATGAATCATTGTTTCCACCCTAGTTCATATAACGATATGAAGGGTTTTCTTGTAGCACAAGATAAAATTAGCAAGCTTGACCGCTTTTGCATAATGGTTGCTCTTAAGTTTTGATCTATGAATTAATTACTGTATAAGATGATGGATATTGTAGGTTGATACATTTAAACGGTTAGGACAACGTGGCGAATGAGGATAAATCACATTTATTTGACTCTAAACAAATCATGAAACATGTTTGCCTTCTATCTAATCGCTTAAGCAAACGATGATTCGTGAATATGACATTCTAGTCTACCAGATGTTCTGGTACCTTTATTTTGTCTGGCAATCTTCACACCATTCCACGTCTGTCCATAACACCCTGCAGCTGATTTCGGAGGCCAAACCTTGTCAAATCGTCGATTCATCCGAACCATTGTGTCCAGTATAGCTTGAATTTGAGTGGGGTCTAATTCTGGCAAAGCATTGCACATTTGCGTTAGTAAGCGTCTGAGTTCACTATACAGATGTGGGGGTATTTTTAGATCAGCAGGATCGAATTGGAGTTTGTTATTATAGTGACTCATTTTATTGTGGTAGCTCTCTGTACAAACTCTATTTGGCAGGATAACTATAGTATGAATGAATAGGTATATTTATCTGTGTCTTGGGTAGCATGACCAATCGCATGAATATGGTTAGATATTTTATATTTTGTTCCCCTTTATGAATTAAAATTGCACTTTAAGGTAGTTTGATATCGGTAACGTAAGTTCAATTTACAGTACAATACAATACAAAAATGCTTTATTGTATACCAGAAAAAGAACACAACAAAAGATATTA
This sequence comes from Eupithecia pulchellata, assembly GCA_963931895.1. Lineage (NCBI taxonomy): Eukaryota > Metazoa > Arthropoda > Insecta > Lepidoptera > Geometridae > Eupithecia > Eupithecia pulchellata. Next base: position 5,531,363 of record OZ007528.1, on the reverse strand, counting down.
CATAAGACAAGTACGATGGGCGGCCCTATCGCTTAGAAGCTATCTCTTCCAGGCAACCTTTCAATTCCAATTTCTTACCTCTGCGGCTCTGGTTTTCCTCTTCCAGCATCCTCAGAACTGCGGAGTTGGCGAGGTTCGCAGGTTTGTCTGTGGATGGGTTGTTGAAGTCGATTCTAGAACAAAGATAGATTATCGTTTCAATTCGGTTTTCACGGGTAATATATAAAATTCATAGGTATTCAAATACCGGAAAACGGATAAAATACTGCTAGATGGGTCGAATGTCCTTATAAAAGACAGTCCAGAAAACCTCTAACTGATATGTCTGTCTATAACCAATATGACTGGAGGTATACACTCAAGAGTTGGTTGTTGATAATGATGAAATTTTAATACGATAGTTTCGTATATAAACACTTATTTAGTAGGTACTATACTTATATATTTTATTTATTTTTTATGATATATATGCATTATATAAATTGAGACTTATTATCCACTGATATGGATCACTTGAGCTACCTGTAGTTGTTTGTTTGCAATAGTCTGCGGTTAGCTCAATTGCTGCAACTGTAAATATCAGTTCTAATTCGGTTATTTAATGGTACATTTCTTTGTTAATATACGTTTAACCCCTCTTATATGTATATCCACGTATAATAAATGATAACTCAAAAATCATTGCCACTCTACCCTTAATATATTATTTGAATTTTCGACTCAAGATATTTTCAGACATTATTGAAATATGGTTCCAATCAAATTATTCACGACCTGCCGCTCCAGTGTTTACAATAAACTTGAACAATTCCATTTTCACTCACTTTCTCTCACAAATGGATTCCCAGAAAGAGACGTAAAAACGTTAACTCAGTTAGATGTCTACGTGGGAACAAGAAACGGTGGCAACACCACGGCAAACTTCCATTGATTGTGTAACAAGTTTCCAATTACCGATCAGTTTATAAACTGAAGATTTACCTAATTGTCTTTTGAAGAAAATGTTTGTCTACAACGGGTCGGATTATCAGCTGTGCTTTGATAAGAAGGTACCTAGTAGGTACCTTTTTCTAATTTTATCCAACGATAGATATCTATTTATCTAACTAATCAATTTTTGTAGGCTATATCCCTGCGATAGAACGTCCGTCTTCCACACAAGTGCAAATGTCCACATGTGGAAGAAAACCATTAGCGTATATTTCATAAATAAGATACTGGTTAAAAAACAAATTATAATGCCATTTTTGCTGTAACATCAATCGAGTTTCTCTTTATGCGACTTTCCTGTATTTGTCATAGTTATCGATTTGGCCATAGACACCGAATAAGTAAACAAATCTCTGTTTTGGTAAAAAACGGGTGGCCTTATCCATTTGAGCGATAAGGCCGCTGGTTTTCTAAGTCTTTTGTATTTTTAATTTGTTATTGATTCATCTTTCTATGACTTTCAAATATACTTCCGTTTTAAAACCGAAAGATTTTTCTAAAGCAAACAATAATCGTATTACGTTAAAAAGGAAATACAGAGGCGAAAAGTCTGTCTCGTAATTTCTAGGAACTGCGAAAGAAACGAGGAATAATCCAAAGATTGTTGGCAGAGAACAAAGCCAGGATTAATTATGCTGGACAAAACATACAGCAACATCTAGTCCTGAGCTAAGCAGAGCTTGTATTATTATGGGCACTTACGTACAATACGTACGTACGATAACTGTTATACTTAGTACATTACCAGAAGTATAAAAACTAAATATTTCATTTAAGAATAGACAATATTAAACACTAGGTGTAACTATTATTTGTAAAATATAATTTATCAAAAGTATTTAATAAATGAAAAGTAAGTATTCTTTGCAGAATTTAAAATTTATTATCCACTCAGGACCTGTAACGCAACATCAGAACATATTTCTTGAATGCTCGATTTTATTTCGCTTCGCATTACAATATTACGAAGCTGCCATATAAAGAAATCTTGTTTACGTTCACCTCAGTGCACCTTATTGGTTGTGATCGGGTGTCAATGTCAGACAAATCTTGCTGGTGCGCTGCACAAGTACCTAAACGGTTTGTTAAGTTCGATAAGTTGTATCGAGAAAGTTCTAAATAAATATCTTACCTAGGTTCTAAGAGCTCTTGGTGATAAGGCCGCCCGTTGTGCAATATTCTTAACTGTTATTTTCCTGTTTCTTTATAATTTTTTTCTTAGTTGTTTATAATGTATTGTATTGTTCTGTATGAGTTTGAAAGTATACTTCAATAAGTAAAATACACACTTCTTTACCTCCTCCTTTAAATGAATACTTTAAAGGTGCCCATTTTCTCCTTGAATGTTCCCAAACGAGATACTAAAAAAGGCTTCTTTGTTACTTGACAGAACTATAGTTTTGACCTCTTTGCTTTACTTTGGTTTAAAATTTCTTAATCATTTTGATCATAGTCAGTAGGTACGTACCATACAGTCCTTATATTTCTGGGACTAGCGTAGTTTCTTTCAGACACTTATAAATTAACTATTTTGTTTCTCTGTAAGTTGAAACAATTCATCAAGACCACTTAACATTTTAAACGACTCAATGATTGGGATACTAAATTAATTCATTTATTCGAAATCCTTCATTAGTAATTCTTCCTCGTTATTGTACTGAAATACCTTTTTTAATTAAAACCCTTTTCTCATAAAAATAAGAGATAATTACACTGAGCGAAATTGTCTTGACCAAACAGCCTTTGCGTCCGTATCTCCAGACTAAAAATACAGACCTATCCTTCAGAAATTCATCGAAAGTAGAAAATATGTCCTTGACACTTAAAATGGAACGGAACGAAGATATAGTTTTTCCTGGAATAAATAGGTCTTTTTTCATAGATTTCTAGGTTACTCGAAGTTCTCAAATCTGTAGAAACGTCGCAATAAATTAGACACAACCAGTATACAAACAATACATAAAGAATGTCTCCTTACCCATTTATTTCGACGACAGTGCCCATAATTATGGCGGCACGCGATAACTCTGTCCAAATGAAGTAACAAGCGTGTTTTGGTCACTATTATATTTGTAGACTTGTATGGATGACTGTATTTGGTGTGAAATCAAAGAATTTACATGTGGCACTGTTTATCTGCTCAAAACATATTGTTATTTAACCCACACTATGAGGGTAGTGTAGTACTCTGGTTTGCAAACTACATAATTATGCGAAGCTGGGATTTAGAAAATGGACAAAACATCTGTCCATTTTCTAAATCCCCTTCGCCTTGTTTTGGCCTTGTCCAACATTTTTAACGTTAACTAATGCTTTGAAAGCGTCAAGCTTCCTATTTTCCACCGTGTTACATTACCGTGCCAATTTTTTTTTTTATTTTGTTTATTTATCTTAATCTTTTGAGTAAGTACCTAATCTCAGGCAAGCTTTTATAAACTCTCCGAAACGGAAATTTGAAACATGAATATTGTGTCACGCTCTACCCCGAAGACGTACGCGAAAATATTTTTAAAGGATTGATGATATTTTTATGGATACACAGTATAAACCGGAATGTTCAAAGGTGCGGTACACACCGGATCACCGTCGCGCAAAGACTGCGCGTGCGTGCATGTTTGTGTGAATTTTTTACATATTCCGCCTACATATAACCATTTGCGTCCCAGACGCTAATTATGAAGATGTATTATTATCTGCACGCGTAGACAGCTTCCCTGCGGAAAAGCAAAGTAGCTGGAAATTGTTGATCACATTATCATTATCATGAAATTAATCAATGAAAGTAATTTGAAATGCTTCGTCCCCATGTACTATAATTTTAAAATTAGGACCATCTTACGTGATACAAGAGTGGAAGGAGAGAGGCTTGCATATTTGAAGTTTTAGGACAGGCATGTTTAAAAGGTACATACATATGTATGTACATACATAGTTATAAAACTTGTAGGTACAGTAGGTACAAGTTTTGTAGAGCTGCAGAGCTATTGATTTTATTCTAAAGAAATAGTAGTTTCTGCACATTATTAAAAACGTTAGCAATCTTGACATTCAAAATGAATTCATCAAACTACGATACTCACTTCTATAGGTAGGTAAAATGTAGAGTGTGTGTTGTGTAGTGTGTTGATAAAGTAGGTAGTTACACTACCACAATGTACTAAAACAGAATCAAAATACTAAATCATTTATATTGACGTAAGCTCCAGAATGCAAGTTTGGGAATACATTATCGCCCTATTTTCTGGCCACTTCTCTCCGAAGACTCATCTCCCGTTCCCAATTTTAATGTAGTCGTGTCTATTTTGGCGCAGTATCTTGTGTTTTGGAATACCGTAGCGTAGACAACTACCGATATTGAAAAAGCGGGATATGAAGTGAATTATTATAACATAATTGACACGAAAAAGAAAAAGAGTTTCGCTGTCGTAAAACCCACGGTAAAAGCACTTTACTTTTCGTGGATTTAGCAACTTCCGTGTATATTTATTTCTATCTTGAACAAACGATGACGAACATTGAAAAAAAACTAATATAGTGGTATTCATCCCTGCTTGCTAAACTAGGTAACGTCCACTCGACTTGAACTTGATTACCATTGATTGCTAATACCCATTCAGTCATGCTATTGACCGCCCATACCTATCCTTATGCAAGAACCATAAATGTACTTGTACAAAGTACAATGTGTAAGATCAGGGCAATCTAGTTTCCCTAAAGCCCTACTTGCCATACGTGATGTATGTTATTCCACATTCAACATGAAGTCATATTTTTCCTATAAATTTCTGTATTATTGTTCCGTATTGAACCTTAATTATAAACTAAATCTAATGAATTAATCAGTTGCGAACTATCAGCGTTAGTTATCATTTACCCTGTTTCCACGGTACCACCAGTACTCAATTTATTTGACCAGAGGCCGTTTGACAAAATAAGACGTGGCATACCACCCTCAGGCAAATGTCTGGCGCCTCAGGATGCTTCTTAAATGAACGGTCAACGGTATTCAAACGGAGAGTTATCTTTGGACGGACGCAATGACGTGGATTGTATCTACCAGCAGGGCTATTCAGAAACTCAGTTTCCGAGTCTTCGACAAGGAATGTTGTACAGATTTTCGTGAATTTCAAATATTTTGGCGGGTTTTAATATGTTTCGTGTTCCTCCAGGACTATAAGGGCCGGAAAATTTTAATGAAAATATATCGAATATCATCGCATCGGATCGTAAACAATGGGTACATTTCAATTCTGCTAATAGAATCGTGTAACTACAATCTACTTCCACGACCTGATGTAATTCTAAGTAGGTAGTATTTTCTTTCCTGTGACTACCTAAGCTAAAATCTAAGCTATTTACTCCTTCTAATTCTTTCGGATTTCTGTTAGGTACGCGTAAAACAATCAAAGACAATAATGTCACTGCAAATTCCGTACTGTTTACTGAAGTGTTTTGTCCTTTTTCATTGTTCAAATGTGTAGTATCTTAGTGTATTGGCCCCTTGCCCATTTCTAACGAAAGGTCTTGATAACACCATTGGCATGCACGTCTTAAATATTTGAAACCGCTAATTAGTTCATTATGTGCGTACAAACAAAAGAATATCCTAGAGTCCTCGTCTGCCAAACTTGATTGCGTTCAATGAAACAAATGACTAATCATAACAATTGTCATCACAGTTATCTTTAGATTCTCATTGCAATATCTATTTTTGTAATGTATATGCAACCGATTTTCATTGATTAATATAGATCAAGCATGAATCATCATACTATCCGTCTACGATAACGTCATCAATCTCTTTCGTTGATCATCAAATTTATGTTCTGCGTAGTTCGATGAAGGTATCCGCCGAGTCGGCATCGAAGTTTGCGAACAATAGATCTTCTGGTCGTGAAACAAGTAATTTGATTACGTTTTAATAATGGAAACAGAAAGTGTATAATATGCCGATAAAGTCCACTATAAAGACCCGGTAGACTTAATTATTAGTAATTTTACACTGAATAAATATGAATTTTTAACAGCAAATATATCTTTATCAGCATTGCCATACGATGAGGCAATGCGTCTTGGGGACACTTACAACTGATATTGACTTATTTAATTTTCTTTCCTAGTAAGTACCTAAAGATATTGGACGGTTAAAAATTTGCTACCATATTTGGGATAAGGCAGCGACAGTTAATATCAATAAATTGATTGTTTTGAAAAACTAAAAACTAAATTCGAATTCTTTAATTTTACAATGTTTTTAAGTTTTGAGAGACAATACTAATTCTATCGGAATAATTTATTTACGGGTCCACTTATATATATATTATATAATGCTATAATTCTCCATACCACAGTAATTTTCAAAATCGCTCATAATTCTCCATACCACAGTAATTTTCAAAATCGCTCATATACATTATCCGAACATAAAAGACCCTCCTTATATCGATAATTAAAAAAATTATAATCCATACCATTCACACATACCTACGAGTATATCCAATACCACGAATCAGTGGTCTAGTTATTTGCTTACCTTCCCTCTTGTCTTTTTATATCAACAAAGGATTTTGTTAATGGGTCGCCTATTCATTTGACGTGAATTATGATTTCAGACGCTACAATAAATGCTTTATCTGACACCCCAGCTAGGCTAAAATAATTAAAAGGAATTTGTAAATTCCGCGCCTGTCTGGCAAATGCTGGCAATTCTCTTGAATCACCGCCAAAGAGCCTACTTCTTTTCCCACATTTCACTATTTCTCTGAAGCATAAGAATAATGTATTTTACCTAATTACCTACCTAATTAGTTTATTTATTTTAACTTGGCTGAATAGTGCTGATATAAAATGATTCTGTTGTGTCAAAGGTTCACTTAAGGCTCCGGCGACAGATGAATTTTCTAAGCAAAGTACCAAAACAATTTGAAATTTTAGAATATTTTCACGTTGGTTTCTTATTATTGGTATTAGAATAGTATTTATTTAGGTTCCTGCCACAAGATTTTTTTGAAAATACTTAACTACACAAATACTAAGAAAACATGTCATCTTTGATGTATTATTGCGATTAGGATTACTTTCATTTTAGTAAAGTATTTAAAAAAAACTGGCAGGAATCTAGAGAATTACTATTTTAATAAAAGTAATAGCAGGAATTTGCAGCAGCAAATTCATCGCGTCGCCGGACTCTTGACATAGCAAACCTGCTATTCATTCTGTCATTAGATTTTTGTAAACCATCTGGTATTTAAATAAGCTGTAGGCTTGCCTTAAAAATAAATATCTTAATCTGCATTCGTAGAGCCGTTGCTTTACGAATAAAAAACTAGAAAAGGCAATTACAGTTTACAGTCAACCTGACGAAAGAAACTCTGCATCATTGTGTAAATATTGTAAGGAATATTCGGACCTAGATTATTTATTTCCATCATATTTGTTACGCTCGCTGACTCGTAAAATATTACCGCAAAACCTTTACGTAGGTAATTTCCCAGCGGGCTTTTAGAAAAGAATTAATGGTGTCAAATGACTATACTTTATTGGTAAGTAGATACTTATTGAACGTTTTCTGTTGTGTATGAAGCCTGAAAACATAAAAACAAATTATATCAGCGTGATACCTGAACTAGGTCGGTAATGGATATTTTATTAGTATCCCTTTTCGTTTGAAGGGTGAAACGTGTAACCTAATTGAATTTATTTATTGCAAAGAGGGGATAACAGGCATTAACTGAAACTGAGGGATTTCTTTTGGATTTTTCAGGTCCCTTCATATTTTAGGGGGTGAACGGTGTTTTTTTTATTTTTCTCTTTGAATCCGGTTAAAAGCGACCTGATTACGCGGAAATAGGGTAGATAATAGATTAATTCAGCAATAAAATATCTACAATTCTGTCCCAGATGTCGCGTTCGCGTGCTGATGTAGACTGCCTCACTTTAGTGTCAAATGCGAACTTACCCTACGGTTCCATTGTCGAGATTCTGCAGATGCTTGCTTAGAGTCTCCTGGATGTTCCTCTGGGAGTACAGCCCGATGGGCGAGTTGAACTGCTTGTGCACTAATTTCGGGCCGGTGGCCATCTTGGGTTCGTTCGTTTCAGCGCTGGAAATTCAGAAATATAGGTAAAGTTAGAAAGCAAACTAGAAATTGGTTTTAAAAAAATGACTTCGCAGAAAGTATTTACAGTTTTTTATATATGAAATTGTTTTTTGAAGGTAGAAATACATAAACCTCTAATATATCTTGGACAGAAATTAAAAATAAATTAAATCTATTTTGTTCAATGTTTAGTAGGCATGGAGAAATCATATGCTAACCATATAGTTCCTATTTTAATATGATCTAGCGAAAGAACATTAACAAAGAAACAAAAGATATTAATTTACGAAAAACCGTGACTTCGAAACAACAGTGAGCGAGTTAATAAAACTCTCACATATTCAAATGATGCACTTGTGTGAAGTACGATTACCGTCTCGTCGTAATAAATTATATGAACCTCGAATATTCTAGAAGGAAAGTTTATTATCAACACAACGGATGAACCCACACATTGACGGCCATTATTTACAGACAAGCATAATGTTATGGCTGATTAAAATAATTTCGTGCATATGATACGTGGTTAATATTTTGTAGCTGGGTTCTGTTACTAGCTGTAACATTCGGTACCTCAGTTACACGAGGTGGTACATAATGCTCCATAATAGTCCATTTACTAATCTACCTAGATTATGTCAAAATAGAAAGACAACAAACAACCTATAACAACAATACGTAGATAAAAATAAACATGACAAATATAGGATCTTCTTAATGTTTTTAATAATTAAAAATGAAGTGAATAGAAATCAATTACAACTTATTTATTTTTTATTTTAATTAACTGTATGAAATTTGACTTATTTAAGTGCTTATTTTGTAAGCCTAAAGAAATCAAGTTATTGAAATCTGAAATCTGAAAATCATATTTTTCCTGTTCTTTTGTATCTTATTGTTATTTTTGTATAAGTATAATATTTGCTATGTCTATTTTACAAATTTTATCCAGTAAAAATATTTATTACTTAATATACTATCATTTATTTACGCCACCCTCAGTTTTTATAGCGGTACGTATCCATCCAAAGTTTGCATGGAGGAGATCGCTGTTAGCTATAGAGCCGCCGATTGTGCCATTCTAGATATATGTAGTTAGATCGTGTTTAATTATAACCTTAGTATTGTATTGATGGTGCAATAAATTAAGTATTCTAATTTATCCTATTCTATTATATTCGATAGGTAGGTACATGTGTATAGTTGAAGAAAAACTCCCTAACTCAGCATAATACTAACCAACTAAGGTCCGAGGGAGAGGAGAATTCAAATAATGCTCCCTTATGTACTCATTGAAAATCATATATTTTAAAACTATGATGTTTATTCATTCTACCCATTATTGCTGCACTAGGCAGCTTTCATTATTTTCATCCTACAGCATTCAAACACCTAAGCGATAACCCCGACACTTGATTTAAAATCATATTTTGATCACCAGACAGCACAATTTTTACACGAGGAGATACAAAGTACCTTAACCTACGAAAAATGTCACGGGTGCACTCTCTACCAAGCGAGCGTTTACCCCTAGACGCGTCTAAAAATTAGGGTGACAAATTTCATCCTCATGAGATAATTTTATTACAAGATTTGTGCCCCAGCGCCTTGCCTAGGGGCTGCCTGTTATTGCGTTTTTATTAGAGCCATCGTCGACGAAAGTTACCATATCTTTTCGTAAAATGTGCACAGGTTACCGAAGATTTCATATTCCGTAGCAAAGAATTTCCAAACCACTCCGTTTCGGGAATTCTTTGCTAGTTATTCTCTCTAGTAATTTGTAATTAAAAAAATGGATGGTTTTTATTGAATCCAATAATTGAAAACCATTCTTGTTTTTTAAATTTTAATAGAAAAATCTAGATTTTTTTCTAAACTAAAAACGTCAAAGCAATGTGTGTTACAGAAGTGATTTATACTTCTGTAACACAGAAGTGATTACAGAAGTGATTTATACTTTATTTGCATTTTGTTTTTAGGCTACCAGTACCTATCTAGTTCAATTATCCCATTGCATTCGGCCGCTGTTCTTACCTATTGACTAAAACAAACAAGCAGTCACTCTTTGAGTGGGAGTGAACGATTTTACCACATATTTATTTACAGTATGAGAGCAATTGCGAAATGAACACGGAAGAACTACTCGGCTCATTCTGTTCCGGAATTAGCTGATGTGACAGAAAATAACTAGTTGTATGTACCTACTAGCAAGAATTTTAATTGCGACATTCGCACAACGGGCTAAATTAGCGAGACAATTTAGAAGGCAATGTACCAACTAGCTAATAAGTACTTGACCTTCTGTATAGTTTCTCAGAAATAATTTTTTTTGGATCCATCTAGCTCGGAACCCTTCTACAATTACAGTTGTCAAATGTTCACTAATACCTGATACTAGATTCGAATAAATTACTAACTCAAATGTTCTTTATGAGCAAATATCAAGTACAAAGTAACCCTTTTTATAACCTACTAGTAACCTTCGGGTAACGGGGCTGGCTACACTTTTAGAAATTAGTTTATTAATGTCCATTAATTTATACTATAAGAGACATATAAAAAAATCTAGGACCGAGATGCGTGGAGAAACCAGAGGGAGCCCTATTTACCCTGCAGTGGCAGACTTATTAACTAACATTTTTGTGGTATAGGTTTATGACAAAAAAATGAATGTGTATGTAAGTGTTGAGATCGGCTCATAAAGCGTATGAAAGAAACAAAAATATGCCAACTTCGCTTACACTAAGAGGACACAGACCAAGAAAATGATGAACTCTACCGATGTTCTGAGTACATTTATATAATTGTATTTATTTATTGAAAACATTCACACATACAGGTACATCTAATGCGATAGTGTACTATACCACTTATTTAGTGCACATGTATTATGTGAAGTTCTCTAAAAATATATTCTGCATCTAGAAACAACGTATAGCACATAAAGAAAGATTGAATCCCATGCACTTTGTTTAAAATGTAACGTTTGAGTTATTTTGCTAGAGAATCTGTGTAGGCGTGAGAAAAACAGTTTGTTATCTCCATGCCGTAAAGTTGTTAGCTATATGAACGTAGACGAGAGGATCGGCTATTTTCGTGCTGGACTCGGCCGCATGCGTAATATTTGCGCACTTATTTTCGGAATTATAAATTTCTTGGGGCTACTGGAAGCTTTCACCATTGTTATTGTTACCTGCTTCTAACATGATTATTCCTTAAGCTTTAAAGTTATCTAAACAGGGATTTTCCAGTCTGCTCTCATATATAACAAATAGCTGGGTTGCTTTTGGTTAATTATACTGGATATGTCTGGGTTACGAGACGTTTCCTTGTAAGCAGGGCTATAAAATATTTGTATAGATGTGAGGTCAGGCCGTGTTTACAGAGAGCAAGGTTAACAATACCGTCACGAAGGTTGAAACTACAATTTCAGTGAAATCCAGACGATATTAAAAATAACTTCGTCGGTAATTTTAGAAGCAAACTGTAACACAATAATAGATAAGATTGTGAATGACCTGCTAACTTCTAGATTGAAAGCGTCTGAGTGATTTATATCGGCCGTTATTCATATCTATCGCAGGTTATTATAGGATCGCATCATGATCCGAAGCAGAGCGAAAGTGTAAGAAGGTTTTTACTTCTACCTGCGACCTTTTTAGTGTGATGTCAGATGGAAAGATGGTTTAAAAAGAAAACAATTGAAGAATATGAGCGTTTATTAGTAGTTATGAAGCGTGTTGTGAGAGTGTACCTGGTGCGGCGTTTCGTGCGAGCGGGCTGCTTGCCGGACTCTGACTGAGGGCGGCGGAGAGTCGCCCGCCCACGGTCTGCGACTGAACAGCGAATTCACCTGTAATGTTTCAATGTTTTCTGCGATTATTCCATCGACTCGTGCATCCTGATTGATTCGTACACGTTTCTTATTCCGTAGAGTGTATCAGTATGTTTCATTCACTTCTCGAAGTCTGATCGTTCGTTGTTGACTTTACGTCTAACGTTACTCATTTTATTTACTTAGTCCCAATATGGTAGTTTCTGGTATATAATTTAGTAATTTAGTTTTAATACTCGACAAATTATTACTTACAGAGAACAGAGACTAAACAGAATTTAACTTACTCGTGGGTTAAATTCTTCGGAAAACAAATTAAACAACTGCATCGATGGTCAAGACAGTTATTTGTACATACCTGATGTAAACAAACAGACGTCTGTGAAATATCCTTGAACTTAACCTCAAAAGTCACAATAGGTATGGCACCTGCAGCTTCCAGTCCACGAATGAGCCTCGTCGGTGAATATGCCGGAATTTTCACTAGTTTATATGGAGTATTTTTAGTCTGCTATATAAATGTGGATAAAGATTATAGCCTGGCCTTTATCCACGTCTCTTTGGTTCATATTTGCCAAGGCTGTTGAACTCTATTCACAAATAAAATACCTTCATATGTGGTAGCTGTTGACCAAATTTAAGAAGCTAACGCTCCATAGTTTATCGGAGGCTAGAAATCTGTCTGTCCCGTAATTTGTTTGATATTGAGTAAAATTATTTCATTGCTCACTGCAGATTGTGCTAAAAAACCAACAGATATTATGTATCCAGCTTAAAGATGACAATTTACCTAATTATTATTATATTTTTATTTCTTCTACGTGCGTAATTTGCAAGCCTAAAGAAATATAGATACTGAAATCTGAAATCTAACTGAAGATTTACAAAGTCTATACTCTATGTGTAACTTATATAAAAACGTCATTATTTTTAACAACAAACGCTATCTATAGAAATTACTATCGTAAGTTAACTAAAAGTTGCCAGTAATTTCTGTGCGACTGAAATAGTTGAACAGGTGTTGTCTGCGAAGCAAACTTATAGGTACACATGTATGTGGTTTCTGAATAGTTGATGTGTAATACATTCAGGGTCATTGTGATGCATCGCAAGTGCGAGGTATGAATCATAATGACATGCAGTTGTTCTATTTGACAGATTGAGAGCATTGGCTACCGATAGATATGTTCTAATAGTAATTTAGGAAAGATTCGGATAAACTGGGACCAAATGCTGCTGTAAAATTATTATATTTCATCGGTTGAGTGCATTGGTTCCCGATACGAGTTAAAATGGTAATTTGAGAAATATTCAAATAATGTGGGGCCAAATCCTGTTAAATAATAGTAATATTATTCAGAACGAGAACTACCGAAGAAATGAGTTCTAATGGTAAATTATTACCTAATGGTAAATTGGAAAAGATTCGAAAGAACTGTTGCCAATTTCTGCTAAAAAATTATTCGTCTGTCGTCTTTACGAAACTCCATTACCAAAAAGAGCAAACTAACTGATTAGTAAACTACGACAATGGTATCGTCGCGGTATCGTCGAAAGAAGCGCATGAACTGATACAATACGTACCTACCAGAATGTGGCTCTAGGTAAGGTGCCGACTTTACCAAGAGACTACTTATGTGTAATAGACGGCCTTATCGTTTCGAAACGACACGGACCTTATCTAACCTTCAGAATAAGTATTTATATGTAAATAAGTATTATATAATATATCTCCTAGGAATCTTAGGGTTTCGTATTCGGCTGGACTCCCAGACAAATCTCAAAATATATTTAATAAATATCCCAAAATAATTAAAAATCTGGGAATGTTTGAATTTCCAGTGCTCATATTTTTATTTCGTCCTCCGGAATCTAAGATACAGGTACCAACTCGCCTATTATTAATGTAACGAAAATGAAACATGAAAGAATTCAATCAATGCAGTCCATTTAATTTAGGAGCAATGCTGGTATTTTAATTTTGCTCCTTCCTCTTCGCAATATAATAATTTATAAAAGAGCAAACTCTCCAGGCTTGTTCAGATAAATCTAAAATATCTTTTGGCATTTTTCAAACTGCATTTCTTTTATAAATCCAGCTCAAGTAGGTACATTATAAAGGCAAACTTCGTGAAGATGAGTATTTGTTTTGAACTAGGTATCTGCAAATTGCTGAACAGATCCATATTAAATTTGGCGTACCTAATATAAAAACAATCAGACTTAACTAAAACTCAATAGATGAAAATTATGCGGGAAAATAGCGAGCACATCCGCGGGGCCCAAGCATATAGTAAAACAGTACCTAAAATATGCATACATTTCTGGAACGTCTTTACCTTACGTCTCAGCAGGACCCCTTGAGGACGATGCCAGCATGTCACAGTCAGACTTCGATGCTAATTGAACTGCTAATTGGGTATTAATAACTTGGATGCAACGGACAATTAAATTGAGACGTTCGACAGCATTGAGAATTTATTACTTACTGCAAAACTAGGTATGTACGTAGGTATATACGTAGATGGGACTACCTATACACACTATCTATGGTCAGTTATTATCATAGTTTGTGTCCAAATTTATGTATACTTTTTTAAAAATAGTGTAACTGAATCTGTAGTGAATATTTCCTAAAATTCGTATGCATTTTTTCTGCAGGATAAGTAAGTCGATGATATATGCCTATAACAATTCCATAATTAAAAACTGAGAAAGTTTTGGCGTAATATTTATAAAGGCCGGTTTTGTAGTCTGCTTTTGATTTTTGCGTATAGTCAAATCCTGATAACTTTTATTTTCAATATACATATATTTTCGGGATTCCAGTAGTTTCAGTATATAACTTGATTCTTCCAAAACACAATCTTGAAATAACTTATGATAGAACTAAATTCTTAATACTAACTAAATTTAATTAAAGCCTTGACAACGGCTTTTTTAGGTATACTCTAGTGAAGTAGTTTTTTTTTTACTTTCAAAACTACACGAATTTCGCTTTATTATGAGTTATTTCAAGACTGTGGTTTATCAGGTTATATAATCTCGTTGCAACTTAATTTATGTCAAGCAATGACACATCGTCTTTTATGACACACCAATGGGGCACCAATTATGGGGCTGTAATTTCGACTATGTTTGTCAGAATCAATGTTCGATTAATTTAAACTATATTTTTACCTTCATAATATAGTTAGGGTACATAATTTATTTAGGGCGTAAACAATTACAACTAGTATAATATTCACTTATATATCAAAAAATCTAAGTCGTCACCATAAGGCAAAGTGCCCGGAATGCTGGCAGCATTGCCACGTTGGATGGCGATGCTAAACCATATCTTATATAAAAAATTCCTTTGATTATTTTTTGTATGATGTCTTCACCCATAGGTTATTAATTCTCACGTTTGATTTTTATCTAATAAATAAAGAAATAACAAAACAGGTTTTATACAGGTTTAATGCTGGTGATCTAAAAATAAATAATATATAAATATATAATAAAATACCGGAAAACTTAAAAAAAGAAGAAAAAGATACACTTTTTTTTAATAAACTGAAATTATTTTTATTAGAAAAATGTTACTATTCTGTTCACGAATTTGCTAGCGACAAACTAAAATGACATTATCCAATGAAACAGTGACTAACTGACAATTCTGGCTTCTAAATTCACTCCAATCGATTCTATTTGAAAAAAGCTTAATTCTATTTCATGAAATGAATGTTTATTATTGTTTAAATTAATCTTAATATTTTAAAATAATATTTGACATAAATCTTAATAAATCTGAACTCAGTTTTGCAGTGTCCTTCCAGGGTGCATGTACCTAGTGAAAACTATACTAACCATTCAATTAGACCTAAGAATGAATGTACATGTAAGCAAAAATAAATGAAATATGATATATTTGCCCAAAACCATAAAAAATTCTCCTTACACTGATTTCATATAGTTTGCAACAATACGAATTATGAACGACTCTTACGTAGGCTTTTGTCGTATCAAGAAACAACGTGATGGCATATTTCTTATTGCTCATGCAATTGTATATATATTTTGCGAGTAGTTCGAGATAGCAAACGTTGCCACTAATATTATAAAGAGGATAGATTTTATTGTTTGGAATGAACAGGCTCCGAAACTATGTAACTGATTTTAAAAATCTTTCACTATTAGAATTTTACATTATCCCTGATGAACAAAGGTTAAGAATATTTTCAAAAAGTTAGGGATCCGTATGAAATCTTCAATGATAAAAGTGTATAATTATTATAATTTTGGTTAAATATTGTGCGAAGCCGGGGCGGAGCGCTAGTACATTATTAAACACAGATATTGAAGTTCATTTATCAACAACTTATACTCAGAAAATAGTGTGGTTGCTCGTTCTTGATGTAGATATTAAGAAAGTTTAAAATTCGTGTAACAAATTCAAACAACAACTTTCTTCCTCAGAAAATGCTTTGTTCTTAGGAAATTAATATTACCTACTAAGAAAAACTAAAGTTTTTAATTGGCTCGAATTATTAATCCTTGCCCTATAAAGATCTATGGAGATTATCTTTTCTCTAGATGGATTTATGAAAACTTGAAAAAGATGCGTAAACTTTCCCAAGTTGCCGCAGTAAATAAAAACAGCAGAATACCACTGGTAATCATTTTAATTTCAACTCATTAATTGCACTATGATAGGTAAATATCTATCTATACAAAATTAAACATAGTTTCACTACACTTAATTAACAAGTTTATGCCATGGATATCATAATATTAAATTTATATAATAATAATAATTCTGAAGATCATAATGTAACAAGCGAAATGATTTTACATTTACCCAGCTCATAAAAATGTACAATATTTCGCTAAAAATCTTTATGTTCTATAATAAATACAAATCAATGCCAAATAAAAATAATGACAGTCTTAAAACATTTACTAGAATCAACTTTAGGTCTACAAACCAGGGGTGTTTAATTAATAAATATTTAAATCAGTTAAAATTAAATCACAGTTTATAAAGGAAACTAGGTACATATATGAAATTATAACAGACAACAATGCGATTCTATCTGATTATGTACAACACAGCGTAGAATTGATAACATCTAAGAATTGAACATACTTTGACACTTGGAATATGTTATTCTTACTATAGTTTAGATAAAACGTGGTGTGGAGCGGAATTAGAATATAGTTTAGTACGTTCGGGATGCCATTAGTTTTCCTGTTGTCTAGCGTCTTCTACGCCACTCGCCTTCACTTCTTTGGGGTCGGCAGACTGAAAAATAGTAAAGTTTACATTCTAACGTACGAATAGTGATACTCATGTGGTATATTAAAGTTGCTTATATTCTACACTGCTACAAAAATAATTAATACATTAGTTTGATATGCCTTATTTAAAGGAAAGATATCAACAAGTTTTACCTTTTTTTAATGATATCTTTTAAAAATGCCTTTTTTACGTTGGAATAAGAAAGCTGGAGTACAAGCAGAATCGAGAATGGACATTGAGTGCGCTGTTCGAAATTTTGAGCAAAATTTTCTTAAAAAAAATCTAAATTCATCTTTCTTTTGCGTTCCAGCTGATAGGCCGATTAGGTACTCGCCCATACCACCCATGATTTTGGCGTTTGGGTAAATGCTGATTTCTAGCCCTAATAAACTTGTACAAGTATTTGCCCAAATGCTTCAAAAAATTTTACGACATAACTATCTCCGGCTTACCGGTGTAGTATTAGTATCCTGTACTACAAAGTCTAAGAAAATGATTTTGCAGCAAATTACTTTCCCGTTAGTTTTATTTCTTTTAGAAAGCAGAAAAACGTTAAAAATCACATTTAGGTCGGCTTTGGTGAGGTTCAAGGTTCAATAATGCAGTGAAGAATATATTCAGCATAAAAAAAATTACATCATAAAGTTCCATTAAAGTTTGAAATAAGAATTCTATCAATTTAATAAACCTTTACCTCGAACGGCATCACGAACATGTTGTTATCAGAGCGGCGACCGAAGCGAAGACGCATCGAGGGGGCGCGCGCTGACCGGTCCTGCACCTGCACACACGTTGTTTATTGAGTTTTATTGTTCAACTAGCTTTTGCCCGCGGCTTCGCTCGCGTTAGAGGATGCCTACGTCATAGTAGCTTTATGCATGCAAACTCTCAGCCCGATCGGTTTAAAATTGACTAACTTTCATCCTCTATTGTATCCCCTTGGGGGTAGAATTAATCCTTTCTTAGCGGATGCCTACGTCATAACATCTACCTGCATGCCAAATTTCAGCCCGATCCGTCCAGTGGTTTGGGCTGTGCGTTGATAGATCACTATGTCAGTGAGTCAGTCACCTTTGAGTTATGTATATTTAAATACAATCTTCCTTTACCTCTTCAGCACTGCTTTCAAAATATGTTATAGCCCTCGCATACGGCAGTCACCTCTTTCGGTATGCGAGCGGCGAGAGGTGGATTTGTGAAAAATACTGGCCGTGTGCGAGTGAAAAACAAATTTGAAATGAATAAAACCTTTTTACGACTAGGAGGTGGCTCGCTCTCATGTGAAATGTAGATAAAAGCGTAAATATAAATGCATTCTCGATACCTAGAAATCGAGTGAGCTCCATAACAACATGCAAAGGAATTATTGCTAATTTGAGGGGGCATACGTTCCAAACTAAATAAAATGCTCAAATATCTAAAGCCACCGATGTCGGATCTGTGTTTAAATTTTCGAATTCGACCGTTGAATTATTTACATTGTAATAAGAAAATTAAGTTTCTTTTGAAATAATATAATATCATGGTCTCGTTCTTTATGATTATTTTGGTACGTACATAAATATGTTCACAAGATTAATTCTGCTAAACTAAAATTTTCCCGCACTATGCCTCCGGCTCCTGAAAGAAGCTCCTATAAGGAGTTTCCTAATTGTGCCTTAAGAGGAAAACGAAAATATAGTAAAAAGAAAATAAGGGCACACAGGAAATACTATTTGCAAAACCCTTTCATCATCTATTCAAAAACAACCTACTCCATACCTAATAAGAGAAGACAAATTGAAAGGAAAAACAAAGCTTTGGGATGTTACAATTACCAAGGCGTTTAGGAAAATTCTACAAAAATCACGCCTTTACGCGTTACGGCTGATATTACGTAAGGATTTTGATCTTCGTAACATAGTAAAAGTAATACTAAAAATAAATAAAAAGAGGTATTATTCAGTATAAAGGCACTCTAATTAATAGTATATGCTGGCTGTAGTCATGTCGCGCTACCGTGCATAATAAGAAGCGACCCCTTTAAACCAACCCTTGGATGTCTGAAGGGAATCTGCTAGAGCAGCAGTAACTTCTTCATTTGTATATTTAAACTAAAGTACAATCAGCAATCTACCAGCCGAAGGCGATACCGCGCTCGGCAAATTTTAGCATAATATTAAAATCGTAGTTTAGAAAGTCCACAGACCGCAGCATCCTTCAGTTATTCAAGGTGCATGAAACTGTGCCGAAATATTGGAAACCTCAAAACTAAAATTAATCATGGTAAATATCCCGTAATAAAATAATTCCACAGCTGATTGTGGACGTATGTATGATGGAGAAGACCCAAAGCTTTCTGATTATACAAAAGCTTTTTACATTTACGCTCATTATTTTGTCACAATTAGGGATGGATATGGATGTATCATGTAGTCGTAGTTTATCTACTGCGGATTGTATCCCTACTGTGCAAATAGTGTCTTGTTTGGGAGAATAACTTCATTAGGTGCCCTGGTTTACAGCGCATCAGCTTTACGACGTGACTATAATAAAGGGTGATCCTAGACACCTCGGAATGGCGTATTCTGACTTTTATTGCGACGGCAAAGTTCCGCATGGATCTCGTCTTGTTTATTGATTCCTAATAGGATGATTAGAACAACATATGGATTCTATAAAGAAATCTGTCGCGCTTTGGTAACATTACCGTTTTTCAAAGCTTTGGGATGTTACAATTTATATTTACGTTTTCAATTTATATTTATGTTTTTTGGACGATGATAAAAGTGGGTTATTTTTAACAATTACCTAATAGAATTTTCTGTTAAATCATTATAATCAAGTTTTTATTTTGATAGACTTGCATGTTATATTTCCAAGCGCTTATAATGATGGAGCTACTGTTAATGAAAAATCAATACTCATTCGGTCCTTTTAATCAATATTAATAAATAAATAAATTGGGTACACTTCCAACTGGTATTGATATGGATCAGTTGAGCTACCTGTAGTTTGTTCGCAACAGTCTGCAGTTAGCTCAATTATAAATACTAGTGGTTTTTTTTTAATTTAGTTAGATCATTGTAATTTATTTGTTAATAAAGGCTTGTCAATTTAAAATAAATAACTGTGTGGGGTTTTGTATTCATTTGTTCAATACGATTGCCAAAAATTTCAGTCGGTAATCTGCTCGATGCCTATACTTAGTAGTATAGTAATATAATAACGAAAGATTGTGCCGTTGTGAATATGTTTGACTGAGAATACCGCGAAATATAGGTACTAAATAGATCGATCTGAAATTTTGCACCTAATGATCTTGATCTAGAATGATTTTTTCGGAAACTTGTGTCGGTATAAGGTAAATCTCTCGTTTTACCTCCTTGGGGAAGATGTGGGGGACAGCTTGCTCATCAGATCGGCGGCCGAAGCGAAGGCGAGGGACTGGAGAACGGGAGTCGCGGGAGAGCATCTCATCCAGTTGGGACAGCTCGTCAGCCTGTAGGGAGGACATAAGTATAGCATCAGCGACCAGTCCCAAATTTGATGAGTCGAGAGTATCATCTCTTATACGAAACGTTCCATTTTTGAATGAAAGGTATTGGATAGAACAACTAGTTCGTTGCTAGTTAGTTGTTCTATCTTAGCTGACTATTTAGTTGTTCTATGTCCAACGTGTCTTCAACGAGACAATATTCTCGACTCACCATACTCAGGGCTTATGTGAAAAGCAAATTTATACCAACTGCCGAAGGGCCAAACTGGTGGAACAATGCTTTAGATTAGACCCAATTTGGTTCATTTAGATCTTTAACTAAATTGTGAGATCTATGCAACAGATTGTATAGGTAATTACCTAATACGCGACAACGTAGAAATAAAGAGTAACGACTCGAGATCGTGATTCACGACCAGTAAAATCCAAAAATCGATTTCAAGTAGATTTCAACGCTGCGATAAAAAGCTATCGCTGTCTTTATAAATCACTAGCGGTCCGTCCCGGCTTCGCACGGGTATATAAATGAAAATAGAATTCTTAATTTTCCTTAACTTTTTTGAAAATATGCTATAGCCTAAATTCGTCAGGGAAAATTAAGGAATCTAACAGTGAAAGAATTATTCAAATCGGTCCAGTAGTTTAGGAGCCTATTTATTCAAACAAACAATCAAATCTGTCCTCTTTATAATATTAGTATACATAGATATGTTATAGATGGAATGGATTAAAAATAATATTAGTATAGATATAGATGGAATGGATTAAAATTGCATTTTTCCTATCAATTTTTGGACAGCAGTAGGACTCAAGGTCTCTGATTAATACCTCCTGAGGGAAAATATGCGGCACTGCGTGTTCGTCGGAGCGGCGGCCGAAGCGCAGGCGCACGGGGGCTCGCACGTCGCGCAGGGATAGCAGCTCGTCCAGCTCGTCCACCTGTGGGCAACCACTCTAGCACGTCACTGGATAAATGAGAACCTAATGGTTGTAGACAGTGGGAACTTAGGTGCTATGCTTAAAATGTTTGAGTTAGCTAATGCCTTCTAAAGCAAAACAATCTAGACGGGAGAGAACTAGATTTCGCTAATTCTTTTCAAATATACAATATAATATAAGTAACTACTAATGGTCTAAGTAAGGAACTAATAAATGTTTAAATCTAAATTTTACTAAAATTTGTAATATATGTATATACAGATTAAACTCAAATTTAGTAATCTAAATATTCCACAAATAAATAAAGCTAACAATAATTTTACAAGACCAGACGAATATATAATATACTTAAAAAAAACATGATGAGAAATCGATACTAAAGCCTCGTAACAAAGTTTTATTCAACTCCCTCTGAGCCTATATCACCCCGATGACCCCAGAACCACGCCGTTACTGATTACGCTGTCAGTAACGGTACATCGAATTACGCTGAGACCAGCGGCTTATGAAATTACGACTTTAATGGACCCCATTGTTTACTATCTCTGGAAGTACGGCTTTCAAAGCCCACCTACAATCCCGACATTATCCTGTCGTCGAAATATGAGAGGGCCAATTGTGATTTTACCTTTGATAAGTGAAATCAGTTTTGTTCCAAAATCTATTTTTCTACTTCTAATTCCATTTTTTCCGGAGACGACAGTGTGCTGTGTGCGATTTGAACGATACTTTTTTGTGCATTGTCTTTCTTACATCCTTTTTGGTTAGCACGGTGTAAGCTTATTCGACTTTCTATATTTTTCTTAATAATCGGTTAGAGCCATATAAATGATGTGTTCTTTCTTAATATCCATTTTTCACTGACAATATCTAATGTCCAGATATTTCCTAACATAGCCATATATTCTATTTATTTTCGAGTGGATATGTTCATTGAGTCAGGCCATAGCCCAGTCTCTGTAGTTTGTACCACACTTCCAGATAGTTCCGTCATTACGCCTTACCAAGTGCCAAAATAACTTTTATACTTTTATGGAAAATTTGAAAACCTGCCCATAAAATAGGTGTTTCGTGCATACTGTTCTAATAACCAGAGTTCAAGTGTTGGAGAATCCCTAGTGTAATAGGTATGTTAAATTTGTTGAGTATTTATAAACATATTAGCTGAATATTTTCAACATATTGAGAGTTGAACACAATTTCACAAAACTTTTATGAATAGGGCACTTAGTTATTTTACTGACATGAGTCGAAAGTTACAGAACAATTTTCAATATTCAGACAAAATGGATACAAAATGTAACTAAACAGAAATTACAGGCTCCTTTCATGTAATCCAGTTACTTGTAACTTTACTACATTACCCTTATGCTCGTTGATGTATTCAAATTACTTTAACTGTTTCATACAGATTCTATTGATGTAAATCTATTTATCATTTCAGTCTTTACCCTATTGGGTAATTTTTGACAAAAAAGAGATCTATTTTTACCAAATCGAATATTGAAATGACTGAGTTGAAAATGTGGGTATGGCAACGCGAGCGACGAAGCCGTAAGGAACGGTAAAAAAATACCGATTTGCTACCGATTTGATTTGCTCACATAAAGCAGCGTAGGTGTTTTGTAGAGCGTAAGAAGTGTGTTAATTTCTAATGACTATCTTATCGATTTCATTACTCGTTTGTATAAAGAGAAACACTAAATAGGTAAAGAGATATAATAGAAACATTGCGTAGAGGTTTCATTTACTCATCGTATAGACCTATAGTCATATAGATATATATATATATATGTATATAGATACCTATAGATTTTCATAGACTTAACTAAAATAATAATTAATGCTAGAAAATCATAGCATATAGCATCATCTAGCCCCAAGCTAAGCTTAGCGTGTGGTACTAGTGGCTGTTATATATTACAGAAATAGATATTGTACTTTACACAGCAAAGGACCAGAATACTCGGAACAAATGACTGCAAATTTTACAAAAATTTGTCCCGAGGGACGAACCGAGCCCGCAACCTCCTGCGTCGCAGGCGGACCTTCGCCAACCGCACCAGGTCGTCAAACTCTCTCTATAGTTGCATACAAGTTGTTTGATACAGTTCTTTACTCACTGGTGGCTGAGGAGGCATATCGGGATCAGATCTGCGCCCAAAACGAAGGCGGCGTGAAGGCGAGCGCACGGATTTGCGCGCTAAGGCATGCCCGCCCAATGCGTCGTGCTGTGCTAACAGGGCGTACAGGCCGCCCAGAGCATCCCAGCCGCTGCGATCCGATGCTGATGCTGTGGATACAAACTACATTATACCTTCTAATATTTTTAGTTACGTCACGTAAAAACTATAATAAGATAACGTAGATCGAAAGAGTTTTATTTGTTTCTGTAACTCACGGTAGTGAGATTAAAATCAAAATCAAAGTGCTTTTTGTCATAAAATACAAATTACATAAGTAATACTGGGAAATAAAGTTTGATTTTCACTTTGATTTTTTGTTCGCTTCAATCTTTTAAAGTATAAAGTAAAGAAGCGAACAAGAAACCTTCACTTTGTTAGATTGTTAGTTTTTGAGTTGGAGCAAAACTCGTCCTAAACCTTTTTATCGTCTAGATAATCTGATATTTGATTGCAAAGAATTAATTTTAAAGTTTGAATTTATTTGTAAATACATACATATTTATAAATATAGGTTGTACATAAAATGAGTACAAACAATTGACGAAACAATGAAGCAAATAGCATTAATTATATTGAAAGAAAGGTGGACCAAGCGGTATGTACCAGCAAAAAGGCAATAATCCCATGTATAGTTTTGCTGAAAGAACAAACACTGATTTTCGATTTCAAAACGAGATACTTACTAACAATTAGGGTGATATGTTTTGAATACATGTAGTACCTACGCTACGTCACCTCTAGCTTAGGATATGCTAGTCATTTAGGATTTATGTACGAGTTACATTAAATTTTAACGCGGTAGTATTTGTTATGTAATTAATTCATCAGATTACTATATTCGATTTTGTGATGGAGGGACTACACTTACCTAAACTCAACTGCGGGATAGACAGGCAATTAGTTAGCTTGTTAAAACTTTATCGGATACTTTAAAGGCTGCAAGCCTACTAAAGCTTAAACGGCTGTAAAGATGGAAGCGATTACATAGTAACGTTAATCGCGTTTAAAAGCTCAGTTAAAAGTCCTGAGAAGTCAATAATTTTGATGGTTTGATAGGTTGCAAAAGTGACTCCCGGAATAAAGCAATTTAACTACCTTCTTAAACTTGTGAGCATGAATATTCAGTAGCTTTCATCCAATGTGTGATTCCACAGAGTTTCAAAGTCACCCTAATTTGGAGAGGATCCGAAAAATGAAACAGGGTGTTATGAAATGTTATGAAATTAAGGCTCCACTCCAAAGAGTAGTCTATTTACAAAAGTCGGGTACCGGAAACCCGAAGAAGGGTGAATGAGGGCTTCATTTCGCCGAATGCTCAACGACCCGCGTTGTTGGTAACACGCTGCCAACTTATGTTATTGTCTAACTAGAACTTCATAGTTCATAGAAACATTTATTGGTAAGTACATGCTAGTTTATATTCGTTTGAAACTTGTCTCTGCAAACCAAAAAGTTTTGAACTCTTGGAAATATGACTAGCCTCTTTCAATGAATTCTACAGGGTGAGAAAACCTTTCTTCAAGCTCTACTGACTTTTATTATTAATAATTCTACCCTTTGTGGTTCACAATAACTAACGAGAGAATTGGGTTGAGCGTTTCGTGTTCAATTAGTAACATCAATAGCTACCACACAAATTATTAGCGTGTATTCTATATCTTCATCCGACACGGATTATATTACATTCCGAAGTTGCACGCTAGCTCCCCTAGTAATAAGGCATGGCATACCTCTAATTTGTGAACGTATTCTCAAAGCTCACGTCTTCAACTATGAGCTACAAGTTTCTTGCAGTTTCCTGTAACTTTTAATACTGTTTACTGAAACAATTTGTGTAGAACAAGTCAATAGAAAACTTTATCAATGTTGACATAATTTCGGTTGCTACGTGACCTTTTAGATGTGCTTGTGACAAACAGATTTATTATTAGGTCCTACCTACCTACCTATTAATAATGCTAAACAAATCCACACAGTACAATCTAGCTCAAAGCTAAGCAGAAGTGTTATGGGTACTCGATGGCTGCTTTACTTATTATTATTTTTTTCTTAACAGGCTGCAGTAAGCTCAATTATTTCAAATAAATCAAATAGATTTTTATAAGATGTGATCATGTAGGTGACAAACAACTTCTTTCAATAAGTTAGGTACTTATTGAAAGAAGTTGTGAACTTCTTTAAGGGATCTGTTCTGAGTCGATAGATTATTTTTGAGACATAAGCAAAACCTTCGATTAAAGTATGTTTGGCGTTTTATATAAAATTATTAGCTGTCCGTTATTTGATACCTTTAGGTAACTTAATCTCTTCTTACTTTGCCATAATGCCTAGTGAAAATGTCCATTATTATTTTATATTTATTATCGATTGAATGCCACCATCAAATGGACTCAAAGGTAAAATATATTAATACTCAAAGCCGGGGGGGCAAGGTGAATGAGAAGGACTCATTGACGCATATTTTACTACGAGGTCGTATAATTCCGGAAATAAATGATGATTGAATGGTTCCTTTCAGGGCTGAGAGCTACTTATGGAAATGTCATCAACTTTGCAAACAGATAAATAGCCCCCAAGACATTATATGAGTTATTTTTTTAATATTTTTGGGAAAATCACTACATAAAGTTGCTTCCAGCTGTCTGTCTGTATGTCTATGTATGATGTATGATTAGATCTCCAAACTACGCAACGGGTTTTGATGCGGATGTTTTAAATAGACAATATCTTGTCTGCGAACAGTGTGGACATATTTTACAATAATCTAACGGAACTCCTTCAGATTGCACAGGTAGTTATAGAAACCAAATGTTTAGATTAGTAACTATGTATTTTTATGTGCCTACTTTCATATGCCATCGCTTTGGGGTAAAAAAACCTGTAATGGTGTAATACTGTTTTCTAAATAAATAAATAAGATAGAGTGAGTCTAGAGGAAAGTTTAAGTGTTTTTTAAGCATAGCACCCGTGCGAAGCCGCGTCGCTTGTTATAATTAAACAACAATTAACTAACACCGGCAAAGTTACCATTCAATTAAACATTTATGTAGAACAGATACGAGTAGTTTGGATGTTCAGAGCTCAATATGCTAAAACAATTATATCAAACAACACACGAGAGACAACACATAAGAGGGGCAAGAAAAAAGTATATAATATAAAAGTCGAAAGAAATAAAAAGTAACACCAACAGAACCTCTTTACGGAAATTATTCAATGAAGTATGGATAATATCAATGACACAGAAGGTGTCATTAAATTGATTACAAGCTCTTGTGAGGAATATATATTTTTTTTCTATAATTAGGTTTAGACGTGGGCGTCCAAAACGTTTTCTTTTTACGAGAAAATATACGAGGACAATCGAAAAATATATTTTGGAGAAAAAAGGGGACTCATAACGTTGGACAATATTTTAAATAACGAGGTTTGATATCCTTAGTACGATGCGCATTTTGCCCATCCAAAATGGTATTGATAGAGTTAGAAGGAAAACGATACCTACAGTGTTTTCAATGTTTATTCTGTATTCATCCAATATCATAAAATGATCTTTATATCAAAGGTTCCAAATAGACGATGCATATTCAAGCACTGACCTGACAAAGCTGTTGTATATTTTAATAAATACAAATACAATATGAATACACGCTTGCAACTTTTTTGAGGTACTAGGGTGTTCACAATTCTACCAATCCTCAAAATAAATCTTATTATCCCATTGTTGATTGTGCAATGTTTGACCCAAACATTCTTAATTTTTTATCTTAAGAAAATATTTGGCTTTTTCTCGAAAATACTTATTTTGCTTAGTTAGATGATTGTCAAAGAAAACGGGGGAATCTTTCGCCGCAGCTTTAACGCCTTTCAGTTTTTAAGAGCATACAAGAAAATTTCATCTTTTATACAAAAACTTACTACTTCAGCCTCCTTAAAATCAGTGTAAATATAAATATAATTAATTGTGTACGAAGATAGTTAGTATGCTTATGAAGGTTTATAAGGAAGTTCCAGGAATTAATGACATTTGATAGCATGCTTTTGTCCCGTTTTAATAATCAGCACTGGAATATCTAAGGTATAGAATGTGAAAGTTTCTGGTTTACATATCAGAGAGACAAATTATACCTACCTACGTACAATACCGGAAGACGACAAATTTTGATATCTCTTTTTTGATATACGCTCTTAAGTATCTCTTAGTCCGCTCTTAGTCCAATCCTTGCACACTTTTATTCTACTGAACAAAGTTTTATTCTGATCTTTCATTGCAGCTACAAAATAAAAGTGACAAGAGAAAGATTGGACTTTGTCTAATTTTTCTGATTCAAGAAACAAAAGACGATGCGATTGTTTTCTATTTTTTACCCGTCATCTATTTTTGGCTGGGACTCTTTCTTACCTACTTCGAAGCAATTAAATAAACGGCTGGAGCTTATATCATGAAAGAAGTATCAAAACCAGTCGTTTCCCGGTATTGAATTTACATCTTGCCTAATTATTGATGCGGTTTGCAAAACAATACAACTAAAGCTCTAAAAGTCGAGAACCGCATCGGGTTTTTACAGTTTTCAAAGAATTACTTGGTCTTAATGAAGAGAGAGCTACATGAGTAAATTTCAAAATCATCTTCTCGATTTTGAACCTACTAACCTAATATGGCAATAGACATAATAAATAGGGCAACGTTCTTCCCAATAAAATTGTAATTTTAATAACGTTCAACAGTCACAAAAGGTCTATAAAGGTGAAAGGGCGCGTATCGTAAATCATTTTATTCATTTGACATCCAAATGTACTTATCTAGTGTGCGTCATATCCTTTCATGAGACGGCGGCATTTTGTAAACATATTCTCGTTTGAGAATTCAAAAAAGTTAGGTAAGTAAGTAATGTAGATGATGTAGTTTTGCTGATATATAAATAAATAAAGCAGTTAACTATTACTGGTAACTAAAGTCATTATTTATTTTATATCTGATGGACCACTTGCCGTGTGGTGCAGGCCTAGAGGTCCAGCAGTGGACTATTATATGCTGATGATGATGATGGATTTCATCGTGGCTCACCACGATCTCACCTGGTAAAAGATGTTGTCGAGGTGTATCACGAAGGCCTAGAAGACCTACACTCTAGGTATCAAAAGATGCGTCACCACTTTTTTGTAAAGTTATCGCCTCTGGATTTGTTTTATTATTTGCAATCTTTACTACAATTAACTCATAGAGCAGGTCAGTATCTGGCGCAGCGCATCAACATTGCCATACAGCGAGGCAATGCAGCCAGAATCTTGGGTACACTTCCAACTGGTATTGATGTGGATCAGTTGAGCTACCTGTGGTTTGTTTGCAACAGTCTGTAGCTAGCTCAATTGTTCCAATGGTAAATACTGTAATTGGTAACTGTAGTTTGGTTATTTAATTGTAATTTTATTTGTTGATCCTTTATCAACCTTCTAAATAAGATTAATAAACTTATGTACTTCCTAAACCCTCTACATGTTATAAGGTATATATTTTTAGGGCCGTAGTTTTTAAGTCGTTGAAGAGTTTTATATCTTGTACTTGATTAATGTGGCCTGAACTAAATGATTATTATTACAATCTTAATAATTGTAATAGTTTCATAAACCAACTATTAACTCGATAATATCATTAGAATCGTGCTAACTTAATAGATTACGTGAGTCTCCGTGTAGCATTCAGATTATACGATGTTTACACGGCTTACATTGTTGGTGTTAGATTGACAAAGTCACTGTTTGTGCCGGCTTTGAACTTAACTGTTTTCGAGCAAATTTGAACTACAAAGTTTTTAGTATTCCGTAAGGCGTTGGATATTTGATTTTATGATTAGGTAATAAACAATGACTTTGAATTGACTTCACCTACAGAGGTACTATCTCATCTGTTTATGTAGGTGTAGGTTCTACGAACTAAAGGTGCTACTGAAAATAATAATAATAATAATAATAAATACTTTATTGCACACTCAATTAACAGTAATTTAGGAAAGCGATAAACTAAGGATAAGTGACAATTGGCGGGATAAGTGACTCGCTAGCTATATTTCTACTTACATTATAGGTATTCATTTTATAAGAATGTCATAGGGTGATGGAACCAGTAAGTGACACCTTAAGGCATTTGTGTAATTTGATTTCTTATAACTTTTTTTTATACGAAGATATTAAAACAGTTTGTAGTTTAAACTACAGGTATTATTATTGGGAAAGGCATGGCTGTCGTAAGTTTTTCAGAAAAGCTACATGATGGACATTACAAGCTTAAAACCAAATTTACTCAAAATCTCCAATAATGAACACAAAAAATCCAGTAATGAACCCCCAATAAATAACACTCCCCAATTATGAACATCCAGTATTTGACACTTACCCAGTAAAAAACACCTAGTAATCGACACAAATCCCATCAGAATATAAGCGCTATAGAATTAAATAAACATAAGAAATAAGTAAACTTGCGTAATGTCAAGCCCATAATAGCCTTTTATAAATTAAAAAATATCACAAAAACAACTTTATAATAAATTCAGCCTCAACCATTACTGGAAAATCTTGACTGATATCAGTCAGGAGATCTTGTAGCTATTATTATTAGTATAAAGTAGGTACTTAACTAGATATTTGAATAGAAATAATTAATAAGTATCAAAATAAAAAATCACAGCACAGCAATTGGCTGAAAGCTCAAACATCATATAAAACGTCTACATTTACTATAGCAATTCTAAACTCAAGGCTTATTTTATTATTCGTAAATAATGGGTAAATTTTTATCCATTTCATTTAATTTGAATAAGCTTTCTTCTTCATCTTTCCAATTACATTTTCATATTTTATAACTAAAGGATTTTCCCACAGAAAACATCATCGTGCTCACTTCTTATTGGTTTTTTTCAAGTCTCATTCTGGCTCTTTCAGCTTTTTCTTCCATTGTTTCCTCCATGTACAGCTCGTATTTTTTTTATAAGAGCCATTTAGAACAAAATCTGTGAAAACCAGTTAATGACACTTTTTTGTACCCAATGATCGACACATTGTTCTTTACTGGTATTCGTGTTTCAATCGGTGTATTTCAAATATATACTTAACCAGCAAAATAATTAGAGCTAAGTTTGCTTAGCAACCCAAAAAGTCAACAAAACTATAAGTATGGACAGTTGTCGATTTGTGGAGTAAGTCACTTTCTCAGTACCAGAAATGAACAACTGTAATAAATTAAACAAATGGATGCCCCGATGCAAGACTGATTATAAAATTACTTTACAAATTCATTTAACTTTACAAAAAATCAAACATAATACAATAATATTTACTAATGACGAAATTATAAGCAAAAATGTGTACTCACATTCTTAAGGATTCAGTTAAAAAAACAGCGTTTATTTCTGTTAACGACCCGGGTCGGCACGTTCCATCCTCCATGGTCTTGTAATGAAATGTCAGATTCTCGTGACGTATTAAAAAATGTCAGTCGGGAGTGAGTTGACCATGGTTTAGTGTCACCATGTGGTAAATTAAATTCTGAGGCTTACTATAGATGATCGAAAAAAAAAGTGTCGACCACTGGCGCTTGTCGATTACTGGTTCCATCACCCTACTTAGTCAGTCACCTTGTAAAAAGATATTTTTTGATATATTTGTAGCTCCAATAGGTACTATTGATCAACTAACATTTTTATCAGAAAACTTTTCTCAGATTCTATCATCGTTAATGCTTCTTAAATACGCTCCTGGTATTCCTTACTTGATAAATAAATAAATAATGAACAGAACAAAGAACAGTAAGTTCACCATTCTTGAAGAGCCTTTGAACCTACCTACTTCTTTCGGGTTCAACAAAAGACGGCAGTTACACTATAACAAGATAAACCTACGTTACACATTGTTATAAAAACCTATTGACAAAAAATCATTTGCTTTTATGAGAAAATATAGAGCCTTTTCTCAGATTCTATCATCTATAATGAGCTGAACGAAGCTCACTTCAATTCACCGTTCTCGAAACTCCTTTGTATTTCCTTTAGGATATACAACAGATTGTAGTTACTATTACAAGATAAATCTACCTAATTAGGAAACGTATTTTTGTTTACTACATAATAGGACAATACAATAACACTATTTTACAAATACCTACTGAATATATCAATCGAAAACACAATACTAATTACGCTGATGCAGTAATCTAACGGCTCGGTTACTTTTGGCAGTAGCTGTCCATTTTTACTAGCGCCATCTAGTTAGCATAGCTCAAACTCATGTTGATGTTTTTAACAATACAAGTATAATATACTCACTGTCGATGGATGAGATTCCTTGCGCGGACACAGCTGGCAACATGCAGGCAGCGAGGCTACACATGAGCAACGCGAACGTGCAACTCCGAGACATGGCTGAAAGAATACAAAGGATGTCAAAAAAAAACAAAGAGTTGTTAAACGGAATGGTAGGTGACCATTTTAACGGAGTCAAAGGCTGTATGATCAAAATAATAGTTTATTCATCCTGATTAAATTTAAAAGGTTCTAATCGCAGTGCTTTTAGTTTGATCAGAAATAGTTTGAACAGACTTGAAAGTCCTGTATAGTAGGTACACTGCTTTTTAAGTCTAGCGGGAAAACTAATAATCTCTCAGAAATAATATTTATATGGATGGTTTCATGTTATTATTCTCTATGTCATATTTAAAAAAAAATATGACTAAAGTAACAATCAGGTGTAAAACGAAACCATTCAGACTATTCCTTGAAACCTTTCAATTTGGCACCTTCCTACCTCCCTCAGAAGTGTTATTTCTTTTGTTTTCAACTATTAGCTTCCAACCAATTTTTTCTAACATTTTACTCCATTTCCTTGAATGAAACATACTTTCCTTTTTATGTAAATTCAAATAGACTAGCCCACGCTTCCATGGTTAAAGAAGCCTTATTTCGGCCCAATAAATATTTGTGTACAAAAACTAGGGACAATACAAATGGAAATGTGTATTCTCCGAAGAGGTTTCTGTCCTTAAATCCCACACTTGTGTACCAATAAGAGTAGTGGAAAGTTTATTATTCCAAATAAGAAAAAACCTTTGAAAGTTATCTATAGAAATATTGAAAGAACGTTCGGCATATAAAAATGGATATTCTTCTCCTGTTAACATAAACACTTTTCATTTCATTGATTTACAATCTTTGATAGTAAAATTAAATATAAATAACGGTAAAATATTGAGTGAAGATTTTACTCGACCTGAAAATATGAAAATAAGATAAGAGGGTTATAAACGTTCGGCGGTTATAAATAGCACCTGTCAATACCTGCCGATGCTGCGACACGAAGCCGCCGTCTGATCGTCATTTTGCCAGCTCAGCTCAACAAGTGTTAATACACTAAATGCGACTGGCTTTAAGCAAAGCTCTATTCCTTTCATGCGGATTTCGGCCCGCGTGCGGATTTGGTGAGCGTGTGGATCGGGGCCGTGTGTGAGCACGGATAATATCATATATGTTTTTTTCTATCATGCACGCCTAAACACGCGCATAGCCTGAAGCAATTGCAAGTAACTCACAGTGGGACCTAATCGGCATGCGGGCTGGAATCCGCATGACAAGAATATTGCCATATATGTTGAGTACATTTAGCTGGAGCGTGGTCTCGCTTTTTCGTTAAAACATACACGATTGTAGACGCGCGATTATCAGACACGATGCAAACGCCGACGCAATTTAACGCGAACTGTCATTCCTCCCACATAAAATAAATAAGCAAGCGCCTAGGAATAGTAATAGCAGCAAGTAGGCCTAGTCTTATTGCGGCGACTGTACTTGTGTGTCGGGCGTGACTTCGGCCCATCGGTCGTGACGTCATCAATCACGCTTATCTCTGTGGGGTACACATATTGCACGCACGCTACATTCCTTTGGCAGGTAATGGTTTTTGCCCTGGATTTGCTTATATGGCATAAATTTCACCTGTACTAAAATGGACTAGCTATCAACGATTCGTCAGAATATATGTTTTAAAGATAGTAAACTAAACAGCATGTTTTCATTTCTGTTTTTCTTATTGTCAGCAAACCTTTTTAATTGACTTTTTTCTAAAGAAAAGTATATATACACTCACTCAAATTTTTAAGGTAAACTCACTTCCACTTCATCCTCCAAGAAAAATAATCTTTTTAATATTGTAAGGTTTCAAATTACAAACAATCATGCAACCATATTGTTTAATTTTGTTATTAGTAGTTAAACTGACAGCACAAAAACATGCCAACAAGTGCGTGAAATGAAAATAAAATGTAAAAATAACAAGGTCGTCTAGATATTGTCCTTTGTTTTCGTAGCGACGTAGCAAATTCGTAGAGCATGCTACGAAACCCCTACGAAGTAAAGGAAGTGGAATAATGGAAATAAACGAATTTTCAATGTAATATATTTTAAGACTATAGTTTCTTGGAGGTGAGGTTTCGTAGCATGCTCTACGAATTTCCTAAATCGTAGAACGTGCTACAAAACGAATGAAAATAAGTTTATGTTAAGGATTGTAGCATGCTCTACAAATAAGTAAATTGGTAGAGCATCTTAAAAAAACGAATGTTATTCCTTACTTTATTATTTCCGAACAAGTTATGAAATTTAAATTTTTCAATTAATGAATATGATCAAATTTTTAATAATAGCTAACTAATTTCTTAGAAGTGACGTTTCGTTTCTCTATGAATTTCCTAATCCGTAGAGCATTAGGAAGAATTAGGATTTTTTTATACACGAAGTAAAAATTTGGTATATCGAAAATAATAAATTTTTCAATAATATCTAACTACAGCATTGTCATGCATAAATATAGCATCCTCACCCAAATTGACCATAAATGGACCAACGTGTTCGTTGAGGATTTCTTCCACATAGCTTACGCTAGTTAAAGAGCCGTTTTCTATGATCACCAGCTCTGTGCGACTTTCAGAGGAAATTCCGGCCCACACAAGTACAGACCCACCACCGTAGGCTACTTTTTCTTCGATGCATGCTTGCTTGAATCTTTCCCCTGGTCTTCTATACACTCTGTGTCTTCCATCGTGCTTGTAGAGCATAAATTTTGATTCGTCGGAGAACAATTTATTGCATTAACCTAGCATTCATACTTTCCGAGATTTTTTGGATTCTTTGAGTGACCCGGATTCATTGCTCTCGAGTGTAGTTTCTTCCCGCAACTCGCGTTGTTTCTGGAGTAGGAAGTATTCGTTTTCAACAAAGATTGTCCTATGGATACGTTTTTAAGTTAACTCTAATTAACTAGATAAATTGTCGATTATATTTCATTCCTGGTTTAGAATGATGAAAAATACATGTATGCTAATTTCAGGCCGACAAGTCAAAATTTTTAGCGTGAAGAAATATCCATATGAACTTTCGAATTTATCACATTAGTGTGATTTTTTGAGTTCCTTTGAAACAAAAATTAAAACCCTGAATTACTAAATAAAATGTAGTTGTAACTTCCTCTCAAAAAATACAAAACAAACTTCAAATAACGAAACTTTTGCAATATGCTTTATGAGTTTATCTAATTTGACAGCTAGTACTCTGGGAGTTATGACGTGCATATGGACCACGCTGGCCAACACTATCAAAGTTACCACAAACTTTGTCTGCACGTTTAACACGATATTGCAAACGTTTGAATGTAATGGAGAAGATTATGCTATCCAATGTCGGAAACCGTTAAATTGAGTGCAAGCTCAAAGGATAGTTTTAGTGTTTGTTTGTTATTGGCCACACAGGTGCGATGTTGGGTTTCTCTTGGGTTGGTTTCTCGGAGTGTAAGAATATAGGCAATGCATGGAAATTAAATTATATTGAAAATTAACGGATGCATAAAATAGCTTCGCGGCGATTATTTTAGCTACGATTCTGGGTGTACGCAATTTTTATGAAAACATTCCAAAAGATTTTTCCTGCATATGGCGAATTTAAAGCTTTTGTCTATTAATGTACACTGGAATAACAAGCTTTCTAAGACATACCAATTTTTTGTAGCACTTAAAGTTTTCTTGCATTTACGTTTTAGATAGAATGGTAGGACCATTATACGAGTCATGACATCATTATTTTACGACCCTTTGTCTTGGAGAGCCTGTTATGAAGAGAACCAACCTCCTGCTAAGTATTTATTTTTATCCAAGCGACGGATAAAAAAATACCTATAGTAGTCGACTTTCTAGCTTTTATTAATATGCACTGTTAATTGAATTACTTTACAGAATAAAACAATTAAACAATTTTATATTAATACTATTATTAATTAGAATGCTATTAAGAAACACGGCGGACAGGAACTTTTTTGATAATTATCTTTTATTTATTTATTCATAAAATCATTAGCTACAATAATGCCTGAACTTAAAATAACCAGAGCATTCAAACTCTGCAATTTTTCTATTGCCCTCTGTGTCCAGTTAAAATACCTACCGTTTCAACATGCTTGAACATAGGAATTTTCAATCAAGACAAGGTTTTAATTAACTTTCTTAATTTTAAATTAATTTTATGGCAGAGTACGACAGGAGTATTTTTGTTAAAAGTTAATAATAAACCTAGGGACTGAGTTTTTTAAATCGATCAATGATTACTTCCGTATATTACTCAAAATACTTTATCAACTATTCAACTCATCTAAATCTTATCTTTGAATACAAAAGTAAGCTGCAAGGAGTATTACTGTAGGTACATTTGGTACTAAACCGCTTATTTTGGTGATAAATATAATGATGATTCGCTAAAATCAGGCCAGAACCAAAATATCCCTGTCAATAACTCTCCTTCGCTAAGTTTATTTTCGGTACGAACTTTATAATCAAGACACAGAAGTCAAAACAGTTCTTTTATAAAATATTTTGCAGAAGAAAACTTTATATTGTCAAAAAATTCAAAACCACAACGCCTAATTAATATTTATAATCGCGACACGAATTTTTACTTACGCCTATTTTACCACCTTCACGTAAAGTCTCGTAATGTTTATTAAAGGTCAGAGATAAAGTCTCTTAAAAATAAAAACTGTCTAAAACTGGAAAACTCATCTCAGATTAAACCACGTTTCAAAAGACACAAATTCAAAATGAATTTGTGTCTTGAGCTGTAAAAAGATTGACACTTGAGACGTGCTAAAATTTAAGTTACATCTTCGGTAAATACTTTAAACATGGCTGGTTAGTGTTAGTTCGATACTGCCTCGTGATCCAAGCACAAGTACCAATAAACATCTTCTCTTCTCGTATCAAAAGAAAATTGAAGGACGTTAGGCACCCACGGGTTCAATATTTCTCATCCAACATGTGGCATTTACAATGACGGCGTGTATGTTGCTAATACGTATACACATTGCTTGTGTATAACCCGACTTTGATCCGCCAAGCGGTAAATTGGAAAGCGCCGCGCCAACAGGTGTGCACTATGCCTAACACTACATCTCATCTGTTTTCTTTCTAATAGATTTTACATATTTTTGAAAGCCGACGGAATTTATTACGTTGTTTGTTAGTAATATTCCTTGTACGAACGTAATACGGTTCATTTTGACCTTTCCCAAAAGATTGGAAAGCCTTATAATGATTTATTTGTGAATTTTATAACGTCTTAGAGAAAAACGATCACCCCATCCCTTGATTAAAATACTTTTAAACACCTGCGTTTAATCGTTTATCTTTCCGATGACACTTCGTAGATATCGAACTGTAAACTTTGTTATTGGTTTAATCGACAAACTTATTTATGAGTTCTACCAGATCTTGGAACGGGTTATTAATGAATTATACTCAAGCTTAAAGATCACTGCTAAACAAATCCGAACAAAAATACTGTAACCAATAACGTTCTTTGAGTCGTGATAATGATATAATTGTTAATCTCCTATTTATAAGAATTAGTTCTTACAATTCTCACCTCAAAACGATACATAGACTATAAATTGTGCAAATGATCGGTTGATCATATAGTACAAGGAAGGTTTATACTTTTTCAGCAATTTATCACCAGCAAGTCATTCATTGGTGACACAGATATAAAAATAATAGTCTGATTTCAACTGCAAATGATTTGTGAGGTTCTGTTTGAATAGTCACAACATTCAAACGTAAATGCGGATTGTTCGTCCAGGTGGACAAGATAGAGTAACAATAGAATGATTGTTCCCTTTGGAACAACAAAGCAAGGCATTGCATAGTCGACGAATTCCAAGTCCATGGTTAAGTTAAATTGGTTCCCAGCAGGTTTCACAAATAGTTCAAGTCGAATCCATCCGACTTGCTAAGGTTTGTCGAATTAACGTTCTCTAGCTGAAACAGGATTTCATTTGAAACGAATGCCGTTCGGTGAATCATGAAAACATGCATGAGGCACGTCGATGCCAATCACGTTTTTCCGGAAAATAGGCTGTAACGAAGCTCTTTCACAGAGGAAGCTATAAAAAAATGAAAATGAGCTTTAACATAGCTGCATCGAAATGGCATGTTGTCTATCAATCCTGGAATACTCAATTGAGAGGGTATTGACTAGATTTTAACGTAATATTTTCCATGAGGACGTGTAACTTTCCTGAAATAGGTTAGTATGTCACGGCCATGGAACGACGTCAAGAGGGTTAAATAAATTAAATACAAGAGGAATTTCAGTTTAAAATATCATAGAAACAATTTTCCCGTCATATTTTTAAACCGTAATTAAAGAACACCTCTGTCCACCTGTGGGAAAACCAACGTAAATGTTGACTTTCAAAAACTTTGGAATAAAAAACTAGGCTTTCCTCACAAAACTTTCTGCAAATCTACGTCAAAACATCCGGTCTAGAAATTTCATCGCTATTATATATTTAGATTGAAACCACTCACTCAATTTCCCCATATTTTCGTAATGGGAACCATACAAGCACAGTACCGTGATCAGTGAGTCAGACAACACGCGCCGCCGACGGTAATGGGCTAATGTGCGTCGACGGCCGCTGCACACCTACGAGAGACACTCTAAAATGTTTGCTGATGCTACTTATGATAATGTGTTTCGAATTTTGACGAGCGCAAGACAAGATGTTATGTATGATTAAATACTTCAAAGTGGTTTTGAAGGTAGAATTTGTTTTAGGTGGTAAGGAGTTCTATTTTTAGAAAAAAAGAAATATTTTTATTTTATCCATTAAAAAAAAACAAAAATTATATAAGATTCACACAAAAACAGAAAAAGAAAAAACAAATAAGGATAGGTTTAAAAAATAAATAGGGTAGAAATGGTCCCCACCACAGCATGGTAGTATGCATTCGGCTAGGTCTGACGCTGGTTTTCAGGTGGAGCCCGTTTTTGTAAAGTTTTCATTTTCGAGTTGACTTAAAATTGTTTTTTCCATTAAATCAGAGGCATTTGTCTAAATTAATCTTTCCATTGCGTCAATGCATCAAAAAACTTCGATTTCAGAAAGACGAAATAATCAGCACCGACTTTTAATGCAGTTCGAAAAAAAATCACTAATGAAGCAGAGTCGGTTCTTTGGCAGTGCACGTCAATGTGGAAATGCCTCTTCCGGCTGAGAGCTGGGTGCGGGAAATCGTTAAATCTATCTCCTTTTGAAGTGTAAAGTATAAAGTCTGCGTTTGTAAATCCGATTTTGAATCGAATCGCTGATTTGATTCGATTGAACGAGTGGATGCAACTCGTTCTGAGCACTAGATCTTGAATAGCTATATATATATTATATAGCTATATCCCGGCTTTCTTAAGGTGATATTTATTTTTTAGATTCCTAAGTAGAACTATGTTTGAAATGCAGTTAAGGTTTCCCATGTTTTCTTTTCTTTTCATTGTCGATCTTTCCCCGTAGTGACTGTACGAACGCTCGCTGTTACATTACGCCACTTAAAGTCGGTCAGTACCCACCTTTATAGCTACTTAAGTAACGTAACAGAAAAAAGTTATTATTGTAACTAATATTCATCATTTTAGGAACATGTATTAGGATATTTTTTATGACTTCATCAACTTCATCAAAAGATGAAGTTTTTATTAAAATTATCGAGGTATGTATGATTAATCTGTAAAAATGAAAGCACGGCATTTTACCAGCAGGGAACGCTTTCGACTGTTATATGGATCAGTTGAGCTACTACGTCTAGATTTTTAGCAACAGTCCATACTTAACTCTACTGTTCAAATTGTTAACAGGTACTCATTCTAATTTGTTTCTATTTACATAATTAATTAGATCCGTCATCTATGTAGTATCCCTAACACAAGCTCGGCTTGCTTACTTTCTGCTGCTTTGCGTCCAGCATTATTATATTATTTATTTATTCCTTAATTGTAATTTTCGTTTCCTGGGTGTAATCGCTTTAAGTGATTATTGATAAGGCAGCCAATTATTTTACCTTCGTCAAACTGTTTAGTTATACGTTTTCAGAATAATCTGTCAATATTTATTTATAGACTAGCTTTTGCTCGCGGCTTCGCTCGCGTTAGGGGATGCCTACGTCATAGTAGCCTTATGCATGCAGTCTCAGCCCGATCAGTTTAAAATTGACAAAGTTTCATACAAACTTTCATCCCCTATTTTATCCCCTTGGGGGTTGAATTAATCAAAATCCTTTCATAGCGGATGCCTACGTCATAACACCTGCATGCTAAATTTCAGCCCGATCCGTCCAGTGGTTTGGGCTGTGCGTTGATAGATCACTATGTCAGTCAGTCCCCTTTGAGTCATATATATTTATAAGATGTTTAATAAAGAAATAGCTCGGCATTCAACTGATATTTGTAATGGAAACATTCACACCTGCAACCTTACAGGGTGTTTAGCTACTACAAAACGGCCTCTGCCCATGCCTCTCGGATTAAATTTCCCTAACCGAATTACTGTTACGTAGTTGATGCCTCGCACCCGAAAATGATGAAAATCCCTAAGGTTGCCTCCAGGCAAATTACGGCAACGCTTATTAATTGTAGGCTATAGAAGTAATTGGCTTGAAGAATGTATAGTTGACGACCTCAATGGCGCAGGTGGCGAATTTCCACTGGCGACGAGTAGGAGATGTAGGGTTCAATTCTCGCCTCGGGACAATTGTTTGTAGGATGTGCATATTTGTGCGGGGTATTCCGTACATTAGTTAATGCTATGTGAATCATTAGTGTAAACTGTTTGCAACA
The DNA here is from genome assembly GCA_963931895.1 of Eupithecia pulchellata. Lineage (NCBI taxonomy): Eukaryota > Metazoa > Arthropoda > Insecta > Lepidoptera > Geometridae > Eupithecia > Eupithecia pulchellata. Next base: position 5,490,357 of record OZ007528.1, on the reverse strand, counting down.
GTCAGCAGATAGCTCAATTGTTTTAATTGTAAATACTAGTTCTACTAGTTCTTATTTGGTACTGTTGTTGAATTAAATTTTTCTTAATTATTATTAATTATATAATTATATAATAAGATCCAGCATTATTTATTTATTTATCGAGCTCCTGATTTTCACACTAATTTGTAATGCTTAATATTGGCCCTTGGCAGACCTGTGTGACTTATCCTCAAAAAAATTATTTACTGTACATTCCAGTATATTTCAGTCTGATATACGCGCTCAGATAGGCTTTCCCGTAATAAACATAAAACAATTGTAATCCAGTTCATGTTTTATTAAATAAATCCGACTCATTTATCTGTCCAACACCCTAACTTTTATAGATGAGGTATGAGGGTACATAGATTTTGAGCACTCATAAAGTTTTTAAGCAATTTTGATATGAAAATAATATTATTATAGGTGCTTTTATATTTTTTATAATGATTAGCCATGCTTCAACAATATCTATTATATTATCATATTTTTTACTTTGGTAAAATCCTTTTACATTACGAGTTTATACTCATAATACGTCAATTAAAGGTTTTTATGAAACGATCCTAATAGGTAAGTATCAAAGGTAAACTTTTCATTGAAATAAATTTCTGGCAAAAAATAATTAATTGCAACCTTTATTCGCAATATGCTTTAAAGTTTTGAAGTAAGTTTGAAATTATATTTTTATATTACTTAATTGCTAGCTCAACAATATCATTTTAAAATTTTGAAGACCTACTTCAATCGCTCATATTTTTGATATAAGCGAGCGCTATAAAAATAATAAGCGAGCTTGTTAGGTTAGCAAACCAATGAAAGGTTTTTATGAAACGATAATAATTTATCAGAGAAAGCATAATTTTCACTAAGATTAATTTCTGGCAGAACGTAAACAATTGCAACCTTTTTTGTAGTTGATCTCCTGCGATTTATATTCTGTGGCAAAGGTGTAAAGTCCGGAATAAGCATAATGTCGCTATAAAACGAAAGAGGCGGTAAAATCGACGCTTGCGACAAATTGGAGGCAATACTGCCAGTAAGAATCACTCTCACTAGCTCGGGGAAGGTAATTGAATGTTTTGTTCGTGATTTATGAGATCAGTTTTTTTTACGTTATTAGTTATAAAACTAAAACGAAAAAACAAATCAGAAACTGGACTATTAAACTATTATTGTCGATTCGCCCCTTATTTATAGTATGCTGCTAACTTAAAACACTGTTATTTCTCTTTCTGTCTTCTATAGACTCAATTCAGAGTAAGAAATAAGTGTTATCGTTATTATGCTCAGCAGTGTTATTTTTGCTGTTTTAGCAGTTAGCGGACCATTATGAATTAGAGAATAAGGAAGAGCATTGGCTTGAAAGGGCATATTTTACCTGCTCACAACAAACGATTAAATAATGATTTATTCGCTCACAAAAATACGGTCTTTATTGGTCTTGGTAGTGATGAATGCGACAAATCTTCATAAAAAATCTCAAAATCTCATACCTATCATAATTATTTATTACTTTATTGCATTCTTATAACATATAGTTAGTTTAATTATATCCAGTGCGGCACAAGCAGTGGTCTTATCACTTAAAGCGATAGATAGAAGCACTCAAGGATTATCACAGTTGGTTTGCTCGTAATTAAATCCAAGTCAAGTTGAAGAACTAAGTGACCACTGCGTTGCCTGAGATTTCGGCAAATCAAATAGGTGGGTACTTACAACTATGTTACCTTTGATAAGGATCTCGTTTGATACTTGAGAAGGGTTAACTGGTTTAACTTGAAGTGGCAAGCGAAGAAAGACACATACCGTAAATGTATGTGATCTTGACTTCTGAAGCTCTTGAAAATTTAATATATAAATAATAAATAAATAATAAATAAATAAATGCTGGACAATCCACACAGCATCATCTAGCCCCAAGCTAAGCAGAGCTTGTGTTATGGGTACTAGATGACTGATATACATAATACAATATTATTAAATAGATAGATATTTTTATTATACATAGAAAACAACCAGAACCCCTAAACAAATATCTGCAGATCGTACAAATATTTGTCCCGAGGCGGGAATCGAACCCGCAACCTCCTGCGTCGCAGGCGGACCTTCGCCCACCGCGCCACAGTGGTCGTATGTTACCTAACTAGGTATCCTTATAAAACTGAGACGGCCTTTGCGTCTCTTCATTATAGAGATGCAAAGTTTCGGTTTTATATTTTCTTTGATTTGAACATTATCCGTACAGTGTAAAGTTTTTTAGCCATACATAGGTAAGTATCTTATCCTCAATTGTTATTCTACCCTAATCAATGTTGTATGTACCGATATATCTGTATAAATATTGTGTATATGTTTTGTACCGGTTTTTTTACAGATTTCAATAACTTTATTTAGGCTTGCAAAATAAGTACTTATCGTCACACGGCACATTAACGTCAGTTTATTTTCTTTTGATATTATCGAATCCGATTTCAAAATGTTTAAATATTAGATTGCATTGCTTCCTTGAAGTCAGCTGTGCACACATCCATCGTGAGATGCGACGGAACCGTCTATTTGCTAGACAAATCCCATTCAAAAGAATGTTCGTAGTACTGTTTAGTGAAAAGTGATTTGTGGAGTGAAAAAGTAAATAATACGCTTTATAAACACTTTAAATTATTAGAAGTTTTGGTTAGTAATTTGGATTTAGGTAAGTACCTACCTCTGAATTTAGATCGGTCAGATTTACTATAAGAATAAATGGATGTACCATGGATGGGTTATATTTCATTTCGTTTCCAAGTAACTGATAAATAAATAAATAAATAATGCTGGATAATCCCCACACCATCATCTAGGCCCAAGCTAAGCAGAAGTTATGTTATGGGTACTAGATGACTGATACTATACATTATACAATAATATTAAATTTATAGATAATTTTTATAATACATAGAAAACGACCAGAACACTCTGAACAAATATCTGCAGATCGTACAAATATTTGTACCGAGGCGGGAATCGAATCCGCAACCGCCGGCGTCGCCAATTGCAAAAAATTATTACCAGTCCAAAGCCCATAAATAAATTATCAGTATTTTTAGATTTACGTTTTAGAGATATTTATTCTCAAAAAGACAGTTGCATGTTAAGAAAAGCTTTTAGCTTAGTGTTAACAATTTCAAAAAGTGAAGTATAAATTGGTTTGGTCTGTAGGGAGTAGTTACAGTTTCAATACATGAAAAGGTAAGTGTAAAATAAAGTATAAAATACACAATGTATTAGAAATAACAATTAATAAAAAAAAAGTCTTCATAGATCGCCAATTCTTCATGGGTCTTTGCAGCCATTAGTAGTTGAGAAAATTCAAAACTTCTACAAAACCTCGGACAGACTTCTCAAAATTAATAGCCATATCGATTTTAAAATAATTTGATTTATAAATAGAAATAAATTAATAATGGGTATTATATAACGGTCAGATAATTAAAGAGATTTTAATCTGCCGAAAAATTGATTTTGCCAGGAAAAAAAGGGAATGGAGGTCGGCAATAAAATTACTAATTTAAGGTAAATAACACTGGGCATCCTATTAAATATTTCTGCAGCATTATAATAAAGCAGCAAATCGTGATTCGGATTTAATAAAATTTGGCACACCATAAAATTAATTTTGGTATGCTCATCTGACCACTAGGTATTATTTTAAACTGCATATACGTGTAGCATTGAATTCATCCTTAAATATTTAAAATTAATAGAAATAAATTTAGTTCCATCCAATTGTTACATGTAATATAGTTAGCAAAATTCACTATCGATCAAAAGTTCATACAATATCATCTGTCGCACAAAAATGAATAGAAAGGACTCGTGCCCGGGATAAAATGATAACAAGAGCCACTCCGCTCGCCTAGGATCTAAGGTCAACAGAAGGCTAATAATGGGGCACATGAGCGCAATGGGGTAGAAAAAGAAAGCTGAAACGCACTATCAGAGCTGTTTGCTTGGGCCCGGTTAGCAAACACGTTCGAGATTCTGTTCTAGTACTTCCAAAGTACTACTATTGTACACATATTAATATACCGGGTCGATCGTCTCCATTTATAGGTCTGGAGTTTGAGATATCGTTACAGACGGGTCCTACTGCCACCCTTTACAATAAGTATTAAACTATTGAAAATCTGACACGCCAATAATTAAAGTATAGGGGAACCTGTCCCCCTGAGACATATAAAAATGCCACTTAATAATATCTGCCTTCGTTGCTAATACATACACAAGCCTGTGTATGTATTTTACTTATTATCCTAAAACGTGAAGGTGCCTAACTGACATACAATGAGATATTGCTAACCCCTCCTGCTGGTGAATGACCTTTTAAGTAAAATTTAACGGCCCGCGAGCACGATGCTTTGATTTAATTTACAAACCAACTTGTCTGTGTTTTATTACAAGTGTAGGTACTTACTGGATTTCTGTGTAAAGTTCGATGCAAAAACTGCAACAAAAAGAAATATAAATTTATTAATCATCTTCAAGCCAACTGATCAACAAAATTTCATGCACGTGGAGCACTGTAATTATTTCATGGCGCATGAAACTATGCCGCTGTATTGGAAAAGTCATTAATGACTTCATGTATTTTTATTTATATTTCAATCGGTTATATAGTAAGGTTACTTAATGGTTACATATTAACACATTCACTGCCCTGAAGCATGTTGGTCCTCGTTAAACAGCGGCGGCTGCGCGCGCCCTTCCTCCGAAACGCATCGCTGAATCTTTCTAAGTATAGAAATAAGTTGCAAATTAACAATGTCGTAAGCCCAACATTTAAATAGTCTTATTTTTGATATCAGTCACTTGGATGGCTAAAGTAAAGAAGCGACGAAGAAACTTTTAGTTTGTATGTAAATTTTAGTTATTTTTTAAGTGTAAAAGAGTTACGAGTGCTCTACATTTTGTACTGTTGACTAAACCAGTGCGGTGGATATTTTAGGTGTAAGGACATTTAATCCAGTGGGTCATTTAGTGAGTACAGAACTGAGATGTAACAGTATGTATACGTGCAAGCTAGACCGAACCCTAATATTTATTGTTACAGCTCAGTTTCCCTTGTCCTAGTCATGTTTGTTGGTTTGTTTAGGTACAACCAACACGCTGTTGCTTACCAAGGCAAGTCAACCGAGTTGTCATATGTATCGATAGATACCTATTTATAAATAGTTAAATATTTAGATGATACTTCCATTCAGTTGATAGGGTCTTGGATATCTTAAGAAAATTACGTGTTTTAAATAAAAACTTTATATTATAAACCTTTTTATAATATAATATAAATATTGATTACATTATTGTTGAAAGTCATGCATCATCTCAATTAGGTTAATTTGATTTTTAAGAATAGAATAGAATAGAATAGAATAGAATAGAATTGTTTATTGCAAAAAGAATCATTACAAATAATTACATAATAATTTGTCTAGTATTATGAAATAATTGACTATATGAGAATTCAAAAAGTTCAAATTATATGTAAGGCCTCAGTTGCCTAAACTAGACTGAAAAGTCTGTGATATAGGCAGCTGTGCTCCCCAAGGATATTAAAATACAATTGTAATATTGACGTTTTTCATAATTGTGAAAATTACATAAAATTTTAAATTCAAAGGTTATGTAGGTTAGGTACATGAAAACAGATATGATTCTAATATTGTTAAAAATATCTGTATAAAAAAAATTACAAAAGTTTGTGTGTATTATAATTAAGTTAACATAGGTAATGGTTTTTAAGTTAAAGATTGAATTGAAAGTTTGGTACTTAAAATATTATAACTCATACAAAATAAAATCGACTCTATATTAAATTTAAATTTAAGCTAAGTAAGTTATCAGAAGATTGAACTTACAAAATACTGTCCTTAAGAAAAAATATGCATATAAAATCAGTATAAAGTCATTTATCAAATTATTATTAATAATTAATATTAATTATTATTATTATTAAATAAAATTATTTCATCATAATCAGTAGGTCCTCGGTACTGTCATACGTATAGTTTTTAAGTAACTTAGTAATGGTAGATTTTAATTGGAAGTAGTTAAGGTCACGTAAACGTTCCTCTTTAGACAGTTTATTGTATAAATATCCACCCAGGAAACATGGAAAACGGTGAAGAAAAGCTGTAGTCGCTTGCAACCCGTCAAAAACCTTGTAAGCACGTCGTCCACCCCGCTCTGTAGGGCAGAATCTGTGCTGTCTTATAATTAGTCTCAATACAAACAATTGACGTACCGTTAAAACATTAGCCTCTTTGTACAGTGCCGCAGTAGAGAACCTGTAGGGCAAGAAGTAACTAACCTTAAGAACAGCGCGCTGTGCCCTTTCTAGTGGGAGTAGTAAGGTTTTAGGGCTTCCACCCCAAGACTCTATGCAATATGTGATTAAGCTTTGGCAAAGAGAGAAATAAATAGTGCGTATGGTGTTTTTTTCAGCGACATGGCGAATGTTCCTAAACACAGCTATCAGTTTCCGTACTCTACCCACAAGCGATGAGATGTGTTTATCAAATGATAATCGGGAGTCAAGCGTCACGCCTAGGTAACGTAATTGTGAAGCTCTATGCAGCTTAGGGCATTCACAAGAGTTTTGAGCACAGAGGCTAGGTGAAGTACAGTCCATGTGGGCAGCTATGTTAAAGTTAAGGGAAGGTTGAAATTTGTTGATAAGAGAAAAGGTCATAACTTTGGTTTTAGAGACATTGAGTTTTAGAGAACTACTGGATAGCCAGTCAGTTACCGTGTTAAAACCAATCTGGGAAGAGAAAAATTCAAGGCTAAAGGAAAAATATTCTAGTCAGATTTAAGAAAATTTAAATGTAAATTTTGTTGAAACAAGAGTTTTGGTATCGTGAATTGAAGAAAACCGAGGGTATTTCCGCGTTTGGAATAAAACTCACCGTTAGCTCTTATTGGCAATAACAATGAAAATAATTTGATTAATTATTCTCACGGAGTCGGAAAATTTTAATTAAGTAACACCATTTCAAAGTATTCTACGCCTCGGCATGCCAATAGCCGTTGGAATAAACAACAGCTATAAGATTCCTACCCTACTAACAAATTAAAAAAAACATAAATCTTGTTAAAACATCGTATTAATCTCCTGTAGGTGAAATTTATCTAAACACTGCCACATATTTTCCCCATGAGAAAAACCTCCAATGTCCTTGCTTTTTGATTAGATCTACCAACTCACCTCGAAACGTGAAACAAATTATGTAAAAATTTGACCTGCTCTAATCTCAAATACCTCTGTTATTAAAGACGAAGACATAACTATGATCGCTGAGCTAAAAGTTCAAGTTTAGTCCTTGCATAGTGAAAATATAACCACTAATGTCAAGCACGCAGTAGGACGTAAGAAAGATATACTCGAATTAGAATCAAAGATATCACGGTCAAATTTTTTTTTTACTGAAACTGATAAGAAAAATAAAAAGCAAAAAGTTTTGAATCTTAGAAAAAGGTGCAAAATAAAGTTCAACAGACGACCGAAATGATGAATGAAACTGTCAAACCAAAACGTACTACTAACCTACAATTTGCTACGAAGATACCAGCGTCGTAAAGTATTTTTTAGTGTGTATTTAGTTTTGTAAGTCTTTCTATTTTAAATAATCTAGATATTTTGGTATTTTAATTCTAACAGAATATTATGGGTACTTAGTTTTAGTTTTTTCTAAGCTCTGTTCTCTATTCTAAGCCACTATTATACGCACTCTCATCTGATGTAACTAATTCTACCGCGAGAACGAATAGTTGGATATGGATTTATGATTGAACTATTTCCAAGAGCCCTTGGTTCAACTAATGACGAATCGTTTGGAGAGATCTCGATATTGCGCGGTGCACGGATTTATGCGTGCCATTGCATATCGATCATATTTGGCGGTTATTGGGAAATTGCGTCCAAATCATTCCTGGATGATCTAACGTGAAATTCGTAAACCACGGCTCAATTTATATTGGTGTATATTTTCTCTGGTGAAAATATCTATGCATGAGGTTTGGCCCCAAAGGTTTTTAATCAAAAACAAGGGACTAATTTAAAGTACCTTCCGATGAACGCGTGCCATACATATGCCTTTGCTAGCATATGTATGGAAATAAACTAATAAAATAAAACCTTTTATGGTTCAAGGGAGTTGCTTATAGCTAATAAGTAATAATAACTAATGACTCATCCAACACTAAACTTCACATTTTAAATTATGATCTAAATTTCAACTACATAAAACAATATTATGAGACTTCGATAGCAATAGGTAGGTACTTATGTGAACTAATACTATGTGTAGGGAATATATTTTCTAATTTTCATACTGCAAAATATCCGCAAAAGAGTATTTTGGTTTGGTTACTATCGACAAACCAAAACCGTTATAAAACCAACCTCTCGCAAAGAGTTAAAATTTGTAAATTATTGACAAACTTTTAACGAAGCCATTAACGGTCGACAAAAGCAGTGCCATTTAAATTTTTGTTGGTAAAGTGTTCAAGGTTCTAGATTTGCGACGTTAAATCTAAGTTAAAAGTAAGGTTTGTAAATGTAGGTGGTACATTTATCTAATATTTTTGCTTTACTAATAGAGCAAAACTTAGTCATACAGCGGAGCAATGTAGTCAGCCTCTTGGGGGTGCTTTCGATTGGTATTGTATACGTTTCAATTGTAAATAATTAGTTCTGTTTTCCTTATATATTTCTTATTAAGGTCTATGTTAAATGAAAGTAACATCCTAAAATAAAAGGTAAAGTTGTTTACCGCGGTAAAGTAAAGAAACTGTTTGTGATCATCCTCTAAGTTTGTCACTAATTATAGAGTCCAAAAAAGAGTAACGGCTTAACCAGAAATATGCCATAAATTAGCATTATTCGTGAAGGCGACAACACCGGATGGTAGACAGGAAGCAACAGGCCGGTATAAATAAGCCTTCGTAAATTTGAATAAAAACTGAATAGTGACATGAACTCTTATTTATATCTCTACTCGAGATATTTCGAGGGTTTAAGGGATGCTTATTGTAGGGCAAATAAGTAGATTTAAACGAAGTAACAACGACTATGTTTAGTGGTCGGGTCAACATTTAGTTGTTGACACTTAGGTTGGCTAGCTCAGAATATACAGGGTTACAGTATATCACTGACAGTGCGTGAACAACATGTTCTGCATATAATAGCATATAATATACACAGACGTGAAAACTTTCTTCATAAACTTGGTATTGGTAGTCGGTCGATACCAACCTCAGTTTAATAGATTTATTTCTGACTCCCAACAAAAAATCACATAAGATGCAAAATACAATTAAAACGGATTAATTTTTTTTTAAATTTAAGGGTTTTCTCTTTATTTGCAACTAAAAAGTTAAAGTGTAAGGTAGAGCAAGTGTATGAGAAGTGATTAATACCCTACATATATATTTCAGGAATCAAGACCGGGCGTCTACGCGTACGTGCTCATGATGATGGGTGGAACCGGCAGCTATACCAGTAAACCTGTGCAGGTATTTATAAACCAAGTAGTGTATGATTTTACTGATAACTATTATTTAATCGCTGACATCAGATCGCCACACTCAAAGGCCTACCTTTCTTCTAATAAAAAAAACCAATCATTAGAAAAAAACAAGGTTTTGATTTTGACAATAAAATTATAGATTGAATCTCCAAATTCAAATTTATTCAACTTTGGTTAGTCCACACAATGTAAAGCTAAATGGTTTTCATCAAAATCCTACTCATTTATAAAAATATTTGGTTACAAATATTTTTTTACCGCCGCCAGGTGTAAAAAATGGAAAGTGTTTTTGTAACGGCTCATACAAATTGAATTTCATGTTAAATAATCCCATTCTACCAAATAAATATGGAGTCATTCGAAACGTGATACTTGGAAATATTTACATAATATGAATTCCTTTTTCCGGTAGGTATCTTTATTTTATTTTTATTGGTAAAAATAAAAACGATGAGTATTCAAGTCGATATTAATTTCATCGATCATTTTTCGTTCAACATATGATAACAACATATTTAAGCCATTTGGTTGTTCGAAGGAAGACCCGACCCATACTGTGAAAATAATATATTTTGTAATATTATTATTTAAATACACCCTTTTTTCCCAATTCCTTTCCCGTCTTGGTAAATTAAGTACAACCAAAAATTTATGTATATTATGTATGTACTAAGATACTGTTACTACATAATTATATCTTATTTAATATGAGGTGCAAGTTGAAACTCATTTCAGTGTTGACAGACTCGCTCTCTGTCTCATCTCAACTCAAGCGATCCTAAGTTATACAACAGCTCTAATGATGTCACTAATTTGCAAGCGAGAATTTGCTTTGTACTTTCAGCCATCATGCTGTTACAGTTGTTTTATTATTTAATTTTCTATAGCACCAGACTATTTGACTATTTATCAGTTGACATGAAATTAAACTACACATAATAATGTTTATGGTGAGTAGATGTGTAGAAAGATTTGAGTAGCTGTTGATACAATGCAATTTTATTCGTGTCACATCTAAACCATGCCTTTATAAATAGGGTTATTTTGTCATGACGTCCAAATAACTCATAAAATAAATGAAACCTATAAAATTAATTCAGCACCATTTACCTAGATATCATAACGTCAACAAGTAAAGAGGAGGTCATAACTGTTTGGATTAAATGCTATTAACTAGAGTAAAACAATTCTGGTTGTAGATAGGGCGGCCGATTGTCACAAGGCCCTTAAATTTTCGCAAAGGCACGTCACGGGGCGCTTTATAAAATGTCCCTCGTATTACGCAAACAAATGATTCTGTTTTATTAGGACAAGTTAGAAGAATGTACACTTTCCTAGAAATATAAATATTTTAGGGAAATATATTCAAAGGTAGGGCGTTTTAACATTTTAGGTAAAACATTCAGAAGGGAATAGAATCTTTTATCTAAAACTATATAGTTTTAGATATAATAATAATAATCTATTATTATATCTAAAACTATAAAGTTTTCGAGTTTATTACAGCCGTGTTCTCCTCTCTGTCTGCCCTTTTTCTCCTTTTTAATATCTCAACAAATATTTATCAACTTATACAGTGACAAAAAACAATTAAGTACTTGTCGCAAATTTAAACGGTACAGGTAGCAAAAAGGTGAAATGGTTATTAAATATTGACCGTTCCTATCTCCGAAGTTTGCAGTGCGTCACAGAAATGTTAATAATATATAATAATAAATGGCGGTTGTAGATACATCATAAAAATTATTTTTTTAAATATTTAGCTGTCTGTAAAATGTACACTTTTTGAAGAATATCCAAAAAGGGAGGTAATAATTTTCAAAGATTCTTGCAGTTTAATCCCTTCATGAATCGTGTTACAATTGAAAAATATCGGATTGTATATCTCAAAACAGTATTTGAAATGTCCATCGTTTTCATAAATTTTGCAGAAAGGTAAATACATATTTCACCGTTTTTCTTTTTTAAGTTGTCGCTTACAACAGTAAATGCTTAAGTAAATGAAACTTCAAGAATCATATTCAGAAAATTAAATGATGATTTTCATACAGTTCCTCCACGTTTTGAAAGGAACGTATTTATGTAGATTATGCAACCATTTCGATGCCATAATAGTTCTTCGGAAAATCGTCCCCGTCATACACAGAAAGTTGCGTGGGTGACGTCCGTATTTCTCAAGCTAAATGCTACGTACGATTTGTTTACGTTTTCTTGTCGCTACCGCTGAGTTTCATAACAAATATCTTACGTCGATAGCGATACATCTTTTTTCAATTGCTTGCAAGGAAGAAAAGCTTTCATTTTTTTTCTGAATTTATTGGATCTAGGGGCGGTAGACATATATAGATATTTTATTTGTTATAATCAACAGACATCACGAGAAATAAATACATATTTATGAAAATTAAAAGCTAAATAATATTAAAATTATATATTAAATAAAAAGTGGTTGGCGGTTTTTATAAGCCGCAACAACGCTTATTGTCGAAGTCATTTCAGTCCGCATAAGAGCATTATGTTAATTGTAATCGTATGTACTCACTGTAGATTTACGATGTCTTTAGTCAGTATCTAAGTACTTCAGTATTAAATTAACATCGTCATCGTTTCTTACCATCTTGGTTCGGTAAATAACTTTGGCTGGACAAACATTTATCTAAACCGAGCATAATTTGTTTTATCACCTACAAAACAAATTATGCTATTATTATTACCCATATGCAACTGATTTATTCCCTCAACTATGGTATAAACAGTCGCTGACCACGAAAAGCCACTAAGAACAGAAGAACTGGCTAGTGTGTCCTCAACCAACGGGATCACAATAGGTAACATCTTTTCATCGCAGCTGATTGGCGTGTCGGCTGTGCGTGTGACAGCCGGCAACAGACCGCAGCGCTTGCAATATTGAGGGATACCGCAAATCGATCACGGGAATACGTTCTGCAGACATGGGATCTCTTTGAAACAGTTTCAAATAGGCATCAATCTTAAGGTAGATTTTGTAAAATTAAGCTTTTTATACTATTAGCGCACGAGCAGTTGGGTTCGAATAAGGAATTTTACTTAACAATAGTAAATAATCCTCCCATTAGAGGTCAGGTGATATAAGCTATTTTCGTCGGATTTTAAATTTGGACCTTCCATCTTACTAGCTTTCACAAACGTTTAATCGGTTGTTCTAAGTTTGATTGGATTCAAACAACGTAAGCACCAGATTACAAATAAATCCTTAGTAAATAATTAAAGACATAAAAATATTAAATTGTTTGAAATTTTTTATTTCAAAAGGTTAGTACCTACGCTGTTCCATTTAACTGTGATATATCGTAAGTATTTTGAAATTGATCCAAATTTATCTCAATTTATCCATCACGCATAAAATCCATCCATGAGTAAACCTTTTTAATGTTTTTTAACAATACGTGAGAAGATAATACCTCTTCTGTTGTGACCCTATTATCCTTAATTATTATAAGTAAAGCGTTATATGTATAGGAGAGTAGAAGTAAGTATAAATTTGGAACTTCCAGCTACTAGCTTTCACAAACGTTTGATCGGTTGTTCCAAGCTTGAATGGATTCAAACAACTTAAACTTAGATTACAAATAAATCCAAGTTAATATTGTAGCGTAAAAATATAATTGAATTGTTTAAAAAAAAAACTCCATTTCCATGTCAATGCTTTATAGATATATAAAATGTTAATGTAGTTAACTAAATATTATTGGCTTCAATAAATCATTCCAGTAAGAAGATAATATATTTTAAAACTAGAACAATAACCTTTATTAATTTTCTGCCTTACATACCGATGATTTTATACTATGGCACTACGACCGTCACATATCATGTCAAAGGTTGAAGTAAAATTGAATCTAACGCCATTGTGTCAGAGACTAAAATTGCATAACAAATGAAACATTTACGTACTTCATAAATTAGCAGAAAAATTGACATAGGTCCGTCGTCTGTAAGCGCCAGAGCGCGACTGATCGTGTCTGCCAAGCCACCACGCTTGTGAATTTTGTAGTTATTTCAAAATAGTGATTTTGAAAATCATTTTATCAGGACAAACTCTGCGAATTTGTCTAGAAATAGTTACTGTCTTTAATTGAGTATAAAAAAAAACTTAAAATATCACATAGTTTAGTCATAATATTGAAAAAACATTTCAAAAAGGGGTAACTTCGAGATTTTTTTTTCCCGAGCGAAGTTTATAAAATCTTGTATCTGAATGCGAATTTGACTAGACTAAATCCTTAACTATTACATATCTTTTTTACAGAATTTTTAATCAGTATTCCTACATCTCAGATGGTTTTGAAAACCACAAAAGTGCGGCCTCTGTTGGCCTACCTGGCCTTAATGAAGTATTCACGTTGTACAATTTTACAGGGATTGATCGTAGTATTTTGAAATTGATCCAAATTTACTCAATTAATCCATCACGCATAAAATCCATCCATCAGTAAACCTTTTTAATCATTTTTCACAATACGTGAGAAGGTAAAACCTGTTGTGACCCTTTCATCCTTAATTCTTTTAAGTAAAGCGTTATATGTGTAGGGGAGAAGGGTAAGTATAAAATTGTCCACGTAACGAACCGGCGTCTAAATTGATGAATATTTAATTAGAGTCTGTTTAACTAAAGCAAAACCTTTGTTAGCTGAACACGCCAACTCGTTAACATTCTGTCTGACTATAATAGAATATGGGACTTTTGTGTAGAGGCTTCTTGTTCAGGGTGACGCTCCCCGGATGATAATAGATTTTAATCCTTAATCATCAACAATTTTCATTATTTTTTTCATATTCGCAGGTCCGCGTTGAAGACATCTCAAAAATGCCTTCTACTTTTTTCGGAGGCCAAGACACACTTCGCTATAGAATGTAAGTTTATATTTGGTGTCTTATTTACCTAAACTTACTTTTTTTTTATTGTTATTTCGTTTCGCTGAGCCATATATTTAAATAATAATTTTGCTTTTTAATTAAAGATGAAATCTATATCTATAGGTACTTATAATAAAACTGTAACAGGTCCAATTCTGTACATTGAAGATATTTTGAAAATTTTTATTGGAGAGCAGTCTATTATCGATACTGAAGCCAAAACTGTATTTTTTTTTCATTCATGTTTGTCTGTCTGTTTCTTAAACGCGCATCACGCCGAAACTGCTGGATGTATTCGAATTAAACTTGGCAGAATCTAAGTCCATACTATGGAGAAGGACATTTAATATATTTTATCCCGGAACTCAGTAAGGTTCCCGTGGGAGAGGAATGAAAGTAAAGTTCCTTGACCGCGCATCACACCGAAACCGCATGTACGCTCATTGCTGACCATCACTTGAAAGGGTGAATTAGAACGGCTCACCTGAACGTATTCGAATGAAACTTGACACGATTTGAGTCCATACTACGAGTAAAGACATAGGATACATTTAATCAAACTTATTGTATTTTATGTTTTATTAAGGTTTTATTTTTACCTAGGGTCCGGCTAGACTAAAGCTTGATCTTCACTCTTGCGCTTCGACTAAGGAGTCTAAAGAGTTAAAATACAAGATTTTTCTCTCGATGGCGTGACATTTTGCCTTTTTCTCTCACTTTTTCTCCACGACAACGAGTCAAAGTGACAATCTATTTTGTTTTGTGATCAATGAAGGTAATAAAGACAGGCAGAAATCCTTCCGTTGTTTAATTATAAATTTTATAATATCCTCCCAAGAACGTTCCGGAAGGTCATAATGGTTGAATATGTGTTGTACATAATATCCTATAGGTAAGTACCACTCTATGATGTATTTATTTGCTTTTGCACCCTACTTCGCCTGAATAGATACCTAATAGGTAGAACCTATTACTACCTATAAATTTTTCAGGCGATGTAAAATATTAAAAGTATGGTCCATGCAATCTTCATAAGCATGTTCAAATGTCATGTAAAATCCTTAGATCAAAGAAACTACACATAGTTCGTCCGATGCTATTTGCACTGCATATAATATGCAAGGTGTATTTTAAGCATAAATCGTCGAACGTTTAGCACGTAACTCCTCACATTTCTAACACTCACGGTTCTACGCTTCTCCTTAGTATATCTGAAAAAAATCCGCTTTTTTAAAATTACACACTTGACGCGAGTCCCTGGTCATTTGTAGTTTCTTTCACCCAAGGAAACCTCATTCTGTCCTGTCTCCATTTGAACGGAACTACGAGAAATAAATTAAACCAAACGTGTTTTTATTTTTTGCAGTAAATTAATAAAATAATATTTATGGACACCGACACTGCGTCTTCTACAGTAAGTTCTTAATCTAAGATCTATTTTCAAGTAGAACCTTTAGATCAAAAATACTTATGATATTGCGTGCGTTGCTGGCACCGCACCGCATCGAATTTTGAGACTCAGGTCTCCATCTTTATCTATAGTTTTCCGCTGCTGGAAGAATACTCAAACCTGTCGTGTGATTCTGTGACGATACCAGATGCATAATGTGCATAATGAAGTGATTAGTTCAGTAAAAAGGGGCCCCAGTCGAACGTCTCGAAACCAAAACCGTAAATAAGAGCATGTAAATATTTTTTTCCATAACGCATTTACTGCCCTGCATCGCTAACTGCCCCCTTACACGGGGCAGCAAGAAAACGTCTGCGGCTATGAAAGTTTAAGTTAGGAGGGCTCATGGGGGCTTAAAAAAGTCAAGTCAAGCAAGGAAAGCTTAGAGCAGACTTTCTATAAAAAGTACATTTTTAAAACATCTTTCACTCCTCAGCAAGACAGGAGAGGAGACGGCGGCGGTGGCTGCAGTGAAGTCGCGTGGTGCGTGTCTGCGAGCCTCCCATTTGACGTGTCCAAGTTCTAATCTATACTTTCCACCCGGTCGTCAAATGCTTTATGTATTATCTTTCTAATTGTTTTTTTATTTTATTCATTGTTAATTGTGTTGTTAAGTTGGTTTGAATTATTAAATGTTTTGTAAAATTTTATTTAAAATTACTATTTTGTATACTACTTTGCCTAAATATATAAAAATCAAGCGTAATTTCCGAACAAATCAAGTATCACCTAAAAATTGCGAGTATAGTAGGTACCTATGTATATTTTTACTAAGTAATATTTCAAAATTTCCCCTCCTTCACATTGGTGTGAAGGCTCAGTGTAAAGGTGGGTCGCGAACGAATTACAACAGCATTTAGAAACATTAAATTGTTTTTACATTTCTTCCATTATAATTCGTGTGCAGAATGATGATGAAGATAACTGCGGTACAGTATAGGTACTGTCCCACGTAGATCAATATTTGATTTAGATTTTTAATCCTATCCTATCCATACATCCGTCCTATCCTGTTATAAAATATTGCTATTTACCTAAATATGTGTATGTAAATACATTAAAAGTGTAACAAGGCAAATTAAAAAACTGTGCTGTACATTGAAGTTTTGTTTTTATTTAATAGTAGAAACTGTAACTGAAACAAATATATGGCAATCGCAGACGAAGTCGCGGGTACAGCTAGTTATTAATAAAGCAATTGATTTTAATTTGAATTGTACCTGTAGTAGTGACCTATTTGTTTCAATCCAATCTAAAATTTTAATCAAGTGTCTAATCTGTTTAGCAAATGATTTAGCTGCTACGCTTTACAAACGATATCTCTTGGACCGCAATAAATTTGGTAAAAAAGTTTGAAAGAAGAAACAATAAAAAGTAAAATAAACTTCAAAGACAAAATATACTACCTGCCTTATTTCAGTTTTCGTTTTATTGGATGATTTGGCCAGTGTTCAGTAGGTATATCTAAAAACACAATCCACGTAACATGTGCATTAAGCCGAAAGAGGGTGACTTTGGGCTAGTATGTGATATAGGATATTTTGAATTAGTATAAATATTATAATTAACGATCATTCTTGAAAAAATATGTTTATTTTACTGTACTTATGACTTAATGGCATAATAAGTCTGCTTTGAGAGTAAATTTGTATTTTAAGGCCCTTTTGTTTCAGTTACAAATAAATTATTCATAATCTTTTTTCATTCTATAATGGAACATAAGTATTAAAATGACAGAAACACTTTTTCGTGGTGAAACTTTATAACGCTATGCTCTGGGTTATGTTTGGACAGATGTGTTGTGCGTTAATAAACACAAAAAAGTTAGTGCATGAAAGGTTTTTGAGTGCATTTCAATGCACATCTATTGGATGTCACAAATATAGGATAGACGCACGCTACGTCATTTAAACTATAAAATAACTTTACAGCCATCCCTACACTTAAGACAGGAATGTATAATTTCACAATAAACCCAGCTTTATGTTGAGCCAAGAACCGTGTTTACTGAGTAGATTTGATTTTTAATATGTAGGTTTTGTGATCAAACCATGACCATGTAGGTTTTAAACATATAGTTTTAATAATTATAAAAAATCATGTTTGTAATCCAGTCATCATAACGACAGCTATGGATGGTAAAAAACTTATTCTAGGGACCATATCAACATATACCTTACAGACTAGCACACAGGAATATTAATATTGTTATTTGATAAATACCTACATAAGTGTATAAATTATTGCTTTACATTTGTTTGTTCATTTATGTATTGCAACTAGTCTAATCAATGTTCATAATTTTTATTAAGAATCTAACCTGAATCCTGAAGGGCCAGTGTATGCGTATACACCGTAAAACCGTATGTAGGTTTAATGTACCTTTATGTGATGTGACAAATTGAAATTTGCATTACAAATGATTCAGGATTAGGAGGCATTATTGATATGCATATTGAATTTCAGACATCTTGCGACGAGATTTCGAAGGTTTGAGACGATTTTGGATTCGATTACCAAGGTTTGGGAAAAAGCTTGTACCTATGTCAATGTTATATTAAAATTTTCGTCTATTCTCACTAGTTCAGTTGTCCAGTTCAGTTGACTGAACTAGTGAGATTTATTTTCTCGTTTGTTCAATTGAAAATAAGACTAGCTTTTGCACCTTGTTACATTTATTACTATTAATTTACACGAAGTTTTTCCAAAAAGGTAGCCACATTAATTTCGCCATTTAGTAACTGCATTTGTACATGACGAATGAATTCATCGTTTTCGATTTGAATTTCTGTCCTCTTCTTTGTCAATTTCTTTTTTGTAAGTACTGCAAAAAACGCTGCGTCTTGTTTTATATTATTAAGAAATTGAACAATTGTTGCTGGTCTTGTTTTAAACATGCCGTTGATCGCACGATGCCAACCTTCAGCATAATTTGTAGTTCTGTGGCGCCTCCCGAATACATTCCACGAATCTTGGCGTTTCATCCAAAACCCCATGTCTATACTAATATTATAAAGAGGAAAGATTTGATTGTTTGTTTGTTTGTATGTTTGTTTGTTTGTTTGAATTGAATAGGCTCCGAAACTACTTTACCGATTTGAATAATTCTTTCACCATTAGAATCCTAAATTTTCCGTGATGAACATAGGCTATATATTATTTTCAAAAAAGTTAGGGATCCGCATGAAAAATTAAATAATTGAACCGTGCGCTGTATATTCAACCTCTTTTTCTATTATGGCGGGTCAGAATAGAAAAAGAGGTTGCGCACTGTACTTGCTTTTTCTCTACGGCCAGTGTTAGTTATGGATCGTTTTTCTGAGGTTATGGAGTGTCGAGTCAATGTCAAAAATCCCAATGCTGTTAGAAATAGTAAGGAATCCGTATGAAAACTGTGAAACCCATCGTGTTATTGTGTATAATTTCTGAAATTTTTGTTTAATACCCGTGCGAAGCCGGGGCGGGCTGCTAGTACTGTATAAACTTTTCCAAATCAGATTTATCCTCGAAATCATCAATTTGTGAAACAATGTAAGTAAACCCGTCCGTAATACAATCTTTAGGCAACAAAGGTAAAACACAACATAGTCCCACTATTCTATTTTTACGTTTACGTGTCAACTTCAAACTCTTGGCTTTTCTCCATAATGTATTTGTAAAGTGGTAATAACAGCCTTGGTGTTCTGCATTAGGAAATGACTTTTAGAATGCCTGAATAACGGCTTCTTCAAAATCGGTGATGAGCAAAGTTGGTTCCCATTCAAGAACTTGAGATTTTATACTGCTAAACATTTTAAGGTACGTTTCCTTAGTACGATCACTCAAGAGAACGTAAAATAAAGGCATTATCGCCGTAGTATTTTCTGAACTATTTATGTCTAAAAAATTTTAATTTACGCAACTTTTCCCTCGCCTCTTTCGAACAAAATACTAAAACGCGTACGTCGTCATTATAATCTGCCAATAAAAAATCGAGTAAAAAGGAGTTTACAAACATAAGAATGTCACTACCAGTATATGTATAACAAATTGTAAAAATGTTTGTTTGAGTATATGTAGATAACCTAGGTATCTACCTAATATTTTTATCTATTTCTGAACTGAACAAACGAGAAAATAAATCTCACTAGTCCAGTCGACTGAACAAACGAGAAAATAAATCTCACTAGTTCAGTCAACTGAACTGGACAACTGAACTAGTGAGAATAGACGAAAATTTTGTGTCTTTGAAATCTGTTCCAGATCAGATTCATTTGAAATTAGATGTTTGCAACATTCCATTTTTTTTATTTCTTCAATCACTTGTATGATGTGATGACATATCAATGTTAGCAACAAAATATATTTTACTTAAAAAACTAGAGCCTTATTTATTTCATAATAATTGTTGTTTTGAGTGACCCGGATTCATTGCTCTCGAGTGTAGTTGACTGAGAATCATTTGAAATAAGATTCTTTTAAAATGGAAAGTATTTTCATTTCAATTCATTTGAGTCATTTGTTGACATATTGTTGGTTTTCATAATATTGAATATCTAAAAAATAAGTATTTTAGTAAGTAATAGTATTCCATAATTGGTGGTAGCAATCCAACTTAAACGAAATGCAAAATCAACGACATAGGTTATTGGTTACAACACTTCCGTTCCGAAACTACTATGTGAAGGAAAACCTCAATCAAAGTCGCCGAAAACTATGGTGCCCATGACGAACAATGGTCGAAGTTCCGTACTTGAACAGTCATTTTGAAGAAAAATATTTGCGACGAAACTAAGAAAGACTTGAAATTTATGTCCACGCAAATTAAGTTCCTCCCATACAATATAATGTAATTTTAGTATGAGAATTTATCATCATTTTCACGGTAAAAAATAATCTAATACTTTTCTAAACCTACGATTCAAGAATTCGTAGAAGGCTCGTAGACGCCTACGAAGCTGCGTAGCCTCGTAGTACTGTAGCATCTCGTAGCTCTGTAGATCCTCGTAGACCCTCGCCCCGTCAGCAAACACAGGTTCCATTTTATAAAATGAAAGCGATGTGACCAAGACCAAGTGGTTCGTTTGACGTTTGATTCTTTCGCTAAATGTTGACATTACTTTCATATAATCTCGAGGGCTTGGTGACCTGGATTTTATTTTTAAAAGTTACTCTGTATAATTACGTACTCGTAGGTTTCCGAGGAATTCTAGTAAAATGGTTTAATTTATATTAATTAAGACGAGCAGAGAATGGATTAGATTTATGCAGGATTTATGCATCAAATTAGCTTTAATAAAGATTTGATTCAAGCTCAAATGTATTTTTCTTCTCGCAATACATACATAACCAGCATTTTTTGTTGAATGCCGTTGTTGTTGCCGGATAACTTTCGGAAGTGGACTTAATCAAGCGAAGCTTTTCCAGGTTTGAATAAGAAGGATTTGCTGCACCAATGATTGAGCTAGCTCGATTCTCGGAAATGTTCAACAAATATGATAATCCGATTTGGTCCGAAACCACGCTCTCTAGGAATTCGAGGCAAACACTCGCCGAAAACGTGCCGCCATATTAAACACGAGGTTTAATAGGATTGCGATGTTATTTTTCAAGTGAAAATATCTAATATAAGTTATTTTGCAAGGAAATAACATCAATAAATTTGTCATTCATGCAGTATTCTGGGAGTTACCAGAAGCTTTGCTTTCTCGTGCAAATCTATGTTGCATAATAGTTCTAGGTAAATCAATGAAGGAAAAAGCCGCCGACTTTTTAGTTTTAGAGATTGTTTCCTTTGTTCTGTTAATTTGCATAATGTAGGTAAATAATGCTGTACAATCCACACAGCATCATCTAGCCCCAAGCTAAGCAAAGCTTGTGTTATGTGTACTAGATGATAGGAAATTAGGTGGATTACGTATCAACTCAGATTATAAAATCAAAATTGGAGGATTTCACTGCTATAATTTTTCCATGAACTACCCGAGTCTACCTATTCCAACTTCTAATTCATATTTACACTGTTTTTAGAGTTTTGAAGTCGGTTTCAAAACCTTATGGTCTCGCTTTTTTCAGACCAGTTTTTAAATCTCAACAACTACAACTGTTAACGTGCCACAAGCCGTGTGGTGCCGGCATAGAATTTCACCACCCCAACTCTTCCCGTGGGTGTCGTAAGAGGCGACTAAGGGAAACACACCGGGGGGCGGGCAGCAGCGCCTTCTGCAGAACAACTACACCGAACTGCGATCCCCAACCCGCATGCCCAGCGTGGGGATTATGGGCAATAACCCCCAAATAATGATGCCATCTATGGCGCTCATTAGGGGAGGCATTATGTCCAGCAGTGGACTATTATAGGCTGGTGATGTTGTTGATGATGTTGTTGACAACTGTTAACGTGAAGTCAAAAAACTAATTTTCTAAAGTTTTGGCTGTTTGGCTAAGTAGGGAACATTTCAAAAACGTTTTTGAAAACTGTGTAAGTAAATCTATCGACCGAATCTCCGAAGTAAATGGTACAGTTTCGCATACATAATCGACAAAAGTGCAAAACCCTCGGCGCGCGAGTTACACACTCACTCGAGGGATCTTGTTTATGTATAACGGGGAAAATAGTAATTTCTCAGTAATTATATTTTATAGGATTACTTGGGTGGGTAAAGCTATTCTACAAAAATTAAATAAACATCAAATCGATTAATCGTTGGCGGACATATCTAATAACATAGAACATCGAGCAAAAGACATATAAAAATGTACAGCCGAATTGAGAACCTCCTTCTTTTTTGAAGTCGGTTGAAAAAATGTGTGAACGTTAAAAAATATGCCGTTTCAAGCAGCGAAAGGTGCAGTCGGCAAAACGTCCTAACGATACGATTGGTATACGTCCAAGGCTTTCACTGTTGACTATTGTCAATCCAAACGCTTTCCACAAAAACGACAAGACGTGGAATTAGACAAAACTGGGGTCTTATTATTTACGACATAGGAGATTCCGTGTGACGTTCTAGACACGGTTTTGTACGATTCCTCGCCGCTGTCTTGTCGTAACTGTGTAACGCGTTTGGGCTGGCAATAGTGAAGGCTCAATATGTAGAACACGAAACGACCCACACGGTTTGGGCAAGGAATCCCATATGTAATCGAGAATAAGGTCACAGCAATGTTCAGCATGCCTATTCACAGTAGTTTGAAAAAGTACGCGACGAACAAAGTTGGTGCAGTTTGTTTTTTAAATATGAGTGAACCTCGAAAGTTTTTGGGGGTGGACACAAGTACACTTCAAAAATATTTAAGTTTACAACACTTTTTTATATAGTTTTTAATTTATATTACTACTATATAAAAAAATATATTATATTAGCGGTCCGCCCCGGGTTCGGAAATAATTATTTAAATATAGGGTCTTTCATTAAGCGTGTCCTATCTTTACATTTTTATTACCTAGCTTGTACGAATTTTTTATAGAGTTTCAAATTAATTGATTCATTCCTACAAACATCTAATAAAAACCTGGAGACTGTTTTGTGAAGTCACCGTAATCCATCGGAATGGAAAAATGATCCCTCTTTGGAAAAAGATATGGAATCTAAAGAATATTTACGTTCACAACACGATATACGAAAACGTTCTGCTTTCTCGACACTATTCAATAAAATAATTATAGGTATACTTTGTTCTTGTTTCTTAAGTAAGTAAATAATGCTGGACAGTCCACACAGCGTCTAGCCCTAAGATAAGCATAGTTTGTGTTATTAGTACTAGATGAATGATATACTTAATACAAAAAATAACATAGTTAGATATTTTTTTATTTACCCAGAAAACGCCCAGAACACCCGGTAGAAAATATGTAGAATGTCCGTACAATGTCCCTAGGCGGGATTCGAATTGGCAACCTCCTGCGTCGCAAGCGGACCTTCGCCCTTCGCCACTGAGTTCGTCAAATAAATCAACTTAAACCTTTCCAAATTCTAAGGATGCGTGTTAATTGGAGTCAACCAAGTAATATTAAATAACCGATATCTATTAAAACTTATTTGAAGTCTAATAATTTAATTAATCTTCAAACCTCATTTTTATTGAAATCTTATTTATGAAACCTTCTTCGAAGTCGGTTTTATAATTATTTCTAACTTAAATCGTTCTACTCCTTTCAACATAAATATTTCAATATTTTGCGCTGTAAATTACATTAAAACAACTTGCAAGTCATTTGTAGACTTCACTATTATCATAGTTTACCCTAAGTATAAGATTAGGTACGAATTATCTAATAGAGTAAGTTTCACAACTTCTGGGTTTCAGTGGTCCATCTTCTGATCAAATAGTATAGGAAATCGGATTTGGACACATCTCTAAATTTTAAGCCTCGCTTCACATTATCAAAGGAATCTTGTTTTGCCTAAACGAGGGTTGGTATCAACCAACTATGCGTGTATTCAATTTGTTCCACGAATGTATAATATTTTGCAAACTTGTGATAAATTTATGCGAGCTGTGAAGCTCAATGGGGCTACAAACTTTTGTAAAATGCAAGGACGTGTACGCGAATTAATTAGTAGAAAAAGTTATGGTTTTAATGAAGGATTAATTGAAGTGTACGTAAGATACTTGAAAATGTAAAACTATTTTGTTGATTGAGTGCCGACTAAGTCAAAATATTATATCTAAAGGCATGAATTTGTGTTTTGGTTTTAAGGAACCAACGTTCCCCCCGGATTTCCACATTATATAGTTTTCATACCCTAAGTTTTTTTTATTTTCTCAGGTCCAGTAGTATCTTTCCTATTTATAATATACTAGCGGTCCCCCCCAGCTTCGCACGGGTATTTAACAAAAATTTCGTTTTTCATACGGATCCCTATAAATTAAATATTATATAGCCTATATGTATTCATCAGGTAAAATTTAAAATTCTAATGGTCAAAGAATTTTTCAAATCGGTCTAGTAGTTTCGTAGGCTATTCAATTCAAACAAACAATCAAACTTATCCTATTTATAATATACTAGCGGTCTGCCCCGGCTTCGCACGGGTTTTTAACAAAAAAATTAATAAATAAAAATCTACGCGTTTCAACGTATCATGTTCCCTGCGAATGGTTCATCACACCCCGTCTAGTCAGTCTTAAGAAAACATAACATTTTAGCAATCTTTGTAGTACGATTTAGCATTTACCGCATGTATTTTTATTAAGTTAACATATAAAAGCACGTAGAAATTTGTAAAGCTATTTTTACGACATTTATGACATAGTAGCACTGTCTACTAGGAATTTCCAAGAGCCGGAGAAATGAAATATCGTGGGTGCTTTGGAATTGCGACGGGAAAGGATTAGGGAATGACACAAACTACCGTTTAGTTAGAAAGCAACAAGTCTAGACGTTTTGGCTTGCTTTAGTGCTTCTCATATTTTAACGGTTGCATCTGTTTTGTGATTTTGCCACTTTTTTAGATTTGTCCTATTTTCTTAATTTTTTTTATTTGCCTTTGAAATATCTATTCATTAGTAGATTTGTCGGTAGGTATGAAATAAAATTGTTTTGAGGTATTCAATTATTTAGGGATTTCCTATCCATATAAATTCCGGGCCTAATTTGTTTCTAGTATTAAAGTGTAATTATTGTTTGTAATAAATTTGTCCTCAGCAATAAAAAAATTTATTGGTAAACAAATAAAACATTTGTTGATTAGCAATGTACTGAAAATATTTTTAAATTCTAAGAATAATATTATTCAAAATTATATTGCATTTTTTTTATTTTGCCTGCGAAACGTTCACAAATTGTTCCTATTTTTTAATTTCACAGAGCTACAACCAACGCGTAGAGTGGGAATGGAGAACGGTAAACTTTTTATCGAACTTACCTGTCAGGCTGTTTGAAGTCACTGCTGGCACGGCACGGTCTGATATGATCGCGCTTTCAATGACAAAGTTTTCAGGCATGCAATAGCTTATATAGCCCGCGCCCCGCCCACCGCCCTCGGGGCGGGAACCCATGGAACTTGTCGCCTAAACAATCGCCTAATTAGCGTATTTTTGGGGAAAAATTTCGAATTTGTATGGAACTGCAATTGATCAGAAGCCATGGGTAGAAGTGGGACTATCATGTTGTTATAGTTATGGCCAGGACAGCGACGTAGGACCGTGAACATGTTTCAAATTTAAAGGATTTCTTTTTAAATAATTTTTCTCTTTAATATTATTTTGAAACTTGAATCAAAAGCTGACGAACTTTACAAATTCGATTGTTAAAAATATTTAAAACTGAGTTGGTCCCTTAACACTGTTACACTGTTTTAAAGTTATACAGCACAAAATTTATATGAATATCTCGGGTACTTTTATGCGAAATTATGGAACCACTTCGGAATGATTCGCTATACAATAGCTAAAAAAATTCAAAATTGGTCCATAGTGGCTGAAATTTTTGAAATTACATAAAAAAACACATATGTATCTACAGGTGAATATAGAACCTCCTTTTCACCACCTTTTTTTACAAAATCGGCCGAAAATAAAAGTTGTAAACCTAAAGAAACTCAGTACCCGTAGACGATTAGCTAGCTCACTGGCTTCGAAGGTCAAACCAAACGTTTTAAAAGAGGAACTTGACTCTTGAAAAGTAACCTCAAAGAGAAAAATTGTAGATAATTATGACGAGTTAATTAATTGCCTTCCTCGGTGTCCTTTTGCAAAAGGTTTTTCTTTTGCCAATTGTTATTAAAATAAATATTTTTATTGAACAACCAATGAATTTAGAATACCACGTTTCACTGTACAATTAATTGTATAGTACACTGAAACGTGAATTCATATTCCTAAATTCATTGGTAAAATTGGAGAAAATGATTCCTGAAATAACGTATGAGTAGTATTTCCTTACTGTAACTAAAAAAATCCTGATTAAAACGTTTTGTTTACACACGAAATAAAATAAACAAGACAACTAACACAAAATAAATACATTAAATACTTACCAATGACCTATATTAGAATACCATGTTTCACTGTACAATTAATTGTATAGTACCTACACTGAAACGTGGTATCCCCAAATAATAATGCCATCTATGGCGCTCATTAGGGGAGGCCTATGTCCAGCAGTGGACTATTATAGGCTGGTGATGATGATGATGATGATGATGATGACCTGTATTGAGACAATATTGAGACAGCCTCTCACAATATTCTAACAAGCAACCTTAGATGAAAAGATTTATGAGAAGACATTTCCACCATAGTAATCAAGGTCAGTCTTGTCTATTCTGAATTCTCAATTCTTTATTGCGCTACTATAAAACGTTTGAATTTAAAATAATCGTAAAGGCGACCTTAACCCTAAAAGAGGTCTCTGCCAGCAAACCTTATTAGGAGAGAGAGATAAAGATATAAACAGTGGTACGTGTTCATAAAATTATCCTTTTTTTATTATTTATGAACACGTACCACCGCTTTTAACACGTTGTATGCCAAAAGAAAAACATAGTTTTTCCGTTCGAGCCACGACGCCCACAGTGACCCGCGCGTTAGATGAGTTTTAGATCTGTCTTAACAGGCTGACGGACATTACCAGCGTACAAATTTGTACGAAAGGTGACCCGCCTGGCCCTCTTATCATGCATATATCATGCAATATGGTTACTACTTACCTACGAGTACCATTACTTGTCTTAGAAAAATATTAAATTAAGTGACAATGACATACAAAATGAAAGTAAATTAAATTTAGGTGAATAAAGATGCATTAAGTAGTAGATTTTCTCATAAAAAATAGTTTTAGTGTTAAAAAAAAATATTTATATTGTTTATATTGCACGGGAGTAGGGAGA
The DNA here is from genome assembly GCA_963931895.1 of Eupithecia pulchellata. Lineage (NCBI taxonomy): Eukaryota > Metazoa > Arthropoda > Insecta > Lepidoptera > Geometridae > Eupithecia > Eupithecia pulchellata. Next base: position 5,462,605 of record OZ007528.1, on the reverse strand, counting down.
GGCGCGCGGGGTGGGCGACGATGCGTTGACCGCCGGGCCCCCTGTAACGGATTTTCGGTTTTCCTTACGTGGAGGTCGCGACGGACAATGCTGACCGGTGCACTTTATCTCGGTTTAAAGAATTAAAACAGCACCGGTGTTGAATAAAACACATGTATTTTATCATTATCTATTCATTAAACCTAAAAAAAAATTCGGTATTATTTGGCAAAATCTATGTTTTTCAACTGGCTTCGTGTGATAATCTTGCGCCTTATACCACTGTCCGGCATGGCATAGAACGTGTTAACTTTATTATTTTATATCAAGCAGCCTATTTAATAGACTACTACTTAATATACATATATGTATAAACAATACATAAAATAATACTCGTATAACGACGACCTCCTGTGGTCGTCGTTATAGAATTTTGTATAGGTGGCAGGAGGTTGCCGGTTCGATTCCCGCCTCGAGACAAATGTTTGTACGATCTGAAAATATTTGTTCTCGTATGTAAAAAATATATCTATTATAAAAAATATCTATACATGTATTACTAATATGATATTATGTACATCATCATCTAGTACCCATAACACAAGCTCTGCTTCACTTGTGTCTAGATGATGTGTGGATTGTCCGGCATTAATTATATAAAATATATTTAGCTAATCATAGATTATATAATATAAAAATACAAATATAAATAAAATTATTACATAAATATGAATAAATACAGATACAATAGAGTCTCTAGAGATGTCTATAATAGTTTATTGTCCTCAAAATTCTAGTTAAAAGCTATACAATATTTAGCCCGTGGACTAAAACCATACACAAACATGGCCATGTCCAAATTGACCAGTCCAGAAAGTCATTAGAATCAAATCGGTGGATTAAGCGAAAATCCGCGTAATTGCCTCCCGCAAACACTTGTGTTCGGATTAGTCTTTTGTTTATTTAATGTTTTATCTTCTGTGATTGATGACACCGTTTTGACGTAAGCAATATTTATTAGAGCAATGAACGGGGTAAGCTTGCTGTGAGCTGGGAAGCATTCAATTTTTACATCTCGTAGTCAGATACCATACAAAACTTATTATTTCGGAAACGTAGTACTTACCTATTTTTCGGGAATAGTCGAAGCGACGTGTAACCTGAGAGCTTAGTATCTGGTTGCATCAGCATTGCCATAGACGAGGCAATGCAGCCAGAACCGTGGATACGCTTCCGACTGGTATTGATATGGATCAGTTGAGCTACCTGTAGATTGTTTGCAGTCTGCAGTTAGCTCAATTATTTCAATTGTAAATTACAAACAAGTTTTGGTTTGGTTATTTAATTGTAGAATAACGACTTGCTTAGGTATTACTTATCTTAAAAAACCGTTACCTACCTACCAACCTTTAAAACTCTATAAATTATCTACAATTAAATAACACTGATAATAAATGCGAAAGTTTAGTCAGTTTGGATAAATGGGTGGATGTTTCCTTAAGCCAAAACTACTGAAATAATCAATCGAAACGTTGCATCGATATAGATTCGGCTAGATGTTCCCAAGTTGAACCTAAAATCTTTTCCATAGAATAATCATTCTATCTTCAGATATTCTAAGACTTTTGTCACGGTCAGAAACTAGTAACAGCTTAACTTAACGAAACTTTTTTAATTTCTACTCACAGCAGTCTAATAAATTAATTTATTTCTATTATAAAATTGTAACATAATAAGAAAAAGCCAGGTCTTCGGTTTATTTTCTGCTCCTAGGTCAGTGGGAATGAATATATCTAAAAGAGATATTATAATATGATACGACGATTATTTTACTAATAAATACTAATAAATGTAATATTACTTGATAGGTCCTTCATTATCAAAAGTACCTATAAAAGGCATATATGCAATAGGCATACATGTATAATAGGCTTTACCCGAATTTATGTACGTGGTTTAAAATAGAAATAGTATCTAGTGTTTACCAAAGCACCGCATTTTATTACCTACCCTGTATTTTCTAATATCGCAAACATATTTTCAGTCCCTAAGGCTTCGGAAATAAAGCCTGTTTTTCTTTCCACGCTGAAGCCTGCGTATACTTTATCTTTCATCACAGACGAGTGGGCCCATGCAGTTGAGAAATATGTAAAAATTGCCGAGTTTCCATCGGTTCTCGAGCAAGTATTGTATCTTTAGGGATATTGTTTTCCATCAATGTCTTCCACGTTATAAAGTATCGACATAGTGAGTTTTCTTTAGCTTTTCATTCTCTGAAGCATCTATAAATTATACATATTTCAGCGCCAGTGGGGCTTTAGTGAGACTAGGCTCCTTTGTATTTAGTGAATGATTTGATCAGTAGATAAGAATCTAACTCTTTGTAAATTTAACTATACCGTAGCCAAAATCGATGTGGAATGTTTGTAAACAAACCATACTTAACCTAAAATGATCTCAGTTGCTGCGTCTTCTTATACGCCATTTACTTGTCGATTTGAGATCCTTCATTCAATAAATATTGCTTCTACGCAAGTGAATTCTAATTATTAGTGGCGTTGTTTGTTTACAAACATTCTACGTTGTGTTTGGCTTTAGTATAGATACCATTTAACAACTTAAAATACCTATGTTATTTAAATAAACTTAGAAAATCGAATGACTCGTTGCTATAGGCTCTATTAAAACGTCATTGTTCTACTATTTGTTTTAGTGTCTGGTAGAAATATGTCGTAAAATTTTATGGGTACTTTGGTTTAAGCAATAAAATTACGAACTTCACACATCCATTTCATAGGTTCTACATAATACGGCAGAAATTATTGTTTAATGACCATTGCTCCCTCAGTTCAAATATCTTCGGACTTATTGGCTAAACAGTGATATTGGTTCCAATATTGGAGTTTTAACCAAGAGATTTGTAGTTTTTGGCAGCTTCTGGTTTAAGGTCAAGCAATAAATGTTCTCTATTCTTAAATCAATATAGTGCTTTTAGTTTCAAAATTTTATCTCATAACACTTCGTATAACTATGGATGTTATTATAAAGACGAAGATGAGAAAGAAAAAAATTATGTGCGTGCTGAAGCCTGTCAAATAGGCAATAACTCAACACAAGGCTGTGCTCGAAAAACAAAACAATGGTTTTTCAGTTACTCTTTGAGGCGACCAGAAGACCGAAACTTTTACAAAACAAATGTGGACATTTACCCTGTTGCAGTTACCCAATAGAACAAAATCTACATTATTTTACGTAACCATTACGTAACACACCCACCTACTCTTTCTTCGTTACATGGACCGTACCAAGTGAGTGAGTTACGTTAAAAATACCAAAGAAAACATTTGAGACGAAATATCTAACTCGACCAATTAAGCCGACACCGATCGGGGAATACACAAGGTAGTCAAAGTGAAGAGATCGATCCCTTCCAAGATGACCGGGGTATTATTAGCCGTTGTGCAATGAAGCGGACTCGACACAGCCTGTCGAAGAGTTAGTGACCGGAGGGATGTCTCGGATCGATTTTAAGCCTATGCACACGGATTTTTCAGGCCGTCATTGCGCTGCAATAGCTGCGTAAAGTCGCAGATCTGGACCGCACAACTGGACTAAGCACAAATGTGCATTCAATAAATTGATAAATTTTATATTGACGACGGCGGCATCAGAAAGCAGACAGCTTGCGGGTCGCTCGCTTCAAGATAGCCTCTGTGAATATATCGAAAGAAATGCTTTCTCAAGTCGTGGATGTCTCGGATCGATTTTAAGCCTATGCACACGGCTTTTTCAGGCCGTCATTGCGCTGCAATAGCTGCGTAAAGTCGCAGATCTGGACCGCACAACTGGACTAAGCACAAATGTGCATTCAATAGATTGATAAATTTTATATTGACGACGGCGGCATCAGAAAGCAGACAGCTTGCGGGTCGCTCGCTTCAAGATAGCCTCTATGAATATATCGAAAGAAATGCTTTCTCAAGTCGTGGTACTTAAATGTTATACCTATTATTACTACTAGATACTAAACCGTGAGTGCCGCAAACTTAGCCGAATTACTACAGAGATATAATGGACTTATCGGATTTTCCTAAGTATTTCAACGATGGATCAACGTCAGACGAAGTCTGCAGTTTATGGATGCGAGCTGTGTTAATATATGTTATAAAAAGTTTAAACCATGATCTAAATCCACATTTCGAAAACAATGTAACGTGTTGCTACAATAAGGTTGCTAGATAAACCGAAATAGTTTTAGCAAATGCTGAAAATGAAAGTAATGTTGCGATGTAAAATGGCGTGGCACACATTTTAGCCAACTGTTGCTGCCATTTTCTGGGTCATAGAAATAAGCATCGCGCGATATGACTATGTGTGGTTCTTGGTGACACACGATGCGTTTGTTTTCATTTATATTACTTTTGGAGGCCAAGCCAAAATTGTGTGATTGTGTGAAGAATGCGTTGAAAGTAGTTCACTACCAGAGAAGTCTGAAGTTTTAATCATAATTCTTTGATATTTTATTATTTTATTATTATATGTAGAAAGATACATGAGTAAAGTTATGTTTATAAAAATAGATTGTCTATAATTCTACTTTTGAAAATAAAAACCGATTCAGTGTTCAGTTCTTTTTAAATTATAGCAAAAAAATACACAACGGTCTAATAACTCAGGACACTTTACGTTATGCCGTTGTGTACTTCCTTATTCACAATAATCTCTTACTATTTCTCACTGTCTAATTCTATTGACATTATTCAAAGACAACATTTGTGTTTTTTCCGTGTTTTAGCAAATTTTGAAGATAGTATACAAAATAATAAAGGGGTAAGCCTTTACGGTAATAAAGATAAGGGATCCCAATCAAACACGCCACAAAGATACGCTAGAAAAAGATTATACATTTATACTCGCGGGTAAATTAAATCAAATCATCTATTTGTCATCATGTTAGGTAAAAAAAAAGCTTTTAATAATAGTGATTCCAAGTTATTCCGCCTCGTCGTATCGTGCAAAATTAGAAAGTTAGGCTTTAGGATGCCGATAAGTAAGTTAACACATAACAAGCAAATAATTATAATTAAAAATATGGGTGTATTGACATAAAACATAGAGCTAGATAATTTATGTCGTGCTTTAAACTACCTACAGGGTTCCTTAAGATGGAGCTCTCTGTAAGCCAACGAGACGTCGTCGTAGAGGATCGTAGCGAAACGGATTATTGCTACGGTTTTGTAGCGAATTTCACAGTTGAATTATTTTGATTTGCGTACGATCCGTATTTCGTGTCGGTTTGTATCTTCTGTTACCACTTAATTGGCTATTTGGGATGTAACTGAAGAACTACGTACATAGTTAATTTCGTTTCTTAGATAGACAAAATAAATAGAAAATATTTTGAGAGGCTGTCCTTTCGCTCATACCTATTTTGGCAGTTGGAATGGTTTGAATAAAGATTAGTACCTAGTTCTTAGCATTCATTTAGGATGGATTTGGCATCTATGTTAGTATATGCTAATATTCCAAGAAAATAATAATTAATAACATTCAACTTAAAAAGTAATTGAAGTGTGTAAGATTTAATCTTCCTATTATTTTTCTCTGTATTCGTAGGTACGCAGGCAGATTTCTAATTAAAACAATGATTTAATTAAATGAAATAAATCTCATTGCAAACAAGCCACGACCAAAGAAACGTCTTTCTTAGCACCGAAGAAATTAACAGTGAAAACGGTAGGTACCTACCAATCTAATCTTTACAGGTCCCTCGGGCACGAATCACGAATAAAACTGGGGGATGGGGAAATGGTAGGTACTTCTAGATAAACGTAAAATGTACCACATCGAGACGGATGTGAAATAAACCGCTTTTGTTTTTATTTATAAAAGTGTAGGTTACATTACCTAACGAGGGTCGGCAACGCGCGCGTAATATCCCTGGGCTTTTATTCACTAATGCCAATCTAAACGCGTTACGCAGATTCGAAAAGACAGCGGTGTGGAATCGGACACATTCGTTCCCTATGCCGTAACGTCATTCCCAATTGTGGCACGATTTGAACTGTGAAAGAAACGCGCTCTCTACCTCTATACAACTAGGTAGTCCTGTGTCTTAGAGAATACAATTTTTCGATTCCACACCAAGGCACGTTTAGGAATCGCATACTATTTAAAAACTTTTTGACATAACATGGTTTGACCAAGGAATTTATTTATTTATTTATTTACAGAGCTTTAGGGAAATTTACAGCTAGGTATTAAGAATAGGTATTTACATAATACGGTTTTATACCAGCGCACGTGTGCTGAGGGCAAATTATGAAGTTTCCGCAGATATGTACATAAATAGAATAACTAACTGAAGAACTCATGACGCAAGAAGACGACTTAAAGAAAAAAAAACAATAAGAAATACACAACACAAAGCAAATTTCCTATGTATAGAGAATGGGGCCTCTGTTGTAACAAGCGCTGCGGTAACGGCTTTCCATCAGGCAGCCGCATTTGCTTTACCACATTGGTATAAAAGTAGTACCTACATAAGTGGGTAAGGCGTTAGGCTACCATTGTTTAAGGTTTACCTATATTAAATAAATAAATAATGCCGGACAAAATTATGATCCAAAAAACTAAAGCTTTTATAAAAACTTTTACTTACTTACTGTTATGCTTCCTCAAATGTAAAGCAATTTTCTTACTTTATAATTTTATCCAAAACTTTGTTTCTTTAAGCAACAGACCTAAATGTGATGTATAGATTGCAAAGAAGTTTTATGTAAAAAAAAAAACCTAAAGATTGATTAAAAACTTCCTTTAAATGTAAAGCAATTTTCTTACCCCTAAATTATATTCCAAATTTTGATTCAAACGAAGCCAACTTCCAATTTGTGCTGTGAAGCAAACATATAAACAGACCCTAATGGTGTGTAGTGAGTGTGAGTGTGAGTCTGTATCTAAACTACTCCACTAAGCCGTTTTCACCTGCAATAATCTCCAATACTTACGGTACCACGGTGTGCTTACGGTATGACGGTAACGCCTTCGATTCCCGGACTAGATTCAACCTCATTGCATAATCTAATGGAAAATGTTTGTTAGTTCAGGTTTTATGCAAAACAACTCAAATAAAATCTACAATGAACGTACTAGTATTGCAGAGATGATATGGGAAAACTGGTTTTCTGTTCTGTTTTACTTATCTTGGTGTGCAATAAAGTATATTTGTATTGTACCTATTGTATTGTTATATAGACAAATGCGCTGTAATGTGTATTAAGTATAAATGCAAAAATGTTTGAATAACAAAGCCAATCCTCATCCAATTGAATAATAAATAAATAATGCCGGACAATCCACACATAATCATCTAGCCCCAAGCTAAGCAGAGCTTTTGTTATGGGTACTACTAGATGACTGATATACATAATACAATATTATTAATTAAATTACATATCCAATCAAATTACAGGTTTTTTTATTATAGGGTCATAGAAAACGACGAATGAAGTGAATCTAAAGTTTTAATGACATACCTACTTAGGTTACCTACTTAACAGTAGATAAAATATTTAGACACTTAACTAATGCTTAAGATAAGTTATCCTAACTTATACTAGCGCTCCAATTAGGTACGTAGGTAGGTGTTTAATTTGCGGAAGCTTGCTGACATTAACAGATATCTAGGTCTTAGGACTAAGCTAAACATAGTTGCCTTCCTTGCTAGTGAGATTTGCGTCATAACCAGGGATCGGAATAGGTAGAGTTTTTAAGTACCTAATGACGTAAAAATCCAAGGATAACATAACATGGATATGCCTTTTTAATCCCTGAATCGGGAATTGATAAAATGTTTTATGAATTTCAGGGATTGATATTATTGTCTTCTAAATCTCTTCTTTCCTATGTTGATGAAGGATTGTCATAACATGACAATTCTTCATCAAACACAGGTTCGATTTCAAGGTAGGTAGGTATTACCATAGGTCTCCGGCGACGGATGAATTTGAAAATATTTACACAACTGTTACTATTATTTGTATTAGAATAGTAGGTAAATATATGTAGGTTCCTGCCACAAGACTTTTTTAAAATACTTATCTACACAAATACCTAGGTACTTAGAAAACATGTAAAATGCGATGAGGAATAAGTATTTTGATTTTATTTTTTTGCAAGAGCCTAGGTAAAATGGTACCTACTATTTAAAACAAATAATAGCAGATCATGGTGAAAACTTAAAATCATTTTAGTACGACGTTTTTATGTGAAATTCATGCAGCGCCGGTGCCTTAACGAGTGTCTTTGAGTGCCTGTTTCATGTCATTCGTCATTACAGCGAAGATGTAACTCATATCCGTTTTATTGTTCGAATATAAAGTCCTTAGCATTAGGAGGGTGCTTCATTTGATTACGCACATTTCCGTTATGTGGGGAGTCAATCGATTGATCATAATTTGGTGGAGCTCTTTGAGAGTGTATTTGGTTCTCTCGTAAGTTTATTAAAGTATAGGAAAGTTAGTGCGGTCGGTCAAACATCTTGTCGTTGATATCACGTCATGAATTTGCAATGCCGTTGGTTACCGTAAGGTAAGTACTTAAGCCACAGGCATTTTAGTCTTAGGTTGTACCTTATAGGAACTAACTAAAATATTTCATTGGCGACCATAAGAAGCGTTTTTAACGGTCTACGTCTGCTGTGCTGGCCCATAATGTTAACGATAGCATAAAAATAACGTACAATGAACTTAAAAAGTAACAGGGATCTATATACATATGGCCCGTGATCATGGAAATGAAATACAATAATAATGCTGGACAATCCACACAGCATCACCTTTTTTTTTTTTTTTTTTCTTTGTCGGCGAGGAAATTCTTTTACGAATAAACTGGTCTGGGGTAGACCAGAATTATGTGGGACTCGACGTCCTAATAAGGACGTAATACCCACTAAAACCTCTCCGGTGACCCTCTCTCGCCATTATTTGCCGAACCACGGGAACATAATAAACCTTCCGCGGCCCGACTGGCGTCCCCTTTTCCTCACATATACATGGCCGGCAAGCCCACCGTTATCACACTCACACTCGCCGACCCCATCCATCCATCACCTTTCCTCCCCCCGATTAGGACACAGACAGGACAGACACAGTTAAAACCGCGTCTGTCCACCACTATATCCAGATGGGCGACGGAAATCCGTCGCCCCATACTTCTACCAGGTGTGGGTCTCGCATTTATACACACACTCTCACTCACATATATATTCATTCATTCTAGTCACACGGGCACAGTGCTGCGCCTACTCAGCTAAAGCGAGCACGCGCCTCACCGACCCGCATGTCCCACACCTGGGCACGAGTACCGCAGGTTACATCCCGCGTGTCTCATGCTATCCGTCACCTTTCATCATCACAAACCTAATGGCTTCATGGCCCACTCATACGTCGACACAGCATCACCTAGCCCCAAGTTAAGCAGAGCTTTTGTTATTTACGGGTACTAGATCACTGATATACTATATGCAAATGTATGGGTAGGTATTTAGAATTGACCATTTCCGTAAAAACTCGCAGAGGAAACCTCTATGGAATATCTCGGCTACAAATTAATAATTGGCAGACAGAAACTTTTTAACGATATTTTATTACGAGTAGTGACCATTATTAACCTACCTTTACACGACAATAAGATACAAAAATACTTTATTGTACTCTCTGGAGTACAGAAAAGGAACATAACAAAAGATATTACACACGACGAGTAGACTATCGTCCATATGGCTTAGAAGCCTTTACCTACAATTTCTGCAAATAAATTAGAAAACAGCCAAGTTAGATACCCATCTTACTTGGTATAAGGTGATTACCACCGTATTACCTAAAAGAATACCTAGGTACTAGATAGGTAACTACACTCGAGAGCAATGAATCCGGGTCACTCAAAGAATCCAAAAAATCTCGGAAAGTAAGAATGCTAGGTTAATGCAATAAATTGTATTTAATAGACAATTTAATACTCCTTAAATGAAAGTTAAAAAAATATGAGTCACCATACATTTTATTTACACAAAATTACATAAAGAAAAAAAACTGCTGATCTCTCCTTAAAACAAAAATAGGAAACATGAAATTTTTGAACTTTATGACGATTTTCTTGAATTTCAATACTTCGTATTACCTCCTCGTGCTTCCATTACTGCGTTTACGCGGTTTGGCATGCTGTACACCAAGTTCCTTATACGATTTTGGGGAATATTCTCCCATTCCTCTGTGAGAGCAATTTTGAGCTCAGGAAGCGTGATTGGGGGAGGGTTTCGTTGTTTTACGCATCTCCCTAGCTCGTCCCAAGCATGCTCGATCGGGTTGATATCCGGGCTGCGCGCTGGCCACTCCATACAAGTAATGTTCATCTCTTGAAGGTAGTCATTCACTATCCTACCTGTATGAGGTCGGGCATTGTCATGCATAAATATAGCATCCTCACCCAAATTGACCATAAATGGACCAACGTGTTCGTTGAGGATTTCTTCCACATATCTTACGCTAGTTAAAGAGCCGTTTTCTATGATCACCAGCTCTGTGCGACTTTCAGAGGAAATTCCGGCCCACACAAGTACAGACCCACCACCGTAGGCTACTTTTTCTTCGATGCATGCTTGCTTGAATCTTTCCCCTGGTCTTCTATACACTCTGTGTCTTCCATCGTGCTTGTAGAGCATAAATTTTGATTCGTCGGAGAACAATTTATTGCATTAACCTAGCATTCTTACTTTCCGAGATTTTTTGGATTCTTTGAGTGACCCGGATTCATTGCTCTCGAGTGTATTAAATAATATTTATCGCGTATCTTTTGTTTTATTTTCCGCTACCAGGTACTTACCTACCTAGATAGGGTAACAACTGTTATAGTATAGTATGGCTATAATGTAAATAGTTTATAAAGTCAAAAAAAAAAAATAGCGTTACTTAGTGCATTCTGTTTATGTGCTGCAATGTACGACCAAAATTGGTATCGCTCACCAACTAAAATTGTTGTCCACTGTAGAATACTAATAATGCTGGACTATCCACAAAGCATCATCTAGCCCCAAGCTAAGCAGAGCTTGTGTTATGGGTACTAGATGAATGATATACTTAATAAATACAATAATTAAAAACAATATAACATACAGTAGATGATTTTTTATTATATTTAGAATCGACAATAATAACCATGCATCGTCACATATACATTGCGTACATTATTGAAATTGAAGGAATTAATTTCAAATTGTTTTAATATTTACAGGTGGCTTTTATTTCGGTCAACGAATAAGCATCGCCATCCAACGTGGCAATGCTGCCAGCATTCTGGGCACTCTGCCCTAGTGACGATAGATATGTAGTGTTAGATATTTAATTAAGTTTGAATTAAGTTCATATAATGTACTAACAGTAACCTTGTACCTACTGTAATTTTATTTGTTAATAATTGACATTATAATATATATATAACTAACGCCGTGTGGTGTCGGCATAGAATTTCACCACCCCAACTCTTCCCGTGGGTGTCGTAAGAGGCGACTAAGGGAAACACAGCGGGGGGCGGGCAGCAGCGCCTTCTGTAGAACAACTACACCGAACTGCGATCCCCAACCCGCATGCCCAGCGTGGGGATTATGGGCAATAACCCCCAAACAATGATGCCATCTATGGCGCTCATTAGGGGAGGTCTATGTCCAGCAGTGGACTATTATAGGCTGGTGATGATGATGATGATATATATATATAGAATATGGAATTCTATTCTGTAAATTTATCGTGAGATAGTTATTTTTTAATAAAACAATATTTCCTTAGGTAAAAGTTTATTAGAGGTAATTCCTAAGCTTGAGACAAAACGTTATACAAACAATTAAATTGTGCAATAAGCAAAATCACAAGATGTAACGTATCCGCATAAACATTTTAACAATTAAATCGATAGAAAATAACATTTTACTTTAGAAAGATCAAAAAAAGATATCAAGAGTAAGTAATCAACGCAAGCCTTATAAGTAGGTACGTTAATCGAGATGTTTCATATTCCTATATTATAATTTATATTGAGTTCTCTATTTCTTTACAAACACATCTTTAAGGCACTGGTACAAAAAACTTTAGGCTAGACAACAACAAGTAAACTATGAAAACAACGAGGATTGTGGGTACACTTAGGCCTTTAAAACGTAACACTTCAATAACAAGGGACTGGAAAATTTTCAATCTACATTCTCTATTTAATTTCTTAGAACAAAAATAAGAATTAATTACACATACTAAATTATAACAAGTAAAATGTATTTTAAACAATTAAAGAGTATTTAAACTATTCGAAAGATTTTATCTTACCCAAATAATTTTATTCGAACAGATACATAATATCAATGTGATTATTAACCGTAAGATAAAAAATCGATAACAAACTACATATTAACAGAACGTAAATAACGGAAGACGTAAACTGTAAATGCTAACTGAAGTATTTGCTGGCACAAAAGATTCATGAAATTCAGATAATAATTATTATCTGTAAGTATGACGCGAATAGGATGCCCAGCGTGGGGATTATAGGCAATAACCCCAAATGATAAATTATGCAATCTATGGCGCTCATTAGGGGAGGCCTATGTCCAGCAGTGGACTATTATAGGCTGATGATGGGATGTGATGACGCGAATCATACAAGATATGACACACATAACGGTTGTTCCTATATTCAGAGACTACCTGTGCATTAATGCACACTTCATAAAGCTATGCCAGAATGAATCAGATTCTTGAATCACGACATGAGAAAAGCTATTACAAACATAAATAAAATAGCAACATATATAACAATATAAACACAATATCAATTCCTCGGTTGAACGACACGTATAAACGTATAACAAACAGATGATCGTAATAGAGAGTATAAAGTCCTTACACAGCTCTGCGATTAAAAGCCTTGCGGGCCAATGTGGTGTATATTTAGGTGATAGGCAAGGGTAAGCAACGCGGTGCGAGTGTCGAATATATGTAGAAAGAACTCATACACCTGTTCGGTGAATGGTGTCCTTTCTACAAGCTCATGTCAACGGTTCGCACTCATAAGCCTTTCGCATTGTGCGAGCAAGTATTTCTTCTGCTGCTCGTCGAATAGGAATATAACTTTGCCGGAACCGGAACTGGGGAACATTCCGAACACTTTCTTTTTGGCTGTTGGCACGTAGACGCCCTTGTTCACTAGCGTTGGCACTTCGGGGAGTTCGCTCCAGAGGTATGTCCAGACGATCTGTGATACAAAATTATGATTAATAATAATACGTTTAAGGCAGCCCCATAAACTACAACAAAAATAGGTAAAATCAGAATGTGCCAACTCGCGCGAACTCGCGGGTTTCATTCGAGCGAGTTGACGAATAAGTCAATTATCCAGCCCATCTAACCATCCATCACAAGAACCTGATTTTTTCTTTATTTTCCTTTGCATTAGTCTCTAAACCTGGCGCTATATATTATTTTCGGGTGCATCATATTGTACAAACGCCGTCGTTTGTGTTATGTGTAGCCCCCGCCTTTAAATATAACTCTTTAAGGGACCTCTGCACTGTTGTGCACTATATGGCCCGTGATCATGGAAATGAGATTCATAAAATAATAATACTGGACAATAACCACACAGCATCATCTAGCCCCAAGCTAATCAGAGCTTGTGTTATGAGTAGGTACTAGATGATTGATATACTTAATAAAATATAGGTTGATAGATATTTATTATTATCTTATCAATATCAAGTCAATCAACATTTTCTAAAATCGACAAAGTATATTTTATTGTAATGGGTAAAATACGTTTCAATCATTAATTTGAAATAGGGGTGAATGTACGCATAACTACATTATAGCCAAGAAAGATTTAGTTTTAATAAGTTCTGAACATAAAAGATTTTATATGGACTCTGAATTCTGGAAATATCTAATTAGATGTCTATCTTTACCTACATTGCTAATCAAAAACCTCATTATTGCAAAGATGATCAAAAGAAATATTGACCAAAAGACGTCGGTACATCGTAAAGTATACTCCCCTTCGTGATATTCGGATAGAAATATTGAATCTGAGGGATAGCGATAGGTATAGCATAGTCGACGGTAATTTCATGAAATATTTAGCAGTCTCTTTGGAGACACGTGTGGTACTATAAATAAAACATGACCACAGCGTCTGTGTAAACAACATTATGGTACTATTATTAGTCATTTTAGTTCTTTATTTTTATAGTTTATTTGGTTCTGCTATTTAAATTGATAACTCTCAACGTAATAGTATTTTTTTTTCAAAACTTTTAGATTTCGGACTTGAAGTAACATAGAAAATACTTTTATCCAGAAATAAAGTTTTTAAAGCGCATATTCCCGCCAATCAGCGGCTTACGCTGTGACGTGTTTCCACGGCCAATTATCGCCAGTCGCACTAAACTGCCTAAAGCACTGCTTAAAGCAACACGTCACGGCGTACACTCGCGACCCTTCATTTTCATTTACAGATTACCCTTCAAAGAATTAAACTTACGAACTCATTCATTTACAAACTCTACCAACAACTCATAGGATCGTGGCACTCTACGCACCCTATAGAAGTTTCTTCGTAGAGCAGTATTTCCTTACCTGCCAACCACCGAAGACGTTATTCTTCTCCAGGTAGAGCATCCGTTTATCTGTACACATGACCACTTCTTTGTTCGTTATCACCCACACATGCGCTTCGTAAGTGTCCGTATTCAAGAATTTGCCCTGTTGAGAGGAAATAGTGCAAAATGGAAATTTATTAACAATATAGATTTCTAAAACACCCAAACAACCTACGGTGACCGGGTTCCTAGCATCATCAGCAACAATGTGTGTTCTTTGACTTTTGAAATAACTCAAAGGTAAATTTATTAGAAATTATTAAATTTTTGTTCAATTCTCGCAACCTGGGAGAAAGGACCTAGGATACTTTTTATCCCGGTTTCATGTTCCCGAGGGATAGTAGGGACAAGTGATAAAACCTAAGGCTGGATTTAGTGCTCGACCGACGGTCAGCGCGTACCGTAAGCGTTGACCGTAAGTCCTATATGATCGTGCTGTACGCGCGTAGGAATTCATCAGCGCTGCACTGTAGTCGTTCATACGTTTTCATTGATACAGCTACGCTCGACCGACCTCAGTGCTCATCGTCGGTCGAGCACTAAATACAGCCTAATCCTTTCTTTATATTATTAACTAACAAAATTAATAACGTTAAAAATAATATTCGAACCATTTTCGAGTCCTACGCGGACGAAGTAGTGAGCAAAAGCTAGTTCCTAAAAAAAGAGGGCTTCCGCAAAAAAAGTAGAACTTAGTTTCAAGTCTATAAATGACAAAAATTTAAGTGTATGAAAGACATTCTGTTGCTCCAACATTTCACTCAAACATACCTTCTCCAATTCAAAAAGCATTTTGTATCCCTCAGCATGCAACCTCGAGTACGGTCTGACTCCTGAATCTGCGGGGAGGAACCTCGCCGCTCGCCGCTTAGTCACTTCTTCCGATAGATCTGCTGCCCTGGGTTCGGAAATTTATTTATATAAGTACCTATTTGTTTATTTATTGTTTCAACAAAATCAACAGCCCTTAAATAGACAGTTCAAAAACCTTAATAATCTAACATACGGCCAATAAAAGATTTACATTTTAATAAAGATAATTACAAAATACCGATAGTGACATAAACAAAATAAAAAAAAAACAAAATACAACTTAAAGAAATTATTAGAAAGGTATAGTTATCCGTTTATCCATAAGCAACAGATTGGTTTTTATGAAGATATTTAAATACACTAAATTAATTATGCAAATTATGAAAATATTTAGAGAAGAACATTGACTAAAACTATAGTGTATGCAGTGTCCTGCAGAACTTTTAAAATAGTTAGAGGATTAATACGTTAGTGCGGGTACAGGCAACACAAGGTTAGTGAGTGAGTAACAAATATAAACATAAATAACAAATTGCAAAAACAGCAAAAAAAAAAGCTAAATGCACAAAAAACCACCAAGACAATCTACATCATAACTAAGAATAAGTATAAATTTAATAAGAATTACAGTAATGGCGGGATTACACTCTCGAAGCGCAACCACAAGACAGGCCGAACATGAGTGTGCTATTGGTACGCTCGTGCGTTAGACTATCTGTCGGTCGACGAGGCTACGGCGACGCGACGGATGGACTTCTCCTAAAAGCCTAGTACCAAAATGATTTGTACTTTGAGCATATTTTCACTATGGTCTGCTATTTTATCTAGGTTCCTGCAATACACTTTTTCAAAATACTTTTTTGAAATGCAAAAACGTCATGTTTTATCAGTATGTGTGTTGATAAGTATTTTGAAAAAAGTTTGCAGCTTAAAAAAATACCATTCTAATACAAATAATAGCAAACCATGCTGAAAATATGCTCAAGTTACAAATAATACTACGTTTTGTACGGTAAATTTATCCGTCGCCGGAGCCTTAACGGAGTGGGTTTATTGTTTCGACTGAAACATCTCGACGAGTGTGTAATCCCGCCATAAGAGTTTAGGCTGAGATATTTGAGCAGTAAACCTTTTTAGAAGAAAAGAGAGCAAAGAAAATAACTTATATTTATTCTGATATGTACATGTAAGTATATGAAGAAGAACCCTAGTTTCATTCTTTTTGAGACAAGTAACCCTACTTTGTTTTGTTACGAATTTTATCTTTTCTGAAGATAATATTTTTCATGAATTACTCCGCACTACTTACAATGGTAGAGATCGCTCTTGAGCGATAAATAAATAAAATGTTTTTATTTCAGACACAGATCCATATTATTGTTAGTACAAACTTATACTATGTTAGTAGGCACAACAGATTATAAATTTCTTGCTAAATTAGATAGGTAGCACACACCCGATGTTTTTGACACTGCAATTCGAATGCTATTTCAGCATTGTACGAATGCAGTGTCTCAACATCGGACTGTCCCACTTATCGGACAATGAGCTCAGGATGCTGTTGGAGCTCTCGCGCCACCTGCGCAGCAGTGAGGCTGTTTTCTTCCGCATGCAGGCGTGGAAGAGGTCGGTGCGCGCTTCGGCGAACATGCCAGAGGCGCTGCAGAACCGCGGAAGCCTCAGCAACATCCTAAACGCATTGTTATATTGCACTCGGAGGGCGTTCACTGCTTTTTGAGTATATGTGGTCCAAAGGCTACTTGTGTAGAAGAGATAAGACCGCCAATAATCACATCTTGTCATTTTTATTTTGTTTTTGATTGTTGTGAAATAAATAATTTTCTATCTTTACCGGTCCTATCAACAGTAGACAGTGAGCTCTAGTTTAACTACAGGACTTTTATTCTCTATGAAATAGGAAATTCCTTGCCCAAAACGTGTGATGTCACAATGTATTCTAAATACGTGTAAGCCGTGTGGTGCCGGCATAGAATTTCACCACCCCAACTCTTCCCGTGGGTGTCGTAAGAGGCGACTAATGGAAACACACCGGGGGACCAGCAGCAGCGCCCTCTGCAGAACTACTCCAGCGAACTGCGATCCCCAACCCGCATGCCCAGCGTGGGGATTATGGGCAATAACCCCCAAATTATCAATTATGCCATCTATGGCGCTCATTAGGGGAGGCCTATGTCCAGCTGTGGACTATTACAGGCTGTTGATGTGATGTGTGATGTCTTGTCATGTCATATCTGTGAAACGCGTTGGGATTGGCGATAGTGAATAAAGGCCCAGGGCAAGTCTAAACCTTCTAACAGAAGAGAGCAGTCCGGACGTGAAGTCGATAACTCCTCCGACAGGGCGTATGACCAGGCCGACGGCGCCGCGGCCCAGTCCTTTAACGAAGCCCCCGGCGCCGCCCTCCGCGGCGCCCTGCAGCGGTCGGATCAGCACCCCGCGGACGCCTTCCACTACGCCCTGGGGAACTGCTGTTTATGACCAATGGAGGCTACTCCTCTCAGGATTGACGGGATTTTCGAGTGACCAGAGCTACAGTTATATTCTTTTTAAAATAATGTGAACCTATAAGACTGCTTATGACCAAAGTAGCCCATAAATTACATGACTCTGAACAATCAACTTAAAGTGGTTTGGTTGTTACGTTGTTGAACAATGTGAACCTACCCCTCGGGCTGTTTATGACCAACGTAGCCCATAAATTACATGACTCTGAACAATCAACTAGAAGTGGTTTGGTTGTTACGTTGTTGAACAATGTGAACCTACCCCTCGGGCTGTTTATGACCAACGTAGCCCATAAATTACATGACTCTGAACAATCAACTAGAAGTGGTTTGGTTGTTACGTTGTTGAACAATGTGAACCTACCCCTCGGGCTGTTTATGACCAACGTAGCCCATAAATTACATGACTCTGAACAATCAACTAGAAGTGGTTTGGTTGTTACGTTGTTGAACAATGTGAACCTACCCCTCGGGCTGTTTATGACCAACGTAGCCCATAAATTACATGACTCTGAACAATCAACTAGAAGTGGTTTGGTTGTTACGTTGTTGAACAATGTGAACCTACCCCTCGGGCTGTTTATGACCAACGTAGCCCATAAATTACATGACTCTGAACAATCAACTAGAAGTGGTTTGGTTGTTACGTTGTTGAACAATGTGAACCTACCCCTCGGGCTGTTTATGACCAACGTAGCCCATAAATTACATGACTCTGAACAATCAACTAGAAGTGGTTTGGTTGTTACGTTGTTGAACAATGTGAACCTACCCCTCGGGCTGTTTATGACCAACGTAGCCCATAAATGACATGACTCTGAACAATCAAATTATGTGGTTTGATTGCTTAGGTTAGGTAAAGATTATATACCTGATATTTTAGGTCAATATTTTTATATTTCTCGCAATAAATTTGTTGTTTTTGTTGTAAACAGTATTATCTTACCTCGTGTTTAGAGTCATACTGACTAAAATTATTTATTTTTATGTATTTTAATACAGTACACGTATTTTTAAATATTCTTACAACTTCTTTGTTTTGTAAGTTAGTGCGTTTTTATCTGAAAGACTGGTATAACCATTTTTTGTTTGCCTTCAACAGGCTTTATTCAGAGTTACGAATGTTTGTTTTATGTAATGATTAAATGACGAAAAAAACGTTGAACGATATGAATTCAAGAATTCAAATAAATAACTGCTACGTCCCTAAAACATGGCACCACTAGCGAAAGCAAAAAAGTCAAAACAGAGGATAGAAGAAAGACATACCGCGCGGAAATAGCCCGCCATGCAAAAACTAAGCCATATTTTTGTTATTATTTCCATGCAAAGCCCCCAACGTGCACAAACCCAACCAAGTCACCTCTTGACAGCGTCTAGCGATCCGGACGCGAAGTCGACGACCCCCGCCGTGGGTCTCGCGACGAGCCCTATCGCCCCCCGTCCGAGTCCCTTGAAGAACCCTTCGACCCCCTGCTCGTTGGCGCCCTCTATCGGTTTTGTGAATACGCCAGTTACGCCGTCCACGAAACCCTTAACAAACACAGGAAATTTTGAAGTAATGCCAAAGAATCGCTGTTAATATGGAGCAAATGTTGAGTTCTATCTGAAGATTACTTGTTCGTTCAATTATTTTCTATCTTTAGCTTTCATATTTGGTAAAATTATTGATTGTAAGGTTCTTACGACGCAGAGCGGAGCGGAATCAAGCAATCAGTAACCAAAGGGATGACGAGATGTTTTGTATAATACTGGTTTACTGATGTTTTGTTTAACTTGGGGCTAGATGATCCAGCATTATTTATCTATCTAAAGACGGGAATCTAACCCGCTTCTGCCTGGGTCACAAGCGGACCTTCGCCTGCCGCGCTACAGAGGTCGTCAAAATTCAACATGCGTGAGAGGTGAATTCCCCTTCGCGTTAGTAGGAACGCCCTGTCTCATATATTAACTTATAACTGTGTAAGTTATTAATTATATTAAATACTCACCATAACAAGACCTTTTCCACTTCGTGCAAGGCCCTCTTGCAAGTTTGCTGGTGGTTTGTTTATATTGTCTCTGCGTCTGCGCTGGTAGTCCTGTCAAACAATATTAATATTACTTGTCTCATAAATTAAGGTAAGTCGGGAATTAACACTATCATGTTCCATTGTTCCATCCACGCGTTTATTTTCTTTTTGACAGCTCGACTGATAATTCCTTTCGTTATTTAGTGATCTACGCTCCTTGTAGTTAATTATTCATACGAAATTGGTAACGGGTATATTGAGGTTGTTTTTTATTTCCTTTTTTTATAAATAAATCCGCATAAATACCTTATCAAGAGACAAAGCAGCCAGACCATGTCCCATAGCGCCCGTGATTCTCGACACGGCGCCCGCCGCACCGCCGACCGTATGCCCGACCAGAGAACGAACGCCTAGGAACAGACCTTCGGCGAACTCTCCCGGTCCTTGGATTGCTCCCTATGGGAAAACATTAAAAAAAGTTTAAAAAAGAAAAAAAAAAGGATCAAAAAAGTTAAAAAAAAATAAAAGTTTTAAATATCTGCCTTTCGAGAACCTAGAAAATTATAGAAAGAGATAAAAAATAAGTTATAAATTGATATTTCGTACTTTCTATAGAATATTTGTCTACCCTCGTTGGGCTTTTAACGTACAGTAGGAGAACATGCTTATTAAAATAACAATAATATTCATTGAATAACTCGAGTACCAAAGTAAAATAGTAGTTCTAAATTACTTGATATCATAGTTAAATCAATTCAGAATAAAAAAATATGTTATCATAAAAATTTTAAGTTTATTTAATTATACTGTTGCTTGGAGATCGTACATAGCGGTAAGGCCGCCCCTTGTACAACTAACTAAGTTTCATTGTACAACGCAATCTGAATTTGTCTTTTCTTGAACTAAGTTTCATTGTACAACGCAATCTGAATTTGTCTTTCCTTGAACTATGTTCCCGTTTTATTTGGTGTGTAATAAATAATATTTTATCTATACTAATATTATAAAGAGGAAAGATTTGATTGTTTGTTTGTTTGTATGTTTGTTTGTTTGTTTGAATTGAATAGGCTCCGAAACTACTGGACCGAGTTAAAAAATTCTTTCACCATTAGAATCCTTAATTTTTCGTGATGAACATAGGCTATATAATATTTTCAAAAAAGTTAGGGATCCGCATGAAAAATTCAATATTTGAACCGTGGGCTGTATATTCAACCTCTTTTTCTATTATGGCGCGTCAGAATAGAAAAAGAGGTTGTATAGCGCACGGTGCTTGCTTTTTCTCTACGGCCAGTGTCAGTTTTGGAATGTCGAGTCAATGTCAAAAACCCCAATGCTGTTAAAAAAAGTAAAGATCCGTATGAAAACTGTGAAACCCATCGTTTTAGTGTGTATAATTCTGAAATTTTTGTTTAATACCCGTGCGAAGCCGGGGCGGACCGCTAGTTGTATATATTTCAACAATTATTAACAAATTGGCATTATGAAGAATGTGCTTTCCAAGAGCCATTTCAGTATCATCGATTTGGAGGTTGCATCCCCTCGGATTATGCCTCCATCTTCCATACCTAATAGTTATCTCTACAATTTGTAGTTTGTCTACAAACTACAAATTGTAGACAAACTATAAGTATTAGGTTAACTGAATGCGATTAAAAGTTGGGCGATCTTATAGCTGCGCAGGGCCCGGGTGTTGTTAAGCTACTACGTTCAAAGTCATTGATGTTTTACACATGAAACCTCAAAACATTATTCCTTGGTTTCAGCTATTTACACAATACGAAAGTGACAATCGAAGTCCAGGCTAGATTTGAAAAGCCAAGCTGAAGCCGATTACGATTACCAGATAAGTTAGACAATAGAGCCGCTCGCTGATCCGATTTATTTCCCTCAACTAAAAGCTACATAATCCCTGAGTGGCATATGAAGATATAACGTTTTATTCAAGTACCATACGAGCGAAGCCGCGAGCAGAAGCTAGTAAATAACATACCTGGAACGGTTCATAAAACAGATCCTCAACCCCCTTCTTCAAGCCGACGACCAACCCGTAAGGATTTCCGATGACGTCCAAACCCAGCACTAGAACGTAGAGTTGCTTCAGCGCTTGCCCCGTGTAGTGGGTTTGGACTTGGTCCATTAGCTCCTTTTGCGAGAGAAACTCGTAGTTCCTTTCGTAGTAAGCTAATCTGTATAGAACGGAAAATTGAGGCTACAAAATGATAATACTTATTTTCTGGTTAAAGGCATATCTTCGAAAAGTAACGTAACAATACGCAAACATATCATTTTGAAATTATTTGTGGGAGATTTCTGAAAATGATTTTTGTGGTTGATCCACAAAAATCATTCCGGCTTTGATAATTATTTGACTGTTAGCTAGCTTTCATGAAAATGCGAAAATGCATTGTGAGGTGCGGCGCATAAATTTTTAAGTAACCATATTTTATGATACAATTCCCAAGAAATGTTCTAAATAACCAAAGCATTTTCACAGTAAAGAATATAAATTAAGGTACAGTCGAACCGTATCAAACGATCTTTATAAACATTTAGGTATTTTCGTGGACTTACTTGAAAACGACATCGTTCATATCAGTCAATGTGACACCAATACTCTGTAGTACCGTACCGACGAAAGTAGGCAGTTGCGTTTGGCTCCCAAGTGAGAAAGAAACATGGACCTAAACAAAATAAAATAAAATAAATAATGCTGGACAATTCACACAGCATTATCTAGCTAAGCACAGCTTGTGTTATGGGTACTAGTTAATTGATATACATAATCATATACGAGTAGATATAGATAGATACATTTTATCATACATAGAAAACGACCAGAACACCCTGAAAAAATATTTGCAGATCGTACATATATTTGTCCCGAGGCGGGAATCGAACCCGCAACCTCCTGCGTCGCAGGCAGACCTTCGCCGCGCCACAGAGGTCGTCAATACAATTGTTACAGTTAGATAAATACATTGTGTATACTATACTATATAGATACGGCAACTGTGTGCCTGGGCAGGCGTTTTAACTTATTCTAAAGCTGTAAGGGTTTTCAACCCTTTTCCCGGCCACAGTGGTCGTCGTTGAAAATGTTTTGTGTATATTGTTATTAATATGTTCATTGTTTTCCTCGTATTATAAGTTAAATGTTTATGTTATTTGTTTTGTGAAACTGTGTTTTAAGTCTGTTTTGTAGAAGCAGAAAATAAATGATTGTCTGTCATCATCATCATCATCAGCCCATAGATCGAATTACTTATCATTGATTGTCTATAATTCGAACAAATTAACTCGAGACTGCGCAAACAACAAAGCTTTTGTATCACTCTTACATCTTGAACCTTTGAATTCATTTTTAATTCACACATCACACATGTGTAAATCAAAGGTTGTTTAAAATTATAAATACTTTTACTTAAAAATTTTTTGCTGTAATTTTTTTTTACTACTAGTTGTATTATAAACAGCTTGGGAGAATTTACTACTTGAGTTCTATTTCTAAGTAAACTCAGTTGTGCTTACTTTCAATGGCGATAAGTGAAGGTTATCATAGAAATGCTTTTGATCCAAAGCCGCGCCCCTCGCCGCTAGATCAGCTAATGGTTGTCTTGCATTCTTCAAGTCTTCTTCGAATGCGTCCAGCTGGAAAAATAATGAATTCAATTGAATGGAAATTAAAATCCAGACAAAACATCACAGAGTACCCTAATGCGTTAAGGCTAGGACTAAAGCTTTTTGCTTTAATTATCTTGATGTTTCTTGTACACTTTTTTATTCTAGCTAATAGATATTGAAATGAAGGAGAGGACAGAAAGAGGCCAAATTATGTATTATTTAAATATTTCCTTGGGTCATAAGATCGATACTATTTCTTATTGTTTAAAATCGTTCTAGGCTCGAGGCTGCGTACTCACATTTCATCAAAGAAATTCGCATTTCTTATGGGAAAAGTGCCTTCTACTAACTACTTTACCTACTAACTTTTTGTTTTCTTTTCATCTAATTAGTTTGAGCGACATAATCGCTTTGTGATTAAGCTCTTTAAATAAAACTGATTAAGTTCTTTAAATAAACTTAATCAATTAGGACCTTATTTGTTTGTCTCTAAAGTCTATTCTACTTACTGCTTCTTCTTCAGTGAGTAGCCGTCCCGGGAACATCCCCATGAGTGCGTTGATAAGCCCCATATCCACTTTAACATGGAACTCCTGTATCAGCACTTTGTAGTACTTGTATTGACGCACTTTAGTGTGCTCCATTATACGCTCTATGATTGATAATTCGATGAACGGTTTCTTTCCTGCGGACAAACAGAACTGGTATTACAGTTACACATTTTAGATTTGAATTAGGGTTATTTCAATAAGTACCCTACCTCCATCCATTTTAGCCCAAAATAGTGGTAGGGTACTTATTGGCTTTTGATGGAAACAGGTTTCAAAAAATCCTCTTAGTATATACCCAAGGTAAAAGTATCTAAAAATAAATAAATGAATAATGCTGGAAAATACACATAGTATCATCTGTAAGTATATCAGTCCTCTAGTACCCATAACACAAGCTCTGCTTAGTTTGGGGCTAGCTAGATGATGTTGTGTGAATTGCCCAGCATTGTTTATGTTTATTATTTGTTTACTGTAGAGCGCCCTATAGGCAGACTTGATAAATAAATAAATTATTTATTGCAGACACATGATCCATTGATGTTGATCGTCGGCAAAGGCTGTTAGTTGACACACCCTATTCCTAAGTAAATAAGGTTCATTCTTACCGCAGACGTCGTCATTGGCTACCGACCGTGGCGGCGGTACTGGCGCTAATGCGACGGGGAAAGTTGGTAAAGGCAGCTGTTGGTTGACCTCCAGTCTAATATCATATAACACTCTATTCCTAAGTAAATAAGGTTCATTCTTACCGCAGACGTCGTCATTGGCTACCGACCGTGGCGGCGGTACGGGCGCTAATGCGACAGGGAACGTCGGTAAAGGCAGTTGTTGATCGACCTGCAGTCTATGTAACCTCGCGTGGAGACGACTCGAATGCTTGCTCATGCCTAGGGATGCCCATAGACCGGGCTGATCTGAACGGCGTAGGAGGCGGTGTGTGGGTTTTATCATGACCATTTGTTCGAAATCGACCTGAAAATATTTGTTTATTGTAATACGATTTAACGTATTAATAATAGTTGGAGCACAATACGGGACTATGGTACACCAAATGATTATACCAGTACAGACTAGAAGTTGGACTGGTAGAAGCCTCTTAGTCCACTGCTGGATATAGACGTCTTGTAATGAGCGCCATAGCGCTCTGTCTTCAGCTTGTCGCATCCAACATCTACCAGCAGTCTTTCGCAGATCGTCATCCCACCGGGCCAGAGGGCATCCTACATTACATTTGGCGAGTCGCAGTCTCCTCTCGAACACAAGTTCACCATACCGTTTGTCGGTTCTTCGCGAAATATCGCCGGCCCACTGTCACTTTAGTTTACGCTTTTTGGGATAAAACTATATTATTATAATAAAACTTTACCTCAGTCTTGTCTTCGAACTTATATACCGGTGAGATTGGTTCATCGCTGACGAGCTTTTCCCTGCAATAGCGCTGGTAGGCCTCCTCTATTACTTGCATCTTCTGTCTTTCTATTATCTTATAACGCCGCGATCCAATCTTGCATTGCTCCCAGTTAATATCAGAACTGAAACCATTATTAAAATAGAAAATTGCAGAAATATATCTCTGCACTGGTGATAAATATTAGCTCAAATATCGTAATATAAGTCGACACCAACAATGATTTTGCATTCGATTGTTTTATATTAAAAGAGGAAAAATTTGATTGTTTGTTAGAATTCAATTGGCTCCGAAACTACTGGAGCGATGTTAAAATTCTTTCACCATCAGAATCCTACATTATCCCTTATACGGTATATCCTTAGAACATATGTAGACTATAGAATATTTTCAAAATAGTTAGGGGTCCGTATGAAAACTTCAGTAATGTAACCCATCGTGTGCAATATATGTATATGCAATAATGTGCTACATGAAACTTACTTTGAAATGCTCATATAAACAATCTCCAGCATCTCATGGTCGTTCACTAGAGACACTCCCATGCCCTGCATTGACGGTATGACCTCTGTATCAAAGACTTCTATAAAGTAACCCAACGTGTGCAATATAATATGCAATAATATGCAATATAATATGTGCTACATGAAACTTACTTTGAAATGCTCATATAAATAATCTCCAGCATCTCATGGTCGTTCACTAAAGACAGTCCCATGCCCTGCATTGACAGTATGACCTCTGTATCAAAGACTTCTATAATGTAACCCAACGTGTGCAATATTATATGCAATAATATGTGCTACATGAAACTTACTTTGAAATGCTCATATAAATAATCTCCAGCATCTCATGGTCGTTCACTAAAGACAGTCCCATGCCCTGCATTGACAGTATGACCTCTGTATCAAAGACTTCTATAATGTAACCCAACGTGTGCAATATATATGCAATAATATGCAATATAATATGCAATAATATGTGCTACATGAAACTTACTTTGAAATGCTCATATAAATAATCTCCAACATCTCATGGTCGTTTACTAGAGACAGTCCCATGCCCTGCATTGACAGTATGACCTCTGTATCAATGACCTCCGCCTCGCCGATCGTGTGAGCGCCGCTGGCTAAAATGTAGTCTTCAGTGAAGAGTATGACTCGCTGGAGGCCGTCTAGGAATGATACCCAGCATATTTTTGTGGTTTCGTTTATCCTGGAAGAAAAAGTTTATAAAATATAAATCCGATATTTGTACGATCTGCAAATATTTGTGGTGTTCTGGGCGTTTTCTATGAATAGTAAAATATATCTATGTATGTATGTATGTATTCGTATATTATTAATTATATCAGTTATCTAGTCCCATAAAACAAGCTCTGCTTAGCTCCAAGCTATTTATTATTATTATAATTAAATCCTTTTTAGGCCGAAGTTTTGTATTCAATATAAGTTTAAGTAGTATAGAAGGGATGTGGATTTCGGTTTACCAATAAATATAAATAAATCAATAAAAATATTCTGTAATAGATTGTTTAAACTATTATTTTGTTTGATTGATTAAAATTTTATTATTTTAGTTATTAAATCTTAAGAAAATGTCAGATAAAATAATTGATGACTAATTAAGACTTCCCATGTTATCAAAATACTGAGTAATAAAAACAAGTACGACAAGTGCGAGTGTAACTCGTGCGCCGAGGGTTTTGAACTTTTGTCGTTTAGGTAGGTACGTATATGACAACCTCTTGGCGCGGTGGGCTTACAACGCAGGAGGTGGAGGTTTGATTCCTGCCTCGGGACTAATATTTGAAGGATCTTCAGATTATTTGTTCGGGTGTTCTAGTCCTTTTCAGTACACAAAAATAAATCATCTAATGTGATACTTATACTTTATTAAGTACTAGCGGCCCGCCCCGGCTTCGCACGGGTATTACAAAAACAAAAACTTCAGAAATTATACACACTAACACCATGGGTTTCACAGTTTTCATACGGATCCCTTACCTTTTTCTAACAGCATTGGGATTTTTGACATTGACTCGACACTCCATAACTGACACTGGCCGTAGAGAAAAAGCAAGCACAGTGCGCTATTATATTGAACCTCTTTTTCTATTTTGACGCGCCATAATAGAAAAAGAGGTTGAATATACAGCGCTCGGTTCAATTATTGAATTTTTCATGCGGATCCCTAACTTTTTTGAAAATATTATATAGCCTATGTTCATCACGGAAAATTTAGGATTCTAATGGTGAAAGAATTTTTTAAATCTGTCCAGTAGTTTCGGAGCCTATTCAATTCAAACAAACAAATAAACAAACAAACAAACATACAAACAAACAATCAAATCTTTCCTCTTTATAATATTAGTATAGATCGTAGTAATACCAATAACACAAGCTTTGCTTAGCTTGTGGGTTAAATGATACTGTGTGGATTATCTAGGATACATACCTATCTCTTCTCAAAAAATTTGAGAACAACGGTTTTGGTGCGCTGTGGAACTCCTATTACAGTTACTACAGAGATTAGTGGGTAGGTAAGTGGGTTGGTACCTACAATTTTTTTTCGGCTTTTTTCAACCTATTTCACTAAGTATGAAACTTAGACGATTTTCAAAACCTGTTTTGAATTGTCGAAATCCATACCTTTGATTTGATATTACTCTCAATGAAATAGCCCCCATTGTATGAAAATTAGTTTTTTGACCATATTTCAAAAAGTATTATATTTACAGACTTCTCTATATTTTTCCTGTAAAATATAGATCCATATCTACAAACACTTGGTACATATCACGTCGATCGCTCTGCAATCTTCGGAGATAGAGGGGGGGGAACGGTAATTTTTTTTGACCTTTTTCAAAATATTTTAAAAAGTATAAAACCTACCAAAATTTCAAAAACTATTTTGAAATCTACAAACGTGTACCTTTCATTTGATACCACTTTTGACTTTGTACGTTCCATTTTGATTTTTCATTTATTTTCATTTATTTTTCTATAACTATGTGCGGGCGTACAAATTTCAACTCAATAGCTGCAGTAGTTTCTGAGATATTAAGGATTCAAAACACAAAACAGACCCAAAGCGATTTCATAAGGGTTTTGCAACCGATGGCAAAACCCTAAAAATTGGTATTTAGGTTGACAATTTTTACAGTCCCAAACTGTAAAACAAAAACTGTAACTGTACTAAAACAAGGTACCAAGTGTGAATATGTGTGCCTAAGAAACAAAATACGTTAAAAGCTAAAAAAATTTATAACGACATTTTATAACTTACATGAATTCGCCAATGCCGTCTTTTCTGAGATCGTCCTCAACCTCCCTTCGCTTATACCCTTCAAATATCAGCACTCTGGGCCCGGCGGGATTATCCCACGTGTACATCAGTTTGTTCATTGACGGGATTATTCTAAAAACAATATTCATAATCATAAAGCATTAACATAGACACATAATAAAACTTTTGAAACTATCATGGTTATTAACACTAAAGTCATTTATAACAGGATATTTACCATGATTAGATTTTTGAGTTTTCCAATATTTCGGCACAGTTTCATGCGCCATAATCACGGAACAACTGAATTCACCAATGCCGAATGAAATGAGTTGTTCCGTGATCATGGCTGATAGACACATAAGTTATGAATGTACTAGTGGTTTCTTTTTCACTTCTTCAACTAGTGGACAAAACATTGAAGTGAAGAGAAATCAATAACAACTTATTTCATTACAATAATTAGCTGTATGAAATTTGACTTGTCTAAGTGCTTGTTTTGTAAGCCTAAAGAAATAAAGTTATTGAATCTGAATTTGAAATAGTTTCCCTTCAACTTTTACGTCAACTGGTCAAGGCGCACTGAGAGCGAAACGAAGAGATTTTCTGATAAAAAAAAGGCAAGCGTGATCCGTCGAATTTATACTTTAATAGAAATGTGAGCTTTAGGGATATAAGGCTGAATAAGTAATATTTAGGTAATATTTTTTCAAAGGCCAAATAGGCCGTGTTCAGTGTGCCTTGACCATAACTAAAGTTAAAATTATAAGGATATTTACAAGATTTGTTAACCAACTAAATTATCTTCACTACAAGATACTGAACGATTAAGTTTCTATCTACCTATTTGGACCATAAATAATTACAAGTCTTGTTAGAATTTATACTAAAACTATTTAAGTATTTTTACGATTATTTCGAAAATGACTGATTAAAAGACTACAAAACAGCGATACTTTAACTAAAATAAATTACAGAATAATATACTGTATTTCTTTATAAGTAAAGTTAAAAATAAAGTGCCTCGTGTTCATTCGCTTAAATTCCCGGTAAAAGTCGTATAAGAAAGATTTCGATAATATTTCAGAGTCCTTGATCGAGTTCATTCGGCTTCTAGATATATTATCTTTGAGGCAGCTCAATTCCTCCAAATCCAAACTGTAATATATTCAGAGATTCTAATTACATGATCTACTCGGCACAAAGTGTCGAACCTGAACGAAACTAACCTACAAATTAATTCGATTCGTTACCCGCCTCGGAACAAATATTTGTATGATTTGCAAATATTTGTTCAGGGTGTTCTATGAGCCGCTGGTGACTAATGAGGAACCAGCGCGTGAGTAATTTATTAGTTTTGTTCGAGACGGCAGACGTGAAGAAATTATTTAAATGCCGTCGTTAGGCTCAGGACGTCGGTAATGGTGGCCAGGAACAGTTGTAATGAGTGCATGATGAGAGGACCTGTCAGCGGGATTCGAAATTATTTCTAAAAGAATCATTATTTTTTTGCTCGTAATTTTTCTGTATAACTTCTTTAATATCCGGAGCGATGCAAAATTAGTAATTTGTTTTTAAGGTGTACTTACTCTTTCTTTTATATTTTTGTGTAATTAACATCAGCCTATATAGTCCACTGCTGGACATAGGCCTCCCCTAATGAGCGCCATATGTGGCATTATTCATTATTTGGGGGTTATTGCCCATAATCCCCACGCTGGGCATGCGGGTTGGGGATCGCAGTTCGGTGGAATTGTTCTACAGAGGGCGCTGCTACCCGCCCTCGGTGTGTTTCCCTAAGTCGCCTCTTACGACACCCACGGGAAGAGTTGGGGTGGTGCAATTCTATGCCGGCACCACACGACAATATTTTTGTGTGCTTACTGCTTACTATCCAAATATGGATCTTGCTATCCGAAATAAAGAGATTTTTATTCATCACTATATTCCCATTTATCGATAACTTACTTGGTATTGACGTTTTCCTTCTCATAAACGGTGACTGGAAACTGCGTGTAGTTAACCAATAACACCGGCGCGTGGCCTTCCCTATACTGGCGAATTGTTATGTAGGTCCCGCCTTCGCTTAGTTGCACTTCTACGTATAGACCTCCAAACTGAAAATAGATAGAAAATACTTTATTAACACAAAGATGGAGGACATTACAAACAGACGTCAAAGTTGAGGAAGTATAAAGGTCTCATCGCTTTATCGCCCATAAAGAGATATATTCCAGGCAACCTCGATGGACTGGACATGATGGAGCATCCAAGCATTTGTTAAATAAAACGTAACAAATGCTTATTGCTCATATTTCGTGGGGTACCAAGGCTCCAGCGAAGCAATGCAGCCAGCGTCTTGGGGACGCATCCGAATAATATTAAAATGGATCAGGTTATTTTGCAACATTCTGCAGTTAGCTCAATTGTTTCATTTGTAAATATTTTGTTATACAATTGTAATTTTCTTAGCTAATAATGGTTTTACCCCTTTTTTTCTTAACATTTACTAAAATTACCTCATTATTCAACTTCAAACAAGAAGTATTCTGTTCTGTGTAAAGGAAAGGCGCGGCATGCTCCACCATTCCCGAGACTCGCAATAACAGAAGCTTATCATCTTTCTCTATCACTGGCCATAGAGGTTCGCTTGTGTTTTGCTCCACCTGCAAAAAGTTGCATTAGTCTTAGATTAGGGTCGACTACAGTAAAAGCTTTAGGTTGCTTTTTGTAGAAATTTTGAAGTAATTTCAGTACTTTAATCTTTACATAACTATGACGACCACTGTGGCGCAGTGGGCGAAGGTCCACCTGCGACGCAACAGGTTGTGGGTTCGATTCCCGTCTCGTGACCAGAGTTTGTACGATCTGCAGATATTTGTTCCGGGTGTCCTGGTCGTTTATTTATAATAACATTATGTATAACAGTCATCTAGAACCCATAACACAAGCTCTGCTTAGCTTGAGTCTAGATGATGCTATGAGTATTGCCCAGCTTACTTATTTATTCCATAAGTTAGCTGGAAATTTCCTGAACATTTAATAAATAAACGAATGCAATTTCTATTTATTGTGTATATTGAAATTGAGTTTTTAATAAAAAGTATGAAATAGAATATAACATTGTTATTGCACATTGCAATGTAACAGAAACTATAACGAACGAATTAATTTTACTGTCATTTAACTATAACCGAACGAAATGGAAACTATATACTTATATTATAAAGAGGAAAGACTTGATTGTTTCTTTGTTTGTTTGAATTGAATAGGCTCCGAAAACTTCTGGACTGAAGCAGTGTCCAAACAGTCACTCATCAACACTTCGCCGCCAACACACATATCCCTAATTGGAATTATAGAATATCGTAATTGTAATTTAGGTACTCGTGCCTCTTATTTGAATAGACTCAGTTATAGTGGACAAACTCTTATTTCCAATCCAACCCATAATAGATAATCTATAGACTAAAGAAATATAAACTCAAAACCAGGTTATGGTAATAATTTTACGTTATGATTGTTACCATAACCTGACATCGCCATCCATCGCCTGACGTTGGATTATTGGATTAACAAGTCAAGCGGGCTACCCTATACAAAGTCTATCACATATTCGATTTTCATACCAATCGAGATTTTGCCCAAAAGTTCATTCATTTCAAATTGGAACTGGATTGAAATCCGAACTTCATTCATATTAGCAGAGGGCTCATAACACTTTGGCAATTTTCAAGAAACTACAAATTATTGAAAGTTATACGTATCGGACTTTATACCTTATCTTATAGGTAGTAAGTCTCGAAATTCTAGATGGTAGTATGTAGAGGTACAGAAACGGTCACTTACAGTCCTCCACGGATCACCAGATCTGTGCAACTCCTGGTATTGAATAGCGAAAGGCGCCTCGTTGATAATAAGGAAGTATGGTGTGAATATCACCATCTTCGTCAAACTGTTGAACGTCAGTTGATTTGTCACTGCGACCTGTGGAAACAAAAGACATAAATCTTTTGACTTAATCTATACTAATATTATAAAGAGGAATGATTTGATTGTTTGTTTGAATTGAATAGGCTCCGAAACTACGGAACCGATTTGAAAATTTCTTTCACCATTAGAATCCTAAATTTTCCCTGATGAACATGGGCTATAGAATATTTTCAAAAAACTAGGGATCAGCATGAAAAATTCTTTTTTTCTTTAAATACCCGTGCGAAGTTAAATCAAATGAATGATGTCAATGCTTGGTCACATGTCGTCGATTCCGTACTGACTCGACTGACCGTACTGTCGATTCAATACTGGCCTTTAAGAAATTGAATATTGTGGTTGGATTTATGTAAAAATAGAAAAGTTGGGTATAAATATAGGTAAGAACTGTTTAGTAGTAATAATGATGATAATGCCCTTTTTGTAATGCGAAATGGACTATGAATAACCGAACCACAATAGACAACATTGTACAGGTCTAAGACCTTTATTCGCAGCTTCGTTATTGGGGAGGCCATATGCCAATTGTGAACGAATGCGGGCTGTTGATGATGATGAATGACGTTTATATCTATTATGCCTAGACAAAACCTTGATTGACTAGTCCATGATAACTGCTGATTCGAGACAGGTTTGTAGATTACATTTAACATACCTGATAAGTCCTTCCTTCGTGTTTGCAAATAACAACGCCGGAGCTGCCAGGTAAGTCGAGTGAAAACTTATCCGACCATTCACCGAACTCAACGCGTATAGCAGCTTTCTTCTTACCGAAGAAATTCTTAGCGCGGAATGAGAACAGTATCGGCTCCTTGTAATCCTTGGGGTGGAATATCACGTTGCCGGTTTCGTCGGTGTTCTATAATGTAAGGAACAATAAGAGAATTGTTGGATAGTATTAGTTATCAATTAGCTTTAGTCTTTTGTTAGGTGCTGGGACCCTGCGACCGTGTTTTGTTTTAAGGCAAATGTTTTTTGGCAGCAACAGTTCCCCTAAAGCTCTGCAACCGTGTTTTGTTTTTCAGAAACCGTGCTTTGTTTTTTAGCACCATGAATTTTGTTCTTAGTAGAAATAGGTGATCTGTATAATAAGTTGTTAGAAGAGTTTCAGTTCGACACCTTTGTAATATGCACAGAGCGAGTAACCTCGAGTGATAAAATGAAAGTAAATTATTACTGTAGCTTTTATTTAGAAGCACCTTTGCACCACAAAAATATAATGTGGCGAAAGCGAACCATGCGAACCATGCATTAAAATAATAAATAAAATAAAAGGCTTTGCATTGAAGCTTTCCTTGCAGAAGTACCCTTGTGGTTTTTATAATATTGTGTATTATATATTACAAACAAAATAAAAACTAAAGAAATATGGAAATATCTTTTTTTTTTCATATTGGACAGTACACAAATAATAACTACAAACAAAAATGAACTTTAACTTAGAACTACGCACAACTTCCAACCTCTTACAATATTTTGCGCTCACCGAAAAACATGCTGACTGGCATCTAATTACTTTACTGCAACGTGAACGTTTAATCTGTAATTTACATTACATTCTATACATAAATCTAAAACTATGTTTTCCCCAGCTTATTCTACATAGAATTTTATAGATTCTGTTGCATCAAAACCTTAACTAGCCTACAAACATGCCGTCCCTTTTTATCGATCGATAAAAATTTACGGCAACATTTGAGCAGTTCATTGAGATTTTTAAGCAACAAAATCGATAGCAATCTAACACGACAACGTATTCAATTCCTATAATAATTGCCTACAGGTAGGAAACAAGTAAACTCGATAAATAAAGACCATACTCAAACGTAAGGGAATGTGTCCTAATAAGCGACGCATGCGATATACATGCTCAAAACGCATAGAATGGGCCCTAATGATCAAACATACACGGGGGTACTATGTTACTCTATCGCTGAGATGAAGCAAGTTAGAAATACAAGCCTTGCATTAGGAGCACGATGAAGCAAAATGAAATATAAACGCTATCAAAAAAGTCACAGCTTCACATCTCAAAGATACCTTTTTGGAAGTGGAGTCTTTTTCTGGTTTCTTAGATTTCTGCAATTACAGGACTGTTGTTGTAGACTAGCTGATTAACTTACGTAGATAAAATTATGTTAGTTCATTCCGCATACAATACAATCTACTAGAGGAGTTTAATTCCATACAAATCTAATAAATTTAACCGTAGAAATTAACACATTAAATGTGCAAAAAAAATCGGTTGGGAATAAAGAACAAGGAAAAATACTTGGAAAGAATATTCGAATATTGTGAGCAATCTTGACTCACCATATCCAAGATATTTGAATATCGAAAACATTTAAAAAATAACTTACCCTGTAGCAAAGAGTGAATCCAGTTTTATTCAGCATCCAGAAAGGGCAGTACAGTGAAATCACTTGCGTGCCTTCAGTATCCACGTTATGCATACCCAAGTCCAAAGTCATTACAGCCGGGCTGTCGTGAGACTCGAAGGACCACACAGATAGCTCAGATTCGATATCTGGTAGGTTTTTTGTACAAACCCAACATTTGTCCAGGTAGTTTTGAATCTGGAATACGAAAAGTTAAAAAGGATAAGTGTTTACAGTCAATCAAGGTGTAACAGGAACTACTATCTAGACTTGAGATCAGAGATGAGGCCCTAGGAACAGTTTTGAATTGCTTATTAAAAGTATAAGTTATGATTTCTGGAGCTTCCCGGATACTTGTCGAAGTACGACTGCGAATAGTTACTTACGAGCTCGATTACAGTTTTCAAATGATGCATGTTGGCCAATAGATATTTAGTACTTAAACAGTGCTAAACTGTTACGAAAGTTTAAATGATGAGTAATGCATTCTATGGCGCTCATTAGGGGAGGCCTACGTCCAGCAGTGGACGATCATAGGCTGTTGATGATGATGATGATGATGAAACTGTTACGTGTTCAAAAACTTTATTTATCAATATTCTAGTTTCTATGTAAACTCATACAAGATGTATGACGAGGTTGATAAAAAGCAAGCGAGCCTCTTTCACCTCTGGCTACAGAGGCCCTATTGTAATTCTCTTGTTTGTAATTGATTGTTTCGTTTCTTCATTTTTTGTGCCAATTGGTACTCTGATTTGTTTATACTACAATAATAATAAAATAGTATTTAAACTTACCATGATAACAATCGAGGCTTTGTTCGGCGCTAGATGAGACAAGTGGAACATCTCCCCAGGAGAAAATACCTGAGTACGCTTCAAACCAAGCTGTGATACCACTATATCGACTGGCAAGCAGTTTTGTAGTTTGACAGCCGGTTTTAGGACTATGTTGTAGCATGATGACGCGAACGTGTGCCTGTTCGAATGCTCTAGGAATACTTGCTCCATTGTGCCAACGGCCTGGGGAAACAAATAATGATAAGGTTATGTATATACTTTTTTTTTAAATAATGCTGGATAATCTAGACGTCAGACAAAACAATCAGACATTTATAGTATATGTCATAAATTTGCTATACAACAGCAAACACTGAGCGGACTTTGTTCTTTAGTTAAGGCGCATACAGCACCTAAACTAGCGCCACCATCTACTTTATGTTATTATTCTGTTTAACAAAGGAATTTTCAAAAATCCATCGTCCAGTTTGTGATACCTATCATAAGCTTTTTTTTAATGCCTCTGTAATAGTTTTATTCTATTTAGTTTAGGAAGAGATACGAAGTTGCCTTTGGTGGCCACCAAAATCTATTTTCGTATCTCTGAATCAGAATAATAACATAAAGTATGGTGGTGGCGCTAGTTTAGGTGCTGTATGCGCCTTAACACGTAGATAATTCATCGGCATTAGGCCCACCATGTGTCCACGCGTAGATAGCATACGCGTGTGTATTAAATGTGTGCAATAAATAATTTGAAATAGAGAAATAGATGCGTTAAAGAAAATAACTTACTTTTAGATAGAATTTCTCGCCGCTCATTTTGTCTTTTGAGTCGCATTGTAAAAGCTTTGATACTTTTACTGCTTGCTGCAGTTCCCTCCATACGAACGGTGAGATGGACACCGTGAATCCTAAAACAAATGCTTTTGATTAAATCGGTACAAACGAACTATACGTTGTTTCCCGATTGTCCCTAGTAGAAAAGGTTGGTTCTTCCTTGATGTGATAGATAAACGTCATACCTTCCACAGAGAAAAATATCTCCGCCGTGGGTGTGTGGACCGCTTGCAACGGAAGCCGCAGAACGTCGTTTGGCTTCACGTCGCCGAGACACTCGACCTCGTTGCCGCTGATCGTCATGTAGTAAACCGATACGTTGACGGCTAGCGTGTTTGTAACCTGTGAGCAACATAGTGTTTCAATCCACGAGTATAGGATAGATAATTGTTTATTTGTTTCGCAGCATAAAACATACAAAATAAAGTAATTTATTTACTATTTTTATATTTAAATTAAATCAATTATATATTATTTATTAAGTTTATTTTTGTTACTTAGTCAACCGGCACAAACTTTTTGTTAAAAGGTTGTAAAACAATTAGTAAAAAAACTTAGACAATAAAGTAGGTAGGTATCGTTATATAAGTACAATATTACAAAAAGTCACTGAGAAATTACAAAAAAACAAAAATAAATTGTTATAGTAGGTACGAATCGTTATTTAAAATTAATGTTTTTTTTTTATTAATTAATTAAATTATGCTGGATTTCAGATTCATTACTGAAATCCAATCTACCAAAATATCCGTAAGAAATATCATAAGGCTCCTATTAATTCAGGAATCAGCCGAAGCCACAAGCGCCAGCGTCCTATAACAACATACTACGATGTTAAATATTTATTTACCTGTACAACACTTCTCAGATAGATCTGCAAAGCGGCATCTTGCATGCAAATATCTGAGATTAGCCCTCGAGGTTCCGTCGAAGCGTCCAAAGGCATGTTCCGTACCATCTTCGTATTTGTGCATTTCTTACCCACGGGGAAGTACCGCTTATCTGCCCTTTCCACTGGTATTTGTATGTGATCGTCTAATTCCAAAATCTGAAATAAATACAAGGGTAATAGTAAAGTAAGATCTTTTTAAGTGTAACTTTTTGTATAGATGTAAGTGATTATGATGATCTGTATAGCGCGGTGGGCGAAGGTTTTCTTGCGACGTAGGAGGTTACGAGTTCGATGTCGCCTCAGTACAAATGTTTGTTATATCTGCAAATATTTGTTTCAGGTTTTTTGGTCGTTTTCTATGTTATATAATAAAAAAACTATGTAATACATTATACAAAGTATTATTAGTTATCTAGTACCCATCACACTGCTCAGCTTAGTGCTACATAAAGTTTTGTGGTTGGTCCAGCATTATTTATTTAATGAATTTTACTGGCATTTATTTTAATTACATATACATAATATATTTGTTTATTTGTAAGCTGAAGACTGGGCGCTATGGAGCTCATTAGGGGAGGCCTATGTCCAGCAGTGGACTAACATGGGCTGGTGATTACGATGATGATAGATTTGTTTGTGAGATAAGTTTGTTACCTGATTAAATGTTATTATTAAATGTTTTAAGGTTTTTAACTCTTCCCTCCTCTTCTTGAATTTATGCGAAACTCCTCTACTTTATGTCTGTTGCATCCAAGGGTGCCCAGCTGCTTTTACTTTGTCTTGACTTTCGAGCATAGCTTGTTTACAAGCTTAGCTTATAGCAAACTTTGTTAAAAACGTTTTAAGCCGGTTACTTACCGTTACATTCAACTTAAGCGGAGGCGGCGACTCGTTTAGTTTCATTAACTTTAGCCCGCTGTGTTTTAACTGCAACGGCACACATGCTCCTGCTTTTAAAACGACTTCTCTGTAACAAAATAATAATGTCTCATATAAAACGTAAATATATTTTGGAAAAATAAGTTATAAAAGCGCACCTAACAACATTACTCCAAATAAAAGCCGCATCTCGGCATAGATGAGCGTATAGTCTAGGTCTTCGTGAGTTATATTCGTACGAGTAAGACAATTGCGAAATAACTCAGCTTCAACTTCTTTTTTTATGGCTTGCTTTTTTCGCTACGACTCTGACAGTGTCAGTTATAAAGTGTCATAAACTTCACAAAAATATGATCGGTCAAATGACCATCCTCCGTCAAAATTATTAGGTACCAATGCTATTTCACCAGCGCGGTGAGGAAGCTTGGTCAGTTGGAGGGCGAGGAGTGTCCAAGTTAGTATTATTATTTTGTCTGGTACGAGTGATATATACGTTAAGAGTTAAACCCATCTCCCACTGGCACGAAGTGGAATAGACCAGTTTCATTGGTTGAAAAACACATCTTGTCATCCAGTTGGTTCCTGATTGGTCGATTTAAACTCTGCTTCGTTTCATTGGTACCTACCCTGAACGTCTGATCTTTTTATGTATTATATTCTTATGTTTTTGTTTAGTTTAGGTTAAGTACTTAATGCATGGGCAATAAATTATTATTATTATTTATACGACCTCTGTGGCGGGGTGGGCGAAGGTCCGCCTGCGACGCAGTAGTGTGCGGGTCCGATTCCCGCCTCGGGACAAATATTTGTACCATCTGCAGATATTTGTTCAGGGCGTTCTGGTCGTTTTCTATGTATAATAAAAATTATCTATATATGTAATAGTATTATGTATATCAGTCATCTAGTACCCATAACACAAGCTCGGCTTAGCTTGGGGCTAGATGATGCTGTGTAGATTGTACGGCATTATTATTAATATTATTGTATATTTACCTGTAATCCGAAGCATCCTGTCCTTCAGTGAGGAATACAGAGAAGTCGTGATTTTCATGTAACGTTAGTTGTACAGTCAAACCAGTACAGTTGTGCAGAACGTACGGCGCCTCTCGGTAGTTCGAACGTGACGTTTGGAACTGAAACGTATTCATGCATTTAATTTAGGCATTTGTTTGGTATTTATTTAGAACTAGCTTCTGGCCGCGACTTCGCAAGCGGTTTTGGAGTAAATATTTATATAATTCTCTTTCCCAGAGATACCATGTACTCGCCAAATATATTGCCGTTTAGATGGGAAAAGTTAGGTTCCAGCGCCGGATGATATTAGCCAGCGCGCTTGTTTTTCGTAGGGCCCACATGGGTGACGTCACGAACGGCCCTACGCTATCAAGATGCAAACAAAAATTTACTCAAACTAACTACCCTCTTTGTTATTATAAAATTTATTTTAAGAATACGGAAAGTCAGTTTTACTTACGCCCCCTATTTTTGATTTCGAGACACCTGATTCGGGATCCGCAACGGCCGCGGAAAATGAGTTACTCAGCTGAGTCAGCATCTGAAAAATAAGTAGTGTTGGTTAGTTATCACAGCGCCATCTAGTCAAGAGAGCAGAAACTTAGTAAAACATACCACTTATTTTATATAATTTTAATATTATCTTGTTTTAGTCGTGAATTTTTAGATTAAACTATTTTTGTATAAGACACAGTATTATACTTTTGCAGGTACATAAGCCCTCGCATTTGAGGTAATTTCAATATAATAATATATGTACATCTATCCCATACAATCTCTGTGGCTACAAAATTTTCCTAAAAATAACTCCTAAAACCAGCGCGTCACCAAACATCGTGACATTTCATTATGATATTGCAGTGATCAAACGAAAAACAAAATAATTGTGAAATCTTACCTCAATACCACTCCTCGTAATGGTGATCTCAAGCGTTTCTTGGCTAGAAACAGTGACCGTTGTTCTAGCTTGCCGGAATGCCACAGATTGTATGTTCACAGCTTCATCCGTGGCGTCGATGCATGGCATATCTTGAGGTCTCATTATAACCTGAAAAATAAAGCGTCGTATACTAATTATTTTTATTACTCACTAGCAATCCGCCTCGCCTCCACAAGAGTATTTAACAAATAAAATAAAAAAAATGCGCGTAAATGTGAGACATTTTTGTGTTTGTTACCTCCATTTTCAGCTCCCAAGGCACGTGTTTGTATTGGTAATCCTTGAAAACTTCCACAGGCTCAATAAGAGGCTCCCAGACGGCTCGGCCTATGTTGTAGTACGACACTTGCATTGCCCAAATCGTTTCCATATTGAACTGTTTAGGAAATAAAATTATATATAAGTAAGGCAGAGTAGGTTACTATAAAATCACTAATATAAATAGAAAACTTAATTTTACTTGACCATCACTTTCTATATTGGCCTTGACAGTAAAGATATTAATTTTTTTACGGTGCATATAATAATACATATGACATATCAATAGATAACTTAATTTTACTCGGCCGTCACTTTCTATCGTGGCCTTGACAGTAAAGATATTGAACTTTTTACGTTGCATATTAATACACCAAAAAATAATAATATATATGTATGTAGATAAAAATAATGCTGGACAAACCCACAAAGCATAATCTAGCTCAAAAGTAAAAATTTGAGTATGAGTACTAATAATATTACGTATGTAGTTACACAAGCCGTGTGGTGCCGGCACAGAATTTCACCACCCCAACTCTTCCCGTGGGTGTCGTAAGAGGCGACTAAGGAAACACACCGGGGGGCGGGCAGCAGCGCCTTCTGCAGAACAACTACACCGAACTGCGATCCCCAACCCGCATGCCCAGCGTGGGGATTATGGGCAATAACCCCCAAATAATGATGCCATCTATGGCGCTCATTAGGGGAGGCCTATGTCCAGCAGTGGACTATAATTATAGGCTGTTGATGTTGATGCAGTTACACATTAAGTTAATTACATAGGTACATGATAGATATTTTGATATTAAAAAAAACAAAAACAACACCTGTAGCCTTTTTGTCTAACTTGAGATTGATTACCAGTGAACTTCAAACCAATTATCAGTTGTAGACCCAGTCAGAATGTTGTCGGTATTGTCTAAGGTATTCAACTGGTCTTCAGTTTCAGCAATTTACACAATACGAAAGTGTCAATCGAAGTCCAGACTAGGTTTGAAATGCCAAACTAAAGCCGATAACGATTACCAGTTGAGTTAGACAATAGAGCCGCCGCCGGTACTAATATCTGGAGACGAATCTTGCCCGATACAATACGGAAAATCAGACTTACCTCCGAGCTCCAATCCTTGGCCTGAGCAGTCAAAGACGCCTGCAAAACCAGCACAGGTATCGTCTCCTTACCAATATCCATCTCAAGAGATACGATAATAGATGGACATGACATGATGCATATCTCGCCAACGGGGGCTGATGGTTTTAGTTCCGTTTCGGAATATTCCTCGAAAGCCTCTTCTGCTTCCTCTGAAAGAAAAATGTGGAGAATAAGTCATCTGAGTCAAAACTTTAGTTATTTGTTGTTTTTTTTTTTTAATTTTATACTCTCCAGAACATAGCGTATGTAGATAGATAATATACAGGTCCACAGCTAATGACACATGGAGGGAAAGTACCTTAAATATTGTAGATGGAATATTTTACTGAAAGGAGAAAGTTTTTTTATTTAAAAAACAATTTATACTGCGTTCATAGATTTTTAAATAGTTACATGGGTGAACCGGGAATCGAACCCGTTAACACGAGAAAAATAATTACCCTGTAGTTTTATCACCCCTCGTAAAACCATATAACAACTACTACCACTTAGATATAGCGACGCAGATTGGCCAGCCTTATAAAAAAATAAACTGCTCTCATCCAGGCAACCTTTGGATGGACAGGATCTGGTACTATTTACCGTGACGGTGGCGTAGCTAAACATCACAATAAGAATAAATAATTTGGCTAGAATAACTTGTATTCGAGTCAAAATATTAATAGAATTAGGTCGTCTATGGAGACATTATTGTGTTGGCATGGGCCCTGGACTTTTTGAAACTGTATTTGCTACTGTCGAAGCAATCAATTCGACTTGGCATCGCGCGGTATGCCATCGGGTATTGGGTATGGTGTGTCGTGAAATATTAGTATTAGTATCGAACACCGCGTAGGTATGAACATAATGAACATGCTGTAGCTACAAGGTGTCTTCACAAACAACAATTGAAAGTCAAC
This sequence comes from Eupithecia pulchellata, assembly GCA_963931895.1. Taxonomy (NCBI): domain Eukaryota; kingdom Metazoa; phylum Arthropoda; class Insecta; order Lepidoptera; family Geometridae; genus Eupithecia; species Eupithecia pulchellata. Next base: position 5,419,682 of record OZ007528.1, on the reverse strand, counting down.
TATTGAACTATTGAACGTGTTAACTATTGAACGTCACAAATTGTGCCCTAGACTTGCACTTTTTAATGGATTCTAAATTAAAAATCAACGTCTTATATAAAAGGTCCCTTACCAGTTTTTAAGAACCAATAAGAGCTGGGTTTAAATGGTTGGATCGTCCATAAATTCTCGTAGTATATTGCCTTTTGCACTTCTTCTACCTTGCTCTCCTCGCCGCTTGTGAATGTAGCAAGAACTCTGTTTACCAGTGAGATAATATCTGAAATTTATCAAATCTATTACAGCCTTGTCTTTGCAATGTCAACAAACAAGTGTGGGTTCAGTACAGTCAGCGTCAGAAAGAAGCGACCAGCGCGTAGTCAAAATTATTGAACTTCCAGAAGTTAAAGTTTACACATGCAATCAGAGTAAACATTAGCTATCAGCATAAATTCACATTTTTCTACAAATTCACAGTGTACAGTTGCACACTATTGGCAAATAAATGCTTATAGCTATTTTGGACGGTCTGATAGCGTATATACAACTGATCTTCTGGAAGTGCTGTATTTTTTGGCTGAACGATTAGATATATCAGATGCTGAATCTACCGAATATACTAAAGATAGCTGCTAATGTGAAGAAAGAGAAAATAAATATAAAATTCAATTAAACGATTTTTAAAAGGTACCCCTTTTAAGAGGACCTTTTTGAACTAAGAATTTATAATTAAACTAAATTAGAACTAGGCGTCACAATTAAAGAAGACACAATTAATTGCAGACTTTTGCAAACAGGTAGCTCAACTGATCCATATCAATACCAATTCAATTCTATTTAAATAAGTAGAGTATATACAATTCTATATTCTACGACTGACCGACTACCTAACTTTTAAACAAAATCTGGTTACACAGCGACTATTTCATCAACATCTGATGAATATACCTAGCTCACAAAGAGCAATATCTTTAATTAACATACCTGGAGACACAGTGATCTTTACATCAGTAAGGGATAGGTCCACATGCATCCCGCTATCCGGTGGCTGAGACACCGCCACCGACAGATGTGTCGGCGCCAGCAGTGGCCGGGACGTATTCATAGGCGCGCCTAACGTTTTGATGACAACTTTCATCCCAGACACAGCCCCTTCAGCAACCATGTGACCTACGCTTTGACGGAGCTTGAGACGGGCTTCCATCTGTTGTGAAATATTATGAAGTTAGGGAGAAGCTAAGAAAATATAGTGGGATTTGCACTTAAGCTATGGTATCATAAAGGGTTTTTCATATGGGCGGGTAGATGAGGAAATTAATTAAAATAAGCTGTGCGATAGTGGAATATGAAATCGTTTCTTATAGTCGATTGAAGTATATTTGCATAGACCTGCAACTTCAAAAACCTCCACAAGTAAAATTCACCGTTCGTTGTGGATTTTATACGTTCCCTACTTTTTCGAAAACTGAGTTTGTGTCATAAACATAACACAGGCCATCCTCAAACAAAACTTTTTATTTTATCTGAGAGGCTATCGCTCAAAATGATAATGTTTGATCGGATCTATGCGGTAGAGTAATTCAAAATTGAAACACTCAGATCCGTGCTGCCGTAAGAAGCCGAGGCGGGCATTTGCACGATGTCATATTCTAGAATTAATTGTACATTATGGGCTATTCAAATGGAAAATGAACTTTGTTAATACCTTACACAGCTTGTTTTATTTCATTTCATCATATGACGTGTTTATATAAGGGCTGAATACCCTTATATAAACACTTTATAGATCGGATTTACCTTCAATAGTTTCATATCGTGGAATAAAGGGTAGGAATATGATAATGTTAAGAGGAGTTGTAAAATCATAAAAATTATTATATTTTCAGACGCACAATTTTCTCGCGTTTAGAAACCGTCATAAGAACGGTATTGTGAGTAAACTGTTTACCAGTGCATGTAGCATTTATTATGGGCCAGCTCCCCATCCCAATTTTTAACTAAAATCATAAACGAGTATCTCTAATCTAATGTATCTATCTGTTTTAGGCTGTAGGTGGTATTCTCCGTGCCTATTTATTGATAACTGTCGTAATAATTTTTCAGTACTACTTACTGAAAAATTGTTACCTAAAGTTGTGGGAAGTTAAAAATAAAATTATTGTCTTTCTTTCTTCTTTATTATCGTCTTTAGAAGAAAAAAATTAATATTACATTTGCCAAAAATAGTTATATTTAGTTGCTACTACAACATATTATCTTCCGAACATAACATCAACTGTATTAAACGCTAATGAATTCTCAGCAGTATGTCATAAGTTCGTCAAGAGTGCAAGGTTTGTCACAGCATTCGTCGGCCACTCCCCGTTTTCCTCGAAAACCTCCCATTGTCTTTGCCCGGGGACGCCCCAGCCAGGGCCAGGTGTATCCATCGAAGTCAATAACATTGTAGGACGGTGCAGATTTCTTCACAAGGTAATCTGATAAATTTTCACACAGCACCTCCAATGCTTGCGCCAAATGCCTTCCGCAGTACACACGTGAGTCATTGCCAGTTGTAAGAGCCAGTATGGACAGAAGGACAAGGGAGAAAAACACTTGAGTTTTCATGATTTCGAAGGTGTTTTTAAAGTTTAAAGATGTGGTTGACTGTTACTTGGATGTAAGCTGAAGAATGTGCTGTTCTCACCGAATAATGCCCGTTTTATACCATAGAGAATATGAATATTCATTTAAGTCTGGTGAACTGAACATGTCATCTTAATGCGACCTGATTATTGTATAATTAAACCGGCCAAGTGCGAGTCAACTCGCACATGCAGAGTTTCGTACCATAGTACAAACCTTTTTGCAGGAATCCCAAAAACAGCTTTTACGTGTCTAAAAAATCTAAAATGACGCTGTCATAATTAAGTACTGACCACGCCCAACGTGGTTTCTTTCGGTGATTGTTACTCAACGTGGTATTGATGTTCACCCCCTGATTATTAAATTTATTTTATTTTTATCATTTGTTGTTAAAACGGCAATACAAACCCTGTTAAAATTTCATTTGTCTACCTATTACGGTTTAAGCCAGTCAATTCATTTGTTTTTGCAGCGGCAAGATAAATACCTATTCTGTGAATATTTCAACATTCTACATGTAAAAAGTTGACTGTTGACTAATTCATGAGAAATAGGCCACTGACAGACGGACGTATGGACGGACAGACAACGGAAGCTTAGTATTAGGGTCCGGTTTACACCCTTCGGATACGTAACCCTAAAAGCGTGTGACATCATATTACGAAGATAAGCAGATGCGTATAGACACGTCAGTTTCTTAGAAGTTATTTTCAGCAACCGACTTAACGCCCACGAAAATGTTAATTCACACCCTATGACGACAGTATATAATAAATAATAAACAATTTCTGTACGGTGTTCATTTTATAAAAACACTCATGTTTTCCCGTTCAGAACAGTTTATTTAAATATACACTTTCTATATTATACGTCTTTTTTGGAGGGAAAGGAGGCATTGGTCCAAAAATATGATTTTAAATAGAAAGTGCTCTTGACGCAGATATAGAAAATAATAGAACAATATAGGCTTGTCTAAATAATCACACTAAAACGTTGTGTGAAGCACTAATAGGAGGCGAAGGCACACCCTTGTCGCACCGTCGAAGATGGGCAGTAACGGTGCTAACAAATTCTAAGTATAACTACTGTACAGAAGTTGTATATATAAAAAATGGGTTAAATTTTGGTATATTAAGGATTTACAAAAATGTATAAAACAATAACTGCCCGCGCTGATAATCCTATTTTTTCTAGTTTTGAAATGATTACACTATTTTTTCGTTTACCTAACTTGCATGTGCCACTAATAACTGATTTAAATTTTACGACTGTTTATTTCAGACTTTCAAAGTGCAGTCTATGGCCAGTGACTTTTAGAGACAAACGATAACACAATGTTTATGATAAACTGTGCCAAGCCAACTTTCTTCCATTAGGACAATAATATGCTTAGAAAGATTATCCAGGTGTGAAATATTTATCTCATGTGGATGGACACGACCTACACACGACTAGATTCAGGTTAGCACTGAATATAAATACGAATAAATTCATATAAAAGGAAGGAGGCTCACAATAATATTCATTCACATCTCAAAGTTTGAAACAGACACTTCTCCAAGAATCAAAGAAACATGAAGATTCCAGTTCAAATCGCGGTAGTTATTTTGGCGTTGCTTATAACAAATGGTGAATCGTCGAAGCCCGAGAAAGTTGTATATTGTGGCAGTTATCTATCTATGATGTTGGCTTACATTTGCAAAAATGGCGTCGATACGTCAAAGAGATCTTACATGAACGAGATTGATTATAAATACGGCAGATTTGGACACCAAATTATTTTACCCCGAAGTGGTAAATTCTTCGGTCGCCTCAGGGATAAACGTCAAGTGGCTGACCAATGCTGTGAAGGCCAAGGATGTTCTACGGACGAGTTACTTACTTACTGCGATTATTGATGACTGACGACCTACATATTGGATAATCGGGCTGTTACTACATGGTTTTATCACGATTTAATACCAGAATTGTTTAAAGAATGATTAAAGATGCATAATTTTATTGCGTTTTATAGATTTGTTTTATAATTAGCTTTTATTACAATAATTTTAATAACAGCTGATTATAAAACTTTACTGCAGACTAACAAGAGGTAGCTGTACTGAAACAAATCAAAACCAATTGGAATCCTTCCCTATACTATAGCTGCAATGCCGCGTTGAAGTGCAATGACACCAACTTTCGAGTCACGCGTTACTTCTAAGTTATTCTTGATTTTCATTCACATTTTGAATTCCTTCATAAAATCTATATCAGTAAGTACTTACATTCAAAACCAAGGCGTCGCATTCCTTCTGCTGCAATGACTCAACGAGTATAATATCGGGTTGTTCAATTTTTATGTTAACGGTCATCATTGCTGGTTTCGCTTCGGATACCTCCATGTTTGAAGGAATCGATGGTTTTTCCTTCTACAAATAAATATAAGTATTATTACACGATCCCTTCGAATGTTACTCAGATTTTAGCTCTATTCAAGACAGTTCAAGCTTTCTTACAGTACGCAGTAAAAAAAAAATCAATAAGGGAATGACCACACTGCATGATGGCGGGAAGGCGGCTATAAATGGCTGGTTGCTTCGATAGTAGCTAGGCGTGGGGCTTAGAGTTCAAAATCCGAAAACAGTTATCTGATCTACATGGCGACTACATTGACTAGACGCTTTGAAATGTGGCAAATCCCGTGTATTTATTCATTTGTTTTCTCATCTACCATCCAAGCAATAAGCCCCTAACACCGAATTTTTTCTCTATGGCAGAATAAAAAATAATGTCATCGCATCGGTATACGAAAGAATGAATCTATAGGTACTAATATTATATAGAGGTAGAGGAAATATTTGATTGCTTGTTCGTTTGAATTGAATCGGCTAAGAAACTACTGATTCGATATGAAAAATTAATTCACCATTATTCCCGACGAACATAGGCTAAAGAGTATTTTCAAAAAAGTTTGGGATCCCTATATATACTTCAATAAAGTAACCCAACAAGTACAGTCACCAGCATAAATATATGACTATGGGCAGCGCTGCAAAAATATCTGATCATCAATTGAACTTATAATTATGTGATGATACGTAGGATGTAGAAATATGTGATGCTTTACATCCGGAAAAATAATCTTTTGTTTTGTAAAAGCATAATATCGGATCACGTAAAGACTGCATTAATATCTGATACAATTAACAGTAAGAAATATATCAACAATCTGCAAGAATGAACTTTATGTACCTAAGGATAGAGCCGTGATTTGAACGAAACAGTATGACGCTTCTTGAAAAGAGCATCAATCTGTCATTGGATATTGCCGCTCACGTCTCACGTTTTAAGTCATTATTTTAGCATTTTAATCGTCGGTGGCCAGTGTTATGATTATCTGCCTAAGGTCCGACTGCGTAGTAAACTGATTATATCAAGTACGTCAAATAATTTAAATTTTAACAGTGTGTGATAAAAAATAATTATATAAATCCAATCATTCTCATTTATTTATACTTATTAGCTCAAAAACAACATCAATTCTTGTAAACTTAATATTCTATGCAGTATTGACACTAAGCTACGTCTTCAAAAATCCTCTATTATATTGTAAATCAAACTATAGTTACATATTTAATTATATTACAATGTTAAAAGACACGAACAGACGAAAAAATTATAAATACTCCTTCGTGTATGACCGTTGACATAACATTCGAAGATTCGAAAAGCCAGCATTATCACCATACCATTTTATTAACCAATGTAATCTCCTTGCCAAAAACTCTTCTTTTATCAAATGCTGACATCAACATTTCCCACCGCAGCGTTTAATAAACTAGAGGTCCACCCTGCCTTCGCACGGATATTAAACCAAAACTTCAGATATATTTTACACACTAACGCGTTATGTTTCACAGTTTTCTTAAGGATTTTTAGCAGCATTGGGGTTTTGACACTGGACTTGGGACTGGCCGTAGAGAAAAAGCAAGCAGCGGAGCCATAACATAACAAGAAGTTGAATGTATTGCGCACGTATAATTATTAAACTTTACATGCAGATCCCTAATTTTTTTTAAATATTCTATCGCATGTTCATCACGGAAAACTTAGAATTCTAATGGTGAAAGAATTTTTCAAATTTTGTCCACTAGTTTCGGAGCCTATTCAATTCAAACAAACAAACAAACAATCAAATCTTCCCTCCTTATAATAACAAATTCTTGTATTCATATTTATATTAGTAAAACGAAATCTGCTGAAATCATGTCATACATAACATAAAACGTGAGACAGCGATATCCAATGACAGGTTGATACTCTTTTCAAGAAGCGTCAAACTATTTCGTTCAAACCACGGCTCTATGCTTAGGTTTATATAGTTCATTCTTGCAGATTGTTGAGATATTTCTTACTGTTAATGGTATCAGATATTAATGCAGTCTTTACGTGATCCGGTAATTATGCTGTTACAACGGTGCAAACGATTATTTTGCCGGGTGTAAATCATCACATATTTTTACATCCTAAGTATCATCACATAATTATACCTTCAATAGATAATCAGATAGTTTTGCAGCGCTGCCCATAGTCATATATTTATGCTGGTGACTGTACGCGTTCACAAAATTCTGTTTTTTAAATTTGAAATACCCATGCGAAGGCGGGGCGGACCGATAGTTTCAAATAACACATTCCATGACAAAGTTACGTTATGTTTCTCTATTCTACCATAGACAACAATCCCCATGCTGCAAAGTGGCAGCGCTCCTAAATGCTTCTGGAAAATACATACCGTCATGTTCGACATATTCTCAGATATTTTCATGCTCGCAACAGCTTTAGCTTTATCATCCTTTTTCAAAACACCTTCATCATCAGCCAGACCGACCGTCATGAACTCAGCAATTTTCTTCAGAAAGTCCATAGCTAATATCAGGTTGAAACTGAATACTCGCATGTCGACTGGAAAAGAAAAGATAAAAATATTGAAGAGTCTATTTATCGGGTGTTTATCTCGTACCTTTTGTTTTATTTTCTCTTACGTTTCCATCGCGTTGCAGCGATCGTGGTCACGGGCAAATGACAAATCGCGAAGATTTTAAAAGTTTTAAGAACCGGCGATAGAAGAATTTCCCATACAACAAACCACATTGAAAATATTCTCAAATAATAAATCACGTTTGCAAGGGAAATTCTACCGTCGCAGGAGCCTTAAGAATAAAAGTTGTAATTAAAACGTACATATTTATCATAAAGTTGTAGGTATATTATATTTCGAGTTTTCAGAGTGGTTTCCACAAGCACGGGGATTGTTCTCTAAGGTAGAATAGACAATAATGACATCGCATCGCCATACATTGCGTAAATTATTGAAGTTAACACGTTGAACGCTTTACGAAAAATCGAGCATTTCCATTCAGGCCATGGGGCTCACCGGTAAGCCTACCCGTACTGAACCATTTGAGCCATGGGGGTCACCGGTGAGCCGCGTCAGAAGTTTGACATAAACGCTTCCTACAAGCCACAGATTACAGCTATGAAACAAAACGCGAATGGAAGTGAGCCGCGTGGCCCTGTGGCAGATACGGACGGCGTGGTTTTCAAATCCAATAGAAACTTACAGTTTTATCAGGGTATTTGTAATGACGCTAGGGTTGTGCTAACGATACGGTCGAATATATATTTTTTACCTTTATTAGATATAACAAAAGTACAAAATAATAATCAAATATGTATTAAAATACAAAATCAAAATCAAAGCATTTAATTTTTCAAAAAAAATTGTGTATCTTGTTGAAACAAGGCAAACAAAGAAACGCGCGCGGGTGGGCCGCATCGTGACCCCCGCAGCCCCTGCCAACGGAAAACACGAAATCCTTTGCATTAGGCCACGGGACCCACCGATGAGCCTTCGACGATATCTTAAAAACTACACGGTAAAAGACGGTAATTTTTCTTTTCCATCCAAATTACTTAATTTTATTAACTTTGGAATGAAAATTTCAATTTGATGAAAATGACCGATTACCTGATTTTGGCTTGGCCCAAATGGAAAAGTAAGCTAGGCTCACCGGTGGGTGATATGGCGTTCAACGTGTTAAAGAAATTAATTTCAAATAATTTACGCATGCGATGACAAAGTGACGTCATTTTTGTCTATTCTACCTTAGACAAGAAAGCCCGTGCTTGCCCTACAGGACGAAATATCTCAGGAAAATAATAAGTATCGTGCCATAACCTGATCTTCATAGATTGGGATATCATGTAGGTATATTTTATCTAGAGTAGGTATATAAACTGAGACTGGGACTCACCAAACGTATCGTTTTGCTTCATAGTGTAAGTGATGTCAACCATACTGCGAATCGCCTCTTGAGTTTCAACTATCCCATCCTGAGATTCGCCATGATCAATGCTGGCGTTTTTCTCTCGTCGTCTTTCTAAATATCTGCAAAACATTACGGTACTTATATTTTTATAGTCGTCATTGATTTGATCATAATTACTATTCTACACAGCAACATCTAGCCCAAGCTAAGCAGAGCTTGTGTTATGGATACTAGATTACTGATATATTTAAAACGATATAATACATAGATAGATATTTTTGATTATGCAAAGAAAACGACTTGTACACTCTGAAAAAATATATGTAGATCTTACTATACTACTCCTGAGGCGGGAATCGAACCCGTACTCTCCTGCGTCGCGTCGCGTAATAGAGGGCGGCTTGAATTTTATTTATCACAACTGGTTGTACGTACGTTGGTACGAAATTTCATTATCGAACACAACATATATTATTGCACATTATTGCACACATATATTAGGTCCTTACATATGAAATTGGCGTTTTGTATGGGAGGAACAAAAAGTCGAATATTTTTTAATATAATATATTTAATTAATCAAAGTATGAACCATTATTTTCTATGCACTTTTGCCATCTTATAGGTAGTTCATTGATCCCTTTACTAAAAAAACCAGTCGGACGGGAATCAATAAAATCTTTGAAGGCGATTTGGACTGCCCCATCGGAGTTGAATTTTTTCCCTTGCAAGAAGTTATCCAAATTTCGAAAAAAATGGTAATCTGTTGGAGCAAGGTCCGGGGAGTACGGAGGATGTCTTAGACTTTCCAATTGAAGCTCTTCTAATTTAGTAGCCGTCTGTTGCGCAGTGTGTGGTCTAGCGTTGTCGTGAAGCAGCAGTGGCGTGGAGCGATTGACCAGCCTAGGTTGTTTAGCCGCTAGCTTTTCCATCATGGTTTGCAATTGCTGACAATAGACATCAGCCGTAATAGTCTGGCCAGATTTGAGAAAACTGTAATGAACAATACCGGCACTAGTCCACCAAACGCTTACAAGTAACTTTTTTGGGGTTAATTTTCGCTTGGGGCAGGATTTGGCTGGCTGGCCAGGATCCAACCATTGCGCTGAGCGCTTCCGATTATCGTAAAGAACCCATTTTTCATCACAGGTAATGATTCGGTTTAAAATACCTTCATTATTGTGCCGGTTTAGTAATGTAACGCAGCAGTCGACGCGCGTTTGCCGGTTTGCTTCAGTCAATTCGTGAGGTACCCACCTTTCAAGCTTTTTAATCTTCCCAATTTGCTTCAAGTTAATTAAAACAGTTTTATCACTAACACCGCAGCCTGCAGCTAACTCGGACGTGGTTTGCGATGGATCCGCTTCCAAAGAGGAGAAATTTGTGATTAAAGTGGCCAGTACGAAAAACGCCAATTTCATATGTAAGGACCTAATATTAGCGCCACCACTTATTTCATATTTCTAATCGTTACTTACGTTAATAACGTTATACAAAGCTATTGTGAACTATCAAAACAAAACGCTACCTCGTGATTTTAGCTCCTCGATCGGGTCTCGTATCGTCAAGTGTACAATCGACGAGCAAAACTGAGCAATGTAAGGAATTGTCCGAGAACATTCTTCCGTTTACTGAAAGCAGAGCTAAACAGAACCGTGCTAGCTCAACGTCCTCTCCGAATATATGTTCTCCTGTCTGGAAGGGAAATTATTGTTTTATAATATAAATTATAATATCATTTATTTCAGGCAATATAGAAACAGTTATGGATGGTAAAAAACTTATTCTAAGGCCCATATCAACAAATAGTTTACACAGACCAACATACATACTAACATAAATAGTTTTAGGCAGCGTCACATAGTATCGAAGACGATACGTTTTATTTTTTTTATAGCCTCTTTCGAGCTGTAATGGAATGTATAAAAATAACTTTAAAAATATACTTCTACCTTAGTTTGATTTGTAGAAATTTTTGCTAGATTGGTCTTACTTATGTATTGTTGTTATTTATTAGAGCTATTTTTCAAAATATCGCCTGTAACGTTGTTGTTTTGTAAATAATGTTACATTTAGTGACATAAATTTTAGGAAAATTGTTGACTATTTGTTAAAAATTGTGTGCATAGTAAATATAGTCATAATAAACGAAAAATTCAAAAACAATAAATGGAACTACCCCAGTTAGCGATCACGATAACCACGAGGGTAATAGGAACACGTTATCCAATACAAAAATGAAACAACTCGTTGTCAAGATGATACAATGGACTCACTGAACTTAGAGCTCGGAAAGGCTCTAGTAGGGGATAGCTTTTAAAAACTCTCGGCATTTATTTGTACAATATTGTAAGTTAATTGTACTAATTAATTAGGCCATCTTCACTTCCGCAAGTGATGTAGTTGGTAGCCAAATAAGAGGAAAGATTTGATTGTTTGTTTGAATCGAATAGGCTCCGAAAATACTGAAAAATTCTTTCACCATTAGAATCTTAAATTTTCCCTGAAGAACATAGATAAAGAATATTTTCAAAAAAGTTAGGGATACGCAAGAATTTTTTTATTTTGTTAGTACCCGTGCGAAGCAGGGGCGGACCGCTAGTAATATATTTGCACGGGCGCAATGCTGATACAATAAAACCTTCCTCTTGAATCTCTCTATCTATTAAAAAAACCGCATCAAAATCCGTTGTATAGTTTTAAAGATAATATAGCATACAGACAGACAGCGGGAAGCGACTTAGTTTTATACTATGTAGTAAAGTGAAATGGAGATATACGATCACTTACAGCTGTTGTTGCAGCATTCACCATGTTTATTACAAAACTGTCCATATTAAAGCAGAATTTGATCACGATCCGGGGCTTCTGTGTTTCCTTCACTGCCATACTAACAACGCTCTTCCCTTGTGTTTTACTTTGACTTCGCATTGTACTTTTCGACGTCGTTTTGGGTAATTCTACTTGTACTTTTACTCTTTCTGGTGCTTTTTTCTGACCCTCTTGGAGGTTTTGGTTCAGGATTTTCATAATGCTTTTGTAATCAGTGTGTCCGACTGTTATCTGAAATGTAGGAAACATAAAAACGTCAAACTTATACTCTAAGACCCTTACACTTCAGGTTCACATTGGTATAAAGTGTTTTTTTTTTTCTTTTAGCACAGACTAAAAATTACAGCTTTTCCATCATAATTGGCGGCAGTTCGTTAATCATTTTAATGAAAACCATGGTAAAACTACTTTCTTAAGATTTAGATTTTCAGATTTCAATAACTTTATTTCTTTAGGCTTACAAAATAAGCACTTTGACAAATTAAATTTCATAGACATAATTATCGTTTACTCCCTGTTCTGTTGAGTAGTTCTGTTGACAAAACTACTGGGATATTTCCCCCCATAATTATGATGGTGTTTTTCTCCTCACTTAATTTTTTTGTCCACTAGTGTAAGAAGTGATTTCAATGGTACTTTACGGTATCTGGTATCTTTACGGTATTTTGGAATTTATGAGCTCTATATGGGCTAAAAACCAAAATTTATTTAACGCTTAATACAAATACAACGTCTTTAACTTCGATTATTTTGACTTACCGTAATAGTCTTTATCCGTCCAGAAACGTCTAAATCAGGCAACGCTCCGTACCAAGGCGAAAGACTACGCTTTACAAATAGCTTGAAACTGGTAGGCCGTAACAGTTTCCTCTCAAGATCCATACCCTTGTGGTCATCTGACAGTCGAACGCAGGATACTTTCATATCTTCTAGTTCTAGTGTCAACTCGTCAATGGTCACTTTATTATCCTGTGGAATATAATGTACGTAAAATGCAGAGAACTCTTAAAAATAAATAATAATATATCAAGAAATGGATAATGATGGACAACTCACGCAGCATCACCTAGCGTCAAGCTCAGCAGAGCTTGTGTTATGGGTACTAGGTGAGTCATATACTTAATACAATATTATTACATCGATAGACATTTTAAATATACTAATATTATAAAGAGCAACGATTTGATTTTTTGTTTGTATGTACTCGTATGTATCTATCTATTTAATAATATTGTATTATGTATATCAGTCATCTAGTACCCATAACACAAGCTCTGCTTAGCTTGGGGCGAGATGATGCTGTGTGGATTGTCCAGCATTATTAAAAATATTATTTAAAAAAAACGTAAATCATTTAAAAGTGAATAAAAAAGCGCGACTTTAGAAATAAATAAATAAATAAATGTTTGTTTGTTTGAATTGAATAGGCTCCAAAAGTACTAGACCGATTTGTAAAACTTTTTTCTCAATAGAATCCTGCATTATCCCTGACAAACATAGGCTATAGAATACTTTCAAAAGCTACGGATCCGTTTATAAACATCAATAACCTGTGTATTTTTGAGTAATAGTTATGGAATTTTTTGTTACATATACGAAGCCGGGGCGAAGCAAACAATATTAGTGTAAATACTTACAGTAACCGGCAACTCAACAAACTTATTGCTGATATTCATTCTACCGAGATCGATAACGATTGCGTCCAGACTCTTAGAATTCTCGGGTATAACAATAATAGGCGCTGCAAGGCGCACTTTCAGAAGTATTTTAGTGGTGGTTTGGTAAGCGGTAGCCACGTTAGCTCTCGCGGCGTCGGCAGCTTGGGAAGACGCTTCTATGATCGCTTGTTGGGCCGTTTGAAAGTTATTTAGGAATTCCTGTGGATAACATATTGTTAAAGGACAATAAATTAAAGTCATTACAATCACAGCCATTTATGCCCTTTATCAAATATTTATAACCACCCGTAAGGCCGTAACCCATTGTATCGAATGATTTGATTTTGATATTTACCAGCGTCCTCTATCCTATTTAATTAAAATTTTAATACTTATTTCATTAAAAGTATAAAATATAAATAGCCCAGTTCATAGAGTGTACCTAATACCATAGCCATAGGCATCGTTTCCTACAAAACATGAAAAAAAGGCTTTTGGCTTGAAATACATAGTAATTTGTTTATAAGATAAGTACATACATATAAGATAAGTTACAAATGAACGATGCGGCTGCAAAAGTTATAAACTATGGAGCTTATTTTTGGTACATATAAAAAGTACCTCCTTGGCACAAATAACACTTTTAACAAGTAAAACAAATGAAATTATAGGAACATACATATTTCAAATACAAATCTCATGTGTGAGAACCCGAAGATTGAACTAAAGATTTGATATATGAAGCTCAATAAATATACATACCAACATAGAACTGACGAACCAATTGAGGAACACGATACGCAAACAGTTGATTTGTGCTGTGATCGACATGTCAACGTTGCTGGCGTTTGGATATTGATCCAGGTTGTACATCACTACTTGGATGTTGATGACGTCACCGCCAATCACTTTTAAGATCTGCAATGTAATAAGTAAAAGAATATCAATAACAAGTACACAGAGAATCAATGTTCTTTTAACCTTTAAATGCTCAATGACGTAAAACTAAAACATACATGAGAAAATTGAAATAGTGTTAATGGTAATCAATAGATTTTTGAAGGTTTTTACATAAATAAATAAATAATAGCAATAATATTTGAAAGAATTATGTGCAAAAATTGTTAGGTATTACATGTAAAAATTCATCTTCTTTTCCATACAGTAATTGGTTATGTAAAGAATGAATGAAAAGTAAATGTAGTTGAGTAGATGAGTTTGAATCTTCAGTGGTATCTATTCGGCTGTTACAATACTAAATACCCAAAATCAAGACTGAGAGGGTTTTTTACTCTGGTCCAACAATAATTGAAGATTTTTTTATGGAGATGCCTTAATTTAATAAGCAATAATAACGTTATCTGTCTTAACGATTTAAATAAAAACGACCGCAACATTTTACTGATTTAAACTTACTTAAGTTTTTTTTTTAATCTTTATTTAAAGAGCTTAATCACACTGCGGTTATGTCGCTCTAACTAATTAACAGAAAATAAAATAAAAACATATGATCAATTTTAGAAAAACTTAACAGATTTAACTTAAAGTATTTAAATAAATAATAACATAAAGGTCAGCGCCGATCGGCCTTACTTAAGTTTTGAATAGAAATAATTCCTTAAATTGTAAATCTCACCTCATTATGTATAGTATCAGGGTTCAAATCCTTCACTTTGATAGAAGCGATCGTGCAATCAACTTGCGTGTACGAACTCTTCAACGTCAACCCAGCTGCGGCGCCTTGTAGCTTCATCACTGACAGCGGGCGAGAATCGTTCGCGAATGTGATCTCTATAGCCCCAATTTTAGCGTTCACTTTAAATTGAATACTCTCAACTTGTTTTTGACGTGACGGTTTTGAGACGCTCACTGAAAATTTAAAGATTTTAAGATTCTGCACCACTTTCGCTTCAGAAGTAGGCAAATCATAAATAAATAATGCTGGACAACATGGCCGTAGGGAGGGGGGGGGGGGGGGGGGGTTTGGGGGTTCAAACCCCCCCCGAAATGTTGAGGCACCGTTAAAAATCAAATTTGAATAGGTAGGTGAAATTTTTTCGGATACGTATTCGTACCTACGTGGAAAGTGCGGCTTACTTTAAATAGCTATTCTTTCTTAAAAACACAAAAAAAATTCCTCTAATTTCGTCTCCGACTATCAACAGCGCGCTCTGAGTCGTCGTTGGCGGACGGGGCGCTCTCGCGCTCCGTGCCTTGCGATGCGATTCCTATTGTGTATCAACATACATTGTACTTTATGTAAAGACGCAGCACTTAAATATTTCTTTAAATTATTCTCTTTTGAAAACTCAAACTTTTTTCGACAAAATTCGTCTCTACATTTTAAATGAGCTGGGTACACGCATCGCATTCATTTACCAGCTAGGCAGGCAGATCACGACATTACTTTTAAATTTGTAAATCAATAGACCTATTTTTTGTCTTTCCGTAATTGAATTGCTTTCTCCGTTTACTGTTATGTCTTTATTTATAAACTATTTATATATTCTAAACTATTTGGTAACGGCCGAAAAGATCACAAAAAATTTCGCGGCTCGCTCCGCTCGTTAAAAAGCTTAGAATAATTCAGAATTACCGAATTCTGAATTATTCTAAGCTTTTTAACAACCTTGCAAAAATGTGACAATTTCTCAACAATTTTCAGCGGCCGCAAATACAAAAAAATATCGGGGGTCACTCCGCTCACTGTTATAATTTTGGCTCTTAAAGTTTCAGGGTTCACTAAACATAATCTTTTGTCACTCTTGATTCTACTTTACAGAACATCAGAATGGTCGCAAAAAAAATTGCGTCTCGCTTCGCTCGCCGTTCATTCTGTAGCCTTTTGGTAATTTCTATCAGCCTGCCGAAAATATGTAAAAAATTTGGCGGCTCGCTTCGCTCGCCGTTAATTCTGAATTATTCTAAGCTTTTTAACAACCTTGCGAAAATGTGACAATTTCTCAACAATCTTCAGCGGCCGCAAACACTACAAAATATCGGCGGTCACTCCGCTCACTGTTATAATTTTGGCTCTAAAAGTTTCAGGGTTCGCTAAACATAATCTTTTGTCACTCTTGATTCTATGTATTTTACAGAACATCAGAAAGGTCGCAAAAATAATTGCGGCTCGCTTCGCTCGCCATTCATTCTGTAGCCTTTTGCTCGTTTTTATCAGCCTGCCGAAAATATGTAAAAATTTGGCGGCTCGCTTCGCTCGCCATTCTTTCATAATAATGTGAATTGTTATAACCTACCCCTTAACTAATACTACTAACTTTTTTGTCACCCGAAAATGACGCTCGAAGTTATTTAATTTTAGTATTTCTCACATTTTTTTCTTTGTTTCTGGAATACCAATCTCCAATCTCCAAAATGACAACCGCAGTTTTTGAAATGGGCTGCCTAGCTGTCACACTTTTGCCTACTTTTTTACAAAAAGTCGGAAAAAATTCGCGGCTCGCTCCGCTCGCCGTTACTCACGGTTATTATTTTTATATCGTTTTTTTTTGGAAACTGCTTGGTTGAAAATTGCTCCGGGTACTAAGCACTAAGCATAAGTACATATATGAAGATGTTGCATATTGTCTCGGGCGGGTCTAAGGCTTGACCCCCCCCCGAATAGTATTTCTGGCTACGGCCCTGCTGGACAATCCACACAGCATCACCTATCCCCAAGCTAATCAGAGCTTGTGTTATTGGTACTAGATGACTGATATACATAATACAATATATTAAATAGATATAGATATTTTTTATCATATAGAAAACTATTAAAACACCTTTAAAAATAGCTGCAAATCGTACAAGAATTTGTCCCGAGACGGGAATCGAACCCGCAACCTCCTGCATCGCAGGCGGATCTTCGCCCACCGCGCTGCAGAGGTAGTCAGAATGAAGCTTTATTGTGATTATAATAAAAAATATCTATCTATGTAATAATATTATATTATGTATATCACTCATCCAGTAGCCATAACATAGCTCTGCTTAGCTTGGGGTAGATGATGCTGCATGGATTGTCCGGCATTATTTGTTTATTTATTTATTGAGCTTACCTTTGGACTTAGCATTATCCGCAGCAAATTCTTCATCTTCCATGATAGTTTCCAATGTACCCGCATTAGCTGTTCTATCAACTGTGCTTTGTATAACTTGCAATCTTGTCTGAACAAAAAATAAACAAAAATATTAGTTCTTGGTACCCCCTTTCTCTTTTTCTTCAGGAAGCGGTCATTTCATTTAAGATAATCATTCTACCTATTCTGTTTTGAATGCTGTTCATGAAAAACCTGTTATATATATACTAGGTAACTCTTTTCAGCACCGTAAGTAACCTCCTTCGTTTAGTTAACATTATCGTCATGATCATTTTAGTCCACTACTGGACATAGGCCTCCCCTAATGAGCGCCATAGCGCCCTGTCTTCAGCTTGCTGCGTCGCCAGCTTTCGCCAGCCTGCAGTCTTTCGCAGGTCATCACCCCACCTGGCAGGAAGGCATCCTACACAACGTTTGCCGAGTCGCGGTTTCCACCCAAGAACATGTTTACTCCAGCGGTTGTCTGTACTTCGCGAAATATGGCCAGCCCACTGCCACTACAGTTTGCTAATTCTTTGCAAACACCTTAAAAGTTATAAACCTGTTTTTTAATATTTATTTATACCTAAAGCAAACTCGATGTGTTCGAAGTTCAAAACAAACCACGACATAAAAACTAAAAAAGAGCAAAAGAGTGAATTTTAGGTTAAGTATGTGCAGTTTGTTTACACAATATCCAGATCAAGTTTGGCGGTAATTACCTGGTATTCGTTGACAACGACCAGAATCTCCTGTAAGCCTTCGTTATGAAGCAGCAAACGGAGGTTAGTGAAGTCCAGTTCAATGAGCTGCTCGATGCTTTTGTAGTGGCTCCTGAATTCGGGGCATTTCTTATCAACCTGTGAAACAGAAGGTTGATTAAATAAATAATGATGGTCAATCTACACGGCACCACCTAACCCTAATCTAAGCAGAGCATGTGTCGTGGGCTCTAGATAACTGAAATACTAAATACAATATAAATAGTTTTTCAAACCGCACCAGTAGTTTCGGAGCTTATTTAATCCAAACAAAGAAAACAATAAAATCTAGGAAGATTTGATTTGAAGGAGGACCTTATAATATTAGTATAGATCCACTTAGCGTTTCGTTGTTATGTTTGCATTTTATCATACGTATCTATTAATACACATTTCTATAAGTAATAATTATTGTAGGGTCTCCTCAGACTGATAATTGAAATAGTCTATTCAATCAAAGAAACTATCAAATCTTTCCTCTTTATAATATTATACTACAGCTTCACTTAGGGTTTTGTTTTTATGTTTACATTTAACTAAGGTATTCTACAATACTCACATTTCTATAAGTAACAGAAAACAGATACTGGTTCGCTATACCACCGCCCTCTGGAGTAGATGGCTCGTCTGGTGTTTCCAGCATATTTATAGCGGTGAAGCCAATCCTGTGGTGTTGCATATCAACTGCCCCTAGTCGTATCGTAGTTTCTAGAGTGAATGTCTTCTGGGTAGCTGTCAGTTCTAGCAATGATAGCGAGAAGACTAAGAAACGGTCGTAGTTCTGTGATTTGTTCAGTGTTTTACGGTTCACGCTGAGGATAAGCTCTGGGAAAGGAGAAAATTCAGTTATAGGACATTTGTCAAAAGATCAGCTTTTGTATTATCTATAGTAATTTGCCGATTGTATTATCCTATAGTTATAAAGCCTGGGCAGGACTGTAGGCTTTTGGTAAGCTGTTCTCACAGCTAACCAGATATGATGGCCGGCAGATGGCTCTTAACTTAGGTATATGGATGTTTTCAGGTTTAGGTGTGTTCTTCCTTACAAAGAAATTAGCTAAAATGTTTTTAAAATTACTGACTAGATTTGATGAAATATCGGATAAATATAGTATCACTCTACTAGCGTGAAAAAAGTTCAGAACCGAGAGGCCAGGCGAAATTTTGTCCTAGGCCTATATCCACTTTGGGCTTACGTCATACAAAACAAGATTTTACCTTTCATAATAAAGAAGACTTCGACTTCAGTTAGTTGAACGGTATGTTCGTCCACGAGTTGTTTACTTTTAGCGCTGTCACGCTTTTGTTTCTCCACGGGATCAAGATATCTCAGAAGTGATAGACTTGATCCTTTGGATTCGCTCGCCTAAAACATCAATAAACATTTTAGAAAAGAAATGTAATAGAATGTATTCAAAACTAATATAACCAATTCGTAACAAATAACTGAAGGTTTAAATAATTTTAATCTATTGTATTTAACTGGTGGATTCCACAAAATATATTAAATACTGGAATGGTACTGCGATCCCTAACTAGACTAAACGTGGGTATAATGGGTCTACCCCTATTGATAAGAGCTAATAAAGCACTAGTCAGGGAAGGCCTATATTAAGTAATGGTCTGGTAGGTTGGCAATATGATGTTATGAATTAAATTAATAAAATATAAAATTAATCGAAGTTAAAACAAAACTATCATTAGATGTTGGTATAAAAGACTCAGAATCAAATAATATATCAAAACAACTCTAAAAATTATACAAATAAATCAAAAACTACCACATACAACTATGAATTGATATACAAATACAAAGTGGAATTTATCAGTTGTTTACCCCACCACCGAGCTCCCTGAGTATCATATGTGGCTCTATAATGCGGCCAGACATTGTATACGCGAATTGGTAAATATAGATCTTCAAAGAAACAAAAACAAAACAAACTAAAATCAACATAAATAATAGAGGTCATAAAAATATAAGATAAAATAAGATCATAGAACAAAACTGTATGGTGCAATGGGTAAGTATTACCTTCAGTTGAGTAGTTTCCTCCGATTTTGGCAGTGGCATACTGACCAATATTTCGCATAGTGTTAATAATCTGAAATCAGATATTTATTAAATTATAATGATGGGCGGCAGCAATTTCCTCAGAGAGTGAGTACAAAGCCCTGGCTAGTCAGGGAAGGTAAATTTGTTCCTGTCCCACTTAATAAAGTTTTTAGTAAATGTACTGCAATTATAATTAGCTGTTAATCGAACAGCTTACGTATAAAATTATAACCCGAAGGTTATATTTTTTTAACAGGTATTTACTATAAAAATAAATTATTTTTGAATTATTGAATTGTGATTAGTTTGTGGGGGGATTTTATATTATTTTAAAAATATTAAAAGATATTTAACTACATTTGTAGTAATGAGTTTCATTACGGTCTTAGAATTAAACGTCATTTAATTGCCGACTTACCTATCTTCAGAAACACTGATAGCAATCTTCTGCAGCTCCCCATTAATCTTTATCTTAGGCATTCTAGGGTCGTCCGTTATCAAACACTTGTGTATTCTGATCCGCAGATTTGTTGGCTGCAGTAAATGCAATGGAGTTGCTTCTTGGGACGCAATTGCGAGCTTCCAGTCTTCATTTTTTATTGCTATTACTACCTGCAAATTCATTTTTGCTTTAACTAAATTCAGCGACTTCAATTCAACATTCATAACCTTCACTTTCAGGAAGGACGATTCATTTGGTTTTCGTTCTTCGGTACTTGGGCGGATAACTTGTAAGACCTATACAGGAACGACTAATGCATCCGTACGCCCCAAACATTAAATCATTACTAATCTATACTAATATTATAAAAAGGAAAGATTTTATTGTTTGTTTGTTAGTTTCGGAGCCTATTCAATTCAAACAAACAATCAAATCTTTTTATAATATTACTGTAAATATAGTTTTTTTTTTATTATATTACATATGGGTCAGGAAATAATATTTTTTTGATGTCATACCTGCATTTCTGTGAGTTGCAACGTCATCTTATCATAACTGTGGTTGGCTATTTCGTTCAGTATCTGTTGTTCAGCCAAACCGTCTCTGTACAGTTTTTGAACATCCAAAGGTTGCGCTCGCGGTTCTGTCTTTACACTTATGGCACCAAGTTTCACTACCACGCAAGATTCGTCCCTGAAAATTGCAACAAATATAAGTTAGTTAAACCATAAAATAAACCCAAATCGGTTCCATGTTTATAAATTTTTATTTTCAAACTCCCGGCATTCGGACGAGTGTTTTGATACCTCTTACACCAAAATTACTTTAGCCGCTTTGAAAATAAATATTGCATAATATGATCGACGTAGTGTGTATCTGACCTGATCACAATAAGTCCTGTAGCTTGAACTCGGCCACATATTCAAAAGCTAAGGTCGCCATTTTGAATGTGAACAAATTGCTTTCGAGTTTCATATTCGTTATAGAGATAAACCAACTTACTTCTTGTATATTCCAGTTTGTGAAACAATAATGTATGAAGCCGCAATATCAATATCCAAGTCGATAAACGTGTGTTTGTGTACAGCATACTGCATTCCAAGGGCAGACTTCTCCTTTATTTCCGACAACTTATTTTCGGCTTTTGCTTGCAATCTGGAAAGAAAGCAGACAGTTATAACGTTAACCCACTTGAAATAAGATGCAAAGTGGCTTTGTCATTAAGTTGAATAGCGAGTCATTAAACTCCCCAGTCTCCCAAAACACATAAATATTGTCCTAAAAAATTAGTGAAGAAAAACAATAACACCTTATTTATTATTTTATAATAGATAACTTCAACGTGACCGCACTGAGTGGAAAGATTTGGGGGAGGCCTTTGCCCAGCAGTGGGACGAAACAGGCTAAATAAAAAAAAAAAAAAAAATAGATAACTTCCAAGTGCTTATTTTGCAAGCCAAAAGAAATAGTTATCGAAATCTGCAAATCTGAAATTGAACACTGAAATTCAACACTTTTTGATGCTCTTTTGTGCATCGACGGTTTTGTATTCCTTTGTATAGCGCCCTCAGTTTAAACGTTCAGATATAAATTAGTTGAAGGTGAAACAGTTATCTAAACCTTATTCGCATGCAATAAATAATAATAATAAATAATAATAAATAATGCCAGACAATCCACACAATAAAGTCGACATCGAAAGACGACAAATGGTTTGATACTTACTTTGTCAACGTGGTTGATTCGGTGGGTGGTTTGAAAACGTTGACTATTTCAATGACTGTTTGTGCGTCGTAGATGATTTGTAGTGGAAGGGCGATTACTTTCACTCTTTGGTCACATCCGCCATCTACAATAAAAACAAAATAGATCCAATCTTTTTCATTTGTTTTATTTAGTGTTCATGCAAGGGAAATTAATAATTGAGAACTTAATACCAACAGAACCAAGGGCGTCGTCAGGGGGGGGGGCAGGGGGGGGGGCAGCTGATCAAAAAGATGTACCTACCCAACTGCAAAACAATGAAAGTCCTGCTATTGTCTTGCTTTGCCGGTAAATCCCGCATAAATTCACTATCACTAGGAATAAGTGTAGTGTCAGTTAGTACAATAAACCTTAAAAGAAATATTTTAAGTATGTTTTTTTGTTCGGATTTTTCGGTCGGTCATTGTCATTTGCAACAAAATATTATAATATTTACATGCTGTGTATAGTTCGTAAAGCTTTTCACATGGAAGTTGAAACCATTCTTATTTAGGTACAATCGCCATACAGGCAAACAGGTCCATTGGGATTGGGGGTTTTGGGGATTCAAGCCACCCCCCGAATAGTTTTCTCGGATACGTGGGAGTACTTGAAGTGGTTGTTCTGTCTTAAAAACAAAATTTTTTGTTCGTCAAAATTTGTCGGGTTGCTCGCTCTCACGCTAAGTATCATTCGATTCTTATTATATAAGTGTATCTTATATGTAGAGGTAAGTGAGCTAGGCACACGCATCACATTCATTTACGCCCAACTCTCATCTTGGAAGGCAGATCACGAGATTAATTTCGTTAATCGATGAATGTATTAAGTAACAATTTTCTTGTTTTGCCGTTATTGAATTGCTCCCTCAGTTTGCTGTTATTCCTTTAGATATAAATCCAAACTCTTCAAAATTTTTTTGCATACGTCCGAAAAAATCTCAAAAAAAAAAATCGCGGCTCGCTCCGCTCGCCCTTTATTCTGTAGTCTTCATTTTCGACTATTTCCAACGGCCGCACACTACAAAATGTCGGCATTCATTACACTCTGTTATAATTTTTTTTGTAGTATCTAATGACCCCAAAAAAACACTAAACACTTTGCCTTGCCTTGTAAATTACTTGGATAAAGTTAGCGTACATAATCATCAGCCCATGTTATCCGCTGCTGGACATAGGCTTTTCCTATTGAGCGGTAGGGTCATAATCTCTACCCCGACCCCCCCCCCCCTCGCCTATTAGTACATATTTTTCTGGCTACGACTTGCCCCCCCCCCCTGGGTCGTAGGCTGGCGACGCCCTTGAACAGAACAGAGATCTTTGACTGAAAAACGGCGCTGAGTGTTTATCCATATTACAGGAATGTAAAACGACTCGCCTTGACTATCAGTTCAAGCCTTTTGCTACAAGCTTTTTGGAAAAATAAATGACATCCATCATAAAATTTCACCACCACAACTCTTCCGGTGCGTGTCGTTAAAGGCGACTAAAGGACACCCATCGGGGGGCAGGCAGCAGCGCCCACTGCAGAACAACTTCACCGAACTGCGATCCCCAACCCGCATGCCCAGCGTGCATGCGGGTTGGGGATCGCAGTTCGGGGAACATGGGCAATAACCCCCAAATTTATAAATAATACCATCTGTGGCGCTCATTAGGGGAGGCCTATGTCCAGCAGTGGACTATTATAGGCTGATGACATGTATGTGATTCCATTCTATAAAACATATCAAAATGCTTACCCAAAGGATTGGTCTCAAATATGACATTCAATAGGTTGACATCCTCTGCGACCTCAACTATAGAAGTAACAAGATGGGGCTCGTAATCCCCTTGCTGTACGCCGGTAACGCTGAACGATTGCATTAGGACGTCCACTCTGGAAAATATTGTAATATTTTAGTAAAACGAACGTCACGACTTGACTTTGCTCATTTCTCATTGATTCATTCAAGAGTGAATGAATGAAAGAACAGTTTATCAATACATAGTATAAAATAAATCACTTTCCGCTCTCTGTCTGTCCCTATGTATGCTTAGAAAAATGTTATAATGACCTCAGGATCAAATCTAGTAAATACTTTATGCTTGCTTTGAAGAGATAATCTTTTCAAACATGACCTATGATACCTCTTCTGCACGCCTTTCAATTTGTATTCCTCTGCATATGAGACAGATAGAAATGATCATCGGTTATAAAGTTTTTGTCATCGTCTTTGGTAGATATAGGCTAGAAAAACGCTGACCAACTGCGCGACATAGACCGGCTTTCGGTGTAATTGAAAACCGCCGACAAAAAACCAATTAGTAAGTCTTACCTTAGCGCATTAGCACTGGGTCGTTGTTTAACATTCAACTGCACATTGTCCACAGCTGCCCTTAGAACCTCGCCCTTATCTTTAACCGACACTTGAAGCCGGTCTAGCCTGAAATAGCTCTCCATAGCCACGTATTCGACGGGTAGATGTAGAGGCGCAGTGTTTTCGTGGTAGTCTATGGCACGGAAGAGTTTTTCTTTTTCGTCGGGTGTCATTGCGTTTTGGAATTGCTTCACTGGAAAAGTCGATGATAAATTAAAAAACTCATTCATATTTAGCTTCTATCATGTTACTTTTAGCACGGGGGGGGGGGGGCTTAAACTTAAGAGATATTAGGATATTTTTTTATAATTGAACTCGTTTTTCTTGAGATGCCTATAACAAATAACAGGCAGGGCCACAAACAAAAAAATCAGTTAACTTATTATGGCAGCTGTATGTCGCCATTTTGGATTCAAGTTCTCGACACGTACAATTACAAAAAGCTTGATGTTGTTGTAAATTATGGCAAAATAAAAGATCAAATAAATAAGAAACTGCTGAAGTCACTATAATCGAAAACGTAGATACAAAGAAATACAAAGCGCATTAATACTATATACAAGAATTAATTAGGTTAAGGTTTCTCATGTTTATTTCAAGACAGTGGACAATAAAGGCTTGTTTATTATTTCATTCCTTTGTTTGCAACAGTCTGCAGTAGGCTCAGTTGTTTCCACTGTAAATACTAGTTCTAATTGGGCTACTTAATTTTAATTTTCCTTGTCAAAGTGTCTCCCTTCATTTAATAGTGTAAAGAACTCACTTATAGCGGTCCCGTCAGCCAACTCGTCGTTTTCGTTGGTGTTGCTCGCGCCCCACCACCCGCTGAACCAACCCCTTGACTTTTTCGCTTCAGCTTCCAGCTTCCCTAATCTTTCCACCTGGAAATAGATAATTCTTTATTTCATAGCCTTCAAAATAGAATACGATCGGTACTAAAACTAACTTAATAATGGAAATGCACAACATATATAAATGAACTAGCTGACCGGGGACTTTAGGGTAAAAAATCTTCACGAAATAAATGAAATAAGCTATAAGATTTTTAAGAGTCAGAAATTACTGAAATCCGCTTTTAATATTTCTTGTATGGGTTTTCTTTTCAAAAATAACCATTTACCATATTGTTTAATAGTGAATCGAATGACACGGCGGACTTCAAACATTCTACTTTGGCCTATTTTAAGAGAGGTGTGAAAAATCCTTAAATAATCTAAGATATTTTACACCAGCTTCTATAAAAAGTACAGTTAGCAGAATAAATATTTGCTGAAAAAACAAGATTGATTCCTGAGAAATTAAACAATATCCCAAAAAGCAGGTTACACATCCCGTGCTGAGGGAAGGTCGCGGTTTCATATCCCGCCAAAAACGATAATTTTTGGGATATTATTTATTTTTTTAGAGATTACCGCGAGTGCGAGCGCTTACGCATAATAATACAAAATCTAGCCACACGCTCCGGCTTCACACGGGTGCAATGTACAGTGCGCGTCACATATAAGTACCCCCCTATCTCAGTTTATGTGGGGCACAATAGTTGTTATTGTTGGGAATTTCAGACTTTGAGTATTATGGTGGGTGGTTCGATCCTGAGCGGCGGCGTGATAAATTTTTGCATGTGAAAATTTGTGATAAGTTACAAAGGAATTCGAAGTAGTCGTATTATGTAGACAAGGGGGGTACTTAATTCTGACGCGCACTGTACAATGCTGTTACAAAAACCTTCCTCTTGAACCACCTACCTATTAAAAAAACCGCATCAAAATCCATTGCGTAGTTTTAAAGATCTAAGCATACATAGGGACCAATAGACAGCGGGAACCGACATTGTTTTAGACAATGTATTGATAAATAAAGATGATCTAAAGAAATATAGTATAACATACCTCCATCTCGATCCTTTGCCTGATAACAACGAGATTGACCAAATCCAGCTGTTTCTCTGCACGGTCCGAAAGCTCCTGTTGCTCCGTCGGTAACTTCCCTTTGCACGTGAGTTTATTCTGTTAACAAACATTCACAAGGTTACATAATTTTCTTAAAACTTATTTACTTGATTGATGATGATGACGCATCAGCATTGCAATACAGCGAGGCAACTTTTTTAACAAAATACTCTGGATTTTCCCGTAAATTTTGAAGGGTTTTAATCCAATTCTAAAAATGAATTTCTACCCCGAGTGCGAAGGCTTCCGCACTATAATAACAAAAAAAAATCCTATACTTTATTCAGAAAGTGATTTAGACTACATATTCACGTACTCACCACATGAGCAAAGACGAGGGTAGAAGCTAGTTTACTTTTACAATTTCTTAAATAAAATAAACCCTTAATGACACTTTTAGAACTTTATCTCTCTCTCCCAATAAGGTGCGCTGGAAGAGAACTCTTTTTAGGGTTAAGCTCACCTTTGCCATTTCTTTTATTTATGTTTTTTACGTAAATTTTATCGTGGAATATAAAACTATGACTTACCTGATAGACCTCAGCATATTCTTTGCAGAGCTTCCTATGCGACAACATATGCGTCCAATCCCAATTCCTACGGCGTCTTCGGACCTCCTCCTCGAGAATGCATTTGTACGCGAACCTCCACCATTCCTTGTAGTGCCCTCGGTACTGGTAGAGATGGGGACGGTATTTTCTAGAAAGAAGATACAACGGTTATTTCAGACTAAACTAGTACGGTACGTGGCTTCGTCGTAAAAATGAGGACGGAACTTTCTAGAAGGAAAAGATTTCTTTGAGTTCTAGAGTTCTTTCAGACTTCGGAACGGAATTTTCTAGAAGAAAAATAAATGATAGGGTTCTTTCCTAGAAGGAAAATATAATGGTAGGGCTCTTTCAGACTAAACTAGTGCGCAGCTTCTCAAAGATGGGATGGTATTTTCTAAAAGGAAAATAATACCGGTAGAAATCTTTAACATAAACTAGTACGTGGCTCCTCGTTAAAGATAGGAAGAGTATTTTCTAGAAAGAAAATTGAACGGTAGACCTATTCCAGGCTAAACTAGTATAGTACGTGGCTTCTTGCTAAAAATGAGGACGGAACTTTCTAGAAGGATAATAAAATGGTAGGGTTCTTTGAGACTAAACTAGTGCGTGGCTTCTCGGCAAAGATGGGCACGGCATATCCTAGAAGGAAAATACGATTTTTTCAGACTAAACTAGTGCGTCGCATACATGAGGACGGTATTTTGTAGAAAAAAAATATAACGGTAGTTTCTTTCGTTTGGTATAGACTTCCTAAGCATGGTGACGGGAACAAATCCAGGCTTCTACCAACCTACACCAATAAATTTCTATGTAATCGATAGATGACTCCGTAACGCAAACAGAATGTTTAGTTATCCAGACCAATTTTTATACTTAAAATTTAATGATACTAAAGATATTTGTTCAGGATATTCTGGTCGTTTTCTTTGTATAATAAAAAATATCTAAGTATGTTATATTGTATTGAGTATATTTAGTAATCTATTACCCATAACAGAAGCTTTGTTTAGCTTGGGGTTAGATGATGCTGTGTAGATTGCCCGGCATTGTTTTTCTAGTAGTGTAAAGGAACGTTTCTTCTTTAATGCTGATTTTATTAATGCAGGTTTTAATTACATACCTAATTAAAACCCTTTTATTCAAAGCAACTGTTTAGGCTGATAAGCTTTCGTAATTTTCCTGTTTGTTTTGCTGAACGCATTCAAAACGTGAGTTTATCTAAATGAAGGAAGTACGTTAGGAATTTTTCATGCACATTTCCATTTCACAATGTTAAAGTGTAAATTGGGAAATTTATTCGTATTACCTGTTAATTTTATTACTTCTGTAAATTAAGGAACAAACAATAACCTACCTAGCCAATAGCGTCTCTACTAGCAGTGCGTACTTTGAGTATAGGCAGAATAACGTTTTTAGAGAAACATTAGAAATCATATCTTAAATAATTATCTTCCTAACCTTCACTCACCTAAGACTGACAGAGGTGTTTGTGCAAAGTGAGAACTGAGAATTACTTTTAAAACGGTAAACTTGGATGTAAATTATATCCATATACGACTAGGTGTATCAAACTCATCATCATAATTTCGCCCGTTATCTTGGATTTAGGGATCTTCCATTTGTCTCCCTCCACTCCTCGCGATCATCGCATACCATCATGGCCTCCATGCGTTCTGATATCTATTGAATCTGCCCTGGGTCTCCAATCCAGGACTTTCTTGGTTCAACGAGACGCATCCAATCGAGCAATGTGTGCTGCCCAGTTCCACTTACTCGCTGCTATGGTTTATATAACGTCCCTCACTATAGTTTTGCTAATCATTACGGTTTCGGTCGGCCAGCCGAACATTACTCTCTATATACCCCTTTGCGCTACCTAAATGAACACTCCCCGGTTTCTTCAGTGTGGTTTTAGTGTCATAGGAATACTGGTATTACACAATCCTCAAATATCCCGACTTGAAGCTACAATTGGAATTCGCCGCGAAAAGCCTGTTATTCGCGCCAAACCAAACTAAACTACCACTTTAAAATTCTAGGAAATTAAATCCAATCCCAAGAATTTTCGATTTCGGTGGACTCAAACCTACGGCCCTCCCTCAGTTAGTACTGAGGGAGGGCCGTAGGTTTGAGTCGTAGTCGTAGTGGTCAGCACATTCACTAGAACTACACCCCGAAACTTTTGGGATATTATATAATTTCCTAGAGGGCTTACGCACTATAATAACGAAAATCACATAAAAATTGCCGGAAATCCTACCTGTAGGGAGCTCCTTTAGTCATCCGGTCCATAGAATCTGCCAGTAACATCATATCCTGGTACTGAGCCTTCGTCAGACTGACGGAGAGCTGTTCCATGTGCAAAGTGAGAATCACTTTGGGTAAATTGAACTTTGGATCATCGTTTTCTGGTTTCGGGTTCAGTTTTAACTTTGCCGTTGCGTTTATTGGACCGAGAGCTGGAACAAGAAAGAATTCAAATATTAAAAAGTTTATGTGTCGTTCCAGGTTTAGATACATAGATATCTATGCAAATTTCAGCCCAATCAGTTCTGTAGTTAGTAATAAACACAAATCTATCTATGTATCCAAACTTTCGCAATTTCTTATGTGATGGATATCTAAGTTTATGTAGATAAAATTTACGCTGGAAGAACAACAACTGATGCGATTTTCATGAAATTTGGCACAGAAGTTGTCTAGACGGGGGGAAAGACTTTTTATGCCGGTTTCATGTTCCCGTGGGATAGTACAGGAACACGATTTCCAATTCTACGCAGACGAAGTTGGGGGCGAAAGCGGGTACCTTATATCAAGTAATACATAAAGTGGGATGTACAGAAAAACGAATACACTGCAGATCTGGGGACCTATTTTAATTCTCCAAATACGCAATCGCATGTTTCGTTTAAATAAACCCCTTTCAATGTATCTTTACTAACCATAATCATAATTGTCTGGTTTATGTGATTTCTTCGCGATTTCTAGCTCTAGACGTTGTTTGATATGGCTTGGTTCCATCGCATTGTAAAGCTCTGTTGAAGGATTCCAATAAATTGCAAGGCCTTCTAAGTTGAGTATCTGTAAAAGATAAATGCATTTAAAGATGGTGACAATCTGTTTTTATTTACTTGTACTAAAAATAAAAACAGGTTATGTTATGGAGTGGCAACGGTTGCCACAAAAATAAACTAAACCTGCCTAAAAATATTGTATTCCCTTTTTTACGTTCGAAAAAAATCGATTGGATTTTTTTTTCTTTTAGGGTTTTTTTTGCTCGAATCATGAGGATTATGAGATTCTTTGTTTGTATTGGACAATCTCTGAATTCTAAAGCTTATTTCAAAGATAAGTAGCAGTATTATCCCTTAGTTAGGGCTTAGTGCATGATCATAACTCGATCGGAATGTACCGCGTGAGCAAAGACACGGGCAGAGGTCTAGTTACAAGATAGAAATTCAATAATATGGTAGAACCTTATCTAACTTTATGTCCCCTCATTAATTACGAACGTGGAGATAAAGATAAAAATACTAGTGACATCATTCTGCCTCACTTGCTCGTTGGTCTCTTATATCACCTTGATATTTCGATTAACCTAGCCTGGCCTTGACCTATCATTATTTGAGCAGCATTTTTCGTACGCCGTTTTATCACTTTCCGTTTTATTTAATTAGTTTACCTTGAGCCAAATTGCTATGGTAAATCAACCTTTTATTAACAAAATAAGGTGTGGTGTGTAAAATGCCTAGTTGAGCATTTTAGGCCTCGTTTCTTGAGCGCTAAATAGGAAGTGGATGAACTTATAATTTTAATAGGAGGCCTAGAAAAAAGAATACCTAATAGGAGAAGTCTTTTTTCCAATTTCAAATTGGATGCAGTCATTCGCGACTTCGTGTCCCGTCAAAGATCTGGCAAGCACAGGCTTTCTTGTCTAAGGTAGAATAGAGAAAAATTACGTCACTTTGTCATCGAATCCGTAAATTATTTGAAATTAATTTCTTCAACTTCAATAATGTACGCAATGTATGGCGATGCGATGTCATTATTGTCTATTCTACCCTAGATAACAATCCCCGTGCTTTTACCTACTGCTTCTAGTTTGTGTACTGTAAGACCACGAAACGAGTAGGCGTGTTTCTTACTATGTTTCTTTTTTGTTTTATTGTATCTGCCATCAATTCTTAACAAAAAAACATCTTTATTTCTGACGTGTCCAATAGTCCTTTTGCCCTAAAAGGACTATTGGACACGTCAGAAACCACAAATTATTTATAAGTAGTACTGGGAAATAACATGATCACTTTGATTGATTGTTCCCTTCAATATTTTAATTATGAGCAGGTGTGTTGTAAGCGTTGGGATTTGCAAGATGAGAGGGCCATTGATCTCTGCTTCCTGTTTCTTAAATCAAGTTCAATTATTATGAAATATGATATCCATATACGTAAGGTAATAATAATAACAGTGTGCAAACTGTACCTTGAAGATCTTTGTAACAGCTTCTTGTATGACAGTCTGCTTCCAGTTCTCATCTGTTGTATGGACGGAAAGATTGTGGAGGGTGATTCCGAATGAGAAAGGCGCTTTAGGGTTTGTGATGCTGTCTTCATACCGTATGTGTATGTCCTTTATATTCAGCTGGACATTCTTGATTATTTGTGTTACCAGCTTCTCAACAAAGGTTTCGTTGAGTTTGTTTTCTAGAAATTCAAAAAGGTGTGATGAGATGTTTACCCTATTAATAATCTGATGAAAAAAAACTATATCTATACTAACTAATATTATAAAGAGGAAAAATTTAATTGTTTGTTTGAATTGAATAGGCTCCGAAACTACTGGACCAATTTGAAAACATCTTTCACCATTATAATCCTAAATATTCCCTGATGAACATAGCCTATAGAATATTTAAAAAAAATATATATTTCTATTCTAATCTTATATAGCATTGCAATACGCGCTTCCTTATGTTTGTTACCTTTTTCTTCAGCCTGCTTCTTGGCCTCAGCTACTCTTTCCAGTTCGGCCTGCTTCGAGGCCAAAGTAATTTTTTCCTCCTTCTCATGGTCGTACTTGATCGATGCAGTAGGGCTGACTATCAGGAACAAGCGCTCTATGCTTGCTTCGACTGAAGCACCATATAGGTTCTTCCATGGTATTTTCAGCACCAGTTTACCTTTACCAACATCAGAGTTGTTAATGTTTTAATAGGATATTAAGGCCTTATCAGTAGGCCAAGCACGGGGATTGTTCTCTAGGGTAGAATAGACAATAATGGCATCGCATCGCCATACATTGCGCACATTATTGAAGTTGAAGAAATTAATTTCAAATAATTTACGCATTTGATGACAAAGTGACGTAATTTTTCTCTATTCTGTCTTAGACAAGAAAGCCCGGGCTTGCCCTACTCAGCTACACAATATTTGCTACCTGGAGTGTAAGTGAAACTATATGATTATATCCTACTGTCAATGAAAATACAGGATGAATCTGAGCTAAATGTCATTAACACTCTAAACGGGCTTAGAAGGGTAATTCACATAAGAATTTTAATGACATCTCTCTCCTGCTCGGTGGGATGACTATCTGCGAAAAACTGCTGGCAGATACTGGATGCCAAGGACAAGGTGCTATGGCGCTCACTAAGGGAGGCCTATTTCCAGCAGTGGATGATGATGGTGAAATATTCTCATGAATTTAGTTTTATATGAGCTCTTCGGTGATTTTCCCAATTTCCACTTATGCAAGAACTGCCATAAGTAAACCCTATAAATCTTATTATTGTTTCTTATCTGAAAAGACATGATGACATGATGTGGTGGAGTACCTAGTCTAAGTGGTTGCTTGTTAACCAATAAATAATGACTGATAAAAGCCAAACAAACAATGAATTCTCAGTATAGGTAAGTTTGCAAATCATATTCTGTAGTAATACAACTACAACATGACATGAACTGATGAATTTAACCTACCCTTTTGTGTATGTGAAGTACACAAATTTTTGTTTATTATGACTGTAAGCAGGTTAACTACAAACCTATTTTTTGTTTGAAGAACACTAACACAAAATTGGTTTGTAGTTTACCCCTTTACATTTATTATGAATTCATCAAAATATAACAGTATTTATAGTAAAACATTTGTTATTTTTTACAGTAGTTAATTGGTACTTCTGTTATCAATCACCTACATCAAGGTTACAAGCTATGACTTTATGTGATTCACGAATAAAAATCAGACACAATTTAGAGGGCATGATGTCACTTGATCTAAATACAGAGAACAATTATGGGAAAGGTCTGAACTGCATGCTAAGTGTGATAATGATAACCTTGCGTAACAAAGGCAAGCATGATATTAGTGTGTGTATGTAACTTTTCACTAAGATTTAATCCATTTTTTGTTTATGTTATGAAATTATAAATGTTTGGCGCCAACACAACCAAAAACCGATGTGGTTTACTTCCCACTCAAAGAAAAATAAACCAAGCTATAGATAATTTTTATATAGGTACCTACTTAGAGTAATAAATAAACATACCCAAATGTCCGTAGACAGTTTGAACTGGGATGTTCAGTTCTTCCAAAGCATTTTGTTTAAGTATCAAGTTTTCCAAAACAACATCGCCTGAAAAAAGGGTAGGTAGACGTAAATAACCGCAACAGTAATCAGTAAGATGACATCATAAAAAGGGTAGTGGACTTACCGCCCCATATCCCAAGTTTTAGCTGACTCCTGTTCAGATTCTCAACATAATCTCCTAGGAATCTATTCAGGACATCAACTACTATCGTCTCGAACACCATTGTGAAAGAAAATTAGTGTAGTTCCCACGAAAATAACATTTTAACACTCGTAAACACGAACGTGTGATAGTACCAGCCGCAACTTACGAAAGCTGGAAAAATATTTACTCCAATGGCTGGTTCGGTAAAATGTCTTTTTTTTATAGTTTATTTCTACTTTTTACACATGTTATCGAACTATGTGCATCTAAATATATCGCAAAATTACAAAACGCAGTACAGAAATGAGATTTCGCAATCAAAATCGTACAGCGCAAATCGCGTTCGCGGTGTTGCAAGCTACTGAATGAAAAAAGATTCCTTTCCTTCGTTCCAGTGTGTTGTTCCAAGTTAAATTTAGGGTTGCCGTATCATAACCATGAAATTGCCGTATTTAGGTGAAAATTTAAAAAACGGGCCGGTATAATCAAGTTTTTAACAAATAACGCTAATCTGCCGCCATAAAATCCTAACGATAGGCGGATTACTAAAAACGGCGGCATACAACGTAAAGGAACAAAATTTAAAAAAAAAATAACATAAATTCACATAACACACAACGTGCCATGGATCATTTGGCAACAGAAGCGATAAAGTCATCATTGTTTCCTATACTTTTTTGGTTTGCTTAGTAGTTATGATCTGGTTTTTTTGTTTACTATCTCTCATTTTTACAATTCAGTCAATATAACTTTAAACTAATAATAATAATTGCGGGAATAAGTTCAAAGTCTACAAATGAATGGGCCGTCGTCGTAAGATAAGTGTTTCAACTAGAAACAATACTTTAATTACACATCCTAGAACAATACAACATCCTAAGTGTCAAAATTATAAATTCGCTAGGTGTGCAAACACTAATATGGAACATACGTGCCGTCTCATTTTATTAGGTTACTTTATGACTACCTACAGCGGAAAACCTTTGCCAGAAAGAAGCCAGTCGCTAGTGCGTTCCGTTATACAAAGAAATTCGGTTTTGTTAGCGCTTCCGATACCGGCCGTATAATTTCATACAAATAATATATGGCTTTGAATGTCTGCCGTAAGCAGTATTTTTGACGATTTACCCGGGCGAAAACCGTATAATACGGCAATCGCCGTAGTCGGAACAACACTGCTTCGTTCTTACTGCTTCCACCCACATTTAATAACATATTACAATAGGGTGTTTGGAACTTCTTTGCGAAGCCTTGAGGGGGCGGGCAGGTTACGTCGATAGGCAAGCGAAAAAAATAGACCCTAAAACCATAAAACATTTTTAAAACTGTTATAAAAACATGTTAAAATAATTCTACGAGTACCTACCTAATACGAATAGTGAATTGAATATGGTGAAGAAGTAAAACGTTTCATTAGGTTTTGACATCGGTTTCAAAACCCTTATGGGATCGCTTTGTGTCTGTTTTTTGTTTTTAATCCTTAATATCTCAAAAACTACAGCAGATATTGACTTGAAATAATAATAAAATAAAATGTATTTAGCGTTTGTAGATATAGATCTATATTTTACAGGAATAGTAAAGAGAAGTTTGGGGGCTATTTCATTGAGAGCAATCCCAAATCAAAGGTCCTTTGATTTGGTAGAACCCTAGTAGGCGCACGCGAAATGAAGGTGTTTCAAGGGAGCCTTTAAAGGCTTCCTACATCGCTCGACGCGTCAGTGCTCAAGGTCAACACTAACTGGGAAGAGCTCCGTAATTTTTCAATAAAAATGACATACTGTGCAGTGAAAGGGTGTCACAACTCTTCACATAATCACCAGAAACAATTAAAGATTCCATTTCACAGGTAAGTACAACACATTATCGAGTAAAACATCCGTTTAGGCACAAAAACTAATTGTAAACAAAACAGACGCCATTACATAAAAATGTTGCTAGCTACGAGCGAAAAATATTTTACCCCGTACTTATTTGTTTTGTCTATTTCTAATTTCCACTGGTAGGTACTTTAATTTCCAAATGTTATTAGGGTTATACTAATTATCAGACTTGGTTTTTTAGTTAAATATACAGGATGTTTGTGTAAACAGTGTTATCCTTAAAACCAGAGGTTTTGTCTATTCTACTTTCCACTGGTAGGCACATTTATTTGCCAAATATTATTAGGGTAACTTCTTATCTAACCTGGATTTTTAAGTAAAATATACAGGGTGTTTGTGTAAACAGTGTTATCCTTAAAACCAGAGGTTTTGTCTATTTTTTGAGCACCTTTGTGGCGCGGTGGGTGAAGATCAGCCTGTAGCGCAGTAGGTTGCGGGTTCGATTCCCGCCTCGAAACAAATGTTTGTAAGATCTGCAAATATTTGTTTCGGGTGTTCTGGTCGTTTTCTATGTATAGTAAAAAAATATCTATCTAAGTATAGTAATTTTGTATTAAGTATTTATGTCTGTCATCTAGTACCCACAACACAATCTCTGCTTAGTTTGGGGCTAGATGATGCTGTGTGGATTGTCCCGCATTATTTATTTCTACTTTCCACTGGTAGGTACTTTTATTTGCCAAATATTATAAGGGTTACTTGATTACTTCTTATCTTACCTGGATTTTTAAGTTAATACAGGGTGTCTGTGTAAACAGTGTCATCCTTAAAACCAGAGGTATTGTATATTTTTTGACGATCTTTAATTAACATAATTAATTTCATCCGAAGGTTGCCTGTCTTATCGCTTCTAGGCGATAAGGCCGCCCATTGTACCTGTTTTTTTGTTATTATGTTCTTTTTCTTGTGTTATAAATAAAGTATTTTGTTATTGTATTGTTTAATTTAATGATTTTACTTTTTTCATACTTACTACTCGACTTAACTACTTAACCTTTATATAAACGCCCATATAGTATGTAATATTAACAGAAAAATGCTTATCATAAACTCATTACAATTATTACAATTTCCCTAATTTATGGGGTAAATGTTGATAGCTTGCAACATTATTTGTGCGCTTGTGTGCGTGTCGGCTAATGTAATCACGAGCCGCTTACGCACACATTGGTTGTTTTGTTGCTTCAACTTCGAGCGGAATTTTTGTGTGAAATTATCACTCTACGTCTTAAGCCAGTCACAGTCAGCTGTCAGGTCAGTGTCCATCTTTTAGTGTGTTGTGTTCGGATATTACGTATACCATTCACGTGCTGCGTTGTTTTTTTAGTAATTCCCTTGATGGAAGCAACCGAATTCCGAACAGAGGAATACCATCGATCGTCAGTCAACATCACACAATCATCGTCCTCAGCAACTTGGCATGTGGTATAACTTTATTAGCAGCTCAGCAGCAGTCAGCACTAAAAGCCTAAGGGCTGTTTACCTGTCATGCTGATATTCGGGTTCTTTAATTTCTTCATCATCATCATCATCACCAGCCTATAATAGTCCACTGCTGGACATAGGCCTCCCCTAATGAGCGCCATAGATGGCATCATTATTTGGGGGTTATTGCCCATAATCCCCACGCTGGGCATGCGGGTTGGGGATCGCAGTTCGGTGTAGTTGTTCTGCAGAAGGCGCTGCTGCCCGCCCCCCGCTGTGTTTCCCTTAGTCGCCTCTTACGACACCCACGGGAAGAGTTGGGGTGGTGCAATTCTATGCCGGCACCACACGGCTTTAATTTCTTATACCTACTTAATGTTTTTTCTATCAAGCTGGCGTAGTGGCCATACTCCGCGTTCTACGAATCCACCCCGTTAGTTTGAGGTAGCCTACACGCGGACCAGATTAGCACGCGAGCCACGTTTACTCCCACCTGCCACACCACCAAAAAAACCATATTTGATCATCTAGCCGTTCCGAAGGTAGGTATAGAAATCTGCAAAACGTTATCTACTGCAGCGGCATCTGCTCAATAACTCACAAACCACAGGGTGCAGAAATGCCGCTGCCCGGAGTGCCCGGCCTAGGAACTGCACAAAATAGAAGCTACATTTAGACCTAAGGCAAAAAATTTAAAATGTTGCCGCTGCAAGTAACGTTTTCATACGTTACTGCAGCCTGCAGCGGAATCTTGTTTTCTCAAATTACTCTGAAATCATAGCTCTAACTTTTCTTCCGATTTTTTTTCAATCCGTGGCGATTTTCGCACATGACGGGACGGTTTATTGCTTAGAATAACTAGGTACTCTATGGTTTATTGTTTATTCCTTGTTGAATACAATCTTTCGCGTACATTTTGTTGTATAAGTACATTTTAAAGTTTTCTCGAATTTCTTATAGCTTTAATTAGTTTTATCTAGACTAGAGGGGTACTTAGCCTTTTTGTGCCGCCCATGTTATGAGAGACCATTTGACATTCTGGCTTGTTACGGACCACAAGTTTTGAGATAGGTACCGAATACCTACCGGTAAAAAAACATAGCAAGCGCGAAATGGAGACAAATCCAGAAGCAAGGCGAACCTTATCGCTTTAAAATTGTGTTTGGCGCTTTTAGATACCTACCTAATATCTTTGTTACAAAGAGGTAAAAATATCTTAGTTTGTTTATTTAGGTAGGTACGTAATGTAAATTATACGAAACCTCACAGCAGGCTCTGAATACGTGGGCGCGCTACAGCCATACAAGCGCAATTTACATTCAAGTGGTTTATGCCAGCTTATTTATTATATCTATCGATATTAACCAAACATTGTAACTTTGCCATGCCAGCATCAATATTTTTATCAAGTACCAAAATCTAATGTAGGTAGGTTGGTACCTAATGAATTTAGTAAAACACCAATAAATTCTAAACAACGATGATGTTTTATAATTATTTATTTATTGAAATAGCTAGGTTTTACCCTCTAAACATTTCATTTTATGTAGTTTTATAACATTTCTTAATTACGATATACCTACTCTATAGTAAGCCTGGTGTTTATGATCGTCTTATTTCTGTTTGTAACAATTAACGTATTTGGTTAAGTTACGAAGATGCTGCAACTAAAAACTGAAGAAACTACCTAAGTACTATAGAAATAACTGAATAAAACAGCAATATGGAGTACTACGGAGTTCGCTTCGTCTTAACAATAAAACAAACTTGCTACCTTTGTCAAAGATACAAAAATAAAAGTTAGCACGATCCCCTTTCGTTTTTCACTAGAGGCCTGGATTTACGACATGACGTCAGCGCATGGATAATTCTATGAAAAAACAAAAGACAATCGCGCCAACTTTATATAAAAATATTTAACCTTAAGCGCGCTCCACATTCTCGGCAAAACTACACGAGACATAGCGAATACGAGAGTGTGGAGGACATATTCGGCAAGTCTCGCCTATGTTCGTGCAGTCTCCATCCCGTGTCGGTATTTCGTATCCGAATCAAAGGGCTCTCGTGTAGTTTTGCCGAAACACAAAACACTCCCTCCACATTCCCGCCAATTATATAATTTTATTATTTATTCAATATTATAATTTTAATATACAATATATTTTATTTACGATGTATTGCTGTCATCCACCATCTTCGTTTTTTCCAACGTCTCTTGATAACTTTTTTTTCTCGAATAAACGTATAATTGTAATAATAAGCCACAGCACATAACGCTGCAGCGACAGCTGTTTCCACGTCCATCTCGTTCGAGTACCGAGCGCACAAATGCGCGAGCGAGAATGTGGAGAGCTGCTCTCGTGTTTTGGCGAGACCCGAGACAAAACAACACAAAACCTCTCGTCGAGAATGTGGAGCGCGCTTTAGACTTAACTGGGACACTGTTATATTTGCATAATTTGAAGTTAATGAGATTCGGTAGGTATCTAACCTAAGCCTACAGTAGGTGGTCTAGTCTGACCCAGCGGGGATCGTTG
The DNA here is from genome assembly GCA_963931895.1 of Eupithecia pulchellata. Lineage (NCBI taxonomy): Eukaryota > Metazoa > Arthropoda > Insecta > Lepidoptera > Geometridae > Eupithecia > Eupithecia pulchellata. The sequence continues at coordinate 5,379,755 of OZ007528.1, read as the reverse complement.
TTTCTGGTAGAATTTGGGTAGTTAGCTAGAACAGACAAGAATTACGTAACTTCAGTCATCGACTGCGTAAATGATTTGAAATTCATTTCTTCAACTTTAATAACGTACGCAAAGTATGGCGATGCAATTAAATTATTGCCTATTCTACCCTAGCAATCCCAATACCGGGGGCTAGATTCTATAAACTCTAACCCCCTTATTCATAACGGTCTGCTTACTTAAATCAGCTGCTAAAGCCGAGTTGATATGATCAAAGTCTGCTCGGTCCGAGTGGAGTCGGGTATCTACTCGGATGCTAATTCGGATTGTGGCAACCCATAATCTGAGCGCACTCGGACGATGATTATGGGTTGCCCCTAACCTTGTTGCGTCTGAGTATATGAGATCGTGTTAACGCGGCTTAACTTAAGTAGTTTTCAATATAATAATAATTATGTCAAAAGGAGAAAGAAGACAGAGTGCGAAATTGTAATGCTTGAAGTTAGTAGACTATTTTGAAAGAGGGCATCGTAGATTTAGAATAACAATGGACATTTTTTATTAATTTTGTGTTCGTACAGAACGTAGTTTGCATGTTTTTATTCTATGGATTTCCCAGCTTTCCTAAATTCTAATATTTATAGAGAAGCAATTAATACATATCAATCATTAAAATATTACCAATATTCTTATATAAAACAAGAATTAAATATATACAGTTTTTGATTACAACAGCCATAGATCACGGGTATATATTAATAACAAATTAGTTTTTAATTTAATCCCTTTTATAAAAATATTGTTTCTATTATTTTTAGTTTACTTTTTCATACTTTTATCATACATACATTTTCATAGAAGGAAAATAAAATATATTATGACTAATATTAAAACTTTAACTTAACCTACCTATGTCAAAAAAAAAAACAACAACATCTACTTGTTTTTAGCAGTATTCGTAGCATAATTGATTTTCAATTATAATTTAAAATAAAACGATGTTTTAAAAAGAGTTTAGCTTATAACTAATTACTAATAAAATAATCATACAAAACGTAATGTAATGGCACATCTTTGTGTGACAGAAGTTACTCTATTATTATGACATTCTAGTAACTTGGTAGATAATTACCTCTCAGAACCAAGAACAATTAGTATTACTACATAATGAGGACTCAAAGTAAGCCTAGAAAGTGAAGTTTTAGTAAAAAAAAAATCTGTCAAAAACAATCATGACCGCTTAGGTTCTGATAACAACATAAAAAACTTGCACTTCGCACACTGAACACAACATGAAAGTAAAGTTGTAAAAATGAACTACCCAAAATGCATCCTTAAGCTTACACAATAAAATGTCAATGAATTAATTGACAAATTTCAAGTAAAGTTATACTACGTTTTTTCTTAAAGATTATGTTTACACTTAGGTATATCTAATTAAATTATTCCATTGACTGTACCATTGGTACCATTTCCATTTTCTATTACAGTTTTTTCGTCAGATAAACTTAGTGAAGATAAAGTGGAGATATCATCCTCATCTGAAAAAATAAAGAAAATGTTTATTTAGTCTGTAGCCGAGAAAATATTTTGAACGAAGCATAAATAATTAGTCCGTGTGGTGCCGGCATAGAATTTCACCACCCCAACTCTTTCCGTGGGTGTCGTAAGAGGCGACTAAGGGAAACACAGCGGGGGGCGGGCAGCAGCGCCTTCTGTAGAAAAACTACACCAAACTGCGATCCCCAACCCGCATGCCCAGCGTGGGGATTATGGGCAATAACCCCCAAATAATGATGCCATCTATGGCGCTCATTAGGGGAGGCCTATGTCCAGCAGTGGACTATTATAGGCTGGTGATGATGATGATAAATAATTAGCAAAGGGGCCTGATTTAGTCTGGTATTGCCATTCTAATGAACCCACTGCTGAGCAAAGACCCCCTACTCCTGGTAAGTACTCTACAATTCTCTGTGTCACAAAAACCAACTATTTTTTAAATGGTGAATAGAACTTCGTTTTATAGATAGAATACTCTTTATTGCACACTTAACAAAAGCAAAATTACAAGATTGTGACAAATGGCGGTCTTATCGTTCAAGATCTCTACCAGACAAACGTGACCATAATCGCAACTGATAGACTCTAGAACACACCTATTCACATTTCACACCTACTTATGTCTAGTCTAGACAAGAGGTCTCAAGATGTAAAAACTTTATTTTGGCAACTTCAATAATTACAAAAGTGTGAGGACATTCTCCATTTTTTTTTAGACTACCATAAGGCAGTGTTATTTTGGGAAACTGCAAGATTTAACTATAGAGCTATGGACTTACCTGAGCTCACATCCGATTGATTTCTAGGGCTAAGGCGACATCCCTTATTTAAATAGGACTTCAGCTTTCCTTGTGATGCTAATATCAGCCTGTAAGATAAAATAAAAAGTTTTTTTTATTTACCTAGTTATATTTATTAAAATAGTTTAAAAATTAATTCTAAAATTAACCCCTGTCTTATAATATAACCAGATTCTTAGAGTATGTTCTCTTGTAGTGTAGTTATAAACTTAATAAAATTGATCACCTCATAAAAATAGGCTGAGAGAGTCCAAAGCGAATCACTGTAACCTCGCCACACAGGCTCTACAGAGACCTAGTGCGAGGGACAGAGCTCTGCTTAGGTACATCTGTAATTAATTAAGCCCGAAATAGGTCTTATGATTTGAAATTCTATTTTAAGTTAATATTAACTAAGTAAGTAGTATGTACCTTATACAGTTTTTGTGGTTAAGGCAATAAATACATTTTTATTTTATTTTTTATTTTTTATAACGAATTGCTTGAGTAGTCAAGAGTAGTCTCCTCATAGCACAAACCAATCAAGCTTGCGCTTAATTTTTAGAGAGGTTAACATGATGCCACCCCTTACTTTGCCATCTTCGGCTTCCCTCCCCGGGTTGCACACCCCTGAGCTGAGTCTACTGCATCAACTTACCCTAAGAAAGGCGGGCTTGGAGACAGTGGACGTGATAAGTACTCCGGATGGAACTGCACAGTAACATAGTATGGGTGGTTATCAACAGTGGCGACTTCCATTCTGGTTTTAGAGTCGTCCTTGCCGACAAATCTGAGACCGGCTGATTCGAGACGCTCCACGTACTCAGGGTTCACTTCGTAGCGGTGCCTGTGACGCTCTTCTATAACGTCTTTCTTGTATAGTTGTGCTGTAGAAATAAAAAAACAGTTATATGAATTTTTTTATTTGTATATGTTTTATTATTATACTTGGTCTCCACCCATTATATTGGGATGGGAGTGCATCTAAATCCAACACTATAATTATAAGTCATTAAATGAGTCACAACTTCGTTTTAGGAAAAAACATAAACTGCATATTATACTTTGATTGACTTATCAAAAAACATACACCCTTCCACTAACGTGTAGATTGCTGATAAGGATTAATCTTTGCGTTACGGAAAAGGAAAGGAAATTAATATATTTTACAATTTTAGTTTAGTACTCCCAGTACTAAGCAGCATCAATATTTTCGAACATCTGGTGTGCATTAACCTGTATTTGCATGGGCAAATACAGGTTAATAAAGATGTTATGTCCGAGAAAAGATATTTTCTATTTGTAATGGACTTGGTAAAATTTTGTGCAAATATTCCATAAAAATAAAATAAGTATACAGTTTTCATTCTTTCGTAAATTGAATCCATCTTTTTCACGACTTTTCTCTAATTCTTATGCTTTCGGATGAGGCCATCTACACCCATCTCAAAAAGCTAAGCTAAACAGGCCTACCGCATTGTGCGCCGCGATTTTGAAAAAGCAAACAAAGATCGTCTTTGGGAGATCATCGGTTACAATTTTGTTCATTTTAATTTCTCGAACAAGAAACACCTTGTTAGTTTTAGAGTCGGAGCGGAACTCGTCCCAAACCTTTTTATCGTCTAGCTAGATAATTTGATATTTTATAGTAAACCTTTTTGCAAATAATATGTTAGAAAATTTGCTTGAATTTAGATAATTGTAGCACTTGGAGTTTTTTGTAGAAAAATATACATAAACCTTTAAATGATACACTAATCTTTTGTAGCCTAGTAGAGGAAACGTCAAGTTTACTCTTACTTCTTCTATAACATATACTTATTTTCTTTTATTCTTAAATTTTCGAGGGCTTTTAGCCAAACACTGACTGCGTCAGGTACATATAGGTACTCACATATAACACTAGATTCCAAGAAAGTCTTCCTCTTCCCCAACCTCATAGTACCTCCCATCTTCCCGGTGTGATGCTCCGGCATATCTATAACCAGTTTGTCTTGACACTCTGGTTCAACCTCTGTGCTGTTCGCGCCTTTTAATCCGAGTACGTTCCTTGCGAACTCGATAACTGCGGCTTGAAGCCCGAGGCATATACCGAGCATAGGTTTCTGCGTTTCACGGCACCACTGGCACGCTTCTATTTTACCCTCCATACCTCTTTGGCCGAATCCTCCTGGTACTATTACACCACTGTAAAAGAATAAGTTTTCTGTTCAAAACTGTTTTATAACTGGTTCAAACTAGTAATATTTATGCATATTGTTCAGCATATCCACACAGCATCATCTAAACCCCAAGCGAAGCAGAGCTTGAAACATAGTTTTTTCTAAACATAGAAAATCTAGATTATAACACTACGGAATAAATCCTCCCAGAACTACGACTTTATGTACGAACAAACATTTGATCCAAAGCGGGTATCGAACTCGCAACCTCCTGCGTCGGTCGGTGGACCTTAGCCCGCCGCGTCACATCAGTAGTCGAAATATAAATGTATTAGAAAACCACTCTGAGATTTACAGCGAATCCCATAATCCTCTGTTGAAGCTGGCAAAAGGAAACATGCAAATTGGCAAGCAGCATCATGTCTATTACTAATAAAGAGGAAAGATTTGATTGTTTGTAGTATGAAATATGTTTGGCCGTAGCGGAAGTGTGAGGTGCCCGTGCCGTATCGTCGGCGTCACGGACGGACGAGGCACACGTCGCACGGTATAGCGTAAACAGCATCGTTAAAATGTTCGTGAAGTTTAAAATCCGTGGCCCAATTTGCAGAAAGTAATCACGTCAACGTCATCTGATGTTAAATACCCGTGCAAAACCAGGGGGTTTTATTATATTACTATCTCTACTAAAGTATTTATTCTGTGTCACAAAATTACAAGTAAAGTTATAATGACTCTATTTATGCACTGGTTTTATGCAACATCTACTTAGAGGGTGTAAGTGCAGCAATGTATCTAAGCAGAACAGCAAATTAGTACATAATCTATACTTACTCTCCCTTACAAAGATCCTGCCATGCTTTATGGTAGTTAACAGGATCATCAATCTTCATTTGTTTCTCCAAGTTGACAGCTTCAATGTATGTAAGGTTCAGCTTGCAACCAACGGCAATGCAAGCATGCTGTAGAGCTTTTGTTACACTTGCATAACTGTCTTCTAACTTTGTGTACTTGCCAACGAGAGCTATGTTCACTTCTTTACGCAGATTGTCCACGCGTTTTGCTAAGTTACGCCATTTTCGCATGAATCTGTTGATGAACCACTATCATAAATTCTCATGTCTGTCAAAACTTGACTAAGGTTTTAAGCAAAGTATTTAAATATTTTTGATTAAATTCTTTATGCCTTTTTGAAGTATATAGCATATCATTGAGGGACTGTTTTTATCATCAAAATTATAGTTATTTGCAGATTACATGAGTTTGAACTGTAGGTTATCTAAAGCACTTAACAATTATGTATGTCAGTGGAATAATAGTGCAACAGGGTCAATGGACCCAATCATGTTCTCACAATAACTTACTTGCTAGGCCTGGGCATGGAAATGTTTAACTGTAGGCGTTCATTTAAGTATTGCACCACCCCCTGAGATTCCATCAGCAAAGGTACATGGTAAACGGAGCTAAGGTCATGGATACAAATAACCTGTGAAAATAAAAGATTACATTTATAGTTGTCCAAGTGCTTATTTTGTAAGCTTAAAGAAATAAAGTTATTGAATCACTTCTTCCACAAGTGGACAAATAATTTAAGAGAAGAGAAATTAATAACAAATTATTTCTTTTTTATAATAATTATCTGTATGAAATTTTACTTATTTATCTGTGCTTATTTTGTAAGCGAAATAAAGTTATTGAATCGGAATCTATGTTCTGCTCTTTTATAATTCCTTTTTTGATCTCTTCAGAATCATTATATTTTGGTACATACCTGTTCTGGACCAACATGACAAAAGTCAGATATTTTCACTTTGACGGTGTGGTTAATAGGCTTCTCTGAACGGCATAAAATCAAATCAGGTGATAAGCCAAGCCCTCTCAACTCCCTAACTGAAGACTGGGTCGGTTTTGTCTTGGGCTCGCCAGTTGATTTGGGCTGGAAACCAAAAGATAAAGTCTGGAGTGTATTGTGAAAAAACCGTTACTGGAATGGATAAGGTATCTAACATGAAGTGTGTGTAGATTGAACATACCATAGGGATCAAAGACACATGAGCGCAGATAAAGTTTTCTTTCTTCACTCGGAATTGAAACTGCCGGAAAGCCTCCACAAATGACATGCTCTCAATATCACCGATTGTGCCACCAAGTTCAACAATGCACACTCTCGGTGGTGCACCATCAGGAGTCACAGGGATGTTGGCAACTCTTTGCACCCATTCTTGGATAGCATCTGTTATGTGAGGTATCACTAGAAGAAAATATTACCTATATTAGGCTAGTCGACCACTGGTTATGAGACAAAAATATCAAACTAAAAAAAGTGATGCAATGACAAAATTCCACACTGTATGATATATAGACACATCAGACATAGGCTGCTCGTCTATATTTATCTTATTAAGTCAAATCAATAAATATTATCTTGCCACAAACATTGTTCCATTAGATAAAAGAATTTCCTCTTTCATAACTCAATATATTGATTGTTAAGGATACCAAGTTCGTGTAAAAATAACCAAGCTAATAACCTTTGATTATATACTTGTCTAGATAGAGAGTTCGAGTTTCAAAACGGTTAAAAATGTATCACCCCACTGATGGGTTATAAGCTCGTTCCGCCCGCTCAGTCGTGACGCTGTCACTGTATGGTAAACACGCGAAATGTGAGATACAAAAATGAGGATTTGCGCCAATTTGCGCCATAAAAGTGTGCAGGAATTACCGTGGACGTTTGAAAACAATTTAAAAAATAACTTATCATCGGTAAGTAAACTTAGAATTACTAAATATGATAGAGAAACAATTAAATAAGTAAAGTTTTTTCTGTGGTTTTATACGACGCCATGTTTACATGGTTGCCAGCTCTTGGAGTATAAAATTTCGCAGTTTTGAGATTTTTAATTTGAAAAAAATATTTTGTCATGACCCAACAAATACTTTTCCGTAACTATTAGCGTTATTAAAAGTGAAACCATTTACTATTATTATTATGCCAACCTTATGTATTAATCGGTAGTTAAAATTGATATTAATTTTGCTGTTTTTTGTGATGTTTGATACGAAATAACGACGACCACTGTGGCGCGGTGGGCGAAGGTCCGCCTGTGACGCAGGAGGTTGCGGGTTCGATTCCCGCCTCGGGACAAATATTTGTACGATCTGCAGATATTTTTTCAAGGGTTCTGGTTGTTTTCTATGTATAATAAAAAATATCTATCTATTTAATAATATTATATTATGTGTATCAGTCATCTAGTACCCATAACACAAGCTCTGTTTAGCTTGGGGCTAGATGATGCTGTGTGGATTGTCTAGCATTATTTATTATTTATTAAATACAACCAAGGTGTCAATTTGGGGGGGTTCTAGGGTTGATAAAGAAAGTACTTATCTACATTTACACCGTATACCTACTAAATAAGGAAATTATAGTTTACCTATTTAAATTACAAAAACCTGCGGCTGCGTTGAATGGTAAAGTGTCGTCTACTTTTTTTACAGAATACCTACTGATCCTGTTTTAAGAAAAAAGTGGATAGACATTATAAGAAAAAGCCGTAAAGAGGATGTCTGGAACCCAGCGAAGACAGCAGTTATTTGCTCTTTAAATTATAAGCTGCATAAATAAATAATCTGCAATAATACCTGTGTGTGTTTTTTTACAATAGATTTATTTACCTAGTAATTACGTTATTTAATTTTTATAATTATAGATGAATCAAAATAAATACCTAAATAAATTTTTTACCCCTACTATTATTGGAAATATTCAAAAGCTGGTATCACTCGGTACGGCCAGATGTGACGTTGCGCTCCTGTAGTTACACATACTTGTGTGCGTAATTCGCACACAAGCCCTTCAAACCTGGCCTGTTGTTTTTGTTGCGATTGCAGCGCAACACTCTATCTAGACAAGTATATAATCAAAGCTAATAACACACCTTGCACAGTCTTGCCAAGATAATCTCCTCTTCTTTCTCTCTCAATAACCTGCTGATATATTTTACCAGTGGTAATATTGTTGTCTCTATGCAGGGTTATGTCCAAGAACCGCTCGTAATTACCAAGATCAAGGTCGACTTCGCCCCCGTCATCCAAGACGTAAACTTCACCTAGAAAAAGTATAAATAGAAAATGCATCTAATAAAACGTGGTTACAGTTACCATTTGCGGTGAGGTTAGTGAAAGCAACACAGCACTTACCATGCTCGTACGGGGAGAAAGTTCCGGCGTCGATATTGATATACGGGTCGATTTTAATTGAAGTCACATCTATTCCGCAGCTTTTTAGAATAGTGCCAAATGAACTTGCGATGACACCCTTACCCACACCACTAATTACACCCCCAGTAACTAAAATGTACTTCATTTCTGGCATTGGTAATACGAAACTTATGAACCACTTTAGATGATTTTCAATACGACTGTATTCGATCAGATCTCTTCATAAAATTCAATCAATCAATAAAAAAATCGGCAAATTTTACATGACCATTCTTCACATTTTTCGCAAACGTCAACAACACGTGCATGCAATGCAACAACAGCACGATTTTATACCAGTGTTGCCAGCATTTCAAGATAGTAAATCTTGAAAATGAGATGACACGCACACGCTCCGTCCGTCGCATCGCGTCGTCGCGCGTCGTCATGCCGGCGTAGACTATAGTTCGACCGAAACCGCTGTACCGCTCCTGAGGTATGCGCGCGGCGAGACGGGGGGGAAGTATCGGCCCCGCTCCGATCCATCCATCAGTCTGCCGTCGACGCTCACGGCAGTAGGTCGCCTTTGTACCGGACGGTCTATGTCAGATACACATGAGATAAATATCCAAAGATGGGCCGAGCGCTATCTCGTGATGTCAAGGCCATAATTTTTAAAGTGGCCGAATATACGACAGAGAGAGCTTTGAATATAAAAGTGATGCAAATATTGCCAAAATCGTGGCAGACGCTACGGGGTACTGCGAAAAAACCGCAAGAAATGTGATAAAAGAGGGCAATTCATCAACTGAAAATTTGGGCCGATTGAAATTTAATTCGCCAAAACAACCAAAAACTATAAAGAAAAAACATGTTGTTGATGATTTTGATTTAGGAGTTATCAGAAGAAAAATTCATCAGTTTTATGAATTTGAAAAAAGAGTGCCAAGTGTCCGTAAGTTACTTTCAAGTTTGAAACAAGATGGCATATTAAATTGTGGACGAGAATTTCTAAGGAGCCTCTTACACACAATAGGTTACTGTTTCAAAAAATGCAAATCGAAGAGACATCTCCTTATAGAGCAGCCTAATATTGTAGTGTGGCGGAAAAAATACTTAACACAAATCAGAAATTACAGAACGCAAAACCGCAACATATATTTCCTTGATGAAACATACATTAACGCCAGTCACCATGTAAGCAAATGTTGGCAATCATCGTCCGAACCTGGAATTCATGCTGATATTGGAAAAGGACGGCGTTTGGTAATTCTTCACGCTGGATGTCGAAATGGCTTGGTTGATGGTGCATTGACGATATTCAAATCAGATGCTAAGACCGGCGACTATCATGGAGACATGAACGGGCCTACTTTTTATAAGTGGGTAGATGAAAAGTTAAAAGATAAATTGCTTCCGAATTCTGTGGTTGTCTTGGACAACGCGTCTTACCACAGCGTTCAGGTTGACAAGAAGCCAACCATAGCAAGCCTCAAAACCGAAATGCAGAACTGGTTACGGCGCCACAATGTTGAATTTTCGGAAGCTATGACAAAATCTCAACTGCAACTTCTTATCGATAATACACAAAAAGAGCCCGTGTACAGAATTGATGAACTCCTGAAAGCCAATGGACATACTGTTCTACGATTACCGCCGTACCATCCGGATTTGAATCCCATAGAGTTAGTCTGGGCTGATATTAAAAACAATATAGCTCATAAACATATTAACACTTCTCTAGATGAAAAGATCAACTTATTGAATACATTGTTTTCGGAGTTCACGGCGGAAAAATGGCAGAAATGTGATGATCATGTCCAAAAAAATGAAAACAATTACTGGGATCGCGATAGTAGATTTGATATTATTATCGATCCATTAATTATAAATTTGCAGAACGACTCTGATTCAAATTCCGATGGCGAAACGGAAGATGAAGTTGAAGCAGAAGCTCTGTCAGAATATCTGTAGATAATTTAGTTATCAAAAAATATAAACATATCGATATACCTAATATATAAAACAAAAATATTGTTTATATTGGTACGATATCGTAAGATATATCCGACAATATCGATCTCATGTGTATTCTTGCTCTTTTTTCCTCGGCCCCCACTTCGCCGCACTTTCTTAGGGAGCGGTACAGCGGTTTCGGTCGAACTATAATAAATTTGTGCAGTACTGCTAAGAATTTATGATTGTACAAAAAGATGGAGTCAACAGAACAGGTTAAATCAGTATTGTAGGCACTAGGCAGGTAGTTTTGTCGTTAAGAACTAACATAATAAATAAATAAATATTCAGCATATTCGAGCTACCGTATTGCCAATGAGCAAGCTTTGCGTAGATAAGTACGTACCATATCTGTAGTACCGAAGTACTTTGTTAGATCTAACAAAATAAAATAAGTTGGCAAACAATGCACAAACGTCACAATTATATGTAATGTCAATTACGGAATCATTCATTCATTATTGAGGACCACAGATCACTAATATCCGTTGAGGACGAACGAAATTTATGTACCTCCCTGATCGATGATAGATTTTATACTACTAGTTATTGAGATCTCTGGGGGTTGTGGTAATCTCTTTGTCATTTTTATGAATTTGCAAAGGATCAATCAGGCTTTTAAAAAAACCGATATCAACCTGGGTGATTTAGTTCAAAAAGAAAAGAAAACGGCTAAATTAGTAAAGAAGTGTATTTTACACTAAATTATAGGAAATAATATTATGGCTATTATAACGCTTCCACCTGTTAATTAATAAAAAACTTTAGTTTGAACGTTTTTTTCCCAAGTTTCTTTTGAAGTCCATCCAATACACATTGTCATTTGTCAATCAAAGTCGCATTTCATTCATTCATTTGAAAAAGTTGTTGTACGTCAGTGAGGGAAGCAGCTATTTTACTACAAAAAGTGATCATTTATTTTAATTAATTTCGGTTCCTATCATAATGCCGAAGTATTATTGTGATTATTGTGATACATATTTGACTCACGACTCACCCAGTGTGCGAAAAACGCACTGTACGGGAAGGAAACACAAGGATAATGTAAAATTTTACTACCAAAAGTGGATGGAAGAGCAAGCTCAACACCTCATTGATGCTACCACAGCGGCGTTCAAAGCTGGTAAAATTGCACAAAACCCATTTGGAAACAAAGGTGCGGCGATTCCACCGCCATGGGACCCTTCCGTGATGGGCCCTGGTGGGCCAAGACCACCTGTACCACAACCAGGCGGCCCTCCCGGAATGCTGCCACCGCCGAACATGGGCCCTGGAGGACCGATGCCTCCTATGATGATGGGACCGCATGGACCTATGCCTCCTATGATGGGCATGCGGCCACCGATGATGGGACCTTTGATGGGACAAATGGGTGGCATGGGACCAATGGGCCCTATGGGACCTATGGGTGGGATGAGGCCAATGATGAATGGACCTATGAAAAATTCATAGTTACAAATATTGAGTGCAGGACTCTGATAATCTATGTAGGTTATTTGTGTGTGAAGTTTTAAGTATTTGTCACAGGTCTGTGTTTGTAAAATACTTAGGAAATATCTAAGATAAGTAGGTAACCTCTATTGTACACAATTACGTTATCAAATTGTAATTCTATAATTTGCCAGGGGCTTTGATATCTAGCGACTTTGTAAAACACATTGGTTTATACTGAAAAACGAATACTTATCTATGTATTGCCGTTATGTTTTGTCTTAACTTCTTTTTCTGCAAATATTGAGACCACCTAGCCAGTAAGTTTCTACTAATTAAAATAATAAATTACTTGAATGACTGTTTTAATTTGTATTATTCATTAAAATTGCATTTAATATGTTACTGGGCAGTTGAAATATATTTGGTAAGTCTATATTACAATAAAACAATTGCTTCAAATATACAGAGGTACATAATTTATACAGTGTTACAGTATCGTGACATGTCCAAGTGTTCTGTAAGGTTAAAAGGAAATAAAGCACTTTGATTTTCATGTTGATTTTACAAATTCATTGTGAATGCAATTCCAAGCTTTGGTTTCTCATGTTCACTGGCATCGGAGGTGCAGATATACTTTCACGGGATGAGAACAATGTCAGCACAAGATCAGCTAGCAGCAGAGTTAAGATGAGCAGAGGCAGTATACCATTCAAAATCAAACCTCCTTCTGTTTTAACTTTTCCCATATCAATGAGATTATTGAATATTATAAGAGACAGGCCTGTTTGTATGGAAGAGCATGCCACTATTGCATAGATTTGTAGAAAAATTGAGGCGGGCTTTGATAGCAATGTTCCCACTGCCATAACTCCTACGAAGATAAATGTGGTAAATATTGCGATGGGTGCAACAAGTGCATGTGAGATGCTCAAAAATATTGTAGTTCTCTCGTTGATAAAGTCAGCTGTGTTCACAACCAATGTTAGAATTTTTAGTCTCAATGAGCATTTATCGGTGCTCATTGAATCTATGTTCTCTGAAGTAAAAATATCTGGCTTCATAGGTAAACTTTTTAACACTATTGTAATTTAATTAAAAATTTTAAATTTGAGTAATTTATAGTGAGACTACAGTCACTGTAATATATTATAAACACCATAAAAGTATAGGTACTACACTACAAATCAGGATAATTCCTACAAAACATTACCAAGTGATGACCAAAATAATAAAAAAACCTGACTTAGGTTTTCTGTCATGACATGGAATCTCTTTGGACAAACCAAATCTCCCTGTCATGGACGGATTTTTTTTATAAAATCCAACCAAAGACTAAATGTACCAAACCAATACCTTTCTTTTGGTCATGAAAATACTCAAAAGGGGAAGCTACCCTGCTATACCTGCTGGGAAGCCTCCCCTTTTGACCATTTTTCAAAGTCTATCTATCTTACTTCCCTATTTTATAGGTATATTTTTCCAGTAAAATATAAATCATTAACTACAAATGCCTAGGTATAGTACATTTCACATGGACCTTTCTGACACTTCATCTTTAAATCTGTACAGGTGCACAAAATGCGTTTATTATTATTTCAAGTCAATAGGCGGAGTATTTCCTGAGATATTAAAGGTGAAAACACGACAGAAAAAAGTGACACCATAAGGGTATTGAACCCACACTAAAAAAGCTATATTTTAGTAAATACTTAAACTTTAAGGGGTAAAGTACCTGGAGCAGGATAAGTTGTGGGTTCTTCCAAAGATATCTCAGAACCGACGGGATAGATAGTTATTTACCTAGACTAAACTTTGATAAGCGCTAGAGATCTTTTAGGTATATTTAGTTGCATCTTGCTTTTGTGGGTCACAGAGTTATCCAAAGCTCTAGTAGATTCGTATCTATGTAGCTACCTCCATTAAAGGTAGGTAGTACCTATATAGGTAGGTAGGTAGTACCTACAACTTTTAATTTCAGAGCTATGAGGATTTAGCTTGTAAGCATCTGGCGTAGCGTGTCGGCTATCTATTGGGAAATAATTTTAAATTAGGTACCTGCCTACCTATTTAAAATAATCTAATTGTGATGGGAGTAGGTGGAATGTAGGAAAGTAAAATGATGAAAAAGGAATGGGAAATTATCTATTATAGTATAGTGTACCTAAACAGTTAAGTACAAGTACATCAGCCTATAATTAGTCTACTGCTGGACATAGGCCTTCCCTAACGAGCGCCATAGATGCCTATCATTTGGGGGTTATTGCCCATAATCCCCACGCTGGGCATGTGGGTTGGGGATCGCAGTTCGGTGGAGTTGTTCTGCAGAGGGCGCTGCTGCCCGCCCCCGGTGTCTCCTCTTAGTCGCCTCTTACGACACCCACGGGATGAGTGGGGGTGGTGAAATTCTATGCCGGCACCACAAGGCATAAACAGTTTACGCTAAGGAAAATAAAACAGAAACTTGCAGTTAACAGTAAACTCTAAAGTTGCTGCTACATTTTCCAAAATACTGGTAAGTAGGTATGAAAACCTATGATTTTTTTAATTGGAAGAAATAATCAGCTCTGCAAAAAAAATCGCTGAACGTATTACATGGTGGTTCAATCAACCCTACTTCGTTTGATCGTCGATGACTGGAAAGTCCTGAAACCGGCATAATTAATCTGTAGTAGGGGAAAACCTAGGTGATCGTAAGAAAGCAATTTAGAATCTTAAAAAGTAATTTTGTTATACGATAAATGAGCTAGTAGTCCCATTTTGTATTTCTTTCTATCATGAAAAAGCTACTTAATAATTATTGCTTGCCTAATTACCTATGTTATACTCACACCTAGATAGATACATGAGCCTATTATTTAAGATTCTAGTAGCCTACTAACGTTCCAGTACTACTTGAACAAGCTAGTCTTCAGCAGTTCTCATAACAACAACAACAACAACATCAGCCTATATTAGTCCACAGCTGGACAGGCCTCCCCTTATGAGCGCCATTATTTATCATTTGGAGGTTTTTGCCCATAATCCCCACGGAGTTGTTCTCAAGAGGGCGCTGCTGACTACCTACCTAGCGACATTAAAGGCCAGGAAGAAAAAATACGTTAAATACATTTTAACACATTTTAATAGTAATCCAAATAACTTAAAAAGTTCAAAATCTTATTACTTATTTCATAGTGTATTCAATAAATACTTAAGACTAATCATTTCAATACCAAGATGTTTTGGAAAGATAAAAACCTAGGTACCAGTATTAGGTAGCTAGTTATCAAAATTGGCCCCTTTAGAGCATGGGAAAAAGAAAGGAAAAAACAATTGAGCTTGATCCGTACAATTTACAGAACAAACAGGTAGTAAAAAACTGGGTTTGTTAATTATTTGTGCCAAAAATGGCACTTCAAGCAGTCAAAGACTAGATTAAAGCTTTTATAAAACTCATAGCCATAACTATCTATACGAACTCATACTGAAGCGCTCTTATAAGCACCGTTTCACTTGAGGGTGCCTTTGTATCGGATAAATGCATCTATCATAAAGCAGTTTCGAGTGTGGTCGGTGATGTTTTTCCTCTTTCGGGGGAAGTTTTACTCCGATAGTTACCCGACTGACCAGCAGTCGCAGGAACTCTGAATGATGTCAGTTTAGGAGGCGATGATTCTGGCGAGGTGCTGAAAAACTCCGCCCTTTTCGCCTGCAATAATTCCGATCTAGTTAATCCATGAGACTTTGATAATTCTCTGTTTAGAGGAAACACTCCGTGATCCGGTGAATCAGGGAAATTACTTTCCATTTCTAACGCTTTCTCTGATATCGGTATAAGATTGCGTCTTGCTCCAAAATGTTGGTTAGTTACTATAGGAACTGTTTTAGACGGTGGGTTTTTAGGGGAGGTGTCAATTTTTTCACCGGAACCATTTGAGTTTTCATCTTCATTGTAAGCTTCAGGAATAGGAGTCGACAATACGTCTGACCGTGGACTTGAGAACCTCCATTGTGATTTCGGTGAAAGTAATATTTTAGGCATATTTTTATGGTCCTTTATCAAGGCTCCAGTTCGGCCGGGAGACGCTGGCTGCGGATTAGGCTTGATTACTTTCCTATGGATGTATGTTTTCGGTGATCCGCTCAGGTCTAAAATGTTAATATTAGATCTGTTTCCGTGAGACGCGGGTAATATCGGCTGAGCTTGAAGTTTTTCTTTAGAAATCTTTAATTGCTCTACTGCCGATAGTTTGTTGGATTTCGTTTGAGGATTGAGGGTATTAAGTTTTACACTATGTTGTAACAGGAGTTTTTTGAAATCGAGCCTCGAAGTTTGTGGCTGCGGACCATGTCTATCGGCACAAGTGGTTTCTTGTTTTTGAACACCGTAAGGGGATAATGGTACATTGTTGGGGAAAGTTTGTTTTTCAGCAGGTGACCAGCTTGCTCTATTTCTTGGCTCTCCTAAGTAACCTGTTTCAGGATAACGTTGTGGGTTCTTCCCATACAAAGATATCTCAGAACTGACGGGGGATAGACTCAACGTTGATAGTGCGGGAGATTCGGCTCGTTCTGGATCTTTTATATTGAGTTTCTTCTTGCTTTTGTGGATCACAGCGTAGAGTTCTTCGTTAGTCATCGTTGATTTAACCGGAGACAGCAGCCTAGTTCCGAGATCCACTACGTGATCTCTGTTTGAGGGTGTGGACGATTTAAAGGATGTGGTTGCTCTGGGATCAATTGGCGATATTCTTATGGAATCGTTTGCCGCTGAGCTTCTGTGCGGTAGAGTTGCGGATTCAACGAACGCTGTTTTGGGTGGGTAATTGAATGTTTGTTGGGTTGTTTGGTGGGAAGTTAGTTCAGGTGCTCGTTTGGGTAGTGTCCAGAATCTAGGCTGGTCTTGTTGGGTGATGGGTGCGTTGTCGTAGTTGACGACGCCGTGCTTGCCTTGAAGGTGGGCGGTTTGGAATCGGTGCAAGGTGGGATTGATGGAATTCAGGTCCACTGCAGACCTCTTGTCTTGTGCGTTCAAACAGGGTTTGTCAGCACTGGAATGTCGATAGTCTGAAATTGAAAAATAATTAATTAGAAGCCCACCTTTTGTAAATTATATAACATTTATAATGGTATAATTTCCCCGACTGTTACTTTTAAAATTTATAAAGCGTACAAGCTGATATGCAAAACCTACTTACTATCAACAGTGATGATTTTGTAGCATATTACATTTCATACTAAACAAATCTATACTAATATTATAAAGAGGAAAGATTTGATTGTTTGTTTGTTTGTATGTTTGTTTGTTTGTTTGTTTGTTTGTTTGTTTGTTTGAATTGAATAGGCTCCGAAACTACTGGACCGAGTTAAAAAATTCTTTCACCATTAGAATCCTTAATTTTGCGTGATGAACATAGGCTATATAATATTTTCAAAAAAGTTAGGGATCCGCATGAAAAAATCAATAATTGAACCGTGGGCTGTATATTCAACCTTTTTTTCTATTATGGCGCGTCAGAATAGAAAAAGAGGTTGTATAGCGCACGGCTCTACGGCCAGTGTCAGTTTTGGAATGTTGAGTTAATGTCAAAAACCCCAATGCTGTTAAAAAAAGTAAAGATCCGTATGAAAACTGTGAAACCTATCGTTTTAGTGTGTATAATTTCTGAAATTTTCGTTTAATACCCGTGCGAAGCCGGGGCGGGCTGCTAGTATTGTATAAAGGTTGTAGGCAAACTATCACCCTATGCTAACACCCTTTCCAACTAACTAGTACTTCTAAATAAGTACATAGATGCAGGTACACAAAATTAACAATACATAGTAGGTACATACAGTAATACATAATTGAATGGTAGGTTAATAAAATAATTTTGCATGATGATTGTTAGCGAAAGTAAATTATACAATAACATAAGTATATTACAATAGGTTTATTGTAAGTGCATGGTATTTTATTCTATTGTGTTTATTGTTATATTCCTATATATTATGTTTAGTGTGCGTCTAAGTGCAATATGTATCATCCATGTTAGTTCACACAGACCGAACGCAGAAAAGATACGAGCATGCGATTACAACGAGTAACTTCAAGTCCTCTGATACTGTATTCAAACTTCTGCGTCGGTAGGTACTCGTAAATGAGACTTTATTGAATTATTTATTACCACTCAAAAAGTCCAAAGACCATCGGTGGTGACCTCATGCAACCATTCATGCCAAAAAAGCAACACAAAATTTTACCTTTGAAGGACTTTACACTAAAGTCACTGAAGACTATCTCCTTCACTGTGCAAAGCCATGGTAAGATGAGTGCAAATTAAAATAAACTTTACACCTATTTAGATAAAACACAAAACAGAATCGTTATAGAAGGTTATGGTCATTTAAGTAAGAGCCAACTAGGTTTCACATTAGTAAGGTATATGTTATGTATGTCCTAGGCAAAGTGCATTTGTTAAAGATGTAACCTGTGTATTGTAGGTACAAATTAATTTGGGTATTTACAAAATGTGCTTATTGCTTCATTAAATTGTGACATTCTGAAAATCAAGGTCAGTTCCGTATTTCAACTTATGTAACATTTTAAAAATGAATATACAAAATAACTTAATAACATTGATTTACTTATACTGACCTTAAATTCGAATGTATGTTATGCCCAGTGCGAATTGCAACGCGTGAAGTTGAAGGTGAATTAGGAAGACCAAATGAAAGTGCGTTAATTCAAAATGATTCTTATATTAATATTATTTACAAATAAAACATTGATGTAGATAGGTACAGAATAACACACCATGCACTCACAAACGTCAAATACCATTCGTAAGCTGTGCACGCTGCGGTGTAGCATGCATGATTTACACTCAAAAACATTGCATCAAAATACATTATTAACATAATTAATAAAGAAAATTCATTGCTTAATAGAGATAAAAATCTATCACAGGAGTTACAAAAGGAAGACCTTAAAGTACGTACTACACGGACGGAACAATTACCTACTCTAATAGTATCTAGCTAGTCTCTAAATATTTGTGCTAATAAATCTTAACATAGGAAATATAAAAGGTATATTCGTATACTTTACTATGATTAATGGAAGGAAAATAAAAACTAAACTACCATATTTCTGTACCATAATCTGATATAGACAAAATGCGGGCTCGGTGTTGAGACCCATCGACGGGAACAGTTACTTTAGTAGGTGAAAGGGGGCAGGCGGGAGGCGAATGGAGGATACAGACATTCTCGGGGTCTGATTCCAAAATTGCTGACAACATATCTAAGGAAGCCTCTCTAGAATCCGGTATGACAGCAACAGTATGACGTTTAGGCAACGGTGTTGTAAATGGACTGAGAGTCAGAGCCGATAATTTACTTTCGAAGCTATCTTCTGAATAAGAACTGTTATTATTCATACACTCACAGTTATCCGAATCGTCAAAACTTTTATGACCGAGCTTAGGAGAAACAGTTGGCGGATAGTTGATCTGATCGCGCAGTAAATCTGCCGCGATCTCGGCCTGAATCATTTCTAAAGAATCAACTTTTTTGGCGTTATTGCCAAAACTTTCTAGTTTTAATAGCTTTTTGATGGGCATCAGGGGTGAATTAGCTAACTTGTAGCTATCACTGCGCTTTATTTTGGCATGAATCGACTTATCCAGAAATTCATCGTTGGAGTTGTTTGAATTTATTTCGACATTTGCGCTCCCATTAGTTCTATACGTAAACATTCTAAGGACCTCGGCCACTTTACTCTCTGATCTATTGAGTTCATGGTGGCATTTGTTTTGCAACATTATAGGAGTTTGGAAATTAGGGACAAATGGAAGGATATCATTATCTAAGAGATCTTTATCAGGGGATTGAGATTCGCTACAAATAATTTTGATAGGTCTTGAACAATGATTCTTACCTGCTGATATTTCTTTCGTCGGAGATAAGCTGACACCCTCCGCATCGTGTATATTTACATAGGCCCCTGTTCTAGTGATCGCTTCTACAACTCGCGGTAGGTCTTGTGACTTTTTACTAGTTATGGGTGATGGTTGTGCGTTCACGACGGATGTTTCTGTGACGGGTGTTGCGGTTATAATAGTACTGGGCTTAGGCGATGGAAGAGCGATGTATTCTGTGGTGATAGGACCGTCAGGTTCAATTGGTGCTTTGATTATCATTTTTCCTAATTGTGGAGAAGTGGGTTTACTAGACGGCGGAGGTTGTTCATACGGAAAATCTGTTTCATCTGTGAGTTTTACAACGTTAGCCATTTCTCTTTGAATCACTGAAGTTGTCGGTATATCCTGGACAAATGGACCGGGTTCAAACGTCGTGTGGGCACCTTTTCTTCTTTTTAACGTATCTGACGAGTAAATTACTTGTCCTTGAGAATCTAAAGTGACTTTGGCACCCTTCTTTTGAATCTCTTCTAAAGCTGGAGACGGTCGTTCTATTAGTGCGTGTTCAGCATAATCTTTATTTATGTTTAAACTATTTGGAAGTTCGTTTAACGAAACGTATTCAGTCTCATGAAGTTTTCCAGAAAGTACGGTTTGTAAATTTCTTCCAACTATGTCACTGTTTCCATACAGACTTCTATTTAATGTTTGTTTCTGATTGTTGTTTTTAACATCAGCGATTGTTACATAATCACCAGCATCGTAGAAATTAGGCTCTGTTTCTGGCGTTTTTATGGTAGGAGACTTCTTGTTGGACAGTTTATTGGGAAGCACTCCTTTTAATTTACACATCAAATCATTAAATGGTCGTAGCGATGTCTTCAAATTAAGTTGGGTTGGAAGCTTTGTTGTTATTTTAGTTTCAGTAGCTTTTACTTCTTTTGTTTTATTATCAGACGGAAGTTCTAATTTTGGTCTATTTATTATGCTGTCTGCCGATTTCGTAAAATCTGGTCGTCTATTAGTTTCCGAATCTTTGCTACATTCACTTTCGTCGTCAGAATTTGTAGGGGTAATGACGCACATTGATGGGATCCTTGAACTATTAATTGTGGTCTTGTATCTTATGCGTTCTATTCTTTCTGTTCCTTCTAAGTCTGATGACTCGGAATAATCTTGTTCGGAAAGACTGTTTTTACCGTGTGCACTAGAGACAGAGTCTTCTATAGGTGAGCTAGAAGTATTGTGACCAGAATCAGGCGAACTAGTTCCTGTGCTTTTTTTAGCACTTTCCAGTTCAGTTTCCGTATGTATTTCCGCAACTGCAGTAATCTCTCTATGGTTTCCAACGTTCCTTGTTATTGTGATAGTAGATGGAGTATGCTCATTTATTTCAGGGGCTGATTGATTATGAACTCGTTTATCTGGATATGAAAAACCTGAAGTGTATCGTAAGCTATTAAAAGGCGACTTTGAGAAGGAAGAATTCTTGCTTCTGTCTAAGCTGGCGTTCGCGCTGTGAATGTTGTTAGTTCGCGCTCTGTTTATCATCGTTAAAGAACTCTTTCTTTCTGGAACTGTTGGACCTATTATAAGCGACCTATCACTTCCCGCCGCCATCAGAGTTGTACAAACAGTGCCTGCCGAACTAGTTGTTGTACTAGTCGACCCTTTGCCGAACAGTTCATATTCATTCTCAGCGGTCATAGTCTGACTGTTAGAAGAATTAGATAAAGCATTGCTGGTGTGCATTGGCGTGCCAGGTATAACATCCTCCTCTTTTAAAGTTTTCAATCCTGAGTCCATGTGGAAAGATGTGTAATAACCCTCAGTGTCACAAGAAAACTCTGAACTTGTTTCTAAGTCCTCATGCAAGTCATGGATAATATCAGGCGTCAATGTACCTTCACTTGTAACGCTTCCCGATCCTGAAGTGTTCAGGAAGCGTCTTCGACTTATTATAGAACTGGGAGGACCGTGATGAATGTTCAATGAGTTGTTCGAAGTAGCAGCCGAAGTTGAACTTTTAGGGGGTACAGTTGTTGTAGTTATTTCGGAACCTATACTAGTTCTACCAGATTCGGAACTGGCCGACCAGTTGCCGCTTGAAGAGTGTGGCTCATCTTTGCCTACTGCAGATCTTCTCATACGTCTCTGAATAGATGTCCCTCTTAATTTAACCCCCGTACTAATAGTTGCAGTGGTCTGAACTGCGCTAGGAACACCTATGCTCTTTTCTGAAGAAGAATACGAAGCACATCTCTGATGTGTTCTTCTATCCTCTTCTCCCACGCGTTTTTTACGCATCGTCACCGTTTCCTGAACCTGACTGTCCTCCTGTCGAGTTGGTGATTTAGAATCTTTACTCTTATCACTTTTACTGCTGGCATTTATAAAACTATCTCTACTGGCACTGGGAGATCTACCAATCAGTTTTAACCTATTTTTTCCCCATTGTTTGAGGCTGTTGAAGTGTCCTTTCTTGGAGATCGGGTCGATAGGACTTTTCTTAAGAATGTCACTAGATCTCGACCTGATGACAGCGCTTTCTTCAGTGTCTTCATTGGCCACGGCATTGGATGTATCGCTACGGTAGAACAAACCAAGCAAAGCATTAGTCACACGCTAGAGGCATATCTATCGAGAAAACCTTAAAGAGCACCGCCTGGTCTTGTATCGGCGGTATCTCTAAAGAAATTAATTATGAAGCTAATGAACAATGGCACTATTAGTGTTCCAGTGCACAAAGGATTGATTGTCCTTGTTCGAGATCACAAAACAATGACAGCCAATGTTAAACTTATCGTATTCACAAAAGCACGAGATTATCACGAATTGTTACTGTGCTGAACATTTTAAAATTTTAGGCACCACACAAACTGTGCTGATGGTTATAGTTAATCGATGATAGATTACATTACCTAGTCACGATGATAACATTTCAAATATCGTGTTTAGATAATGCAACCTGTGAAATGTGTGCAGTCTAGAAGCTTACCCAGCTATAGCCTCTCTAAGCTCTTTCTGATCAGTGCCGGAAATGGTGTTTCGTCTTTTACCCCGAGGTTTGCGTGTCCTTGTCCGTCGCTTTACGGTGTCGGTCTCACCAGCTGGTCCCTCTATGTGGAGGGACTTGCGAGAGGTGCACATTCGGTCGAAGTACTTCCCGGATGTGTCGATGGCAACCACTTCCGGCGCGAATCTGTAACGTAATATGTAATGTTTTTAATAAATACAAATAAAAAAATATATTGAATACCGTAGTTTAGCGGTCAATAAAGTTATAAATTTATATACTCCACGCCTGTATGAAAGATGCAGTCTTTCATAGACTCTGCTTCTTTTTAAAAACAGTGATGTGACTATCAGCTCGAAAAATATCGGGATTTAGGAAGGCGTTATTTTTATTTTATTTATTTATATGACAACTTAAAAATAGTTGTAGGTACCCCGAGATGAATAAGGATAAATGAGGTTCATCATACCACGGAAACACTAAATCGCGGGATCTAAAGTAGCACATGTTTCTACCTGGTAGGTATTACAATTTCATCAAAACCGATGGAGTAAAACATACACACATACTATATACATAGGTTGATAAGTACAACTTGGCCTTGGCCATAATGATCTTCATTTGGAATTCTCAAAAAAATATATATGGAATATTTGTGTTGTAGTACAGTAAGCACCACAGTATACAGTAGAGTATGTAGATAGATCTCTAATCATTATGTTACATACTTGGAAGCAATAATCCTCAGTTGTTCTTCAGGGCTGGGTAGCCTGTGGTCTATCGGCTCTTCGTCCCCAGATCCGCACTCCGATAGCTCGTCTGGTGTTAACGTAACACTGCTGAGTATCCTCATAGAGGCGTCTGGCAGCGCAGTCACGTCACCCACCGCCTCCTTGGACGTCCACCTTCGCAGATTCTCGACGACCAATGGCTAAAATTATAGAATTTACGTTTATATATCTATTTGTTTTCGTGTTCTGTCTATAACTATCAAAATAAAACTCTTGGATGGTTATTCATCACAGAATCAGCGGACTTCATTCATGGTGAACAGGACCCTTATTGCCTTGAGGTTTATAATTTGGAATTGAACAGACAAAATACCTAATCGTGAGAAAAGCTTTGCATCAATAGTACCAACCAAAGTGACAAACTATTATAAAGCAATAGACCTCAATCGGTCTCATGTAGTGGTTGCTTCTAAGATTGGTTGTATCCTTGCTATTGAACTTCTCAATAATAATGATGATTTGTTGGTAGGAATCTTCCAGCCGCCATTCACATTTCAATCTTACCTAAGAGACGCATCTATTAAAATGCATGTACCTAGGTTATGTATAAGTTTGCTCATAATGACAGTACCATGTCAATATTTAAGAAATCGGTTGAAACAGTTATCTAAAGATTTGTTTGCTAAAACGCTTACTATAAAATAACAGATTATCCAACTCGAAAACTAGCAGTCTTACAAAGTAAAGGTTACTTGTTCGCTTCTTTACTTTATGTTAAAAATATTGAAGTGAACAAAGAGTCAAAGTGATCACTTTAATTCCCATTATTACATAATGTAATTTGTATTTTGTGACGTGTCCAAGAGTCATGTAAGGTCTAAAGGAAATAAAGCACTTGGTTTTTCTTTATGCTACTTACAACACGGGTTTCGATTTCGACGTCCACTTTCTGGAAGATCCGTCTTCGTTTTGAACTGAGGACGGGCGTGCATAGCAGATACGGTGAATGTTCGGAGTCTTTTCTAAGCTGATCGAGGATTGAAGCAGAAAGACGGTCTGTAGTTGCTTTGTCGTACAGGTTGCGTAAACTCGGAGGCCTGGAATGATAAAACTGAAGAATGAGGAAGGTTCCATAATTAGCATGTGTACATACATTATGTGTAGTTTGTTTCGCGAAGAACCGACAACCGCTGGGGTAAACTGCTGGCAGATGCTGGATGCGACAAGCGGAAGACAGGGCGCTATGGCGCTCATTAGGGAAGGCCTATATCCAGCAGTGGACTGATGAGGGCTGATGATGATGTGCGTGTAATATTTTGTCGCATCTCTAGTTATTTAATGAGGTAATACGAGTACATACGGTACCTAAGTATAAATGAGAGTTATTGAATGAACAACGAAACATTTTACTTAGACCAAAATAATGCATTAAGCTCTATGACGAAATGGCCTGATTGTCTGTATTGTGATGTGAATGTAGTCTGTGTTTGTTTCAACAAGAATTCTGACAAATATATAAACACTCCAAAGTGGAAAACTTTTCGTCGACAAATTGTTTTTTATTATCTTTCTGAAGCAGTCTTGGAGCAGTTGATTAGCTTTGTAGACATTCAGTTGTATGAAATTTTGTTTACCTTGTTTCTGCTGTAAACAGTCCCTTTTTGAGGTTGTGACTCGCCGTGTAGTGGACTTTGCGCAGTGCAAAGTCGGACAGGCTTCCCTCGGCTGTAACAAGAAAAGTTGATTAAACTTCGAATCAACAGGACTTTTTGGAAGAGACACGATGGAACTTGTGTATATTAACTTATTCAGACTTGAACATGTCTGTTGTATGTAAATTATGATCATTGGTCAACGTTTATATTATACTAGCGGTCCGCCCCGGCTTCGCACGGGTATTAAACAAAACTTTCAGAAATTATACACACTAACACGATGGGTTTCACAGTTTTCATACGGATCCCTTACTTTTTTTAACAGCATTGGGATTTTTGACATTGACTCGACACTCCATAACTGACACTGGCCGTAGAGAAAAAGCAAGCACCGTGGGTATATATTCAACCTCCTTTTCTATTATGGCGCGTCAGAATAGAAAAGGAGGTTGAATATACAGCGCACGGTTCAATTATTGAATTTTTCATGCGGATCCCTAACTTTTTTGAAAATATTATATAGCCTATGTTCATCACGGAAAATTCAGGATTCTAATGGTGAAAGAATTTTTCAAATCGATCCAGTAGTTTCGGAGCCTATTCAATTCAAACAAACAAACAAACAAACAATCAAATCTTTCCTCTTTATAATATTAGTATAGATACCTTATGTAGGTAATGTTTGCCCACGTGAAAATCATGAAGGCGAGGTGAGAGTGTACGCTTCGCCTAAAATCCGGAAATCGATTTGGATAACGCACCAAGCTGTCGTAACAAGCATTTCGTAGCGTGCCCGATCCAGAAACCATAAACCCATAATAATGAGAGCGTGGGTCGCCCATTCTAAACAGCGATTAGACGAACAGATAGTTTTGCCAGAGCAAAATAAAGGATCCCCAGTACCGACTTTGTTGTGATAGAGACAAATAAGTGGCCATTACTCACCCGTCCGCCCTGCAGGTTATCAGGATTAATAAATACGAGTTGCGAGCAATCTCTCATTTCAAGTTCCTTGATTACAGCATTAGGGATTATAGCGGCGTGCTTTGGCTCGCACGTAGGAATGCTGCCAATTTATGGTCATTCGAATAATTGGCAATTTGTACGTTTCTTAGTAAGTCTCATAGATCGTCGTGGAACTATTTTCTCTCAAAGCTTTCAATATTTGTTTTACGAATACGAAGTTAGTTCTTCGGATAAAGCAAACCAGAACATTATATAGGAAGTACGAACATAAAGAGAGTCGTGGTCAGCCCACAATCGTGACGTGGTCGAGCCTATTTCGATTTCTAATTATCGATCGGACAAAACTGAAACCGTTTGCTAGAAGATAAATCGTTGAAGACCATATTGAAGACAATGAAAATATATGAAGCAAAAAGTTAAATGTTTAAAGGTGTCTGTACATATTGGACCTATGTACTGTATCAATGGGTAGTAGACACATACTTTGCGTATTGGTTGTTGGTGATGGTGACCAACATTGGCCGGCAAACCGAATAGTGTCGGTTTTTCGTACACACATCAGAGGATCTTGGCGCACTATGTGAACAATATTCACTTTTTTATTATTTTCGCCTTATTCTGCGCGAATTCTTTTTTGTCACTTTAGTTTGAAAACATTGTCAATGTGTAGGTAAGCAAAATACAATATAATATATAATATACAATAAATATAAAGATATTCACTTTTTTATTATTTTCGCCTTATTCTGCGCGAATTCTTTTTTGTCACTTTAGTTTGAAAACATTGTCAATGTGTAGGTAAGCAAAATACAATATAATATATAATATACAATAAATATAAAATACAATATATAAGCTGTGCACAGATGGCCCAACATGCTGTGCTGGCCCAGCGCATACTTAGCATAGAATTTACCAGCAATATGCAACAATCTGGATTAGTAATAGAAGGAACTTAGTAATGTGAATCTGAGAAAACCCATGAATCAATTGCAGACCTTGCGTCGAAACGAAATGGCTACGATGAAATACCATTATTTCCACATAGATGTAGATAGAATGACTTGTGTGAAATTGAAAACGTAAAACAAGTGGGTAAACTCAAACCAATCAAAGAAAACAAAATGAACTGCCGATATTGAAGTGCGTTTTGTTCACTGATTGAATTGAAAATACAATGTAAATAGCACAACAATAGCCCTGATGAATTCCAAGCAATCCAAAGGTGAAGAGAGGTACTTGCACTTGACGAGTGAAAGTCTAAATATAAAATTGCATAGGCTCAATGCCACCGTGAATGGTGCTGGCATTCCTGGGGGAAATGCCCTCAGGAAACTAGTTCCATATAAAATGGATAGTGAGATTGAATAGTATCGGATCGCAATAAGAAGTGCATAAGCGAGCCATTGTGGGCCGACTGGCCTTGGATCCCGCGGGATGCCGCTGTGTGTGGTAAGACTTTACTTATGATTTCTTGAATGCCTGACTATATCAATTTATTGGAGGCTCGTATCGTATTATAGACCAGCTTTTTATATGAAGTTTTAGGTTTGAAGCTTGTAATATGTAGTCTGATTCATAACATAACTAAGTAGTAATTTTTAGCAAAAAAATTGCAGCACATGATGAGCTAAGTAACTTCAATTTCGGCGCAGGGTCATCTATGCAGAGGGACCTTATTTTTTCTACCATCCATGGATGGTAACTACCTACCTATTCATGATTATTTCTAACTATTTTTTTGGACACTGTCGAAAAAAATGATTTTTCAATCCTATTAAGTATCCGTATATACACCGTTGCGTACGTTATTTTTTAATTTTCTTATATATAATTTCTTTGTGAAATTTGAAATTGTCAAACTACTGTACCTATATATGTAGGTATGTATGCTATTAATCTAAGTGCTTATATGTCTAAATGCTTTGTATAGGTTTAAAGTTCATCTTTAAACTTATACAAAGCCAGTCATAAATGGCTTTATGACTTTATGTAGGGTACCTGCTGTTAAATGAGATTATTTTATTAACTACTGCCAAACCCCATTTCCTTATAAATCCCAATTACGAGTTAAAAATATAACAACAAATGGAAAATGTATTGAAAAAGCTTCTTAATGCGTGCTTTGTATAAGTTATTCATTGCGTACAGGAACAGCCCGTAGGCAAGGTCCTGTGAGGTCACGACTTTGAGAAGGTCCCATTCCAGCGCGGCTATTATCCACGTGTACTACTCAGAGCATAACTGGTTTATGTACTAACATCGCACAGAAATCATATCTTACAAGTAACGACCGTGGGAACATTTTCGATAAAAACCATGATGAGATGATTGAGATGATCGAAAAAGACAAATTGTCGGCGTGATGGAAGAATTCAATCAAGGATTGTATCCGGAACAACTCAAAGCAATAGATGATGACTGGCCAAAAGGACTTGACGAAGTTTAGCTTGAGATGAATGCTCGATGAACTGAAAGGAAGTAATTCGCACGCAATCGGCCGTAACAATTTATCGTCTCAGAACTTGTGGAAGAGTCCTTCTTCGAAAATTACGTAAAACTCCACCCATAAACTCTTAAGGCCCTATCAATTTCGCTATAGCAATAGCTATTGAGAAAGTTATTTTTATTGTTCTTGATGGCGTAAATTGCAGTCACATTTCACGGAAATACATCGATAACTTTGCCGATGGAACCTAAGCCTCAAATATAATTGCGAACGTCTAGCAAACTTTAATGTTGTACCAACCTTTACCTTCCCTTTCCGAGAATATTATGTGAAGACTTTCCAGGGCTTCAATTTTAAACCACAATCAGGCACAGGCACGTTGTTGTGCAGGATTAACCACTATAATCTGGGAAGGCTTCTTGGGAAGCATTAAATTTTCAAGGCGTTAGGGGAATGAAGCGCAAGTTTTTTTCGATTATCTACCTACACTGAAACTTGCAGCATTCCACGGCTCCCCCTGGGTATCTTATTACGTGATGTTATGGTATAGCTGGCATGGAAGTGAACAAGATCGTGTTCAAATGATTTAGCAATTTTCTTAGACGTTGGAATTCAGGTTCCTAAAAGCATGCTTGTGCTTGTGAATCTCCCCGAGTAGTTCTCAGTTTTGTGAATAATTAATAAAGCCTTTTTTAACTTTACTGTTAATCATATAAATATAAATCATTAATTTTGCCAGAGTACAATTGTACATAATATGTACCTATGTCCAATTAGTACGTAATGTGCGAATATTAATAATAATATAATAATAATGACAGAGGTGCTTAACAAACAATAAAACATATTCATAAGCTAAATCAATCAATCTAGAGGTACATAGTTCAGGCACACGTAATCGTTAGAATCTAACTTATTATTATTCTTATGTTAAACATTTGTCTTGTAATTTTTGAATAAATTATTTTATTCTATTATTTTTAGTTCTTAAAAGTTAAAAAATCTTTTACACTACAGAAATAATTTTGATAACCACGTTTGTATGCTCATGCTCAGGTACCTTTTAGATACTTTTAACTGTTGCATAATCTAACGACCGACCAAGACAGAACTACAAATATATTATTCAACATAGGTATATCTTTTCTTTCTTCTGTGTTATTCATTACCAAACATACGGGCATGACTCATTTTGAATACGTGTGTGTACCTATACGGAAACCTATTTCGGTATCGTCTGGGAATCACTATAAATGCAAGACGTCTCAAGTGGTCTCAACCCTTTTGTATTATTGTAAATCACTCACTCAATGGCTGTCGAGCGTTGAGCTCATAATTATTCTCTAAAAGCCCAAGTGATCAACAAATAGGATTGGAAACACGACTTCTGTTTTAGGTACTCTACTTATATAGAATTGTACCTTTTAATAGTTGTCTACATTAAACTCTACCTTTAGTATGAGTGTTTTATTTCGATATTTGTGTATGTGTATAAGTTTTTAGCAACCTTAATAACATTTACTTAAGATATAGAAAAGCTCAGCTCTTATATTACGGTATTACAACTTTTACCCAACAGGGGACGCAGCTTCATGAATTGCTGATGGCAGCAAAGAATCCTTGCAAATAAGGATAAAATATTACACAGAATTTCGTTGTCCTTCGAAAAAATAATTTACAAATAAGAAAGTATCTCTTTCAAAGAAACTTTTTTGTCGTGAGACTTGATCAAAATATTTATTTCCTTATTCAGAAAGAATCGCCAGCGCGGCGTATACATAAATCGTTCAATATAAATACAACCACAAAAATATCTTTCTCATTTGCAGAGCAAATTGGTAAAAAGTAACCATTTGCAAACGCAAGGAATGGTCATAAAAAAGGCCTTGAAAAAATCTTTCAGGAACAAATCACAATCACGTATCCAAACTCAGAGATGCTTGCACTTGATGCACCTGTTTTTATTGAACTTACGTACATAAATTGTAACAAAGTTCTGTCCGATCATCCTGATAGATCGACACGAGAGAAAACGTTTTACTGCACTAAATACCAACTTAAATTAAATTTCACTTTAAAATCATACCAGTTCAAGAGCAGGTAGTGAATGATTTACATACTGGCCGAAGTCAAGCATCTTTTAGTTACGAATTTAATTTCAAAATACCGAAATCAGCTTTAATATTTATGAAGAAATTGTAACAAGAGCTAGGTACTTTAGACCCCAGAAGAGTAGGAACTGTACTAACCCACTGGAAAATAGATAACTGTAAAATTCGGATGTTCGCAAAGCAGCTCCTTGTAAAGCAACAGGGTTCACAAAACCGAAAATTGACCGCATATTGTTAGACGTTACTATAATGGGAGGGTCGTCGGGTTCATCCAAATATGATGAAACGATCACAAACGAGAGTTATCACTGCTCTACGAGGGTTTCCGATTACAATAGGCCTTTTAGCTGCACATAAATTCTGTTTGAGGTTCAAAAGGGACACTTACTTCAGTTTTTAACTGAAATTTTATCCCATGTGGACTGGAACATGATACTATGAAACAATTTCAGCAAATATTAGGATTTAGTAACAATTAATATTTTCATGAACAGTTTAGCAGGGTATTGATTCTAAAAGTTGTGAACACAGGTGGTGTGGGACCACATAATGGTAGACACCAACCTTTACAGTCCTTGCAATTTGTCAGAGCAATAAACGGGACACTTTTAGTGCTCGTGAGATTTACATCAATTGGGATACATTGACATCCCTAATGGCATTACATCTGAGACCCAACATTTTTCTGTAGGTAGACCTTTTCCAAATAGATGTTGCTTGAGTGCAGTGGTATAAGGAAAAGTATCTATCAGTTTACACGCCCAAGAGTTCCTAACAAGGATACAGGATCAAGGAAATTGGGAGCGAGGCTTATCCGCATTTAACTACCCTTTTAAAGATTTAATTAACCAGCGATACAATTATTCCGTCTTTCACAAAACGAAGGAAAAATTGCGAACAATAATATATTTTTATCTTGTTTTCAAAAATTATTTGGACATTTCCATGCCAAGAAATAAAATGCCCACGTTCAAGCAGCTTATTAAAGTTACCTACAATGAATGCTCCTAAAGTCCTGGTTATATACACAGCACGTTCCGTTTTACAGCAGCCCTATGTGCACTTGGCAGAACATCAGAACATCGGATGGGGTCAGACATTTTTATGCGGCTCGAGAATGCGTAATGGCTTAGAAGATTACTACTCCGGGGAAGATTCAGGTTCGCAAAGTGTTTTGTTTGCCATTTCGTGGTTTTATTGATTGTTTTAGTTACGTTTATAGGGTTCAAAATAGATTTAGGATTTGCGGGTGTAGTTGTCGGTATTTTTGTTTATTTTTCTGTTTCAACTATGAGACAAAAATAAAACTTCTACAGTTTGCCGTATGCTTTAAATATAAATGTATTACAAAATTATAACCTCATCACCACTTACACCTTTCCCTACAGTCGTATACTTACGAGATACATACCTAAGTATTAACTTTAATGCTATCGTTAATATAATAACTGTATTTAAGATTTTCTCTACTCGGCTTCTAATCGGTGGATTTAATCTGATCTATAATTTATGTTTTAATTATTGCCCTTGGAAGTGTAAGAGCTATAAATTAAGAATCATGTTGTGTGCAATTTATGGGCGAACTATTAAATATACCAACTAACTCGAAAAACATACAGCCTCTGTGGTTTCATCCGTCTCACAAAATCACTGAACATAAGTGGTTTGTTAAGAAAGTCTAGTTTCAATACAGAAGTCATGTGAACTACTTTTATAAGTGGTTTCAAAGGATTTGTGCATTGGCCTCTTGCGCGAGTTAGCCAGACTGATCGCATTACGCTGACACAAAAAAGGAAGTTGCATAAGTATTATTTCTGCCACATGAGTTGCTTCAATTTTTAATTATATGTTAATGCGTTGCCAAATTAATATGTATTCCATAAATAAACAGGAAATGAATTGAACGACCAAACTTTTGCCGTAAACCGCAAACGTTTGTTTCCCAGAACGAAATTTATAGAGCCTTGAAAAAGTCGATTACCTACCGAAGTGTGAATTTCGAACTGAACTTTATCTCGGTTAACAGTAATGGTAATAACGATCAATTGAGAAAATGGTTATACCTAACCAGATTCCTAAAAACTAAGTATTTTTTTTAGGTAAAATGAGACGAGTAAGTAGTACCTGCTTTAACAGAGCAGTACCCTTTCCTAGTCGGTATGTAATATGACTAACATTCACAAGGAAAATAAGGCAATTGTCTGAAACTGTCGCCCTACGAAACAGAATATTTTTATACCAACCAACTCAGCATTTGAGTACTGTAATTTCGTAGATGAAAAATATTACGTTAGGAACGGGCGTTTCCTTAAATTCATGTTTTTACGTTTGAGTTTTGGTAGAGGGGGGTTACTGGTTGCCGGAAGAGAATTTGCGCTACGTTCCAAGTATAAATCACAGAACCAGATGACGCTCCTTTCTCCTGAATTTTGAATTAAGCAATTCGGCCTTACCTACTTAATATTAAACGGCCGGGATCCCCCATGCTCTATTAAACATTTCAATAGGCATAATAATTTTCATAGAACGTAAGGTACCTAACCTATAGCTATAATAAATCAATTTTGTTGCATGCCTCTGCAAAAACGAATTCTCTACGCGCGAATATTTCATAAAAGTTGAATCAATGCCAAAGCTTTATAGCCATTCGTAAATTATAAACGATTCATAAGGAATCGCAGGAAGCGCGTTGGAAAATTACTATTAAATGCATGTGCGGTTACCGGCAATTCTATGGAGCTAGCAGATCAGCATCGAGGCATAAAATAAAAATATTGCACAAGTTACTGTAGCAATGTTGTCCTGAGTTCACTGGCCACTGGACAATGCCGTGAGGCCAGACCGATTAGCCACTTTTTAACGCGCAGTTAATAGAACGCCAAAGTAGTTTGCAATAAAAACTACATGAAATGATGTTTAGCGAATTCAAAACCAAGCAGGAAGCTGGACCGGTCCAAGATACTGCTTCTTCGGCAAAAAAGTAAGTGAGTAATTGCGGGTAACTGAGTTTCTCAGGGCTAGATGTGGTCCAGACAAATATGGCATTGTTTTACCGTTACTGGTCTATCCTTTATTTCAGACCGCCTTTTCCGATTGCTAAGGAACCTAGCCAAGAAGAGACGTGTTTTAGAATGACCATAAACATGAGAATGCCAAACTCCACTTTGGACTATTAAGTCTTTATGACTATGCCATAGACATTAGTCTATGGCACAAGATTTTCCGCCTGCATCGCATACAAAGTAAACCACAGCCAATTTATGACCAAAAGGTCATACATTGCACTAAACAAAAGGATTTTCGAGGGATATATTCGCGATGCTTGTGGTTTTTATATATTCTTTGAAAATCTTATCATTACGCGCAGTTCTAGATCATGTAATATTGTGTACTTTTCATAAATAAAACAGCTAGGCAACTATTATCCGCATCCCGCTTTGATTCAGCGCGGCCTATCTAGCTAACATCAATGTAATCTAGCTATGCTTTCGATTTGGTTAACCCCGTTGTTCATTATTGAATCCATGCAATCCAGGAAGATGTCAGTGACCGCATGTAACACGATTCGTTGCGGTATCCGTAAGCGTGGATAAAATTGATTTATACGTAACTTTGTGGCATATATGAAACACTACGAGTACTGCTACTCATCATAACCTGTCTAGCTGAGGGTGCTGTCTCGCATGACGGATGGTAACCGGTCAGAACTTAGGTTTTGTTACAAAAAGATTGGCACGGACCGTGAATCCAACTTCCTGTATGGTTTGAGAATAGCAGAACCAATTACAGACGTAGTAGTCCGAAGCAGTTTGAAGTGACTGAGATAGTAAGTTTATGTGGAGTTTCTAAACAATGGATGACATTCTGAGGAAAATTGAACTAATCAGAACAATAAAGGGAATTTCTCGATCTAATTGTAACGTCATTAGCAACGGAAGAACTTATTAAATTTAAAACGACGAAAAGCGCGTTATAACACCGAATAGGGCAATGAATTATAATTATGTTCGGGACCCGGCCCCTGCTCCACCTAATGACTATGGCACAACATTAGCAACATTAGCCAAACACAAATTATGAAGAAAAGCGTAAACAGGTAAGTATAATAAAGGGCGGAGTTTTACGCTGAGGGAGGGTGGGTAATGCTCCTGTTCAAGATAATGCCTTTGACTTGCTCATCACACAAGAGAATCCCAAGATTGATTCTAATTGGATACTTAGGAAAATATCAACGGTAAACAACTGGTCGTAAATCTATCAGTGATTAAACATTGCCATAGGTAAGCAAAATATCTAGCATCTCATAAAATATAGATGCTAAGGTTTTACGTGTCAATTACCACCACAGAAGCAGTAGTTTTAGTACCTTACCTAGTCCTATTGCCGTTTAACTGGGAGCTTTGATGGTATCAGTATCAGAGCTCGTTAACGCTAGAGTTATAAATTTAAGGTTCACTTTAGCACAATGGGAGGGTGTGGTGAGCATCGTATTTTATCATTTCGCTTGACATAGTTATTTCTTGGCGTCACATTTGACTTTACCGAAGCTTTACCGACTTATTGTGGCTTTGTACATGACTTAAATGAAGACAAATATTTGATTTTTGTCTTATGCCTACTACGTTTGTTAAGTTTTTTTTATCAAATAATTTCTTTAGTTAGAAGGTATGTGTAGATAGATGGGGATGTCAGAATCCAAAACGCAGAAAATACAATTCACACTGATACCTAATCCTTTGAAGATTTAGAAATGTAACATTTTTTTTCAACTCCGACAGTGATGTTAAAATTTCAATGCTATTGTTTGCCGGTCTCCGACTTGCTATGCATTGGGAATTGAATTGAACGTCCGTCTCCAAGCTTCTCCGGAAAATTGGTTGGCATAATGGCTACCGATCTCAGTAGCAGCTTATTTTTCTGTTATAACTCCAGCCTTATTTCAAGCTGTGTAAGGTTCATGATCACCGTCACTGTTTGAATGGTTGAACAAACTTGCAGATCTGTTCTGCGGTGTGGTATTGAATGACGTGTCCTTATTTCGTTCAGCATTCACGTCATCGAGGAACTGTTTGTAATAATATATGTTATTGCAATATAATAAATATAATAATGAGCGAAAAACAGACATTTGATGCAGTAGGTTAATTGTTATTGAAGTTGTGTCGATGCTAGAGGGGTCACTCATAAATGACGAAGATTTTACTAAAAAATTGTAGTAAATTTAAATACAACCCTAACATCTCTGTAGTGGAAAAGCAATATAAATTCCTTTTGAGCTTGATGGAAATTAATGTATTAACGATAGTTCGAGAATTATTATCCATTGCACAATGCATAAACGATTGTGACTTAATTGATTCCAGACCATTCTTCATAGGATTGATGGACAATAATGATCAATAAGATTGTGAGAAAGCAGTGGCTACTTGTGTGGTCTTGTATAATCGAAACAAGGCCAAACTGCTTAAAAACAATCCAAATAATGGCGAAACCACAAAACCTTACGAACGTTCGAAGTAACAGGCGCGCAGTTTATGGTAAATGTTTCGGATTACACACTAAAAAGTTATGAACAATTTGTCGCATGCTTACTGAAATGCTGATGACACGCTCACGGAGACAAACGAACCGTAAAGCTATTTGTTTGCTGCCTTTACGATAATGTGTCGATAAGGAAAGACAAACAAGATAATAAGATACACAAAATATCCTCCATTGATGATGTTTCAGTATTTTTGGATAAAGGCTCGAAAAACATGACGGAAATGTAGTATATGCAACGTTCTAGTTCGTAAAATACAACGGGCATTGTTAATAAATCGCCGGTCGAAGAGATCTGCGAGTTTCCCACTAGGAACATTAGCGGTATTCTGTTGTTTAAACACTGTCTATAGCACGCTGGAACGTTTGCTTTGAAGCGCCGATGGACGGCCTGGATGGACTTTGTTTGACTGCGAACCAAACAATGAACCCCGTATACTCAACACCTCTGCTTTTTATCGTCTTCGACACCGTCTGCCGTAAAAATGTGTATTTGGTTACAAATTGAGAAATCTTTATCTATATTTACAAAATTGTAGGGAAAGTTTAACTTTTTGGTCATTTTAACAATAATATTTGTTTTAACATTCCTTTCTTATTTTGTATCTGTTTGCTCTCAAGTTTAAGGTTGTTGATTTTATTTTGGTGAGGTGAACTTACCTTCCTAACTAAATTTTACACTGCTGTAACGCAGTAAGTAGGTTAGCTAAGTAAAATTATCGATAATATTCCTGTCTCGACCAATTATTCATTACTACTTAGTGGACTAATTGCTATCGATGCTTATCCAAGTCACATTAATTAAGATCATGGCTGGCGATTAACTTGAGCCGCGCTACAAGTAAAGCTCGGATCTCTATCATCTCGCCTACAAGTGAGGGTCTGTTTATCTCTTCCGTATCTAACATTTTGTAATTGATGGACTCGAGTCTTTTAATTGTTATTTTAAATTCTAAGTTCATCATTTTACTAGAAAACAGATCTATAGATAAAAGCCGATCGATGGTTCATACTAATCTGAATATTTTAGTACTTAAAAAAATAAACTTTCCTGTTATGACGTGGGAAAGAAAATTAAACATTGTCTGGTACACTGAATGTAAGCCATTTGGAGTTACCTGCATGAAAATTACCACGTTACATCAAAGCTTTGCATGCAATACAGGAACTCTCAAAATAAACCACATAAATAATGTTTCATCGCAATCGATCGACCTTATCAGGTAGAAAAATGGTTTATACTACGGGCTAGTTAAATTTTCTTTAGGTTATTAATTATGTATGTTCGTTGTTTACTAAGGTTTTCTAAGTTAACTTATATTAAATCATTGCTAAAAGCTTATTAATAGCGTAATCTTAAATATTTTTCTCATAGATAATAAGAAAACATCGTTGATTCATTTTCGAGTAGGGTATAAAGTGCCGTATGCTGGTATGGAAATTTGTCGAGAGCTAGGCTCTTCTAAATTCGCCACATGTGTCTGCTCTACCGCACAGGCGGGCCACTTAAGTTTTATTATTTAGGAAGATAGCAGGCACTCTCTTCAAGTTAAGTGGTCAATGGCAGTGTTGCATATTGATAAAACTACGCCCGCATATTTTGTCGTCGGTAAATTTTCAAGCTCACATGAGTCAGTTTCGCAAATCAGGTGATTGTGTGAAGTCACTCAACTTAAACAAAATAAAGGTTGTTAACCCAAGTTACGGTCTGATACCGATTCTCTCTGACTTCCTTTTCATATGCATTACAATTCATTCTATTTTAGAATAGGTGTGTTAAACAATCAGATTGTACATAGATGCTAACAACCGTTAAGTCTGGAATTTCCAATATATTAACCATAAAGATAACTTGAACAGGTGTAGGTAATGAAAAAGTTTATTGAGGTACTTTGGTTAAATAAATGGAAATTAATACAGCTTGCACAAGTAAGGAGCAACATAAAAGTTTCTACTTTTGATATGCCTAGTTAACTAAGACCATTAACGAGTCAAAGATTTAATCGGTAGTCTTTAAGTCAGAAAGGAGGGCAAGTGGGTGATCCTGGATGTCTGTAGAATTTCAGTTAGTTACAAAAATAAAGTCAATATACATATCGTGAAAATTAATGCTCGTTAACTGTAATTAGATCAAATACCGAAGAGAACGTTGCTCCAGGGCAAAGTTTTGGCTAATTAAACATGTCAATCCAATTGTTCAGTGAACGATCACAAAGCGAATGCCTGTGGACTATTGACATTCCTATTCTGGTAATATATCAATCCCCTGTCAACGATTTCTGTTTCAAGCGATTAACCAAATAGGAGTTCTGACTTTTGAAGCTCGATTTTATAGAGTCTATTATACGTCAGTGTAGATTAATTAATGGAGCATTGATAAGCCAGTCTATTTACAGATATTATACCATATAGTTTGGTACTGGTACGCATACTCTTAACACAATATCTAATTAAGTGATTAAAGCATGTTCATATACTATAGCTGCACTGCTATACTCTGCGAGATTTTAGGACACGACCTAATTCCTTCGAGTGGTTTTTGCTTCCCGCAAAAAACGACTTCGTAAAGCCCTATTCACCATCACCATTATACCGCTCCGTAGCAACTGGACAAATTCGCAGCTGGACGGATTCTCAACTGGACGGTATTAGCTCGTCATGTCATCCGTTGATGACAGCCATGTTACGTTAGGAATTGAACGTTTTCATCGTGTCGAGTATCTTGTTAGCTGAGCCTTTAAATATGAGGTTTTTCAAGTGTAAATCAATAGGATCCAGGGAATTTGGGTGAAAGATAACGTAAAAATTGTCGCACTCAGAGTAATCTCTAGGAAATTAAAAATCCCAAAAAATTTAGGTTGCGGTCTGACTAGAACCCGCGACCTTCCCTCAATACGGGCTGCGTTGAACAGTGAGCCACGAAATCAAGTAGGTACCCGACTAATTTTTTAGACACTAATAAGTTTATTAGTAAAACTTTTTTGACTAGGTATACAATGTACCTAATCAAACGTAGCAAAACAATGATTGCTAAATTGTTAGCATATAATATTTTTGATCCCGTTATAAATATTATAACGCAGTTACCTGACGAGCCTGTACATTTAGTTAGTAGTAGTACTAATGAGGGCATTAAAGCGACAGTGTCAGTAAATATAAATTTAAACTGAACTCATCGACAATGGGAAAGCAAAAAGCATTTCATATAGTCCATCAGAATATACAAGGCTTACCCAGCAAAACCCTAGAATTACAATTATTTTTAAATCATTTAAATGTAGATGTTATGTGTATAACAGAACACTGGATTGTAAAAAATCAGTTACTTCCTTTTTATCCTAGCTATTGTTTTGCAAGTTCCTTTAAAAGAAACGCTGCTATACGTGGTGGCTCTCTAATTATAGCCAAAAATAGTCTTAAATATAAAGAAAGGAAAGATATTGTAAAACTCTCAATTGAAAGGACTATCGAACTTTCTTGTGTGGAACTGGAGCGGCATATCGTAGTGTGTGTTTATCGCCCCCCCGACGCAAATCAGGCAGCTTTTGAATGTACTATGGAAGAGGTTTTGCTAAAAGTATTTACATGTAAGAAAGATCTCATTGTCTGTGGCGATTTTAATATAGATATTTTAGCAAATCCCCTAGCCGAGAGATTGCTTAATTTATTCAAATGCTTTAGGTTACAGCATCTTTTTAATGATCCTACTAGGATTACCCTAACATCTGCCACTTGTTTAGATAATATTTACTGCAGTCAAACTCCAATCAACAAAGCAGTAATAACACATTTCAAATCAGACCACTATGGTCAGAGTGTTAACTTTAGTTACAATTTGAAAGATAATAACAATGTTCAGGAATATACCTACAGGCCTATCACAGAGAGCCGTATTAAGAATTTTCAAAGTAAAGTTGAACTAACCTTAGCTAATATATCTTGCTCTGATGACCCTAATGATCTTTTTGCTAATCTCTTGAATGCTATAAACAAAGAACACAGCGAAATATTCAAACTTAAAACATGCTCAGTGAGAGATAGGGTCGGATTCACTGATTGGGCCACTCCCGGCATTCATAGAAGTAGGGATAGACTATACGATCTTTATAGTGATAGAAAAGCTATGTTACATGATCCTGCTTTTCTCTTGTATGTAACTAACTACTCTAAAACATTTAAGAAAGTCTGCAATACAGCAAAATGTCTATTCTTGAAGAATAAAATACTAAATTCATCAAATAAAATAAAAGCAACATGGAGACTAATAAATAACGAAACTGGTAAATCAAAGCCATGTAATAGAGAAATTAGGTTAAAAGTTAATAACTCAATCCTTATACAAGATCAAGATATTGCCGATGCTTTTGATGCATTTTTTTCTGATATCCCTAAAGTTGTTACCCGTTCTCTAAACTCCTCACCCTCATTGTCGGTTGAATTGTTAGAATCATCTGTTGCAAAATGTAATGAAGTTTTTATCTTTAGTCATGTAAATGCTAATGATGTAGTGAAAACTTTTAAATCAATTAATATCAAAAATACAGAGGATCTCTGGGGTATTTCAACGAAAGTACTAAGTTCAATCATCAAGGAAGTGGCTCCTTGTTTGGCCTTTATTTTCAATAGTTGCGTCGACGCAGGAGTTTTTCCTGATCTCATGAAATATAGTAAACTTGTTCCTCTTTATAAATCTGGTAGCCACACTGATCCGGCCAATTACAGGCCAATTTCCGTACTTCCTGCATTTAGTAAAATTTTTGAGAAAATAATTCTCGCTCAGTTAACCTGCCACTTCAACGTTAATAGGTTATTCCATAAAAATCAATTTGGCTTCACCAAAGGTAGATCGACAACAGATGCAGGTACAGTTCTATTAAAACATATATTCGATGCTTGGGATAAAGCAAAAAACGCTATTGGTATATTTTGTGATCTTTCTAAAGCTTTTGATTGTGTAGATCATGGCACTTTAATTAGCAAATTGAAACACTATGGAATTGATAACAAGGCACTGGACCTTATGCAATCATATCTATCTGATAGAGTTCAAAAAGTTGATATTGGTAAAGAAAGATCTAGAGGTTCGAAGATCGAATTAGGTGTTCCGCAAGGATCAATATTAGGTCCATTTTTATTTTTAGTCTATGTAAATGATCTCCCTTTTTTAGCTAAAGATTTTTGTGATATAGTCTTATTTGCTGATGATACCTCGCTGGTTTTTAAAGTTGACAGAAATAAATATAATTATGACGATGTAAATAATTCTCTTTCACAAATACTAGATTGGTTCACCGCAAATAATCTCTTACTCAATGCTAAAAAAACCAAATGCATAAAATTCATGTTACCAAATGTAAGAGATTTCCCTACTAAAATTATGCTAAGGGATGAGATAGTTCCTCTTGTAGACTCTACCATTTTCCTAGGGCTACATATTGATTCCTCTCTGCAATGGAGACCGCAAATTGATGCTCTCGCAGGCAGACTTAGTTCAGCAGCATATGCAGTTCGAACAATTAGATATATTACCGATGAAGATACAGCTAGGTTAGTTTATTTCAGTTACTTCCATAGTATTATGTCGTATAGTATTTTGCTATGGGGACAGGCGGCGGACATACAGACTATATTTGTACTTCAAAAAAGGGCCATCCGTGCGATTTATAAATTAAAGCCACGCGATTCTTTGAGAGAATTATTTAAAGAAATAAATATCTTGACAGTAATATCGCAATACATCTATGAAAATTTAATGTATACGCACAAAAACAGAGACAAATTTTTGAAAAACTGTGATGTTCACGCTAGAAATACAAGAAATAAAAACAAATTAGTCATCCCATCGTACAGATTACATAAGGTAGGGAAGTCATTTATGGGAAATTGCGTGCGCTTCTATAATAAGCTTCCATTCGAAGCAACTGAGCTCCCTATTCGTAAATTTAAACAATACATAAAACAAAACCTTATTAAGAAAGCATTTTACTCGATAGATGATTACGTTAATGATACTAATGCTTGGCCAGATGTCGCTCCATTCCACACCAACACCACAAATAGCATGTAAGAAACTGAATGTTGTGCTTAGTTTTTGGTACCAATTTAAATAACTATTGACATGTATCTAAATCACATTAAACTAGATTTACATAGGCAAAACAAAAATTGTATTAGACACATAAGTTATATATGAATGTACTAGTGGTTTCTTTTTCACTTCTTCCACTAGTGGACAAAAAATTGAAGTGAAGAGAAATCAATAACCAATTATTTCTTATTTTAATAATTGTCTGTTTGAAATTTGACTTGTCTAAGTGCTTATTTTGTAAGCCTAAAGAAATAAAGTTATTGAATCTGAATCTGAAATCTGAAAAAAATCGAAAATCTTTAGGTTATCGGTTTTTTTGTTGGGATACAATTTAATTTCAAAAAGTAATAATGTTGATCTTCGCTGCCACAAGATCCAGATAGTATTTGGCACAAAGTCTTCTGCTCCTTATCATTCAAATGCACAATAGCCAGCTCATAAAAATCACTACTGACAAGAATAAAGACAGTTCAAAGGTTCACTTAAATGTATGCAGTTTTAAAGTACAATAAGATGGCATTGTTATGTCAGCACAATTTACAAAAAAATGCTTGAGTGAGCATTAGTTACCGAACAAAGGTTCAGTCATGTCACAACAGTTGCGAAATACTTTTCTGGAACTGAACAAAATGCATTCAGATATGACAACCGAACGAAAGTATGATATTTTTAGAGAACATGGATATTTCAGGTCAGTAACGTTGAAAAGACATGTAGATTGTAGTGAGACTGGCAAAAGTTAAACATTTGATAAAAAGCGGAAGAAAGGTGAAATAAATAAAACATTTCATGCATAAACAACGTAAATGGGAGACTATGAGACTACACAAACACAAGTCCTAGTAGAATGCTGTAATGTAAAGCAAAATAAACTTTAAT
The DNA here is from genome assembly GCA_963931895.1 of Eupithecia pulchellata. Classification (NCBI taxonomy): domain Eukaryota; kingdom Metazoa; phylum Arthropoda; class Insecta; order Lepidoptera; family Geometridae; genus Eupithecia; species Eupithecia pulchellata. The sequence continues at coordinate 5,336,300 of OZ007528.1, read as the reverse complement.
AGTAGATCATAAAAAGGAAAAACTATCAACTCTTGCATGAAAGTCTTTAAATGCGGTTGCTCATAAAAATATCTATTGATCAGAGAGGTAGTGCTCTTCAATTCTATTTCTATTAAAGTTTATCAAGTAACTTTTAACGATACCAACGCCCTTGCCCTCATCAGCCAAAACAAACCAAACTTTACTACTTTCTACTGGAATAGAATTATTTATTCAGGTAAATAAGTTAACATTATGATTCGGTTAAAAGTGCCTTTTAGCCTATTTTAGGTTTAACTAGACACTGAGTTCTCATTGTTCAATAAGAGGTATTATATTATTATATACCTATAAATCTGAATACCTACTTAGGTAACAATATTTTAAATTATTATGAAAATAAGTACAATAAAAAACTGAGAAAATCCGATAAATATCGGACTACGCTATAAAACTTATGCTAATGGTTCCGGGTCTAGGCATGCCTGGTGTCTTTTTAGAGTGCTAGCCGTGTAGCTGAATGTTTCACTTTGCATTTTGTATCCACAAAGTAACTGTAAGCTTTACTTCGATTAGCGGTACTGGCAGAAGCGGGACCTGGCTCTTGCTCATTAAAATTTTACAGCATTATCGCTATGATAAGATAAAAGACCAGGCTCGCGCGGCTTACACCGAGGTGCAATATAATTACCACCTGGGAATTAGACGCTGTTTTATTATCTTTATATGTACTTATTTCATTTTTCTTTACTAAGCTATATTTTGTTGTGTTTTAAGTGCATTTTTAAAAAAGGAATTACATTTTTGCTGGTGTTTATGTGGTTTCTATTAGGTATGCTATTGGTAATCTCATACCAGAAATGTCTTTCTGCAGTTCAATTTATATCTAGCCATGTTTGACGATCGCGCTAGTTTATGGTAACCACCTCGAACAGGGAAATCCTTTCTAGTTTAAATTCCGTAATACTATATAACACATTGGTAACTGCCTTCGACTTAATGGCTGTCTGTGGTCAGTCAACAACGTTTTCCCACACAATAGCAAAACCTACAAGAGAGGAATGTGGCTTTTCGTTGTTTCCACAGCTAAGTGGTACTGAGCTGTTACTCAGGCCGATTTAATAATTCTCTTTGAAATCTTTCGTCTCTCATTGCTCTCACTCTATTAAAGCTTGATTTCGACATCGTTATTTTGTTGTTGTGTAGTAAGACTATTCTTCTTTATTATCATGTTGTGTAGTCAGACTATTCTTCTTTATTTCTTTATTATCGTCAGGCTATTCTCTTTATTTCAGTTTAAATGTCATTCAGGAAACTAATTATTTTAATCATCAGTGTTATATCGTGAGCAACCAACTGAAAAGATGATCCGAAACAAGTTTTTGATGTTAGCCACTTAGTTACGCTGCTTCCTTTCTAGTTTTAAAATTTAATTTAAACTTCAAGCCAAGTAAAGTTTTTGAAGTCGAACAGTCCGTAAATGGAAAATGCTAATCATGTGCTCTCACGGATAGGCGCTGGGCTTCCGGCAAATAGCGGTCAGTGTCAGCACATAAAGTGATACTGGTTTGCTGAAAGCGATACATAAATGTGACACCTATTCCACCTACTAGGAACACTGCCGTTAGCTCTCATATCATACGTATGTTCCTAGTTGGTGCATTAGGAGTTGAAAGTTCGTCAGAGGAAATCTAAAAAGGAATCTTCATTTTCAGTTTATTTAAGGTCTGATGTGTATCTTTACAATTTGCATTTTGGTTCATTCAACGGTATTGGTTCGGATGATTGCATCGCATTCGATTTGCCCATAGTTTGTTACACTCGTTCAAAGCTCGTCAAACAAAACGTTGTCGGGGTTTGAATGGTATAACCGATTGTAGAAACGTATAAACTGAGTTTATCGCTTCATATTGAGATTGGAAGAAAGTCTTTATTGCGAAGGGGCGGTTGTATGACGACTTATGGTTCACGACTAGCTTCAGGCACCAGACGTCGCTTGTGTGGTCCGCCGCCGTTTTAGTATTATGAACCTTGACATAAGAAGGCATAAATAAAGGTCTTTAGATCATCCAGAAGTTATTAAGATGAATCATCTTGCTATCTGAATATAATACAGAATCAACTTTTAAGTAAAAAAAAGAAAACTCTGGCGTCCTGAGAAATAAACAAAATACTAAACTGTTAAAGCTTTGTCAAGTAGGTATTACTGCTGCCTTTTTCATGTCATCAGAGACGAACGACTAGCGAACATACACCGTCAAATGTATTTTTATAAATTGAAATTTCCTTTCGCATCCATTTGGTAAACGGTGAGTGCAATTTGTCAGCGCTAGCCCCTGAGGCTTTTATGAAATGTACGTTTACATTTTACGGGCTTAGAGCTACCCTTTTAATATTTAGGACGAATCTGCGATGGTGATTGGCTTATAGATTAACGTAACCCTCATTAACAAAACAGTTCTATAAACATCCTACTTTACAGCACAACAATCTACGCGAATCCTTGCAAAACTATTACAGTTCTGTCTGAGGTAAACTACGAGTTTGCTACACGCGTAGGGCTTTTAGAAACAAAGCACGCGCCGTTCAATCCTTTTGCGATACTGGTCGCGGTAACTGTTCCTTAAAGCGAATAGCAAAAAAGCCTTTCCATGTCAAGAGCTGTCGAAAGCTCTTTTGTCCCACACAACGGTGACTACCTGTGAAAACATTTTTCCTGAAAAATTGGAAGGTGTTCTCGTATGGCTCATTAAACACTCGATAGAATTCAATATCCGATAAGATTTTTAGCTTAAAAACTCTCGTTGAAATTCAGTTTCTCCGACATGCCCATTTCATTTGTTGTAAGGAAATTGAAAATGTACAAGACAATTAAGTACCATTCTAAATTAAAGCGATACCTATCAATTTGGAATTAAGGAAGATACAAATATTACCCTGCCCTGAAATCAAACACGCTGTAGAGAAAATTCAATTATGAGATAAAATCAATTCCCCCGCTGCTAAGTAGATGATTATTGTGAATTTATCTAATAAAATTTAAGTTGGCAAAACCCATTTATTAAATCAGGTATTGGTTTATGAATAGGTGGGATATGGTGTAGCTTACATTAAAATAGTATGATATGGTCAAGCAACTGGACATTTACATAGGTACTATTAAAGGTTGAAAACTGGCACACACGAGCTGCATGCGAGGCCAGTTAAACGATTTATTTCCTCGCAAGCTTTTACAATTGGAGCTGTTTCTGACATCTGACTGTCCGGCGGAGTATTATGCATATGACATAGACGCTCTAACTTCTAAGGCTATCTTTATCTTTATTGCAAAGCGTGTAAGGTGGTATTGAGAATGATAATTACCGGAGGTTCCAGCTGGCTGAGCGACTAACGATGAACGACTGCTCTAGGACAATGTATGTCGGTTCAGGTGTAGGTAAGCAAGTACCGTGATACTTCTAAAGGTATGTTGTCCTGACGCGCTCGCTCTAGCAACGAGACGAGCGTGAGATTAATCCTGCCGCTATGTTTCATATTAATAATGCGATACGTATTCATAACTAAGGAACAAAACCGAGAATGCAATAAAGGTTACGCAACGGGAAGTTTCGTAATGCGCATTGTCCTCATGAAGACAGCGGTCAAAAGTTAAGGAGATAATTGTTAGCAGGAAATTAGTGTAAGTGGAACACTCGGTGCCGCCTATTTAGGCATCGAGAAGCTTGTCTTGAAGCTAACATAGCAGGCTAATCGAATAGATCTCACGATTTTGAGGTAGTTGTCATGCCAGGCCATTTTGTAGCCATCCGTGGATAATGATCTCGTCTTTACGAGGTTTTATCACGCTTCAGACTGCAATTGGCATGACACGATTTATTTTCCTGAAATTTTTTACGGCAAAAGTTTTTATTATTTTTATTAAATGAGTTAGGTACTCGACAGATCACCAGCGTTATCCTTGAAAACTAGGTTAGCTTCATAAACTGCAAACAGAGTAGTGTTTTGTTTGGATTATGGTTATTTAACTCATGTTTGTCTGTGCAGCGTCTGAGCGTGAGTCATGACTTGCGGCGTAGGATGAAATGATCTTTCTATGAGAGGTAGAAGGAGGTACACAAAGTAAGAATAAGAGCCTATTAATGAGCTAGCCTACGCGGAAATTGTTAGAAAATCAGTAAGGTATACAATATAGATGCATACATACTCTGCAACAGATTTAAGATAGGAAATTACAGAGATGGATTCTAAAGAAGTAGGAACATTATGGGAGATTATTTCGAATTGATTGGTTTTAAATTGAAAGCTCAAGGAAGCATTGAGTGAACTTTCTTATATAGTAATTTATACGAGTATTACATTATCTACCTTGCCCTTTATCTGACATATTGTTGGGAAGCGACTAGCGACACAAGTATCGCTTGGATAAACCAAACATGGATTTACTTTTCCCGGTTCTGATTTTTTACTTCAGAAAACCGCAAAATAATCTAATGTTCGCGAATTGTGAACGGCTTTAGAGAAAAAAATAGGGACATAACATGAATCGTGAGACTGTTTGTTTGTAACTTTGGTAAAAATATTCTTTTTAGTTGCGAAGCAATGGGCGTGTCAGTAAACTAATAAAACTTGTTATTAAATTGGAAAGCTCTTAAATTACGATGATACTGACAGAAAATTAAAATCGACGATCGAGAATTAACTGAAAAGTTTTAAAGATCTTAAATGTTGAATACAAAACAAAAATCTATTTATAGGAAAACAATTTACCTATGTTTACAATTTCGTGAGCTGAATCGCAAAAGTAGAAAACTATGTAGCGGATTATCTTTCTTTTTCTGGAAGCGATAGGGTACAACGATCAAAAATGAGTTTGGTATTTATAAGTCAAGCATATAAAGAAGAGGAAATTGAAATTAAATGAGGCATTCCTTTCTTCTCTTATCCACAAAAACCTGTGACATTTGCAAACATCGATTGCAGAGAAAATTTGAAGCACAAAATTTCGCAGCGACGGAATTCTTTCTCTTTCATTCGTTTCCTTTGGAAATGCCATTGCTTCAAGATTTCAAAGCATCAAGAATTGTACGAGTAAGCTTTACGCAGATGAGTTTTGTTTGGTCGAGTTAATAATATTAGGTCCTTACATATGAAATTGGCGTTTTGTATGGGAGGAACAAAAAGTCGAATATTTTTTAATATAATATATTTAATTAATCAAAGTATGAACCATTATTTTCTATGCACTTTTGCCATCTTATAGGTAGTTCATTGATCCCTTTACTAAAAAAACCAGTCGGACGGGAATCAATAAAATCTTTGAAGGCGATTTGGACTGCCCCATCGGAGTTGAATTTTTTCCCTTGCAAGAAGTTATCCAAATTTCGAAAAAAATGGTAATCTGTTGGAGCAAGGTCCGGGGAGTACGGAGGATGTCTTAGACTTTCCAATTGAAGCTCTTCTAATTTAGTAGCCGTCTGTTGCGCAGTGTGTGGTCTAGCGTTGTCGTGAAGCAGCAGTGGCGTGGAGCGATTGACCAGCCTAGGTTGTTTAGCCGCTAGCTTTTCCATCATGGTTTGCAATTGCTGACAATAGACATCAGCCGTAATAGTCTGGCCAGATTTGAGAAAACTGTAATGAACAATACCGGCACTAGTCCACCAAACGCTTACAAGTAACTTTTTTGGGGTTAATTTTCGCTTGGGGCAGGATTTGGCTGGCTGGCCAGGATCCAACCATTGCGCTGAGCGCTTCCGATTATCGTAAAGAACCCATTTTTCATCACAGGTAATGATTCGGTTTAAAATACCTTCATTATTGTGCCGGTTTAGTAATGTAACGCAGCAGTCGACGCGCGTTTGCCGGTTTGCTTCAGTCAATTCGTGAGGTACCCACCTTTCAAATGAGTGACGCAAACAGAAAAAAACAGAAGAAAAAAAACAAATGAATGACGATCATCGAAGCACAAATACATGAGTCTATAGCTGTACAAATTTGAATTTGGAATTCCTTACCAAAGAGGAGAAATTTGTGATTAAAGTGGCCAGTACGAAAAACGCCAATTTCATATGTAAGGACCTAATATTATAAAATTAAAACAAAAGTACTGTTTGGTAATTTTTATGTCTTTTAACTGAATATGCAGATTGGATGATTGATTGATGGTATTGGATTCATTGATAGAAGGCTAGTTTTATCCTCGAAAAAACTACTAATTAAAACAATTTATTTTAACACACCTTATTATTCCAAGCAAACCAAAAAATAAACACCTGTTTTTTTCTTTAAAGTTCGTGGATAAGTTAAATGCTATTATTCCATGAATCAATATTTTAATTACAGGGACTTAGAAGACTTTGAATATGCACATTGACATTGAATTTATACTATTTTGAATTTTATTATTATAATAATCCATTACTTTTATTTTTGTATTTGAAACTTAAAACTACAAAATTTTATATTGTTAATTGTAAAATAAACATTTGCATGCCTATATAAAGTAGAATATAATTGCACATTATAATAAATTAAGAACTTTACTGTTACATATTATATTCTGGCAAATAAATATCTTTATCTTTAAACATTTTACACTTTTTACTTGGATAGTGAGCGCATTCGGCTCTTCAATGGCGTCCTTACCGACTTTTTACTGAGTATTTAGCTGGACAAGCTACCGTAAAAGGTAAACTTTCCTTTTGGATATAAGAAAGGAACTCTTCCAGTCCAACTTGCCAAAGTAAAAACCATTGGAAGTCATACCAAATAGGGAAAGGAAGTCTAACTTCCCAATGTTAAGTTCTACATCATTTTGAGAACCATGCCAAAGTCAATGCCATAGTATCTCATAAGTTAAAAGCGTATTGTAGTGGCGTGACTAAACCCTATCCTAAAGCGAGGTCATCTGGCGACCAAACGGCTATGCCGATCCAAGGTCGGCTTCGGTATAGTATACCTACTACCTGTTTCTGCCGGAGTTATTCTGTAGCGTTGTTCCTCATTATAATATTGTTATGCTAAGATGGATGTGAGATTAGGCATATCATTAGGGCAACCTTGACGTATAACGAGTATTATTTGATTCAATGAACGATTTTCGAAGCAATAACAATATCCTTCTCGGTCGACAGATTCTTTTTCTTTGAACATATTATACATACATATTCCTGTATTTAGGACAAGTTGAAGTGTAGCTACCTACTTATATGTCGACTTATCCTTGGTAACAGATAAGAAACATTCAGAACAATTCACACAGTAACAGGTGGGGATCCAACTTGCGCTACATTCTCCAGGCGAATGTTAGCGTGATAATGAACCACTCGCATATTTAAAGTTTGCATGTTTCACACCGTATCGGAATGTAATTTACTTTCGTTCGGAACCAGTTTATTGTTATTTATGATATCATCACGGTAGAAGGTACTTCTTACTTTATTAACTGGTAGTTTCAATAAATCTGATTCGCCATGCAAATGTTTTGCTGGATTCGGTTTGGACTGAAATGTGTTACAGTTTTGTTATAAAAAGTGTGTTTCCAAAGCTTTGGCTCCAGCTAAGCCGGATTGCAGATGAAATATGAATTGTACAAAACAAACACATAAATGTTTGCTCGTAGTACACGACATGTTGGTAACATGAGCGGTTGCGCAATCAAAACAATTGTTATAATTATAGCGAGTGTACTTTCTAGGCACGTTTTGTGCTTTAAATTATGCGAAGCGAATGTCGATGAGGCAGTAAATATAGGAATATCAAACAAAGGATTAGGATGATGTATCAACGTATTTTTACTGAGCTGTAAGAACTGTAATAAAAAATACTACAGTTGGTATCACCAGATTCCATCACGCCTCGTGGTCACGTTCCTGATGGTTTGTGGTCATCAACGTAAGAAGAGTATCGATGCTTTTTATGGGAGCAATGGCCTTGTACTCAAAATTAAAGAGCTTTTACATTGGTTCTGGTAATTGGAGGTGTAAATAAGTATAATACCTTAAGCTATGCTTGTTTCTCTTAAGAATTTCATCAAGTTGATAATTCAGATACTTTTGTCCTTGGCGCATAAATGACATCGCTTTATAACTATGCAATTCGCTTAACTATCTCAATATTCGTATCCCATTCTCTACGCAGATGCGAAACACAAATAGCCTCAGGCAGGACGTTACCCTTGTCAACACAAGCTTTTCACTTACCTAAGTTATGGTTCTATTGTTCTAAATACCGAACGATCTCAGACTGTCCTCGATGCTCAGTCCTGCGGTTTCCTGAGCAAGCACACCCGTAAACTTATATTAGAACTCGTAAATTATAACAGGAAATGATGTATTACAAATGAACGATTCAGCAGACTCTAGAAGCGCAAAGCCCGCATCGCTGTGACGTGAAGAGATATCCCAAAACAATGCGAGAATTTATGGGCCATGTTCTACCGGGGTTGCGAAAGCACGATAGTAAACGGTGTATCTGTATTTTATGGTCCTGTAATTAAACCACGATACGCGAAAACAGACCAAATCTCCTTCGTAATCCGGCGATAGTAGTTTTTAAGACGCAGAATGATAAAGCAAAGTTAAGAATTGAATGGACTTTTATATCACGATCGCATAACAATCTATTAGCCGAAGACAGAAGTATTTTATCAATGTTGAAGGACGGGCATTAATTCAATGAGGGGTTCCTTAATTGGAAAATCCTTTCAGTGATTGCCACTATAATGTTTATAATTGGGCCCTTGACTGCGGACAATCGCCAGAATTATTCTACCATTTCTACCCAAGAATTTCAAGTAGACAAGAGGATAGTCATTAAAAGGGATAGTAGGTAACGTTTATGTTAATTTGGGAAAAGTCCTGCATCGGAATGGTTCATAAATAAAATTAAACGTCTGTTAGTTACGGTGTATGGCTTTTTGCGGATCAAAATAAAAGGCAAAAAATTATTAAGGGAATAGAATGGAATAGCCTTTTCAGCGGTCGGAAGTTTGTTCAGCGAATTCCCTCTGAGGGCACTATGCGACCCGGAAGGGAGCATTACTACAGCAAATATTAGAATGGAACGCTGGAATATTTAGCTGTCAAAACGAAAGCTTATTGTTGTTTTTAGATGTTTTAGAATTATGTAGAGAATTTTTACTGTGTTTTTAACGACGACCTCTGTGGCGCGGTTGGCGCAGGTTCGCCTGCAGGAGGTTGTTCGATTCCCGAATAGGGACAAATGTTTTGTAGGATTTGCGGAAATTTGTTCAGGGTATTCTGGTCGTTTTCTATGTATAATAAAAAATATCTATCTTATATGTATTAAGTCATCAAGTACCCATAATATAAGCTCTTCCTAACTTGGAGCAAAATTGATCCTCTGTGAATGGTCCAGCATTCTTTATTTATTTTACATGAAAATCTTAGCTAACTACTAACTAAAAATAATTGCTCAGCGATGACTGGCTACAAGCGTGACGGACGGTACGGACTCATTAATTAATTTCGGCGCAAGCTGACGCGTAACGGAATTAAAAAAATAATCAGCATTGTTGAAACGACAGCTAAGCGTTAAACCTTCGCGATTTGTTAACATCTTAAAGACTTATTGTTATATTTTCCGTTCCGTTTTGGGCGACTGGATGTTCTCGGAGTTACAGCCAAAATTTAGGGCAGTATCCACGACTACCCTAATTCAACTTATAATCACATAAAGGCGCGTTAAAAGTCATTAATATGAAGGTCTATAGATTCAACATGGGACGTTATTCAAATTTTATGATTTAAAACGAAACTAATCCAAGTTAAAGCCCCTTATCAGAATAAGTTTACCATATTATGACTATGATTAGAACGAATCGTAGTAACTTATTTGAATATTATTAATCCCATCATTCAGTTTAGATGTCCCGTATTTCAAGAGGATATATTATGTGGTTATGGAACAGCGGAGTGAATAAAATTGGAAACCTAATAGTGCCATAAATATCCTTCATTTTATGCGCCATCTCTTGTATAAACATTATTGAAATGGATCAGATCGTGCAAAGCTCGTTGAACTTGGCCAACAGTTCCAAATAATAACTTGGCAACAAATCAGTTCAGTTCTTATTATGTGAAAGCAAGTTAAAGCAGTGAATTTTTTGACATACCAGCGGTGCAATATATAAAATATAATAAACAATGCTGGACAATCCACACAGCATCATTATCATTATCTAGCCCCAAGATAAGCAGACCTTGCGTTATGGGTATTGATGGTATACTTAATACAATAAATAAATAATGCCGGACAATCCACACAGCATCATCTACCCCCAAGCTAAGCAGAGCTTGTGTTATGGGTACTAGATGACTGATATACATAATACAATATTATTACATATATAGATATTTTTTATTATACATAGAAAACGACCAGAACGCATCTGCAGATCGTACAAATATATTACATACATAGAAACACATCGAACACATCGAAGCTCATGACTTCATGAGTGATTCATCTGTGCATTCAATTGTAGTTTTACTATTTAGTATTCTGTGAATGTTTTCTTGAAGAAGAAATTGAGTTAATTCAAAAGGCTGTGTTATAAAGTTTCATTTTATAGCATTTTCAATTTGTTATGGTTAATGGAACCTGAGGCACCAAGAGACTTTCAAAAGGTCTTATCAATTACTCGCATGGCTTTAAAGGGCTATGTTTCTAAGATTGTTTTCTAGCATTTCTATTCAGGACATGACGGGCTGAGTGTCGAGCACCTGCGGCACGGGGGTGTGCAGCTGCCTGCTGTACTCGCCATGTTTTATTCTTTGTGTGTATGTCACTCGTACTTACCAGATGATTGTATTAAAACCATTGTCGTACCAATAGTCAAAAACAGAACTGGAGATATTGCAGACAAAAGTAACTACAGGCCAATTTCACTCGCAACTATAGTGGCTAAAGTGCTGGACCGGCTTTTGGAAAATCATTTGGAGCAGCACCTTCGGCTGCACGACGGACAGTTCGGGTTCCGGTCCGGGCTGTCCACGGAGAGTGCTATACTCAGCCTTAAGCACACTGTCCACTACTATGTGAATAGACGAACGCCGGTCTACGCGTGCTTCCTCGACCTGTCTAAAGCTTTTGACACAGTGTGTTACGACATACTGTGGAAGAAGCTTAGAGACACTAAATTGCCTGAGGAGCTCTGTTCTGTTTTTGAGTATTGGTATAATCATCAAGTGAACTATGTGAGATGGGCTGGTGTCCTTTCAGATGCATATGGCCTGGACTGCGGGGTGAGACAGGGGGGGGTAACTTCGCCAAACCTGTTCAACCTATACCTAAATGGCCTGATAGAGGGACTCAGCGGCTTAACAGTCGGCTGCACTATTGACGGAGTGAAGGTGAACAACCTATGCTATGCAGACGACATGGTGCTGCTGGCGCCATCTGTCAGGGCACTTAGAGAACTGTTGTCCCATTGTGAGGCTTATGCTGCAAGCCATGGCTTGCAGTATAACGCCAAAAAAAGTGAATTCATGGTGTTTGGACCTGGAGGAAAGGCCCCAGTATCAGTGCCTCCTCTTTTATTATGTGGGAAGGCACTTTGTAGAGCCTTCAAGTTTAGGTATCTGGGACATCTGGTTACAGATAACTTAAGAGATGAAGAAGATATGGAGAGGGAGCGGAGGGCATTGTCGGTAAGAGCGAATATGTTGGTCCGCAGGTTTGCTCGTTGCTCCACAGAAGTTAAAATAACGCTATTCAAATCCTTTTGCCAATCATTTTACACGAGCAGCCTGTGGTTCACTTATACGAAGAAAGCTGTCAATACTCTCCGTGTCCAGTACAATAATGCATTCAGGATGCTGGTGGGACTTCCGCCATTTTGCAGTGCCTCCGGCATGTTTGCTGAGGCTCGAGTAGACGGCTTTGCAGCCTGTATGAGGAAGAAGGCAGCTTCTCTGCTTAGTAGAGTTCGCGGGAGTACCAACACCATCCTGACAGCAATAGCCGATAAATTAAATGGAGTGATATATAAACACTCCATCTCTACATTAATTAATTAAAATGTTTAAATTTAAATTAAATAATTAAAATAATTAATAACTAACATAGGCTAAGACTTTACTAATATATGGATCTATGTAATCTGAACAATAAATAAATTATTATTATTATTATTATTATACAATTGCACCGCGAAGGTTGTAGAATTGATAGATAAAGTCTTCTCACCTTTCGGAAAGCTTTATAAGATAACCATTAAAATTACAATCTCTCATAATAAAAGTTTCCCGTTATTAATTAAGTTTTGACACGCCACTACTTCGCTCACGATCTAGGATCGATGGTGCTCTACTGTGATCTACGAGACCGTGATCCACGTTGATTAGACTTTTCTTATATTGAGTTGAGGCTCTATGTAACGCCCTTATTCATAGGGCAGTGTGGTGCCGGCATAGAATTTCACCACTCCCACTCTTCCCGTGGTGGATGTCGTAAGAGGCGACTAAGGGAAACACACCGGGGGGCGGGCAGCAGCGCCCTCTGCAGAACAACTCCACCGAACTGCGATCTCCAACCCGCATGCCCAGCGTGGGGATTATGGGCCCAATAACCCCCAGATGAAATAACGCCACCTATGGCGCGCATTAGGGGAGGCCTATGACGTCCAGCTGTGGACTGATATAGGCTGATGTTGTTGTTGTTATTCATAATAACGTGATTGATAACTTAAAGCATTGCTCTTAGTCTATCTTCTGCCATTGACTAAAGGCAGTGGGAGAAATAAAACTGCTTAGCAACTGTTTTAAGTAAGCAGACCATTGGTTAGAGTTTTCAGAAATGGTCCCTGAAAAAATAACAATGTCGAACAGAGGGCAAAAGCATTGGTTACCTACGTCAACTTGATTGTAATTTTTGTTTTTAAAATAAAGATACCGCTACCCTGAGAGATCTTGTTTTCTTACATAAAATACTCGAAAAAGCAAATATACGACCCGGATAAACAACCGTTCCGGGGAAGGGCTTTTGCTAAACGGGCACTAAAGAGCAACTGAGAGCAATTCGTTCCCGGATAAGGTCGTCACGGACCATTCGGCACAAATGGAGGGTCATCGGACATTCGACCTTAATTAAACACACAAATTCCTAGTAATGTCAAACAAGTTCCTGCATCAGAAAGCTACTTGAAAAATCTCCAAGTGGAACTCGAGCACCAACTCAGGATTTTATTAGTTTGCAACATCTGAAGAACTTTGCCTGGGCTCTGCCGGAAGTTAACTTGTAGCAAACTATATGCTGAGAAGATTAAATATAAAACTTTTGGTACCTAAAGTAAAACCTGAAAGAACTTTGAAACGTCACGAGGCACGAGCTTTGCTTGGCTATTGATTGGTAAAACACAACACAATGAGGTCTGAAGAAACTGGGTTACCTACCTGGAGGCAGACTATTACGAGCATGATGAAATAACAACGGCAGTACTTACCTGAAAAGAAAACATTTAAAGTTAGTTTAAAAATAGCAGTTTAACTTACTTCTTTCAAGAGTATTGAAATGAATTTATGTGAATTTTATTGTTAAGCGGTTGCACAAATTGCTTTGGTATGTTGGCGGCACAATCGAATTATTTGAAGTGCCCCCTACACCATAATCTAAAGCATTTGCCAGAACAATTCTGCATAATATGCCCTCAGTTATTGATATACAGGCGATATTTGTTTGGGGTTCGACAAATTTTACCACGTACAAATTGTTTACGACAGAAAAAGGCCAATAAGATCGGCTATTGTGGTCAATAACGGATAATTGAAAATGCTTACAAATTCGATTGTGAAGCGAGAGTATTTCAGATGATTTACGATTCTGTGGGGTTTAATTGGTCGGTCTGTGGTGACTTACATATGAAAGGCCTTGTGAAATAAAAGAGTATTGTGTTTGTATAGAGAGGTCGAAACATTACGTACTATGTCAGACATAACTAAATACAAAGATATTAAGATTACAAACGTAACATAAGATAGGTCAGATTAGATGTAGTTAATTCTATCTAATCAACAATCCAACGAAGTAGCGCAGACGGCGGCCGCGCAGTGACGCATGAAATCGTAAACTGATCGAAATTGGAATGCAATGATAAGTGAATAGGGTCTAATTAAACGTAAGGGCTGATTGTACTAGGTCAGGCTGAGGGCGCATGACGAGCCGTCAAATGATCGCGGCGCTTGTTCAACAGATGTTCGCCAGCATATTGAGGGCAGATGCTCGCGAATCTGTGAAACTGACACAGTTTCGGACAATGACACGGATTCAAATTGTAGCTGCATTTTTTTACGGTGAATTACAACAACACGCTCCGGCATACTTTCTGCGGTAGGTATGTCTTTCAGAGGGGGTGGAAGCGACATCTGGCGTATATCAAAAAGCCATTTTAAATTGATAAGCGTGATAATGATAATGCGTGCATCGTGCACCGCCCTGTTCGTTTAATAACATTGAACTCATTATACTGTGATTACAATAGGTTTTGATGAGGGGGATTGGGATTATATTATAAAACGATCATTACCGCATCCTCAACAGTATTTATGCGGTTTGAACCGGCACGTGTTCGAAGCGAATTGTCACAGAGATACAAGTAAAAGCTTAATTGATAGCGGCAGAGGTTTCTCTCGTTTTCGAGAGTTTGACTTATATGGGCAGTGACACGAAAAAGTGGTCAACGAAGCGATGCGATGGTTTGATTTTGTACTGTACCTACATGAACCTGAAAACGTCGTGATTTACCTGGTCATAAAATTTAAGTCATACCTTTACTGAAACTACCTCAACAAGTCGTGACCGGCCAGCGTGACTGAATGTAGCCACAATCTCATTAATCCAAATCGTAGCCCTTTTATAAACAAAGCAATTCGTTGCAGCCGGCTAAGTAAATTAGGTGTTTTGGTAATTAACAATTAATATTCCGAACGAGCAGTTTAAATGTTTTGGAGTACCTTTGGTGATTAATTTCGTGCTATCTACATTAATTACTTGCAAGCGCGCTCACTTTGTCGCGGCGGCATGGGGCACGTGTGTCGACAGCTGCCGGCGTAAAAAGAGGAGTGAATGGCATTGTGTCCAGTCCACAGATAATGCAGTGCAGTGGATTCGGTCATCTGCCGTTTGTGCAGTTTCAGTGCTCTAATTGAAGCTGTTTGTCGGACAAAGGTCCAGCTTGTCATCAAATTTATATGATATTTTTATAATGAGAATGAAATTGTAGTCCGACCATAGCTGTTTTTTTAACCAAGATTTCCACTTTCAACACTAATACTAATATTTAAATTGTTCCTGAGTTTAATGTTTTCTATATAAAACAAGAGTATAAGTATGTGTAATGTGCAATAAAGAATAACGAACGATTAAAAGTAATGATTATGCGCTTCTCGGCACCAAGCTAAGTAGACTGTGGAGTGGTATCTCGACAAGCTGAGCACTTGAAGATTTACTCGCTCTAGGTCTAGCACATCAAGATCACAAAAGCTACCTTATCCCAAAACTATACTAACAAGATTTTCTCATAAAAGCTTTTTGCAATATTATTTTAGTGCCCATATATAAGCGCCCCATAGTTAATGTGAATAATGCGAGTATTTTTTCAAAAACTCAACCACCAGGCATCTAATAATTCGAGGGTCAGATTAAGCCGTAGTGTAACCGAACCATATGCGTAAAATTTCATCTATACAATTGAAATTGGCATGTGCTCGAGTGTCTTTTTTACTGGCAATAAAACACATTGCGTCCTTCTGTTACGATACAATAGGTCATCAGTTAGGGAGTAACTACTGCGCAAACTTTTGAGCAATTGGCTTTTTTGGATTTATCACACATCTTACTTTCACGAAAAAAATCTTGAATTTCCCCCATAATTTAAATTCAATAAAGCAGCGGTGTTCGGGTCAACTCACCGCCTCTGGCTTGCAATCTCAATTCCCTGGAGAAGGGCGCTAGCTATGTTTATTTTCTGGGTGGTTAATTTTGCTCGTTATTAAGTAGAATCAAATAAATGATCCTTCATTTCCAATAAGAGGGTGTTGTATTTATATTTACCCGTAAGACGTTGATTCTTTATACAAGTAATTTTGGAAAATGACAGAAACTTTTGCCTTGCTCTGCTTTTTGCTCAAAATCTTATAACCTGCCGTCTGGTCAGTCTGTAATTAAAACTTAAATTTATATTTCTTCGTACACCAATAAGCATAGTACATTGTGATCCAGCATGCAACTGTAATAATATGATACTTAAAGCTACCAAGATTGGGACTTAATTGGCGATGATTAAGGCAGCCACTTTATTGGGCTTTTAAAGACCAGAAATAAGATTAAAAGCTATTTATTAGAACTCGGTCTGTAGATATTATCTATACATACTTTCACTATTTCTTAGTAAAGCAAAACACGGACCCCTTTCTTTCCTCTATAAAAACGGTGAAAACACGTAAAACGTATCATTTGTTCAGAGAAAAACATATAAATTATTTAGAATAGCCACTTTATTAACCGCAATTTCTACAGAATCCCCATAACTCAACAAAACGAGTTTAATGGCAAACAAATGCGAAAGGGTTGAAGTCAGCATTGTTTTGAGGATTCAGCTTCACTAAGCTTCACTTCACCAACTTATTATTGCGATCGAGATTTCGGTTCTGATTATCTACCTACTTATTTATTTTAATCTCAATTATTGGAGTTTATATGGAAGGGTTACGCTCTTATGAATTGTTTTATTCTTGAGGAACTTTGTTGATCCTTCATTTGTGTTTTGTTTGATGTGCGCCTTTTGTTAGCAGTTATCTACCAATGATGACTTTGTCTTGTTGAATTTAGTCAAAGCACAAGAGAGAAATTGAACTCAAAACCGCCATATTTACATTGCTTTGCGAGCAGATTACACAGCGCTTTGTTGACTGTTCACCTGTGTTGACTGTTACAATTATCCTGTAATGCGGCAAGACGCGGGTAGGCTTATATCAGACGGCAGTCAAATATAATGTTATTTATTACATTAAAGGGATGGCAGGCATGATATAATGCTGCTATTAAACATAGCTTTCGTTTTGCGGCTTTTAATGCCTCTGGCTTCACACTGTTTTTACGACTTAGTCGAGTTTGTCAGTTTTTTTATCCAGTTAAAGATTATTACCGTCGAAACTGTGTACAACTTGCATGTATCCTTTTCAAGAATAATATTGGCCGTGTCAGGAAAACAAAACGCTTGTTATTGTGCGCTTATAGTCCCATAATTTTAGTCTTGAATGTTTTTCGAAACGTTTAAATTGGTAGTCGTGCTCGACGACGTCGTAAAATTCTAACGACCTTCGGTAGCTAGCAGGATAATGGATGGTGACTGAAGACTGTCTATTGAAGGTATATCACGTATTGGCCTCCCGGGAATGTTGACTTGAGTTTAATTGTCTCCAAAAATAATAAGTGAAAGTCTGCGGGTGAAACTGAAAGTGGTGTGGTGCGTGACAGCATAAGTGGGTAAGTCCCTACGTATTGAGAACAAAGCAGTAACTGTACCTAGCATATCTAGCCGTAAATGGTGCATTGAAGCATTTGGTTCAAGTTCGTTAGATACCATCGAGTTGGTGTTTGTTTTGCTGTGACGTGAGAGCCGCGGGCGCCGGCAGCGTCTGTGTGAGGCTCACAGATAAACAGACACTGAAAGTGCCACTTATTCATAATAATATATTCCCATTTCAGTCGGATTGCACTATTTATGGGATGATCGTTTCATACGCTACTTTCGCAGATTTAGTTAGAATGGAATCAAAACAGCGTAATGTCAGAAAGAGTCAATTGTTTAACATATTTTACATATAATTTAATTTTTATTTTATTCCTAAAGACAAATGATTATTCTCTTATTCTCAATAGCCTTCTAACTTAATGCATTGCTATTTCTTAATACCTACATGGCCCAATATTTTATGCATATTAACGGCGTCGGTAAAAGCCAACTAAATAACCTCCTTTTAAAAGATCTGATATCAGCTCAAGAATGCGTCTATCCTTATGGCATGGCGGCGTGTCAGTCAATTCCCGTTTCTCTATTTCAACAATCAAGCACTCTCTAGAACTCCATAGCGCTGTATCTGGTTTCTATATCGGACGCTCAAGAGCGATGTAAAAATTCGACAAGTTGCCCATACCGGTTTCTCGGTATAGAGAACAGTGGGTGGAATACAAGACTAAACGTTGCTTGACCATTCGTATAAATATTTCTAACATGATTTTGAAGCTGTTGCTTGCAGCACGTTATCTTGCACCTCCAATTAGGGGTATTGAATGAGAATAAATTTCCCGCAGTTGGTACTACACGTAATTGTGTTGTAACACTCCCATTAGAAAGCCAGGATGTATTTACTGTTATGTTTATAGTTTTTAAGCTTGAAATAAAACGGGGAAGCGTGCTTCTCGTCAGTTCACACCTTGCACGTGTAATGTCATGAGATTTCATTACCTGTAGGGCTTGGGTACGGCTGAACATGAACATGGCTATTTTCGACAAAATAGGGTGCCGTAAGTGCCACAGTCGACAACAGATTTTTCAACGAAATTTTACAAACTACATACATACAAACTGCTAGTATTGCCGAACTTAAGTCGTATCTTAGTAGGCATTTAGTTCCTGAAAAGTCATGTCGGTCCCACCGACCATTGACCAAACATTCCGCTGTTATTCAAATGTTGTCGTACCTTGAGTCATAGTGGAACTCTCTGAATTAGTTGTATTTTAACTGGGACCAGGCTAGGAATGCGTAGGTAGGCGAACACGAATAACTTGAATTTCATCGTTCCATTAAGAAGCGATGGTTTACTATACGAGTATCATTCTTCCTACTAGATTAGGAGGACCGGACCAAATTGAAATCACATAGTAAATTTAAATTGTTTTGGTTTCAGGATACCATTTCTCGGCAGGATACCAAAAAGAACCGTAATTAATAAAAAAAATATACCTACTTATAAATATGACATGAAATCTCGAATGGCGCCATTATCAAAATATCTTTTTTTGTATACCTACTGGAGGTCTGAACTTGTGACGTCAATCAACTTGGATAAATTGTATGAAAAACAAACGCCAGCTTTAAAAGTTTACCATACTAACAGTGATTTACAATGTCCAATGTAGGTAGGCTGTAATGTTGTCATCAAATGCACCCACAGATGTTCCAACAGTCACTAAGGGCCCGACCTAGAAGTGCCCACGTTATAACTGTTCTCATACAAATATCACATTCATAGGTGCGTCGTCGTGGTGAACCCACGAGTGAAATTAGGCTTTCAATCTTCTTGATCCTTCCTGATTCGGTTGAGGTGAACTCATGTGGTTCATTCGCTGCAAATTGAACTGGGTGAAAAGATTTCGGTTTGATAAAGTGAGATAATCAGAGGTTGATTAATGAAGACGGTGGAGTTACCTTACATTGTGGCTTAGCCTCATCGGCTTCGTCATAAGACCGCCCATCAGGTTACACGAACAACAAACTTCTTTTTCTTGTTTTTTATTACGAGTAAAAGTAAAAAGGTTTATTTTTGTGTTTTATGTGCTTTTTTTACGTCTTGCTGTTGTTGATGCTTGCTATGAGATATAAATATTATACCATCAACAATAAGTATGTATATTGGCATCAGTATTATATTAAGTGTTTATTAATAAATGATTTGATTTGATAAATGTATTGTAGTTATCTAGGTAGTACCTATAACACATGCTCGCCTTGGGGCTAGATAATGCTATGAAGATTCATTCCAGCATTATTTATTAATAATACTTGATCAGCTTATACATATACTTCAATGCTTATAAAATATTATGCGTATATCTAGCCTCCGTTATGAAAGCTTTGTTACGTGTAATAAATTAATAATTATTGACGATACAACTTTAATTAAGCTAGTAAGTACAGGTAATGAGGTAAAACGTAGCGAGCCAGGCTCAGCACGATCTTGCGAGATGACTTGGTGATTACAAGCCTGTAATATGATGTAATGACGTGAAAGCATTTTGAGCCTCCGGTCGTAAAAAACTTCAGAGCTCTGCTGCCGCAGTTTTAAGAACTCCATTTTTGATGGACAGGTAGCTATCTCGAACGTATTATTTAAACTTTACACATTTAAAAAAGTAATCCAGAAAGTAAGAAACGTTAAAACTATTGTTGTAAGTTAAGGCTGTTTTCATAGTAAGGACATTATACAATATAAAATTCAGATTTCGTAGTTGAAAGTATACATTATGAATATTAATTTAACTATTGACAAATTCTTTAAGCTATAAAGAATTAGCAAACTGAAATGGCAGCTGGCCGGCCATAGCTTGATTAAAAGCGTTCTTGAGTGGAGACTGCGACTCGGCAAATGTAGTGTAGGACGCCCACGGGCCAGGTGTGATGACGACCTTTAAAAAATTGTAGGCAGATGCTGGATGCGACAAGCTGAAGACATGACGCAATGGCGCCCATTAGGGGAGCCTTATATCCAGCTGAGGACTAAAACAGGCCATTGATGATGTTGATGAATTTGACTTAGGTGTGTATGTTATTAACTTAGGTATACCTACCTACGGTAACAAAGGAGTTTATCTTATCAAGAGTGTAACATACTCAAAGCAAACGCATTTTTGCGATAAGGCTATCTTTATAATCATTCACCTACATTTTTATACGCTACGTTGATACACATAACATAGTAAGGTAATGCAATTTTGTATGAATACGATAAAAATATTATTTGCTTAGGTGTATAAAATTGTCATTTAAAAATGTAATTTCTCTTTCTTGATTTTCAAAATTAGTAAAATATATTTCTATATCTGTAGGTTCATCGTCTTAAATCGATAAAATTGTCGATTTGAAATAGCCAGATTTATTTATCCTTTCCCTTCTTTTAAATTAATTTGGTTACCTATCTACCGAACATCCAAATCAATCTGTCTTGTATCACCGCCAAGAGATGACGTTGAGTAATCAAATCAAGCTAGCCTGTGGGATCAATTTGTCAATCTCGAAGATATTCTGCAGAAGGTTACTGAACTTGACCATGATTCGAATCACTGACTTCCAGAATTACCATTGATTTATTCATGGCTTGGTTTGCATCGGCTGCATTTTGAAACGCACGGAATAAATTCGAAACGATTCGAAGGTAATCAAATTATTACCATAACCATTATTTTTAGACATGCTGGTCATTTAACAGTCTGACAACAACAATTCTACTGATTTGATTTGGTTCAAGAACTTTTAGAGAACTAACTAAAAATGAAGCACAACGGGCAGTGAACGGTATTCAAGTAATGAAATTAACAAAAATGTATGTATGTTTAGTACCATTGGACACAATAAGCTTAAGATGAAGGTAGAAAGCAGAAGAAGAAAAAGAAGGCATAGAATGATTCTATTTAGGCGCTTTTGTTAATGCTTTATCTGCTCACATTGAAAACATCGATTTCACGAACGTGTCTGCCGCTGTCATGTTAAAATGCAACAAATCAACTATTTCCTCTCGATCAGGTGGCCGCGAAAAGTATAGGAAAGACTAATAGTCGACGAAAGTATTCGCTGCTGGTTCGATTGGACAATAGCATAAGCTAATTTAACGCAGTTCAAAAAATAGAGAAACAAATCGGACCTCGTTCGTTTAATAAACTATTACTTATAAACACTAATAAGGTGAGGAAACCTAGTGATTTGTTGTATACATTGCTAACGACGTAAGTGAGGTAGACCATAGAAAACCTGATAACATCGACGGTGCCGTGTGGCATCCAATTTCGCCAACTATAATTAGTTACACGCGTGCTTCTTGCATCGTGAGAAAATTTAGAACTAACCAGTGATTTGGGATGTTCTGACCTTCGGTGAATTTATAATGAGGATGCTGAAACACTAACTACCTATGTTTACGAACATTTAGATCTTACAAAGCTACATAGAGTTCACAGGTGATAGGATTACAGGATTTACTTTCCGTCAACAAATTAGCATCGCCATCTATCTATCAATATATATCAAACTAGCGGTCCGCCCCGGCTTCGCACGGGTATTAAACAAAATTTCAGAAATTATACACACACGATGGGTTTCACAGTTTTCATACGGATCCCTAACTTTTTTTAACAGCATTGGGGTTTTTGACATTGACTCGACACTCCATAACTGACACTGGCCGTAGAGAAAAAGCAAGCACCGTGCGCTATATATTAAACCTCTTTTTCTATTCTGACGTACCATAATATAAAGAGGTTGAATATTCAGCGCAGGGTTCAATTATTGAATTTTTCATACGGATCCCTAACTTCTTTGAAAATATTATATAGCCTATGTTCATCACGGAAAATTTAGGATTCTAATGGTGAAAGAATTTTTCAAATCGGTCCAGTAGTTTCGGAGCCTATTCAATTCAAACAAACAAACAAACAAATATACAAACAAAGAATCAAATCTTTCCTCTTTATAATATTAGTATAGATATATAGGAAATAGTTATCAGTGTAAATTCTAGTGGTACTTGTTTTCTTCTGTTTAGTTTTATAGATACGTTATAAACTTAAATT
The DNA here is from genome assembly GCA_963931895.1 of Eupithecia pulchellata. Taxonomy (NCBI): domain Eukaryota; kingdom Metazoa; phylum Arthropoda; class Insecta; order Lepidoptera; family Geometridae; genus Eupithecia; species Eupithecia pulchellata. The sequence continues at coordinate 5,313,739 of OZ007528.1, read as the reverse complement.
TCATCTAAGTAATAATTAAAAATTAAATTAAATTTTAATTTCAGCTAAAAAAAAAGAAACGACACTTTATTTATACCAATACTAGCTGACCAGCTCGCAATTTCATTGGCGTGGACTTTAGGGTAAAAAAATCTTGACTATATCATCTATAATAACCTTTTTTGAGTCGGAAATTCCTGAAACCAACTTTTAATATCATGTAGAAGCCCGTTATATGGGTTTTCTTTAAAAAAATAACCATTTACTGTATTTTTTTCTTGGTCCTAATGACACGGTAGACTTCAAACATTCTAGTTTAGCCCATTTTATTTGTGAATTTCCTAATCCTATTTTATTTAAATACAGGGTGGAATTTTGTAATGCCACCTGGAGGGAAAGTACTCTTAATACTGTAGTTAGAAAATTGTACTCAAAGAAAACATTCCTTTAATTTTGAAAGGAAAGAAAACTGCATTCAAAGATTTTCGAAAATTCGCTTGCCACACCCGGGAATCGAACCGACTAACATCTGTAAAATTTATACCCTGTACTTTTATTGCATAGATCGTTAGGGTCAATAATAAGGATGAAATCTTTCAAACAAACTTAATAAATTAAATGAAAGGAAAACCATGAAATCTTAAATTATTTTAATTATTTACAATAAAAAGTCATTACTTAGTTGCTCGAAATGGGCTCCATTTTCTTGGATACACAAATTTATTCTTCTAACGAATACATTTCTAGTAACTTTTAATAACGTGTTGTGGTGAATATTATAAATCGTATTCTGAACTTCAACTCTCAACTCGTTTACATTCGCATAAGATTTCATGTAAATTAGAATTTTTACCCCACAAAAAAAAAATCTAAAGCTCACCCCTTTATCCATCTGGTGATCTCGCAGGCCATCTGATTGTGCCCTTGGTACCAATCCAGGTATTAAAATGGTTATTAATGTAGGCAGTAGTGATTCTGCTGTTATGGGCTGGAGCACCATCTTGCTGTAGAATTATTTGGTTTCGCTCTGCCTCGGGGAAACCATTTAACTAATTTCTTAAGAGATCCAGTATTTCAAGATACTTGACACTGTTTAAATGACCTTCGTACACGTGGACTCTAAATATTAATTCGTAATTTTTTATGGATAAATGACGACAATGATAGGTAATTATTAATTACTGACACAAGTAAACAGATGGATCTTTAAGTTAAAGTGCTTAACTTGACCCATTCAATTTATAATTTAAGATTTCATGGTTTTCCTTTCATTTAATTTATTAAGTTTGTTAGAGAGATTTCATCCTTATTATTGACCCTCACGATCTATGCAATTAAAGTACAGGGTGTAATTTTTACAGATTTTAGTCGGTTCGATTCCCGGGTGTGGCAAGCGAATTTTCGAAAATCTTTGAATGCTATTTTCTTTCTTTTCAAAATTAAAGGAATGTTTTCTTCGAGTACAATTTTCTATCTACAGTATTAAGAGTACTTTCCCTCCAGGTGGCATTACAAAATTCCACCCTGTATATCTACAGATTGGCTTTCTGAAATGGGATTGGATAGCAAATGAGAAACCATGCAACTAACAGTCGTAAAAGGAGTCACGGACAAAGTTCTAAAAATTATTACGAATTTATATTTTATCGAGTAAAAAACACCATTGAATTAAATGCTGGCTAGCGGCAAGCACAACAGTTGTTAAACAGATTGTAAAAATTACTCAATATAAAAATTAATAACCTGAATCTCAGTAGTGGGTATTCGAACAAAATTTTTAATAATGGCCTTTTCTTTTGATTATCAATTCTTTTCAAAGAATGATCCTTATTAGTAACCAAATCTGTTGCTATAAAATATAGGGTGTAGTTTTTAGTGTTGGATCTAACAAAATTAAAAACTCTAGCAGGTATGGTTTTCTCATGCATGAATCGAGGTCATGAATTATCAAGACGTATTTTTAACTCATGGTTTCGGATTTGGTCATCGTTCGCCTTCTCAGAAACCACCCTGTATACCTACAGTTCATTTCAGGTCAATAAAACAGAATTAATAAGTTACAGCCGATACGGAGCCAAACTATTTTTTTTTTTGTGAATTTGTAGCATTTTTGAATCCGCTGTCATAAATCCATTTACACCATTTTCATAAATATAAAAACAATCTTGAAACATGTGTTTCGGTACTTAGTATTTTAGTTTTCTCTCTACGTTTCACGTAAATATTGGTTAACACTTACAAAAAACCTGAATAACTTCAAAACTTATTTTATGTTTAAAAATCATTAAACACAATGTTCAATAAATTGATATTTTAGGTTTTATCTGCAAGTTTCAAGGTAATTTGGACACTGGATAAAAAAACACATAAGTTAAAAAGTCCTTTAAAACTTCGTCTTTATTATTATAATTACATAAAGATTTTTATAAAAAAAGACACACGTGTTTTATTTATTGTTATTTCAGTATATTTTGGAAGTGTTAAGTCGGTACCATCCTTAGTTAAAAAGTCATACTACGAATCTTACAAACTTTAATAACCCATATTTTTGAAAATTCTGTCACAGGTGTTTTAATTTAATGGTTTTTCAGTACACACTGAAATCTTAAAGTCATTAATACCCTACATATAAAAGTTACAGGCATTACAATACGAAGCCAAACTACGAATTCCAAACCTGAATAACCCGTTTCGACCCATTTTCAGGAATATTTTGAAATCGTATCAATACTTTTGTTTGCTTTTCTTTGCTCTGTAAATTTCAAGTAAACATAAAAAAATTCAATAAAAAAAATCATAAACAATTCTACTTCTTTTTTATACTTATAATCTGAAACATGTTTTTTTTTATTTCAGTACACACTGGAAGCATCACAGTCATTTATACGCCATATTAAAAAGTTAAAGACATTTCAATACGGAGCCAAACTACAAATCTCAAAGTTGAATAATCCGTTTCACTCCATTTTCAGGCTTATTTAGTAAAATCCTGAAAAAAGTATTATATTTTTTTTTGTTTGGTGTTCTCTGTAAGATTCAATTTCAGAATGGGATTGTGGTTAAAAAAATCCCAAAAATCTTAAGCAATTCAACTTTTTTTTATACTTTTATAGTAACTTTTACGAAAAACTCCTATTTTTATTTATTGTCGTTACCGTTCCTTCATCATTAAAGTCAGAGTGATTCGTAGTTTGGTTCCGTATTGAAATGTTTCTTACTTTAAAAAGTAAGAAACATTTCAATACGGAACCAAACTACGAATCACTCTGACTTTAATAACCCGTGTCAGCCCATTTTCAGGTTTTTTTTTTAAATCCTGAAATACGTATTAAATTTATTGTTTTTTCAGGATATACAGAAAGTTTCAAGTCATTTGTAGGCTATATTAAAAAGTTATAGACATTTTTATACGGAGCCAAACTACGAATCTCAAACTTGAATAAAGCATTTTATCCCATTTTCAGGATTATTTTGAAAAATCTAAAAATACGTATACAATATTTTTGTTTGTTTAGTTTTCTCTGTAAATTTTTAAGCCAATAGCGTCAATGGTTGATAAATTTCACCACAATAACCTCAATAATTCGACTTCCTTTTCATACCTATATAGTAAAATTTTTGAAAAATCCTGAAACACGTGTTTTAATTTATAGTTTTTTCAGTATATATTGAAAGTTTCAAGTCATTAGTATGCTATATTAAAAAGTTATAGACATTTCAATACGGAGCCAAACTACGAATCTCAAACTTTAATAACCCATTTCACCCTGTATTCAGGAATAGTTTAAAAAATTCTGAAACACGTGTTCAATATTTTTATATGTTTAGTATTTCCTGTAAATTTCTAGAAAATCGGGCCACCGGTTACCGAGTTAGAAAAACGACCAAAAAAACGTCCACGCCCCTTTTCACCCCCTTGGGGGTGGAATTTCTAAAAATCCCTTCTTAGCGGGTGGTTGTGTTGTAAAAGGAACCTACCTTCTAAATTTCAGCTTTCTAGCTTCAGCGGTTTAGGCTGGGCGTTGTCGCCAGAAAATCGCTCGTTCCTTTATATATTAAGATTACCAATCAGACTGGATTACCAAAAGTTTCATTAAATGTATATAATTTCGCCATTTGTTTTTCCACAACTTCAAGATGTCGCTTCGGACAGCCTTTAAATGGCAGTAACTAAGCCCTGGGTGTCGAGTGTCCCTACGCATTAGGTGGAACCGGGAACGTGAATGTTTGCTTTCACATGTCTGAATACACGAAACATTACACCCACTGGCTAGTAGGGAACGTGCTGTGATAAGTAATGAGGAAAAACAAACTTGAGAAGTCTCCCCATAGTCACTTCTCAGTTTGAGAGACACTTTACATATCAGTGGCATCATAACAAGCCTTACAAGACAACGTCCGTTCTCTTAAAGAATTAAGTTTTTTATGAAATACTTACATACACAGGTGATGCTTCGCTTTTCAGTAACATGCCATGCACATTGCCTGTATTACGTCTATCAACTTGATGCATAAGTGAAGCTTAAGTTTGAGGGTTTCAAGTTGCCGCGAGATTCAAATTAGTTGTGGTTTTTAGCGGCAAATTAGTTTTCCGTTAGATTGAATCCTTGCAGAACGCATTTATAATTAAAAGCCACATTACATTGAATCTCGCGCCAGCGCAAGACCATCAGCCTTAATGTGAGTGTCATCTCATCAGAAAATCTCCTCTTCAAACCGCCTAAATGACACGGCAGCGCACAAGAGCCTTCAAAGTCATCATTAATGTACCTACTTATAATGATTGTGTTCGTAGAGAATAAATTATCAGAATCCTGTATAAGTATAACAACAGCCTCGTCAATTTAAAGTAACGAAGCATAGCCAAGGCAAGCCAAGACAGGGTGGTGTATATAAAAAGGCTCCATCTGCCTTCCACTCCCCGCCCACGTCCTATTGTACGTGATCAAACCACATTTACATCACAATGAGTCGGCTTTCGTTAAGCGCCGTGTCATCCTTCTTCCTCGCCATTTCCCTATCAATAAGGGTCAACTTGTCTCGGTAAAATACACTATGGGAATATTTTGTGAGATTTATGTATCTTCATAAAATATGAGCTTGAGTTTGTTGAACCTATGTTAAAATATCAGCGTCTTACAACATGACCAACTTAATATGACTGGAGGTTCTCTGAAATGTTTCTCATTCCTAATTTAAATTTTGGTTTGGAATGATAAACCTCTTTCTTCCCTGCCTATAATGTTTCACGGAAAGAGCACTTACGAGCAGCGCCGTCAGACCATAGATTTTATCAGAACAAATGAATTAATTTAACAAACCAAAGAGGCATTTCGTAAGCACAAAATACATATGTCTTTTGAAACAGAGCCGGGTGGTTTGTCAGAGCCATTTGTTGTAATCGGACACAACTCGAGTTAAATCAGCAGTGACGAAGCGAGCTTATTATTTTACTGTATTGAGAAATGTTCCAACGAAGTCAAGTGCTCGTATGTGCTGTGTGTGGTCTCGGAACTACATACCAAGACTACCACGTTACAACATTGTTAGTTGAAATTGGAACCTACGAGTAGTACACGTTTTCTTTACACAACTTTATTTTTCCTTCGTCTTTTTACAACGCTTATATTAAATCCATCTTCGCCTTTCAGGTTTGTTTTCTCGCTGTTCATTCGGGAATATATTACTGTGATGACATGAACCAAAGGGAATATGTCCCATCGAGGGGTGCTGTAATGATATTATGTGTTTGACACGGTATAGTGTAGCAAGGAACGTCATAGAAGATCAAATTGCTTTCAAATTGAATTCGGAACATCAGTTTCTTTACAGAATTACATGACGAATCTTATTTTTTAATTTTATCTATAAAGACTACAGTTATGATATTGAAAGGTTTACAAATAATATCATACGCGTATACCTTACAGGTCTTTTATGGTTATTATGTTGTTCCTAACAGATACAATATTCGCAGAAACATACAAGCTTAGTGCGAAGTTCTTATATTTATTTAGATACATATCCTTTACGCTAAGTATGAAACGCGTATAAAAAGAACTAAGTACCTACATGGCAGTGTGCCAGACAGAAGAATGCAATATGAAAATCGATTCGAATTTTGATATCTGAACCGTTCAAGCGAATACTCTATGTGGGTCAAATCGAGACAGCGTATAAAGATAATCATACAAACAGACGCGGCCGGTGGCTAGGTGTCGATGCAAAGTATCGAATGTCGTAACGCAACTCGATACCCCGTCATGATTCGATATCGCTTATCTTCCATGTTGACTTTACGATACTGACGGATGCATCGCGATGCATGGCGCGTTCGGCAAATGTTTTATTAAAGGTATCTCCATCATTACGTTACATATATGATCTGATTAAATATTATATTTGTTCGATCAGACATCCGCTTTCGATTAAAATTATTAAGTACATAAGTGGTTTCTTATGAACAAAATAATTAAAAATACCCAATTTAATTGCGAATTTTTATATTCTCTTAAACTACAGTCATCAAAATAAATCGAAAGTAAATGCAGAGTCATAAACAAATGTTTTATTATCAACAATCTCCCAAGATAACTATAGAAAGTCACTTAGCAACCGAATTGCATGATTTAAACTTTAAAGCGTAAATGGCAAATGCACAATATTGTGGTATCAACCAACGTGAAGCAGCTAACATTTAATTCAAATGCCAGTGCAATAATAATTATGCAAACATTATAAACCCTCAAACACGTGTAGACACACGTCGTCGCTCTCAGCTCAGTGGGCAACGTTCCGCAGGTGGGCGAGTAACGGTCGCGCCGACACAATGTGACCGGTTGGCAGTTGCCGACAACGCTGCTTTACGCGCCAACCAGACTGCTACCTACGTGCAACTGTCAGGAACCCTTGACCACTTACAAGGTTCATTGTAATAGACGACACCTTGTAGTGAAAGCATGCGCACTTTCATTGAAGAAGCCAATCCGCTGTCACGTTTTCACAAAAGTTACTTGTAGATCCTACGATTTCATTATTCGTGATTGGGTTTTATTGATGTTTAATGAGTACTAATTAATGAAATACCTTGAAATCTTTCACAAGCTTTTAACAACAAGCCCATAAAAAAATTGAAAACAAAAGCAACGAAGGTGCCCTTTCGTTGCTCAACAATTTGTACGTTCGTTAGCGGGTTCATGTGAACTTGCGCTGACGCACGAGTCCTTGTAAATTCTTGTTTATAGGTAGGTAAAGCATTATTTCATAGCCTTAAAACATTCGGTAGTGTACTTATTTGAATTATCCTATACAGCGTCAATAGAATTGGCGGACTTATAGCGATTTCTTTCAGGGGTCCAATGCGAAAGGAGATCATAGGATGGATGGCGGTATTAATGTTAAGTTAATAAGTAGGTACAAAAAGTTTTAGATTTTGCCTTGTCTAAATTATAAAACTAGTCATAATAAACTAGTCACGCTCATGCACCTGTCTCTTAACGTGTAATTTGCATCTTACTGCTGTAGAGTACCCCACAGTCACATGCGCTACTACGGAGGAGGCTTGCACATAAAAACATCTAGAGTACCATCGACCTTTACAAGTATAGTCGGTGTGTACAATTTGCGCGCCAACCTGTCTAATAGCTAGCGGGAAACCTTGGTTACTTCCAGGATCTAGTAAATTACAAAATGAGTTGCTTTTATTGCTTGGAGATTGAATATGTGTAGGCTCAGTAGTAAACAAGCTCATCAAATTAAACCTTGGACGCCACTTTGCATTAGATGGATAAGGCGTTTTAATGGAAGGTTGACCTGGTTCACAGTTGTACATTTTAAGAATGCAATTGAATGTGTCACGAATGCGTAAGATGTCCATGTCCATGAATTACGCGGGATAAATTCAAGGTTAAAAGAAAGTCGTTACCTGAGGTCTGCTTGTTGTCATGGAATCAAAAATCAATGATACACCTCGCCTGTTCGAAATAATAAAACGCTCATGCAAGTCCCGAACACGTCAATCTACAATGGCATGGGGTGGCTCACCCTTCTATAAGAGACTCGTTTTATGGCTTTTAATAATTTGGTGGGTAAGCTAGCTGATTGTTGTAGTGGCAGCTGTTCGCAATAACACAGATTAACGGAATAAATCCAGCTTTTTAACCGAGGTAGGTGAGGAAACGATGAGATTACAGGACACATACACATTTCTTAAGGTGATCGAATTTATTCATTTAAATACTCTGATTAATCATAAAAAGTGCAATAAATACATTTCGTAAGTATTTGCAATCACGACATCCTTTTACGAGTTCTTGCAACCGGCCGAAAAATAATCGCCACTAAAACGATAAACGATTTCCACTTAGCCACATCATTATAATCGGTTTATCACCGAGCTTATGTAATTCACACATCCATTCAGTACCGATAACTAGCTGTTGCTGTTAGCCTGTTTTTCTTTTAGCGAATGAATGGACGTATGAAGTAAAGTTTCACGTCCATAAATGGCGATTATGAACGGACACAATGTGAGGCGATGTGCCAAAACCTGTAGTTGCGCAGTGACAGGGTTCATTCACCGCAGTAGCCGGCAGACCGCCACGAATTCGATCAGATGAGGTAACATAAGGGAGGTGAGGTGACATAACAATTTCATCAACCATGCTCTACTGTACTGAGTGCATCAGCTGGAACAATCAGGAATTCCTGATGATGAGAGAAAAATCGGCAATGAAAAAAGGTACTTACAGTATAATGAGGATAAGTTACAATTGAAAGAATTGATCACTAAGCATCTAAGCCTACTTGTATTGGTATTAAATACATGTAACTACCTCACTGTTTCCTTTTACTAAAGAATTATACCGGTGTCCCAAGTTTCCCTTTGTCTGGAAGTTCAAAGTTTACATTTTAGGCAGTCCTGAACTTATGTTTGGTGTACAGCAATATTCGTATTCATTATCAGGCAAACCGTTGTCTGCTGAGTGCATTAGTTGGAACAATCACGAACACTGATAATGATAGAACCACCGGCGAAGATACAGCTGTTATCGGCAATGAAAAAAGGTGTGCGCCCGTAATATACTTACAGGATATGAGGATACTAATGCACCATATCAGCAGTAAGATGGAAATGATTGCAAATTTTTACGACTAAGGAGATTATTAGCATTTATTACATGAGTTCAGATCCCAGCAAAACAGTAATTACGTCAATGTCATCGTAATAAAGCGACATGATGTGGGACGCGGCGATACAACCGCAATCATAATTTACGATGGCATCATACCACTGTAATGATTTACAACATAAATTTGACATAGTTTCGCAAGTTATGGGTGAAATAATTGGCTTGGGCGCACACCTTGCCCAGAGATAAGCCTGTGCTTTGCAGGAAAATGTACGACACATATGTTCCACTTTGATTTTATAGTTCAGGTTATTCAGCAAGAAATTATGAAACTTATTTACAAAATTGTGGAGAAACTACAGGTTTCTCCAAATGCTAGGTTTAAAAATATTTAGTTAAAGAACATGCCTGGATAGATCAGTGCACGTTTGTTGACGGCTAAATACAAGTTTCCATTGGATCCTATCAATATCTTCATTTATAAATATTATATAAAGTAAGTTGTCTCAATGGAAATAACTTAAACATAATGAAAAGATACGGAACAAAATAAGAAATACGACAAATAGACATATTTTACAATTGAAAGAATTGTAAACTATGTCACTAAGTAAGCGTGCGCTTACTTGTACTGGTATTGAATTTATCTACGTCACTGTTTCCATTTAATAAGGAATTATAACGCCTCAGGTTCCCCTTTTAAGTCTTAAATTTCAAATTTCTCATTTTTCGTATGTTTGGTGTACGGCAATATTCTTCTTCATTATCAGACAAACAGTCGTGTCGGCTGTCTCTTTATCGCCTTCGACATTAAACAATCCCTTGTACATCGGCGCACCTTTAAAGACCCCATGCTCTTTTAGCGGAAGATCCGCTGTCTCGATAGCGGCGGTGTCTGCGTCCTTTCCGGACTTATGACCCGAATTTACATTAACATGTCTGTACGTAATCTACTGCCAAAGTATACGTAATTATTTGTACTGCTTTTAGCTACCTGTGATAGACCTTGATCGAACTTTATAATGAAAAAAAATAATAAAAATAAAAACTAATAAAATAACCTAATGTTTTCAAGTTCGAATTTAAAAAGATTGAAGTGAACATAAAGTCAAAGTGATCACTAAAATGGTTTTTTAATACGGGTAATACCTTTATTGAAAAGAAAATTAATAACCAAATCAGAACTAGTATTTACAATCGAGCTAACTGCAGACTGTTGCAAACAAACTACAGGTAGCTAACTGATCCATACCATATCATATCTTTATTATAGTTTTACTAATGTAATTTGAATTCGGTGACGCATTACATTATGAGTTTTCATAATGCATTTTATATTTCACTATAATGTATAGTTTTATATAGTATAATGCTGCGGACGTTGTTTCCTTATCTAAATCGTTATGTTTGCGATCAAACATTTTCATCATTACTGCACTGTCCCTAAATGAATCATTGTTTTTTATTGCCAGTCATTTAGCATGTTTGCCACGATTATCTTGCCTGCGATTGCAATTATTTTTTAAAATGTTTGCTGTCATGCAATTGAATATTTTAGTGCCTACCATGTAAAAAAATTGCCATCCCGACGCGACGCACGCTATCCCGACAAGAAAATTAAGAAGTGAACGCCTTCCTTACGCACGGAATCTCGACAAAAACAAAAAGTGAACGTGATCGCGACGTCGGAAATAAAAAAGTTATTTTGTATATCCTGATTCAACAAAAGAGCAAAAAACTGACAGAACATGTCAAAATAGACAGAACATGTCAAAATTTACAGAAAATATTAAGAATATTCGAAATTTTTAACCGTGTTTCAAATACCTTCAGACTACAGACAATCAGCTATTGAAAATATGAGTCGATTCGATTTCGACAAGTGCGTCAGTTCAATTTTAATAACAATAAACTAAGCAATCTGTACATTACTCAAGTCATGCAACAAAATAAAGGTAAGAGCGATCTCACGATGAAAATAATCAATCGATTCGATTTGTCTGATCTTGTTAGATCTATTGTGCAGTCTGTAACGATCCATGCTTTAACAAAACAAGTTACGAAATGGTATTTGATAACAATAGACTTCACAATTCTTTACATTACTTTGGGTTCATGAGATAATATATATAATAATAATAAATATAATGCTGGACACTCCACACACCATCATCTAGTCCAAAGCAAAGTTTGTGTTATGGGTAGGTATTATATGACTGATATACATAATAAAATATTTTACATGGCCACATGTTTTTAGACGTAGAAAACTAGCAGAACCACCCGGAACAAATATCCAAAGTTCGTATAAACATTTGTTTCGAGGTGAGAATCGAACCCACAACCTCCTGCTTCCCAGGCGGGCCTGCTCCCACCGCGCCACAGAAGTCGTCTAAATGGGTCTGTATGTGACCTTACGATACCAATACCAACACAATCTTCTTACACCTAATAGCCAATGCACCTCTAGCATTCAAATATACAGCCACATCTCAAAGACTAATCAGCACTCTCAGAGATAAGCCCACACTGTCACAAACACAGAGAAAAGTATATTGTTTAGTCTGAGGCATTATGTATCGCAGAGCCAGCTAACGAAGCAACACGAAAGCCGTAGAGTATCCGGCTGCAATATAAATGAACTTGATCGAACGGTAGTGGTCGCTATGTATGAGAACAGGCTCGTTTTGTCCATATCGGCGTCTCCGTATGCCATGCCATACCATGCCAACAGTATGTGGTAAGAACGACTCAAGGAATGCATAAGAGGTAAGATTGGATTCCGGCAGAGGCTCATGAAATTCTAAACCTATAATGAGTCGAAGACGGAAGACCGTAAAATGGTTGGTACCTCGTAAACTAACATTCTAGACTTGAGGGTTGTTACGAGAGTTAAATAGGTACGTTTATAGTGTTATGACTTGTCTTCAGCTTTACTTCCACTCAAAGATGGAAAATAGCATGGTAGATCTAAATTTTTCTAGTAAACTCTAGTAAACTTCTTTTATTCTGAGATATCCAATGTTACTTTCTAAACATATAAATAAACTAGCGGTCCGCCCAGGCTTCTCACGGGTATTTAACAAAAAAATAATTTTTCGTGCGGAACCCTAATTTATTTTTAAATATTTTAGTGCATGTTCATCGCAGAAAATTTAGGATTTTAAAGGTGAAAGAATTTTTCAAATCGGTCCAGTAGTTTCGGAGCCTATTCAATTCAAACAAACAAACAATCGAATCTTTCCTCTTTATAATACACTCGAGAGCAATGAATCCGGGTCACTCAAAGAATCCAAAAAATCTCGGAAAGTAAGAATGCTAGGTTAATGCAATAAATTGTATTTAATAGACAATTTAATACTCCTTAAATGAAAGTTAAAAAAATATGAGTCACCTTACATTTTATTTACACAAAATTACATAAAGAAAAAAAACTGCTGATCTCTCCTTAAAACAAAAATAGGAAACATGAAATTTTTGAACTTTATGACGATTTTCTTGAATTTCAATACTTCGTATTACCTCCTCGTGCTTCCATTACTGCGTTTACGCGGTTTGGCATGCTGTACACCAAGTTCCTTATACGATTTTGGGGAATATTCTCCCATTCCTCTGTGAGAGCAATTTTGAGCTCAGGAAGCGTGATTGGGGGAGGGTTTCGTTGTTTTACGCATCTCCCTAGCTCGTCCCAAGCATGCTCGATCGGGTTGATATCCGGGCTGCGCGCTGGCCACTCCATACAAGTAATGTTCATCTCTTGAAGGTAGTCATTCACAATCCTACCTGTATGAGGTCGGGCATTGTCATGCATAAATATAGCATCCTCACCCAAATTGACCATAAATGGACCAACGTGTTCGTTGAGGATTTCTTCCACATATCTTACGCTAGTTAAAGAGCCGTTTTCTATGATCACCAGCTCTGTGCGACTTTCAGAGGAAATTCCGGCCCACACAAGTACAGACCCACCACCGTAGGCTACTTTTTCTTCGATGCATGCTTGCTTGAATCTTTCCCCTGGTCTTCTATACACTCTGTGTCTTCCATCGTGCTTGTAGAGCATAAATTTTGATTCGTCGGAGAACAATTTATTGCATTAACCTAGCATTCTTACTTTCCGAGATTTTTTGGATTCTTTGAGTGACCCGGATTCATTGCTCTCGAGTGTATTAGTATAGATATTTCAGCTAAAGAATGACCCAGACGTTGTTGGTGTGAATAATGGAAAACATGTTCTGTATTAAAATTCCAACAGTACAAGGTGTCTTACGTAGAATTAGTGTCACCACGCTAGGTGTCGAAACAAACAAGTTTTGGAACTCGCAGTTAAACTTGAACTTGCAAGCAAATACAACCTACAACTCATGTAGCAGAAATGATAGTGTAAATCATGTCATTGACATTGACTCTACCTACATACATACATTCATACAAACATACGCGTAGGTAGACTCATTGTAGAAACGCAGACTAAACCACACGCTCACGGTATATCTAATCTACCTAGGTAATTGTATTGTGTAGTCTCAACAAGTATTTTTAATACTGATACAAAGAGATAAAGGAATATTTTATGTTAACCAGTCATAATAGAATTGAAACAGCCACTTCGTAAGGACGCAATAATATTTTTGTATCAGCTTTATCAACAACATGTACTGGAGCAAAGTTACGAGCTTGAATAATGTAAAAGGAGATAAGAGAAATCGTGTCGCAGAGAGATTTATAGAAGGATATCTTGAAAAATGTAGGCTGCTATGTTACTTGGAAATCCATTACAATACCGACAACGAGAACTAAGGGTATGGCTACACGTCACTGGCGGCGCGGCGGGGCGGGCGGCGGCGGCCGGGGCGGTTACAAAGCCAAATCCGTAAATCGAGAATCTTGAAACGCGGAAAGTAATTATTCGAAGTAGAATACGAAGAAAATTTCCACTTGGATGTACCTACCTCTTACAACTGTTGCTATGTTCAGAAATGAAAATTACCTTCAATATTATGTGGAGACAATAAACGATTTTCATTATCTACTCAAACAGGAAGACAAAATTCAATTAACGATTCTGTTCGTACGGTAACGTAAGATTTAATAAACGATATTAAAGATTAAATACACATTTACGTAAGCAGAGTGTTGAGGTAAGTATCAATAAATCCTGGTGGATATTACGAGTCTAATTATGTTAATAATATCCTCTATAACTGCTCCGCCTTTCCTCGTTGAATTACTGAGGTATTTCCCACGGTGGGATTGCGTCATACGGTTGACTATATGGACCATTGAAAGAAACACTACTTTAAAGAGAGAAAAAGAAGCAGATTTGAACACGTGTTGTCCACAACGTAGAATCAAGTACTTTTTAATATCAAATTTATCGGTTACTAGCAACCAGCTCCGGCTTCGCGCGGGTCCGAAATCCGTTGCTTAGTTTTAAAGATCTAAGCATTATATGTAATAGGGACAGACAGACAGACAGCGGGAAGGGACTTTGTTTTATACTATGTAGTGAAGGAGAGTATAATGTCAACATTGCTGGTATAAGTGTGGAAAGAAGTCCTCATTGGAAATATAACGTTCTAGAAATGACTGATATTGATTTCAGAAACACTCAGCGTACTCGGGTAACCCTTTGCAAGCAATAAACGTTATTTGCAGAAGCCACAAAACCGTGTAACTTGTTCGTGGTGGTGGCACGTGTCGATCGCAGCTGCCTCGTCACCACATCAAACACTTATTCATTTTCTATAATTAATGCCAATTAAGCAGAAGTTGTTTGCGTCGTATGTAGCTATAAGTATAACTATAGGTAATGTTTCTTGAAATATCCCAAGCACGGTAGTAAAAGAAAAACAGAAAAATTGCTATGAATCAAAGAGTGTCGGAAAGAACGGAATCTAATAAATAACAAAAAACGTTGAACGGAAATACTCCGATTCGAGGCAGGAAACAGTTAATAAATTATGTAACCAAAAGATTGTCTAGGTGTGTAGTCCTTTTATATTCGCATTGTGCGAGACAAAAGCCAACAGTTTGGAATATATGCCGCCCTGTATATCGCGAACAATCGATCTCACAGCGGATCACACGCTGCGCGTACGCCGTGCGCCCGGTATGCTATTGTGCCCAAAAATCTGAATAATGGAAGCTTTCGCTCTTTGTGCTGGATAAAAAGTACGAATTTCGTAACGGACAATGGAGCGTATCACTAAAATTCGTGACCAAGAGCCGCCATAAAACAACAATGCACATAAGCATGATGACATCCAACGAATTCAAAGGACTTCCAAATTTTAAAACAATATGTGATGATGTTTGAAAAAACCATCGATTAGAAATTGCTTCCTTCCTTCCTACCCGACACACGGTAGGTTAACAAAGGGCAGGACTTCCGATCAGCTGTCAGGGCGCCCCCACTTTTTACGGCTTCATCTGATAATAACTAGCTTTAAAAATCAGATGTTTCGTATAATAACTATGATGTGAAATTAAGAGCATTGTTATTTAATTAAAGTATTAATAATAGTACAGACATTTTAACCACGAAAATTACAATTAGTTAATATTAAATTGATTGTTATTTTGTCATACCAATAATAGCCATGGGTGGAGTTACTAAAAGCTTTGTACTTAGGAACTCTAAAAATTCTTTCACCTATTTGTAACATTTGAACACTTGACGATGGATAACTTCCCGAAGAAATAAAGATCTTGGGGGATTTCGATTCGGAAACGACGGTAAAACATTTTTTACGACTGCACGTATAGCCTATTTTCCAATTCACCTCATATTTCGTCAATCGTTCAATCTTTTTCCGATACTATTTGGTATTTTATGTTTGCTTTTGGCAGTGAGATCTCTAACATTATATTCCTGGCTCATAGACGTTTTGGTTTAGCTCTCCACAACACCAAATAAATAAAATAAAAAATAAATGACGGTGGGCTTTTTCTAAAGCCATGTCATGATACCTAAGTAAAGATAGGTGCCAAGATTCCATGCGGACAGACCCATATGGATTCCTGGTGGAGTAAGCCTAAAGGTCTGGTATTCAAGTACCTATACTATTATTCTATGTCACAAAGACGGTGGGGTTACCCAAAGATAAAAAAATATATAATGTTATTATATGGACAAAGGGATTATGGGCAATGACCCCCCAATTGTGAATGCTATAGCGCTTATTAGGGGAGGCTCATGCCCAGCAGTAGACTAACATTGGCTGATGATGATCATAATATATACATCATAAATGGACATAATATGGACTGGCCATGTAGACTAGCACATTCAGGTAGAGTAAGCTTCTGAAAGACATTAACAAGAAATTGTATAAAGGAAATGATCTGTTATTACCTTCAGGTATACAATTCTAATAAAGGCTTTTGTATTTAGGTACAGGATTAAAGCAAAACATAATTAATTGAGGACCTAGACAACAAATGCACCATATGCTGGAAACAAGAGGAAAGCTTAAATTTCGCCCGCGGATCGCGTTTATTAACTTTATTACATGGAGCACCGGTGCACGCTAATTCAATAAGTCGCGCCTCTTCAATCTTTTCCACGCCCAATTTAGTACCATTTTGTAAATAGAATTTTTGTGGTTATTGGGCAGGAACCTGCAGAAAATAATAAGAAACAAGATAATATAATCGCATTCATTATTTTTTTTTTTAATTAAAGCACAATTGATTCCATGTAAGTGTAAGTATTGTTATTTTTTAGACTTTCTTAGGTATAGTCTGATATCAGATCGTCCATAGAAGTAGGTTTTATACTATCGTATATCTATAGTTATTACTTATTACGAAACTTGTAGTGATTACGAAATAGCCGATCAACATACCGTTTCTGAAGAGGATAACATCTTTGTATTAGATCGGTTGCCGGAACTCGGCGTGGCATGGCTGCAACTAGTCTGGCACCGGTTGTCAGACCGAGAGTGTATAATTAGCGTGGGCTTCTAAAGGTCATTGTCACAGACTGACTGCATCCAGAGGCAGATTTGAATAGACCTAAATGTCGACGGAACCAAAGAACGAGCGCGATTAACGACCTTACGAAGAAACTACTCTGAAGTGTCGCCTTGCCTTTCTCGTGAAAGGAGTGAGAGATGGGGGCAAGCGCTTAGAAACTCCAAATGACAAATCGCAACCCCTGCCGAGACGGGAGTTGAATTGATTGTAAAACCTTTCAAAATTACCAGTTAAAAGATGCAAGAATTTTACAGTCCAATAAACTATGTACCTAGTTCAAATTGTAGATATGAAAAGAGTATGCAGATTCACCCATTATGCTCAAGATCATGCAAATAACCGGTTGGTTTATATTCAAGTACGTCCATTTCTCAATAATGTACGAGCGAATGAACATAATAAAGCTAACATGATATCCGTGTGACCGTAATATAAAAGGAATGTAATGCATATTTGTACCTAATGAAATTACACAACAAAGGAAAATAGAAGGTGCTGTAATATTTATTTGTTTATGCAATTACGCAATCGTCTTAACAGAATCTGATGTATAGCACGCGCAATGTTTCTTTGTTTGAAGACTTCACTAATTTGCGGAATCTGCTAAACGAAACTTACAAAAGCTCACATTAGTACGCAGCTACCTGAGGGCATAGCGTTCTAAGAAACCATTCACAAAAAAGCTTCCCTGTTTGTTCAAAAGTTCCCACAATAAGACGGCCGAGAGGGGTGATCTCAAGTGTGGTTTTTGTCTCCTTTTCTATTTGGAGATCGGTAATAAAATAAACGCTTAACTTATCTAAACATGCCTGTAAAATTATGGTACTTTCTAGATTTAGCCAAGTGAACATGAAGTGAACGCCCGCAATGAAACATTAGAAGTTAATGCTACTGGATTCAGTTCAGACGTTCACCCTATCCCTTCGCAGGTAAGGTATTATTTTTCGTAAAATTATTCAGGCATAAAGCTTTAGGCACAAAGCCGTTAGTTTAATCTGGGGTTCAGATTACTCAGCAGACTTGCTTAATGCGAACCGACTGCAGTCATTCAATAGCCTGCAAAACTACACTGAGGAAAGGCGCTATCGGGGACGAAAGGCGACACCGAAGCCTGTGGAATCCGATCTAATAGGTGACTGGGTATCGCCCAAGGGACTGTGCATGATTTATTATGCAGTTTGTTTTGCAATGTGGAGACAGCAATACCACAAGAGATTTCATTGAAAGACAGTCTGAATACGATTGAGGCATCGTGACTCTAGCTACGAGTTCCCTTGCGAACTAATCGATTGCTTAATGTGATATGGATGCCAGCGCTCTTTATGTCTCAATATGTGAGCTCTCATACTTGAATCACTTTTGATAACAGCATACGCATTCAGGCCCGTATGCACTAACGAGAGGCTTATTATGATTGGCAGTTTAGACATCTTGTGCAGGCTACTGTGACTTTTGATATGACTCAAATATGTATGTATAGCGCGATAATAATGCACTACATTTTAACATTTTGATTGGCAAATTGCAGTCACTTTCGCTGTCACCTTTTGTTCTATTCCACCATTGATAAGCATCCTGCTTGCTGCAACTATTTATCTTCTTCTGATTAAATTACCCGAGACATATCTAGTCGGTTAACTTACAATATCTTTAATCGGAGATGCGGGCTACGGAAACCCTCTATAATTTCCTCCCATACAATATCAGAGAGAGCAGTGATTTATGTTGACACTGTCACAGCCCATAGTTATAAGTCCACCGAAGGTTTAAACCGGCATTAAATAGGCTTATTTGGGTTTTATGTTTCAAGTTGATTAAAAAGAGATCGGTAGCTTTTCAAAGGATGGTATTAGCATCAGCTGGTAGTAAGCTGGGGCCACCTTGAAAGTTCAAGAGCCGCGATTAATCTGGTCCAATTGGCAGCAGACATCTTGAAGAGAATTTAAGTTTAAAATTATCGGTTTAAGGTTCATGAGTCTTATCAGCTTAATTACCATGGTGATTAAGTTGGTACTACCATTTGCCTTAAATGCAGGTGAGCAAACGCATTAATTATTTACGTAATTTCCGAATAAATTTTAAAGACACGTTCTATTAACTTATTCTAGAAAAAGACGAAGCTTATCGGACAACGAACTCTCCAAACAAGTAATCAACAAGGTAATTACGCAAACTTGTAAATTCAATAAAAATACAGAACGCACGAATAGACGAAAACAACGATAACTCTAGCATTTTTTCTGCTGATTCGAATAAAAAGGGCTTCGATAAACACGTCGAGCGTAGTTTCACAATTGCCAAATAAAATAGCCGTGAAAGGCAAGGTCCAGGACAGTCAAACAACACTTAGCTCTTATCGCCAGGTGAAAGGTTGCCCGATGAATTGCTGTGTTTACACTCCCGACGCAGACGAATGCCGGCATTACACACTCGCCGAGACATATCGACGAATGTCTTCTAGTATTGTTCAGATTATCTATATCTATACTAATATTATAAAGAGGAAAGATTTGATGTTTGTGTGAATTGAATAGGCTCCGATTGATAGTCCCCGACTACTAGACCGATTTGAAAAATTATTTTATCATAATTTAGAATCCTAAATTTTTTCTGATGAACGAAAAGTTAAGGCTTCGCATGAAAAAATCAATTTTTGTTAAATACTCTTGCGAAGCCGGGGCGGAATGCTAGTTCACAGACATTTCTATATAAGACAAATAATCGACGTTGATCGTTCAACAATCGGCATTAGGCAATTGAACTGTGCCGTTTTATAAGCGCCCATTCTACCTACAAACAGGCTGATTCAGGGCGACATACCTACCCAATCAGCCAGTCGGCGAGTGTGTACTGCCAGCATCACGACCGGCGCGGTGCGGTCGCACCAGACAACGGACATTTCACAGTTCCCATACCTTGTTTACTCTCCGCTGGCTTGCGGACACTTTGTTTTCTTATCATTTTCCACCCTATAAAGCTTTTCATGTTTTCCTACAGAATTCCTGAACCTTTGCTTTTACACGTAGCTTCGATAACTTCTCACGGATGGATAAACACGAAAGCATCTTTTATAATTTAGATAAAGTTTAATAGGTAAAGGTATTCTTTCAAGGCACCAGCGATAAAATATTGTTAAAATTACGTGCGTCCAACAATAAAAGAAAAAGGAAACTCGCAATTCTAGCACGTGCTTGGCAATACCAAATCCAGCGTCAGAAGTCTTAGCTTAACATTAGATGGTTCGAAATTATCTCAAACGTTTTTATGGCGCGCATCGGAATCTGGGATTTTTTTCCCATCATGGCCCGTTGGACCCGAAACAGGTTTTAGATAGAGCTCTCGAGCCGAGTAATGCATCAACGTTTTTGTATGGCATGGCGGCACATTCAAGGAGAGCGAGGTAATGAGGTTTCAGAATGATCATTTCAATGAGCTTAATTTACAAACAGCTCAGCTTCATTTTGACGGGCATGCAGTAGCAAGGATAATGGGATCTATAATAGGCCTTTACTTTACTAATCTTACCTAGATATGTAGTATTAAGACAGGTTCTTCAATAACCAAACCGCACGCTTTACTCATCGAAGTTTGATTGAATGACATCACAAAAGCAATTAATTTTATCCGACGAAATTAGAACAGTCTTGGGTTATCGCCTTATCGGCATCCATTCCAAATTCAGGCAAACGTTTATCATGGTGGCTCCCGCCAAGGCGTGAATGAGGCAACACAAAATGCATCTAGGTGGCCTAGGCTATCGATCGACTGTATTCGTTTCTGTTTGTATTTAAAAGCCGTTCAAATCGGCTCTTAAATACAAACATTTGTCACCCGGCGGGAACCGAACCCGCATCCTGCTGCGTCGGATCTTCGCCTGCCACTGAGGTCATCCTTGCTAGGTATTCAATATTCATAGGTAGGTGCATAAACTTTCGTATACCTAGCAGCTTTCGTATCGTATAGAAGCTTTCGTTCGGTTCTTTGAACATTACAACCAACGATTAAAACCTATCATAGGATAGGTTACCCTATTAGGTATCAGTCAATAGACAAGTTCTATTGTAAATTCTGGGCATAGGTACCTAAGTATAAAGCAATTATTTTTTCACAAAAGTTTGTCCACTATGATTGCACAATAAATGGTAGGTAGGTACCTACGTAGTATAAAATGACAAGTACGTACGGTTTATTGGCGAAAACACTACTTTGTGCGCGTTAGCATCTTGTTACCGCAATCATTGAAAGACAATACCACAGTTTTTGGTGTCAGGGTATAGGTAGGTAGGTATAGGTATCTAACTTTAGAAATCTTTGCCAGCGATAAAGGTAGGCAACTACCTAAGTACAACATTAACGCAATAAACAATAATATTGAATCTTGAAGAATGTGGTAGAAGTTACTACCTTTTCCCGTGCCTAGGCCAATGTTCTCCGATAGTTGTTAGTGTTCCTGCTACCAAACGAACGTACCTAGTACCTACCTGATAGGTATGTCGGTAGAATGTTTGCTATAATGGAATGCCAGTAAGATCAGGCTAAAGTTCACGCATTGCAATTAGCACAGTAGGTACTATGAGAAATCATTATCAACCTATTCTAGGTACACTAAGTTAGTAGGTATAATAGCTATAGGATGGCTGTATACTGTGCTAATAGGTAACTACATCTAGCTATTCGTTTTACCTACACAAAATGCTGTTATTATTGCGAAATGCATCTTATGCTGCCGCCAGTCTTGGTCCTTGGCTTTTCTTATCTATAATCAAGTGTTTGCCAACTAGGTTTATATCTTTTACGGTATATCTAAGCCACCAAGAAATACGTAGGTACCTATGTACTAATGAATATACTCACGGACTGTAACCTTCTTCGGATCATACTGCTCAACAATTTCGTTTATCTTCAGTATCTTGGTCTGCGCGACTTTGGACCGCTCCGTGACCTCTTGCAGCTGTGCTGTCAGCTCGCTGAAGATATCCTCGGCCAGAAGTACGAGGGACGCGAGCTGCCGCAGCGCATTGCTTAGCGTGCAGTTCGTCACAGCTTGTAACTCCTCGTCAGTAACCCTCGGACGCCCCTCCTCATCCCGTAAGCTCGTCCGCGACAAAAACTTCGGTTCCACCACCCGCTGCACGAAAGGCATCTCGGCTAAAAGTCCTCATCCATCGCAAATTAAACGCAATTCCGACATAGCACAACACAAAAAACGTCAGGTAACCGCCACTTTGAATTAACCGACATCCTGACCGGTGAACTTTCACTGTTGGGCAGTTGTATATATTTAACGCGCTTTTTTAATGACGGTATAGGTACTTTTATTTCAACAATTCTTGTTTTAAAAGTTTGTTACAAACTTTTTACTATCACGAAACCGCGCCATAACGGTCGGAATACGCGTACGCAACCTACGACAACTGGAGCTGCCGGCCGAATGAATGAATGAATACGCGCCCCGCGTTCCGTACTCGGTGTTGACATATTCATACGGTTTGTATTCCACATTTTTACTGTGAGTTTATTTATTGTGAGTATTTATATACCCATACCTGCTAGGTATGATCGCCGCATTTTAATTGCAAATAATTGACGAAAAAAATATATCAACGAGCTGCGCAATTATGACATGAGTATTTGATACACCATTGAACTGAATTGACCATTGTTTTATCAAAATTGTTCATATTCATTTTGTTGCATAGTAGAATGTAATGTACCTACAGGTTTTCACAGTTTTGTCCAGCTAGATGTACAAAAAACCAAAAGAATCTATGATAAGAAAGCAAAAATTCGCATATAAATAAATTCACAAGAATCTTAAAAGTAAGTAATAGGTTACTTATTTATTATCTTCTAACAAATAACCAAACACTTTGTTTATGTATATAAATTACCTCATACATAAGTTTTTAGCTGTTATTGTAGAAAGCAGGCTTTTTCTCCTGCAAAATAACGTAAATTTTAAATTGTTGTTCTGGCAACATTGAGTTAGCGACACCTAGTTATAAAGGCTCAAAATCCTTCAATGAAGTTCTACCATTGAACCATTACTAAACATAAAAGTTCACGCGTTGCTCAATAGATGGCTCCACTCCGCTATAGAATGAATATTACCTCAACCTTTCACCACAGCTTTCACGTTAGCATTCCATGTTGAATAATGGTTCAAACTGATTTGAAAAGATGACGCTGTGCACAGGTGCGATGATTAGAATTAGAAATTAGAATGTTGGTATTGGTGTGGTTTACGTAGTTTTTGTCTATTTGATGTATAGGTACTTTTATCCCACCAAAAACATTCTGTAAAAAACTAGCCGTCTATACCGGAAATAATTTTGTATAGGTACCTACTGTTTGTTTCAGGCTCGAATATACATAAAGTATTGAAATACGCAGCTTTACAATTGATTGGCTATTGAATCAACGTTTTCCAAGTGGGAATTTTCCATCGTCAGTTGGTAGCGGTTCTGGCGACAGATTGGTGCAATAGTGTCATTCATGGAGCACCTGGTTTTGTACCCTTGTGTACCCTTCATTCAACGGCCAAGTCACGCAACATTAACATTAACTAATAAAGAATTGGCACTAAGGAACCTCAGACTTGGCACGACTTTGTCTAGATTTCTTTACTTTTGATAGATAAACAAGCAGCTCCCTCCATCGAGACTTTGCTAGTTTTTTACAGAATGTTTTTGGAAAATCAAACGTAATCGCGTTTTAAAATACAGTCAGCGCCATCTATTGTGCTGTGCGGGTATCACCGCAATTGTTCGAGTAGAATAAAGATAATCGTTCAACGATTTCTTCTTGTAAACTTGTACATAAGTATAAGTTTTTTCGTGTAAAAACATTTCGTGTAATTGCCCGGGGAGAGGTTATAAGCCAGTATAGTCTTATCCAGAGTTTTCTTTTAATTTTATTTAAATGCGTATTAAATGCAGAAGGGGAGGCATTCGCCCAGCAGTAGGACGCTATAGGCTAGATTAAATTAGAAGATGTGTCCCTCTACGCTGGATTATAGTAAATGACTAAAATCTGGGTACATTGTACCTACATAATTTTTATATAATTTTTGACATATGTAAGTGCTTTGTATAGAACGGTTTGCTAAGAACGGAATGATACATAAGACAACATAAGTCTCTATCGTAATTTAATATCGTAAAACGTGTCACTCCAAGCTAACTAGATTACTAAAGCATATTTTTTTTATAAAGAAAATTTTAATGATATAACCAGATTACAAGAACCTAGTACCTATTTACAATTGAAACAATTGTATTAACTGCAGCATTGTGGCAAAAAGTATATAGGTAGCTCAACTAATCCAATCAATATCAGACTGAAGCTTCAAGACGCGCTGGTTGCATTGCCTGCATTGCCTCGTAGGACAATGCTGATGAGTTGCGCCAGATACTCACCAGCTTAATAGGATAGTTAAATAAATATACATTTAGAAGTACCTACCTACTAACATTATATCCTCAACAGCAGGCAAATACCAGACTC
This sequence comes from Eupithecia pulchellata, assembly GCA_963931895.1. Classification (NCBI taxonomy): domain Eukaryota; kingdom Metazoa; phylum Arthropoda; class Insecta; order Lepidoptera; family Geometridae; genus Eupithecia; species Eupithecia pulchellata. The sequence continues at coordinate 5,289,143 of OZ007528.1, read as the reverse complement.
CAAAAATAGGGAAGTGCAATGAAATGACACAATATTAGCACAAATAATATATTACATTTCATGTAACAAAGCGCTAGTATATTAATACATTTTGTTTATAATTGTTACGGATGTAAGAAGCTCAGAGTATCGATATAATTCTCTGTGGGTGTGATTATAATAGCAACCTATTTAGCTTAAAACTTTTTAAACATTTACCTTTTCTTTATAATACTTAATGATTATTTATTGGGTATTAATGAAACCGCGGAAAATATCCAATAAATTATCATACTTAGCTAAAGCCGCGTTGACACGATCAGTCTGCTAGGACCGAGTGGACTCGGATACCTACTCGGACGCAACTCGGATTGTGGCAACCCATAATCCGAGCGCACTCGGACGACGATTAAGGGTTGCCACAATCATATTTACAGGTTAAGGTTACTTTAGCGTTAAACGATTGAAGTTAATAACGAACCAAAGTGATCACTTTATTTCCCAGTATTACATTTAATCGTAATTTGTTACAGGATTTACAGGAGTAAGGTCTAAAGGAAAAAAAGCACTCTCATTTAGATTTTTTTTGAGTTGCATCCGAGTATTCGTGATATCCGAGTCCACTCGGTCCGACCAAACTCAGATCGTGACAACGCGGCTTTAGATAGAAAGCTGAATTTCGAAATCTTACAATTAGTGGCAGTATTATTTTATCTAGACTACAATCAGATTCAGAATATTTTGAATACAACAAGTGGATAAGTAATGAGTTTATTCATAGAATTATTCGTAGGTACCTCCATGTATGTAAGTGTAAGGAGGCTGATCTTGGGGCAGTAGATACCTACGTTTGGTCTGTGAAACGTCCAATACTTTAACATTTAAGTAAAACCACGAGTGATTTTTTACTCCATACAGCAAGAACGTCATTATTTTTCTAACAATTATGTAAATATTCTAACAATTACAAATTCTTAATTTATGTTTTAGCCTCACTATTTGCTTTCATTTTTATGTTTTAAGAAGTTATAAATAATACTTATAATAAGTAGATAATTATGTGCCCAGTAGGGACCTATCTAGACATTGATAAGAATAAAACAATAACCTATTTTTTATTCGGCGGGACTTGAACCCGTGATCTTCCCTAATTACTGGAATGGGCTAACCAACGATATTTTTAATTACATAGTCCCTTATTTATAATAGTATGCTAACTTTAATAAAAAAAAAAACAATAAAATATTGGCAATAGTTAGAATGACAAATAACACAACTTAGCAACTATTTAAAGTAAGCAGACCTTGATAAATAAGGGAGTTAGAGATTACGCACCATAATAACAATAATCATTGATAGGTATATTAAGCATGACAATAAATTATATAACATCGCAGTTATGTACCTAGTACCCACTAACTAATATATATCTATGAAACTGTTCTGTTTATATTTGAAATAGACATCTTTATAAGAACTTATTGTGTTCTATCTCAAACAATGCACCACTAACAGTTGATAATATCATCAAAAAGAACTTATTTAATAACTAAACATTATTTTTAATTGCGGGTACACAACGGGTAAAGTTGTTGGTAGTGTACAAAACAAAATGTTAAGGGTATAAATAACAATGTTCAACATTTTCACTTTATTCTATCTACTATTTGCAAAATACATGCATCGCACTACATTTAAAATTTTATCTACATACGAAGATATACTTTCATAATAGAGTAAATACATAAATTATAACATGGATATGAAAGTGTACGAGGAATAAATAGTTTACGTCTTCGATTATTATTTTGGACATTTTAATAAGTATTTTTGGTCCAAGACGGGTATCTGGCATCTAGACTGATTAAATATTTTACTAAAAATACTATCATAGCAAGTATACATACATAAGGTTAAAGTTGTAAAAAAAACACGCCAAGTTAAAATGATATAAAATAATTCTGAAATAATATGTATATAGAGATCGTTAATGCAGAAAATCTACTCTTATTTGAACACATTCAATGGCTTTGTGATAATAGCACATTCATACATCTCGAAAAAACACTTAAATCTAATTACAATACCTACACATAACATATTTTATTCTATTGAATAGGTAGATACTTTTATCCAAAATTATCTGAAAGTGTATTAAAGATATGGTAAGGTAGGCGATATGCTGAACATTATGCGTTTGATATGGTAAGTAGAGTATAGTAGGTATATATTAAAAAAACATTCACAAGAAGAAGTATACTGGTATACTTACATTGTAAGTACCTAATAGGTAGAATATCTATGGTAGGTAGGTAGTAAAATGTTTACAAAAGCCGATCCAGAAGAGGACTAAGAATATAAGATATTTAGACACTCAATAGAAGTAGATTTATTATAACTACACATGAAATTTATAGACTATGATATTAACAGCTTTTAAAAAGCAAAACGATATATTATATAGATACATAGATAGATAATACATACTTACTAAACTAAAGCACAGAACAATCACATTTGATGACGAGTTTTGTTAATTAAGAAACACGTTTTTACAATTTTTCCAAACAATCTACAAATTATTACACTTAGCAGCCAAACAAAACCACTAAAGGACGAGTACTTACACCTAAAGCGATACTATGGCAAATATCTAATGCCTTCTATAGGAGTGAATTGGCATAATATAATCTTAAATAAAATCTTAAGCTAGAGAGTCCATTTTAATATGCGCAAATAAAACGAGTACTCGTCTCACTATCGCCACTAGTTGCACAAGCTTGAGTCCAACTGTCCTTGTCCACCGTTTTTGATGATTAAGTTTGGTTTTCAGCGTATAAACGTTCACAAAAGCACACTACAGCTCTATCTACTGCATTGAAATCAAAAGTTACCATAGAATTGGATTATTATTAGTTCTACTTTAACACTAAGCTGAACATCTAGGTAAACACATAGTACTAGATTAGAAAAAATTGGATATTCATGCTGTTGAAATTATTGAAATAAAGTTGACTTTCATGAATAAACTGCAGTTGAAATATAAACATAACAAGGATGGCAGAAAGTTTTAATCCAAAGGGAATATAGAAGAATCAGTAATAAACAGCCTTAAAGATGTGAAACGTAAAAAAATAGGTCCATATATGGACTAGATATAATAGGTCCAATAGGATGTTGCAAATCTAAATAATGGAACGCATGAACATAAGGATAAGTCCACCGCATGTAAACCAGACATTACAAAAGCCGATTACAATACTGACGAATAAAAATTTTGATTTCAACACAGAGCCGCGGTAGACAAAAGAACTAAGAAATCACGAAGCAACTATCGTATCGCTCGGTATATCGTAAACGATCAAGCTTTGCCTGATATGTTTCGGAATCCAGTAGCTTGTAGTTTTTGTTCTTCGTAAACTGTCAATGCGATAGTATGTTCCCGATCGTTTATATTCAACTCAATCTCGTATGTTCCTCCTAGCGACGACTCGACCGCAACCGCTGGCGGTCGGTGAAAGAGCCCATCTATTTGCGCACCCCTCGCTATGGGTCCACCTCATGGCACACCTCCATGTAGTCGGGGTCGGTCATTATGTCTTTGATCATGTCCTTCAGCATCGTGTAACGAGGGAACATTGGGTACACCTTTGAGCTTACGTAGTCAGACTGGAATTAATAGAAACATTTATTTATTTTATTTATCATCGATAATTATACGTATGTTCTATATTAACTTTATACTTATCCATACTAATATTATATAAAGCGAAAGTAATTTCGTCTTTCTGTTAGCTTTTTACGTTTAAACGGCTGAATGGATCTTTAATTGGAGGATGTATTTATAGTTCTTTCAAAATTTTCCCAAAGACTTAATGTTTTGAAACTTACGCGATCTGAACACATAATGATTAGTAATTAACGGGTATTTATCGCGTTTCTTCTTCTTCCTTTCTTCTTCTTCTTCCTTAACCTGTTGAAACGTCGAGAAAGGAAGAAGAAGAAGAAGAAAGGAAGAAGAAGAAACTCGATAAATACTTCCCCAAAGACATATTAATTAATTAATAAATAATGCTAGACAATCCACACAGCTTGATCTAGCCCCAAGTTAAGCAGAGCTTTTGTTATGGGTACTAGATGACTGATATACCTAATACAGTATATTACGAAGATATACATAATTTTTTTAATTTACAAAGAAAACGACCAGAACACCTGGAACAAATAACTGCAGATCATCCCGAGGTGGGAGGTGAACCCACAACCTTCTGTCGTCTATACCTCTAATAGGTACATACATGTTTCATGAGAAAAATCTAATAGGTACGTACAGATATTTTATAAACCTCTATTTCCTTTATGACTTCGTAAATAACCTACCCCAATAACTATAAATGACAATGGTTCGTTTTTACCTTGAGTTCTCTGATCAGGTTCCTCAGGCCAGTGTATTTCTTGAGCAAGCGGTACAGATCGTTGGTCATCTGTGTATTCTCCGTCTCTATTTGTGAAGTTGTCATGTCTGAAATTTCAAATTCAGTTAGATAGCGTTTATGGATACAAATAACGATATTTTGTATGGTAAGTAGGTAGTCTTAACTCCTAAATTGGGTTTATCTAGACACGAGAGTTCTTTAATAGAGTGAATACTTACGTACTTATATAAAACTATTACTAACAATTCACTTTCGCCTAAGAATACATGCAAGCAAAAATAAAGTAAATGTGAAATAATATTACGATGCAAAGACATCAAAAACACGCATAATACCTTGGTATAACAGTTGTTAGGGTATTTTATAATCCAAAGAAAATTTACTATTAAAATAACACGCAAGAATTGAGATTGATATGCAATTTTGCTTTACAAAACTAGGTAATAAGGTAGGTATCTATACTATTTATAAAGAAAAAAGATTTAATTGTTTGAATTTAATAGGTTCCGAAACTACTGTACCGATTTGAAAAATTCTTTCACCATTAGAATCCTAAATATTCCCTGATGAACATAGGCTATAGAATATTTTCAAAAAAGGATGAAAATTGATTTTGTTAAATACCCATACGAAGCCGGGGCGGATCGCTAGTAAAATATATGTAATTTAGCAAACATAGGCTTGGGACATTTGTGAGTTGGGTAACAAGATCAAAAGGTTCGAACATTATATTGCTGAAATGGAACATAAAGGAATAATAAAAGAGCAATACAATTTAACGTCCTTAATTTCGCCGTGAATCACACAAAATCTTTATGTCGGCATGGTTCCGATTTTAAGAGAATTTCTAAAAGTCGGCTTGTTCAAAAAATTTATTCTCGATCACGTTTGTCCTGATTAATTGTTTTTTGGTACTAAATATTTATGGGATCACCTTTGAGGTTAGGAACCCATGCCATTAAAAAGATCCGATAATGGTTTGAAACAATGTCAGCTGTATGAAAAATTACTTGTAGGTACTGTTTGTTCTTAATTTGCGATCAGGACAGTGTTTGCGGCGCGACCGCGCTTAATTTAGATTCGAGAACCCAGCCCTAATTTACTGAGGGAATTCTGACATTAACAGAGGGAATTTATTACGCAACGGCTGAACACCAATGAAAGCACAATTTGTACCACGCCCAAAACGTATTTTACAATTAGAGTACGGCACATAGCAGATTCGCTCAGACAAATGTTTCAACCAAGCTGTTAATAAAGTACCCACATTACGTGACGTAAATTATTTGTGAAGGTATGGATAAAGTAATAAAATAAGGCATGTTATATAGGGGCGGCGAATACCCTGATCGATGCATATGTGTAGGTACAATACCTACGAGTACACAGGGAATAATATAAATACAATCTATAAGGAAAAGAACAAAAGAAGATCCTTCCAGCCTAGTTAACGTAGACTTAATTGGGTTAGGCTTCTTTTGTTATTAACAACTCGTGTCTGGTTTACCCGGAAAATCAAATTTTATCTTGCGTCTCAGTCTTGTTGTAAAATACGAACCATTGAGTCGTTCTATCCGCTCCCTTCGATCAGCTGCCTCTTCAGCCAGCTTGGTGGACGTCTTGACTCCTTCCCCTGACTTCTGCGTTTTTTCCATGATAGCGCAGGCCCGGAGGACAAAAGCTGGAACCGTTTCTGCCTTCTCCTGTCGAGGGATCTCCACCAGTGACCAGTACTGCGTCTCCAAGCGAATCACATCCTGAAACAATAAACAGTCTGTGTCTATAAACTTACGCGATCTGAACACATAATGATTAGTAATTAACGGGTATTTATCGCGTTTCTTCTTCCTCCTTTCTTCTTCTTCTTTTCTCGACGTTTCAACAGGTTTGCACTCTGTCGTGGTCACGAGATGACTGGAGTATTGGAGCTGCCGCCGCCTTTTATATACTAGCGTTACTCACACGTACACACACTCGGACGACACACTACACTAACAGTGTCCGTGACGCGCTGAGAAGCCGGTCTGCGACGAGTGCACTTAGCTAACACTGGATTCCATGAGGCAGAGAGTCTGAAACCGTCTTCACGATTGAAATTAGGATATTTCTTAATTTCAATCGCTTCCCGAACCATTCTCTTGTAATAATGCCTTTCATTACAGATGACTTGCGGTTTGTGTAATTCAATCCAGTGATTGGGTCCCTGAGTCTACTATGTGCTCAGCTATTGCCGACTTGATTACTTGTCGATTTTTGACCGTTTGTAAGCATCATCCGTGACATAACGTTGGAACCTGGTGATTTATTGGTGAGCTTTGATGTTGAATCTCTGTTCACTAATGTTCCACTTGCTGATTGTCTAGATGTTGTGAGACAGAGATTAAGTGAGGATGACCTTCCTGAACAACACCTATTACTTTTAAAGAACTGTCTCGATGGCAATTTCTTTTTGTACCAGGGGCAACATTACCTTCAGATAGACGGTGTAGCAATGGGTAGTCCTGTAGCACCTGTACTTGCCAATATCTGGATGGAGCATTTTGAATCAAAGATAGATCTAGCAGCTTTTGGTATAAAATTGTGGAAGAGATACGTCGACGATGTGTTCTGTATAATGACCGGAAACAACCAGGAAGTGGCTGAGCTGACAGAGTATCTGAACTCCTTACACCCTAAGATCAGGTTTACGCATGAAATAGAGGAGAACAGATCGTTGGCCTTCCTCGACTTAAAAGTGACGGTGAAATCCGACGGGACCTTAGGACACACTGTGTACAGAAAACCAACATACACGGACAGATATCTTAACGCTGCGTCACACCACCATCCGTCACATCTGGAGTCAGTAGTATCTTCTCTAGTAAACAGAGCTCATGACCTCTGTGACCCTGAACACCTAACAAGTGAATTAGAACATGTTCAGGAGGTTCTGAAACGAAATGGCTACAAGACTAGTATCAGATGGCAACCCAATCATAGGCGCAAAGAAAAACATGTTGAAGTGACCAGACAGCCGGTGTTTTTGCCTTATGTGAAAGGGGTGACGGACAAAATTGGAAACCTTCTTAAAAAGTTTTCAATCAAGTCGGTTTACACTCCACTTACTAAGATGGCGAAGACATTACGAACACCGAAAGATGTAGTACCCTTGCAAGTTCCTGGAGTCTACAAGATCGATTGCAGCTGCGGTCGTGCCTACATCGGCCAGACTAAACGCACGGTAGCGGAACGTGTTAAGGAACATATAGCAGCGGTCAAAAATCGACAAGTAATCAAGTCGGCAATAGCTGAGCACATAGTAGACTCAGGACCCAATCACTGGATTGAATTACACAAACCGCAAGTCATCTGTAATGAAAGGCATTATTACAAGAGAATGGTTCGGGAAGCGATTGAAATTAAGAAATATCCTAATTTCAATCGTGAAGACGGTTTCAGACTTTCTGCCTCATGGAATCCAGTGTTAGCTAAGTGCAGTCGTCGCAGACCGGCTTCTCAGCGCGTCACGGACACTGTTAGTGTAGTGTGTCGTCCGAGTGTGTGTAGTGTACGTGTGAGTAACGCTAGTATATAAAAGGCGGCGGCAGCTCCAATACTCCAGTCATCTCGTGACCACGACAGAGTGCAAACCTGTTGAAACGTCGAGAAAAGAAGAAGAAGAAAGGAGGAAGAAGAAACGCGATAAATACCCGTTAATTACTAATCATTATGTGTTCAGATCGCGTAAGTTTCAAAACATTAATTGCTACCCGGTACGGGCCGGAAATGGTAAACAAAGTGAAACAGCTAGAATTTTTACGGAATAAAAGTGCGCGTCTCAAAACATCGCTAACATTTTTAACAAAATGTCGCGATTGGGACCTGATACCTACGTGTTGTCGTATTAAACCGCGTAGTGACATTGAACATTCCGATAAAATTCTGTGGAAAGCGAGTGCCCGCCTACTCAAGCAAATGATCAGAAATGATCAGCGCTACCTACAACAAGTGCAATGTAACCTGTATGACCTACATATGGAATGCAGTGTAGTGTTGTCTGTCAGTGATTTTGAATTGTGTGATCGAATAACGTACAATCAAGCACAGCGGACCTATGATCTCTGTACCGAGCGGCATGAAAAGAAGTTTGAACGATTGGTAGCTCGTTGTAAAAAAGTACAGAATAATAAGGTACAGTCGCCGACACAATTTCCTAAAACTGTAATTAATTTAACTGATACTCAACTTGATGACGACACAATAAACATTCTTGAAAAAGGTCTTAATTTTGCTCTTACGCCAAAACGCATTCCGTATGAGGATATTGTCAGCAGCGTCGAGGAGACTATTGTTCGCAATAAAATACCTACAAATGACGCGGAAACGCTGAGACAAGATGTTTCAATTATATTGCGAAAATGTCGACTCCCGAAACCCAACATAACTGCGGGTGAGCGTCAAGCTCTTGAAAATCTCAGAAAAAACCCTGAGATACTGGTACTTAAAGCTGATAAAGGAAACGCCACCGTACTTATGAACACTCAAGATTATGACGCTAAAATACGGAAATTGCTAAGTGACAAGAAGGTATATAAGCCAGTTACCTACAATCCCACGGCAAGAGTGACCAAACGGGTACGAGCACTTATACACGAACATAAGGACCTTTTCACTGAGGATGTCTTCGAACGTCTATACAGACCAGCCATTGTGCAGTTACCAAAGCTATATGGCCTGCCCAAGATACATAAAGAAGAAGTACCACTACGACCAATAGTAAGTCAAATAGACTCACCGACTTATAATCTAGCCAAATTCGTAGCTGGGGTTCTTCAGCCACTTACGGGAAAGACGTCGTCCTTTGTGAAGGATTCGCGCCATTTTGTAAGCATCATCCGTGACATAACGTTGGAACCTGGTGATTTATTGGTGAGCTTTGATGTTGAATCTCTGTTCACTAATGTTCCACTTGCTGATTGTCTAGATGTTGTGAGACAGAGATTAAGTGAGGATGACCTTCCTGAACAACACCTATTACTTTTAAAGAACTGTCTCGATGGCAATTTCTTTTTGTACCAGGGGCAACATTACCTTCAGATAGACGGTGTAGCAATGGGTAGTCCTGTAGCACCTGTACTTGCCAATATCTGGATGGAGCATTTTGAATCAAAGATAGATCTAGCAGCTTTTGGTATAAAATTGTGGAAGAGATACGTCGACGATGTGTTCTGTATAATGACCGGAAACAACCAGGAAGTGGCTGAGCTGACAGAGTATCTGAACTCCTTACACCCTAAGATCAGGTTTACGCATGAAATAGAGGAGAACAGATCGTTGGCCTTCCTCGACTTAAAAGTGACGGTGAAATCCGACGGGACCTTAGGACACACTGTGTACAGAAAACCAACACACACGGACAGATATCTTAACGCTGCGTCACACCACCATCCGTCACATCTGGAGTCAGTAGTATCTTCTCTAGTAAACAGAGCTCATGACCTCTGTGACCCTGAACACCTAACAAGTGAATTAGAACATGTTCAGGAGGTTCTGAAACGAAATGGCTACAAGACTAGTATCAGATGGCAACCCAATCATAGGCGCAAAGAAAAACATGTTGAAGTGACCAGACAGCCGGTGTTTTTGCCTTATGTGAAAGGGGTGACGGACAAAATTGGAAACCTTCTTAAAAAGTTTTCAATCAAGTCGGTTTACACTCCACTTACTAAGATGGCGAAGACATTACGAACACCGAAAGATGTAGTACCCTTGCAAGTTCCTGGAGTCTACAAGATCGATTGCAGCTGCGGTCGTGCCTACATCGGCCAGACTAAACGCACGGTAGCGGAACGTGTTAAGGAACATATAGCAGCGGTCAAAAATCGACAAGTAATCAAGTCGGCAATAGCTGAGCACATAGTAGACTCAGGACACAAACACTGGATTGAATTACACAAACCGCAAGTCATCTGTAATGAAAGGCATTATTACAAGAGAATGGTTCGGGAAGCGATTGAAATTAAGAAATATCCTAATTTCAATCGTGAAGACGGTTTCAGACTCTCTGCCTCATGGAATCCAGCTGTGTTAGCTAAGTGCACTCGTCGCAGACCGGCTTCTCAGCGCGTCACGGACACTGTTAGTATAGTGTGTCGTCCGAGTGTGTGTACGTGTGAGTAACGCTAGTATATAAAAGGCGGCGGCAGCTCCAATACTCCAGTCATCTCGTGACCACGACAGAGTGCAAACCTGTTGAAACGTCGAGAAAAGAAGAAGAAGAAAGGAGGAAGAAGAAACGCGATAAATACCCGTTAATTACTAATCATTAGGCTATAGGTACCTGCTATAACAGACGTATTCCGAACTAAATTCAACTTTAAAAATTTGAGATCTAGACCGTTTGTTTGCCTGCCGCGAGCATCGAAAAACTTTTAAATAAATGTCATCAAAAAAATGGAAATACTTTTCATACTTTTTGTTTGGGATCTTCTTTGCGTTTCATTATATTTTTGTTAAAAAGAACTGGTGTACATATTATGAGTCAAACATAATATTTTTAAGAACAGACTTTAATTTCAATATAATTTCAGAGAGCAATCTCTGAAATTATATTGAAAAGCAATTATTTTTCTTTTATGCCGGTTAAATTTATTAAGCCTGTAACTTTCATATTGTACATTACAAATTTCAAATAAAACTCATAGAGCTTGAAAATGAATTCCTACTGAAACAACAAACCACCCCGTCACTTCACTCTAACATTACTGAAGCTCATATTACCCTCTCGTAAACCAATATGGCTGAAGCCAATTTACAATCTAAACGTGAATGCTTGCAAAAGCAATAGCTACAAACGATGCAGTCTCAACAAGGGCAAATTGGGAAGCGCTGCAATTGCCGCTGGATGCCAATGATTCCAGTTCCACCCGCAGAGAGCCACTCAAAATTCAACGTACTTCCATAATTTCATGTAGCTTTCATAAGAACTTGCATACCTACTGATGTTGGAATGCAAAAATGTATTGTAGTTTGAAATATGATGGTGTTGCCAGGTACTTCGAAGCCTTATGATTAGATTAGAGATATTAGGATATTTTATAACATTCACTTAGACCTAAGAATTTATTTACATGTAAGCATAAATAAATAAAATATTTATGAACGTATAATTCTCCTTTTTCTTGGCCAACTTGTTTGTTTTAAGCATGTTTTTGTATGAGTTGCAAAAAAGATAAAAATATTTCAGTAAGCCCAAATAGTATTTCAGTTCTTTACTATGGAGAAGTTGTAGATCTGTGGCATTAAGGTAAAATGTAGTACAGTATAACTACTACTAAGTTTATAGTTTATCTAACCAAGTTACTTTCCAAACTAAAGTTTAAGCACAAAGAACATGTGCTCAGGCTATCAGCAGAAAATGTGCAATGATTGTCTTAAAGTGGATAAGTTTCAGCTGGACCTTAGCCAGCTCGATAAAGAGGATCTTCCCGTCTTGTAACTGCCTTGTCTTAATAAAGGGAACTAGAAAACTCGAAAGCGTTTGCGTGCAATTTCCTCCGAATCGTTTGTGCGCTTTTTTGTGTTGCTGGTATTCGGAATTAAAACTGGTTGATGTGGAAGGAAGACTAGAGAGTTTTAGTTTTGGTTTCGTTTCTCTTTTGTTTCTTCTGGTGAAATAATTGTGATTGGCTCATTCTTACTTAATTTAAGTAGTGTTAGTGTAGTCATCTTACCTTAATTTATGTAGTGTTTACTAAGCGGAAAAGTGTCTGCTCGGAGCAACTAATAACAAATTAGTTCACATTTTTGTGTGAATTTGTAATAAGGTTTTTGGCAGTAATTTTCAGTATGCAATCAAATAGATTTCATCCAACATCCAGCGCTGTATAAGCTGCTAAGCTATTAATATTATAAACACATAGATTATAAAGAGGAAAGGTTTGATTGTTTGTTTGTATTTAATAGGATCCGAAGCAAAGGACCGTTTGAAAAATTCTTTCAACATTACAATATTCCATTATCCCTGATGAACGTAGGCTATGGAATATTTTCAAAAAGGTTTTGCTAGTTTTCCATATGAAAACCTCGATAATGTAACCCAAAGAGAGTAAAAAATGAAATTTCCGTTAAAAAGGGAAGCTGCTACTTCTATTTAATTCACAAAGAAAATCTGCCTAGATACTTAAAACATGCAAACAATTGAAGAATCTTCATAATATAATATCTTCACATGAACGATATGTTCGCAATTCAAAAGACGAAGAAAAATTTAAATCTGATTTTGTACAAAAAACTCGAGTCGGGTGACTACGGAAAAGAAGAATGAATTTTAATTTCCCTTCGGTTGCACTAGCACAGTCGGCGACAGCAGTGCATCATCATTTGCGGAGGTCGGGACGTTTGGGAATTCTAATGTTGTGGATAAAGTGAAGCATAACTACCGCACAGTGGATATTGCTTGGAAAGTTTATAGCAATATTTTGATATTACAGTTAAATATGCGCTCATAGTTACGTTATATTATTTTCAGTTTTTCATTGCGATCAATTCTTTCAAACTTTACCGCACAGCAATTATTTATTAATGTGATAAACAGAATTTGCGGAGCTGCTTGGAAAGTGTTCCTACTTATAGCACTATTGATATAATTTCGCAAGTGGTTCGCAAAGCAAATTTTTCGAATTCGATACTAAAATTTATAATTATTTCACCTAAGATGGTTATCTGGGTTTATTTTTCGTCTGAATCCAACATTCTAAGAAACTGCTGCCTGTGTCACTTTATACTGGTTCAAATAAATGAATTTCATTATCTGACGACATTATCGTTTGCGATAAATCTTCGAAGACTGATGCTACTAATACTATAATTACTTTATTATGACTGTAAAGAAGGTAAGGGAAGAATAAACTGTATACAAAAAAAAAATACAGGATACAACAACCTTCTGTCCTTTCAGGCTTGTTACAGTTTTGCATAACCGCATCCATTTGATTGTGGGAACGTGGGTATGTAGTCAGATTGTTCGTGCATATTTGAATCTAAATTCAGTGTAGGTAGTAGACGAAACAGAGAAGTAAATTACTGAACTCGTTAAAGGTACGAACGCGAACAAAGAAAGCATCGGCGTGGAAGCTAATGGGAACAGCGTGTTTAATTAAGATTTAGAAGTAACGGTACAACTTGGAATTAGCACGCTTTAACGGGTACCTACTTGGTGTAGGTACTGTAATGCTAGTTGCTATGTATGACAAATCATTACTTATAAAGTTTCCTAGGTATAATTTTTTTTAATTGCTCTTGGTGGCTTTAGTACCGCTGCGGCCAAGATTGGCCTATTGTGATCGCCACTTAAACGGTTCACCTTTGAAGCTGCGACGCTATAGTTCCTAGGTATAGGTTAAAACCATTTATTTCTTTGCTAATTGCGCATATATTAACGTTGTACACAATCAATCTTTCGAGCGTACAAAAATTTTCTTTTTATTATTGTAGCATGCAGTTATTAATTATCTTATACAAATGAATACAATAATTTAATTAATTAATAATTAAACTAACACATTTACAACCATAATCATTGAATAGTTAGTTATCCATTATGTATAATACACTCGAGAGCAATGAATCCGGGTCACTCAAAGAATCCAAAAAATCTCGGAAAGTAAGAATGCTAGGTTAATGCAATAAATTGTTCTCCGACGAATCAAAATTTATGCTCTACAAGCACGATGGAAGACACAGAGTGTATAGAAGACCAGGGGAAAGATTCAAGCAAGCATGCCCGACCTCATACAGGTAGGATTGTGAATGACTACCTTCAAGAGATGAACATTACTTGTATGGAGTGGCCAGCGCGCAGCCCGGATATCAACCCGATCGAGCATGCTTGGGACGAGCTAGGGAGATGCGTAAAACAACGAAACCCTCCCCCAATCACGCTTCCTGAGCTCAAAATTGCTCTCACAGAGGAATGGGAGAATATTCCCCAAAATCGTATAAGGAACTTGGTGTATAGCATGCCAAACCGCGTAAACGCAGTAATGGAAGCACGAAGGTAATACGAAGTATTGAAATTCAAGAAAATCGTCATAAAGTTCAAAAATTTCATGTTTCCTATTTTTGTTTTAAGGAGAGATCAGCAGTTTTTTTTCTTTATGTAATTTTGTGTAAATAAAATGTATGGTGACTCATATTTTTTTAACTTTCATTTAAGGAGTATTAAATTGTCTATTAAATACAATTTATTGCATTAACCTAGCATTCTTACTTTCCGAGATTTTTTGGATTCTTTGAGTGACCCGGATTCATTGCTCTCGAGTGTAGTTGTCTTTACATAAATAAATTGTAATAAATTCCTAATTTGCAAAAATTGTTGTATTAATTCGTTTTATTTAACTTTTGTTATGGTTTAGCCGCTGTAATTTGTAACATGAATATTTTTATTTCATATACATTAATTAATAAAATAGGTTTAACATTAAGATATAAAAATAAACATATTTTATAATTATTGAAAGGCCTAGTCTAGTTAAGTATAATTTTGTGTTAACAAAGGTGTAGCCTGAGCTTATAAGCTACTCAACAAATTTATGAAACCGATTCGGCCCCAAAATTCCCCGCGTAATTATTCAAACCACCTTTTGTTACCTTCTAAAATCAACTACGAAATAGTGTTGCCACATCCTAACAATAGACTTTGTTAATTAATCACTCGGAAAATTAATTAACTGGATATAAAAGCGCTACGTAATTTCGGAGCCTTGTATTTTCACCCTCGGACAATGGCGCTTCGCAATCTAGATTTCAATCTAAGATAAAAATAGCAACACGGCACAGATGGAAGATTTCTGTAATTCATTGAACGGATGATATATGAGATTTAATTTCAAAAAGCATCGACCTTTGTTTACAAAAAAAAATATGCGTCAAAAAATCTAATGATAAAGACATTTGGCGTGATCATTAAGGTAACAACTTACATACTTACTTACATGTGAGTCGATGTTCAATCTGAGTTGAAAATCACAATCCGATTCAAAACGGATATTGCGATATCTATACGTATTGTTTTTTGTTAATTTGTAAAAATAAAATAAAAATTATAATAGTATTGTTATAAAGATCAAAGATTTGACTGTTTGTTTGAATTGAATAGGCTCCGAAAATACTGGACCGATTTGAAAAGTTCTTTTACCTTTTTGGAATGCTTAATTATATCTGATGAACATAGGCTACAGCATATTTAAAAAAAAAGGGTGTAAAAATTTATAATATTTAATTTTTTTTCAAAAATTTTAAAACTTAGTGATGATTATGATCCTATTGACAGACTACTGTAAATTGCTAACCAAACGAAACCCTTAAACCTAGATTAATAATAAATCAGCTGACAATGAAACAGCTGCGTAATTCAGTAATCCAATATCACTCACGAAATCTCGCCCTCAATTTGGGACAAATTCTCGCAACGGGTATTTGTACCTACCCATATTCTCGATGGGTTTCTGTACAAACCCAGAGAAGTAGAAAATGGAAACGCTATTTAAACTGTATGATCAAAGAAGACCTGACGGTCCTGTGTGAAACGAATACGAGCAGCTGAGAGCTGAAGTCAGCTTATTCATTTTAGACCCAAATTTTGTTTATGTCACGTTTACCCATAATTTTAATAAGGCTATACAGCTCTAGGATATAGATAGATAGATAGATAGATATAAAATACTTTATTTAGCACACAAAGAAACAGAGTGATGAGCGATCTCTTCCAGGCTAGGGATACTTACAAGGGAGATATTACTACGGGAACTGAGAAATACTATTCTATATATTCTATTCTCAAATCTTGTCTTTGAAACATTATGCCGGCTCAATTCTCGATCGGGTTTGAACTTCCTCACAACAAACGGTAGGCAATGAACTGAAAAAATGCTAGAACTAGCTTATAAGAAAAGAAAATAACAAAAGGAATCCGCTCACAGATAAGTCGGAAGCAAAAAGCGGGGTTGAACCAACAAAGGCAAACAGTAACACCGCAGTAACTCGCTTGAAATAATTGTATCAGGCTTTGGAAACTTGGCATGGTAGGTGCCTACGTCTCGTTGGAAATACGAAGGCATAAAATGAAGGCAACAGACTTTTAGTTTTCACAAAATAGGCAAGATATCTATAGAAAATAGCTGAAGAAATAATATGAAAAAATTCCAAACAATTTATTGTTAGATAGGTGGCTTATTTTTTGTATTGTACGTTTACTGTGAAAAATATTTATTTACTTACTTTGTAAATCACAAACTTGCAAATAACTTTTTGAAATATATTTGAAATTGATATAAACGACTCAGATAATGGCAAAATTAAAATGACAAGCCTTTTAGATTAGGTCAGCCCATTCGCTGTTAAAACGAGGTCGGTGGCGAAATGGAAAATGGGTTAAAAGTTCATTTAATGGAAAGATTCATTTGGCCATTTGTTCTAATTATAAAATATACTAAGGTGCTTTTCGAATAGGCACTGGTATGTTTGCAGACTCTGGTTTATTTTATGGTAAAGTCATAGGTCCTACTAACATAAAACCGAGGAAAAAATGGCACAGAGCGCACCTTACAAACCGTCAACGGATAAAGGAGCATCGAACAGAGTAAGGCTCATTTCACACCGGGATAGTAGGGGCTGACAGCTTCGCGACACGCTACGCCCCGCGCCGCGCCGCTGCCGCCGCAGGCTAGACCGCTGACAAGACGCTCTGGGCCACGCGGCCGCGCTACGCTACCTTATCGAGCATCTTATATATTATTCTTGTTAGCTAAGCTGCCAGTCCGCCGTAGCACTGTAGCACGCTCTACGAAGATCTACAGAAAAACATTTATCACCTCGAAGAGGTGTCGAGACACATCATTTTTTAGAAAGTACAGAAGAAGAGTTCTGGTTTATCATACTGAAAACCACAACTCGTGAGGTCTATAAGTTCCGTTAAGGGGGAGGTGTAGGGGGAAGGGACAAATGGCTATGTACTCGCGTAAATGTCAAGTTGCGGCAATTTTCGCTCGTCCAAATTTTTTGTGTCAAATTTCCTACATAGAGAATGTGCGTCGCTAACGATGCAAATACCGAGTATTATGCGTTACCAATATACGTACGCTACTAATAAGAGCAATACATCAGTATGCACACTGAGAGTGCTCGACCGGTTTCTGCCGGCGGCAGCTATCCCAGTGTGAATTGAGCCTTATAAAATATATAAAATAGAAAACCGTCTAGTTACCACGTAAGAACTAACGTGAACTAAAGATACCGACCGGGGTATCTTTTCGAAGCTCCCTTGGCGAGACTTTGTTTAATAAAAGTTTAGTGGCACCTTTATGGTGCTTACAAAGAAAGCGAAACGACACACGAGGTAAAGTTAGGGAAAATTATAAGCAAATTGTTTAAGCACTTTATATTCAGGACAGGGAATATAATGGGAACCTCGGAACTTTGTAGGGTGCCACTTATTCTGTGACAGAGGCAGACCTAGCACGATCGAGGTACGTGACCGGTGATACAGGAAAAACTGTGTAGTAATACGCTATCCAGCTATTGGACGAAATTCAAATGCAGACATCGGTCGAAGTTCTCCTTTCTAAACTTAAACCTAGCTTGAGAGATACTTAAGTAGGTATTGTATCTTTCAGCAAGAGTCGGCACGCAAAGGGTTTTTTTTGGTTTAAATAATTAATCTTTAATACGAGCTAGTTCGTTGAAGACCCTTTGGCTATTATTTTGGGACACAATTTTGCTATTGCAGTTTTTTCTATTTTATTTGTTAAGAACCTAGTAAGTTCTTCGACCTAATACTCGCTCGACTATTTACCGTGAATGGATGATGATCAAATCACGAGGAGAGCATTATGATAGTCAACAGTCTTCCCACAGACCATCGCAATCCCCGTCTATGGCGATGGTGTATGTAAAATGTAAATACAAATTGGTAAGAGATCGTAACTAGCTATGGGTTCTATAAGAAGTACTACACCTTTATCTTGTGTTGAATTTCTTGTGACACGTTCCAGATTGCTAACTTGTTAGAATGTTTTTACCCAATTACCTCAGACATTCAAAAGAAAACTAGGCTGGATAACTCTGCACACAAGGAACAATACGTAAAGGAACGTAATTGGATTAGCAGTAGAGATGGTTTTAGGTATTTTCGTAGTAGACTGATGGTAGTTGATAGCTTTTTAGATAAGGTATTCTCTAAAATTATGTTCTTACATTTGGAATTTTCCAATTTGGTAGCGGCTGACGGTAGTACAAATATATAGCTTTTTGATTATGTATTTCTTTTACAAATTTCTTTTATCTTTTTTAGGTATTTTTATCTGTCTGCCTGATGGTAGTAGCTTTTTAGATTCGTCTAACCTACGTCGTTGTCCACAAAAGATCACAATACCTTTGTCAATTAACATTGGAATGTGCACAAAAGATACCAGCATATCTTTGTCAATTATTGTAAGAAAATATTTGGAGGACCTTGTTATACGTGCCTTGGGAAGGGTAGATTTCATTTTTAACGGTGTATGCCAGGGATTATAGTTATATGGGGTGCCTCTGGTGGATCAGCACACAACAGACGACACACTTTGTGCTGTCCAAATACCATAAAAAAAGCAATTTCAGTAATTCCCGAATGATTCGAACAATTTTTTCTCATTTTGTTTCCCTAACTTTACTACTTTATCTAACATTTTTTTATAGTAAAAAAAGGGCTTCCGACTGATATTGATATGGATCCATTGAGCTCTCTGTAGTTTGCAACAGTCTGCAGTTATCTCGTTCTAGTTTGGTTATTTCATTGTAATTTTCTTCATTAATAAAGGTTGTACAATTACATAACCGTTAAACTGTGAGATTTATTTCCGATCCCCAATAAATAAATTAACGTTTTCACTCGAAAATAACTCGGTGAAGCGTTGGAATTCGAAACCGCAGTCGTTAATTATCGCGCCTGTTGTTCTGTGACGAGGTCTTTTCCCCGTTGCAATTTCAAAGTATATAAAAGTTTTTGTATTTTTATCGTCTATGGATAATACGTTTTTCTCCTTTATTATCTGTTAAACTTTCAATTCACTTCTTGTGTTTCTCACTACTATCCGCATAAATAAATTAATTTTTGTAAATACCCGTGCGAAGCCGGGCGGACCGCTAGTGTCTAGTAAAGATTATTTTTATATCCGCAGCATTTCTCTATAAAAGCGACCCGTATGACATACGTAAATAAAATAACTATAATAAATCATTTTAGCTGCTTTTATGTTAGTCTATTCTGTAATTTTACGGACAGTGAATGCTGCAGAGCTTAGTTGGCCAGCTAATTAATTTATAAAGTCCACATTGTACTGTACATATATTGAAACAATTTTAATTTTGAAAAATTTTGTCTTTAATAAAAATAATGAACACTAAATTTACATCACATTTTAATGATGTAAATTTAGTGTTCATTATTTTTTATACAGTAAAAAAATGTATAGTTAAGATAAATTATATACATTTTGTTTTAATATAATTTAAGATTATTTGTGTTTAAATTAATGATTCGGATTTCTTAATAACAGAGATGTTAGGATTGGACCTATTTATTTTAAA
This sequence comes from Eupithecia pulchellata, assembly GCA_963931895.1. Taxonomy (NCBI): domain Eukaryota; kingdom Metazoa; phylum Arthropoda; class Insecta; order Lepidoptera; family Geometridae; genus Eupithecia; species Eupithecia pulchellata. The sequence goes on along the minus strand of OZ007528.1, from coordinate 5,269,122 downwards.
TTGTCATCAGTGAATAAAATAAAGTCAAAAAATTTATGATGTTCCTTTCCTAGGAAGGTCATTAATTATATACTAGAAATAGAAATGGACCAAGGATCGACCTCTGTGGTACACCTACTGTGACATTTATAGCCGTTAACAATACATCACTTACATCTACCGATTGACAACATTACACCATAATGACAAAGTTTGTTATGGCCAAAGGCCATAAATAGATCACAAAATACTCCCAGAACGTCAGAGGAGTCTCCGTGTGAACCATAAATTGTTTCCATGAAGTCAACTATAGCGTCATTGGTAGAGCAGCCCGTTGAGAAACCGTATTGTTTTTTAAAAAGGAGTCAATTTCTATAAAAGAACGATGAATTGAATGAGTAGTCTTTTTACATAATTTTCTGAGTGCTGTCAAGATCGATATTGGTCTAAAATAACGGGCTAAAATTGCCTCGGTCTGGGCCTGGCTTGTGATTTGTATTTTTAAAGAGTTGGATCAACTTCGCATATTTCATAAGATTTTAATTTTCATATAAGCAACGATTAAAATACAGAACAGATATGGCGCTAAAAACTTTATGAAACTGCCAACAAGTCTGACAGAGATACCCACCCACAGGACAAGTGGGACCTTTTACCATCTTCACGCAAAGACCATTCGGTTCGAGAATAACGTTAGCAGTAACAAAGGCCTGCCGGCATTTAATTATTTAAAATTAAAAGTGTCATTTCGGACAAAATATTGTGTCCCAAACGTCAGCAAGCCAAAATTCCAGACGAGGCCAAATTATTATTATTATTATCATATTGGCCAACAAGCTATTCACGCTACACATAATGATTATAATACATACTCTCTGATCTAAGGTTAATCTACATAAACCTCTGTATCTGCTCACCTATCGCATATTCTGTGCTATGCTATTACTACACTAACTGTTATGCGGTAACTTGAACAATGTATTGCACGGTACGTCACCCCCAGTTATTGTAGAATCAGTAGGTACATCGACGCATGCATACAAGACTGAAGCGTGTAACGAAGGCCTCTACGGCTAGCGGCCATTTTGTTTTTCATTTACATGCTGGCTTACAACATAAGCACTTAGAAAATTTTCATTTCATTGTAATTGAATTAATCGCGTTTTAATCTGCTAACTAATCAAATATCCGAAGGATCAACAGTATAAATAAACTAAAATTAAAAAGGAAGAAAGCATGCTTAAATGAGGTACAACGGTGTGTTGGGTTGGGACTTGGGATACCATCTAATTGATGGACCGATGACATTGCAGCGATCGCAGAGAGTCGATGGATGGAGATTATTCTGTCGGCCAGTGAAATTTTGTGGGCTGATATGATGAGCTAATAAATTGCTATAATTTTTATCTTTTTGTCTCGCTCTCTTTGGACGGTAAACATTCTTCTGTAATGGTGCGCGGATATTTATCAAGAAACTAGTAAAATTAAATCATATCATATTTTTTTTTACAAAGTAGAACTTATTAAAATTTTATGAAATTTTTACACTCTGGGAAAATAATGATTAGGAATAATGTATGGTCCATAACAGTTGCAGGATCCCGTCTGGAAGCTTCATAACAATGTTCAAGTCGACATTGACAAATAGTGGCAGTGCGGGGCGGCGGCGGCGGTCGCTCGTACTTCAAGTTCGCTCATTGAGAACGATGTTGTTGGGAATAATGTGAAGAGAGTTTCATGGAAAGCACATTTTGGGTTAGTTTTTACTGAGATATATGGACATAGAATTGTAACATAAATTATGTTTCTAGGAATATATGTATCTGCAAAAATATCCATGCCAGACCATTTTCTTTCAATTTCCATTTCAAAAGCACAGAACAGAGAGATATGTTGAGTGGCATAGGTAGATAGGTAAGTACCTAGTTTCTTTCAAATTTCTAATTTAATTAAGTGTTGCTATGCTACCCTCAACCAAACTAGCGCTGCCACTTAGTTTATTTATTAAATGAGAATGAGAAAATTTTGTTTGCAATTCCATCAACAAAAACAAGACAGAGATTAAAAAATAAAAACACTAGCTACTAGTTTTTGCATTGAGTTACAAAACAGTCTCTATCTCAGTATAAGTTATTTGTAACATGTTACAACTAACGCTGTTCTTCCGACAGAGCCGTTTGGTGTTGCACGAAGCATAATAAAACAATAAAAAAATAATAAGTACTTACATGAAAAGTATTTATTAATAAGTACCTACCTTAAAGTATTTATTTATAAAAGTATTTATCAGACAACATGTCGTATTTATTATCATGCCTTTTATTATTAGGTAATAGTTTATTACGTTTATGGCGGAGATACGAAAATGGAGTTTGTTGGTCAGCTACCTCATATAATAACAACTGCCCAATATTTTTTAATATTTTTTTTTCGTTTTTTCAACGTAATAATAAGTAAAGTTGAATAAAGGAAATTTCAAAATGGCGCTGCTTTGGCTTTAATATTGTTACATATATCAGTTAAGCATTGCCTATGTATGCAATCTCAGACATACCTACAGAAAGATTCAAATATTTATATGTAGCAGTAGCATTAGGACCAAATGTTGGTCTAGTTTACTGCAAGGATTCATTCCCCAGAATACCCAGTTGAAACAGCCTCACTGCGACCATTGTTTTAATTGCATTTAGAAATTACCGGCTCACTCGCAAGTCGCTACAACGCAACAAATTATCGTGAATTAGGAGCTTTGTGTCTTGTTTGTTGATTCAATTTGTTAAGGAATCTCGCGCTTTATTTTCAAATAATTTTACTTCATATACCTTATAGTTTGATTTTAACTTTTACTTTTTAAATTCTTATTCTCACGCTAGGTAGGATGAAGTTTGCACAATATGTGATATTATTTGTCATCAGCCGTCTCTATCATCTTTTAGAAATTCCATAATTTCTTTGATCTTCCTCTTCCCTTGAGTATATAACCTTTTATTTTAATTACCTAACCACTGCGGCTATTATTTTGGTACTTTTCTAAAATAGAAGAAGATAGATCCTCTCTTACCTTGATCATAGCCTTTAGCAGTGCATATCTGGTGAAGACATTTCTCTCTGATTTGGACTCGCTGTATCGTGCCATCAGCGTTACCAACGCCTTCTTAGCTGTATCGTAGTTCTCATCCAGTCGAATTCTGACCGCGCGCAATCGCTCGTTTGTCTCAATGACTTCTTCTTTGGTCTGCCCACCTGAAAAAATAACACTGATGTAAAATAATCTAAGATGTTATATAGGGTGTCCAGTGGCGGATTTCAAAGTTTGGACAAACGTAGTTTCTGAACGCAATGCGTGAGAATGGTCCAGATGGCGTCGTTAAAAGCGCAAGCGCTGCGAAATTTTTAATAGCCCTAGAACATTGGAGTGAAGAACATCGCGCTTTTGCTGTGTAGGTGTAAATTTTGAGTGGGTTTTTACTGTCTGAAGCACGCAGTCGATTTAATAATCGTTACGATCGTTTCTCGGAAAAGGTTCCATGAGTTCAATCAAGTTAAGTAGCTTTATATAACCGTATTATTGAAAGTAATTTTATTGTGATGTGTTTTGTACGTGTAATAAATAAATAAAACAAAATATTAAAACTCAGTTTAATACAACAATGAAGTGTAAAAATTTAACTCTATGACGTAAAAATTACCTATCTATTACGTATTTGGCGAAAGATTTTATAGGTACGTGAAATGAAGTCTATTGATTCATTACAACCTGAATTAGCAAAATTAAGCGACTCTTACTCGAATCCTAAACAAGCTAAACAAGGCTGTCTGCCCTTAATAAAATTACATCAATGTAAATAAAAATAATCCCAACATCCGACCCGAACCCGAATAAACAAGGGCATGAATACGAAACAGACCTTAGGGCTCATCTACACGAAAGCGACTCGCGAATCCTATTTTATATTATAAATAGGATGGAAAACTAGTCAGAGCTGGATTGATTTTACGCCCGAAAAAACAGACGGAAATCCTGTCAATCAATAAAGTTGGACAAAGACTCGCTCAGTCAGCGGTTTGAAATGTTTAATCCTCTATTGCAAAACTTTAGAGCCTGGGGACTGAGTATTGAATGATTTATTTAGGAAAGGTGTGTTTCTGTATCGTCACGGTGGTTACTTACTAGAAGTGCCTTCATCCTTCACGTCTTGGACGATTCGCCGAACGCTTTGCGTAAACTTTCCCACTAAGTTGGTACTCGTAGCTGAAACAAAGAGAACATTGCCTTTATATATCATGGTTTAAGTTTTTTTTATAAAATTACAAAAAATCACTTAAATTGTATTGTGTAGTACGTGGAGATAGTTATGGCTATTATTATAAATATTTCGATCTGGTTCATATTTAAGACTTAAAATTACTTAAAGATATATCTGCTTCTATCACTACATAATATTTTGGCTAGTTGCTATTCGAAATCTACAAATAGAAGCCGCATTAAATAATTTGGAGGTAAACAGCCGAAAGTATTTAAGCCATAATGCCATTTCAAATAGTGAACATCTCCAAGTTTCCAATTCAATGCTGTCTAAGTTCAAATCTAGTTTTCGCTTCATTTGTAATTTGAAGGGATATCACGGCTCGATCGACCGGAAGGAAGGCTACGGTCACACTAGAATTGGTGAGATTCCAGTTACCGACAAAAAGGTGGAATTGCGAGTCAAAATAAAATCCCGCTAAAAAATTCCGACAGTCTAGAAACTTTTATTTAGTTATTTAAAAATAATAGGAATAATCGTAAAGGTAGCCAAGTTTATATTTTATTGATATGTTTTAGTAATAGTCAATTTAGTAATTATAATATTTCTTTGGTGGTAGTAGTACCAACCATAATAACCAAGCTAGTGTTAGGAGTGTTAGCTAAAAAAAATCGTCAGGATTTGTATCTACTTAATCAGCTATGTAGTATCCTTAACATAAAGCAGCTTGGGGCTGGATAATGAAAAGAAAGATAGAAATAAATCTTTATTTGGACCCACTAAATATTTAACTAGACACGGTGAAACAAAATGATGTGATAATTGTCCATCATTATTTATTATTTTATAATATTCAGTGCACAAACTCCATTTCGAATAAGCAACTGAGTAGTTACCTATTCAAAATAGAGTTTGTCATTGACACGACTGTGAATACAGTCTTGGAAGCTAGAAGTAGTTTTCAAACTTGAATAAGCACTCAGACCAGCATCAGTTGCACAAAGTAGCTGGCACCAGGCTCTAGAGTGGTCTAATTCAAGTTGATTCGTTCTGGCACCACACACAAGAAGTTTCCATGAAGTGGAAATTCAGTTACGTGGTAAAAGATGGGGAAATTTTTATCAAAATTCTAAAAGCTTTATTTCTCAATTTCAAATACATCGAATGCATTAGGTATATTCGTGTGCCGTTTCATGCAAAATATGACAACGATAGTCTAAACTATTATGCCTCATCTATCACCTAACCGGTGCGTTAAGCTCAAAACGGTCCGATTATTCAAAATTTGAAAAATCACCCCTGGGAGTTTTTAAAAACACAGGAAGCTGCATTTTCGAATAAATCCGAGCTATTACTCTTGGCTTCACTGTCGCGTCAACCCGTCCTCCTAGTTCCGTATATTTTGCTTCAAAACTTGGAAATTGTACCGCTTGTTATTTTTCAGATGGGTTTCTGTTTGACTCTTTTAATATATGTAGGTATTGGTCTGGATATCGGATGTTTAGAAGACCCAGTTTGGCCAGGGATCCAGGTTCTTTTGTTATCTTAACTTGTTAATGGAAAACATCTCACCTGAGAATACAAGTTTCCGAGATATTGCTTTTAATGTTTCGCTACTATTCGCCATTTTCTTTCTGCGATGGTTTTTGAAATTGAAAAAGTTTGACAGGAGTCCTAATGCTGCGTTCGCCAGAGATTGTTTCCAGAAACTTAACAACATCTATGAAACCATAATATTTATTTTTCTGTATAATATTATTTTATTTGAGTCTGCTTGCTTTTTTTACTAAAATAAATTTTTACGACATTTTGTACTAACACCACGTTTTTGTATTTAAGTTATTAGCAATTATTATAACATTATTCATGTAAGTATTATTAACATATTTATTATAATCTACTACGGATTTAATTGGAAATTAAATAATTTTAATCCATTTCCTGCATTGCCGATAATATGGCAATTAATTCACACAACATTATAATAAATAGTAATTGAGGCTTACCGAGCTGTATGTATGTAAAATATTTTATTTTAAAGTTGATAGGATTTCAAAAATTTTGTTTAATAGAACACTAATATCTTACAGCACATTTGTGCATACTTAAAACATATGGAAGTGGGTACTTACATAAAAACTCAAAGGGATATATTGGAAGTATACCTTATTTAGAATTCCTCATCATATTTTTTCCTGAATAAGAAAAGAAACAAATGAACAACAACTTAGCAAAAACAAACACGACAGGCACCAAGCCCCGGAGATTTGGTCGCTTTTTGTGCTTTAACATTAGTTGTTGCGGCGACGCGATAGAGCGACTTTTTGTAGCTTGTTTGTCGTTATAATATGGTGTAGCAGAATTTGGTATAATAGGGGCATGGTTGACATAATTTATGCTAATAGGTACCTACATGTTTTTCCTTGTTTCGTTTTATGTAATCAGCTTGTGGAAATATTTGCTGAACATAGGTAAATGACAAAGGTGTACCATCTCGGTATGAAGGTCGGAAGATAACGTGGTTTTATTATTTAAAAACAACAGCCTGTAGGCCAAGCACAGGTATTGTTCTCTAGGGTAGAATAGACAATAATGACATCGCATTGCCATTCATTGCGTACATTATTAAAGTTAAAGAAATTAATTTCAAATAATTTACGCATTCGATGACAAAGTGACGTCATTTTTGTCTGTTCTACCTTAGACAAGAAAGCCCGTGCTTGCCCTACTGGTCAGGCCAGAGCATACATTTTTAAGTAGGTAGCAAAACATTTAAACCTTTTTGTTTTACCAAAGCTACCACAATGTATACTGATGGTTATTAGGGTTTCGTGGATGAAGGGTGAAAACGGGCCCAGATTACGAAGCCTCCGCCGTCTGTATGTCCGTTTTCAGCGGGCTGTATCTCAACCGTAAAAGGTAAACAAAATATTTTTTTACAAAGTGTGTATTTGTTTTGCCGCTATAATAAAAATTTGGTAACGCCCTCACTGCCGACATAGCGGTACGAACCGCAACGTTAGGCGCGGTATGTACTTGGATAGGTGACCGCGTCATATTGGTTTATAATATTTATTGGATCAATTAAAATATACGAATTTTAATTTATTCTGAGAAATAGTTAAGTTCGATAGGTCGGAACCCTCCGCGTGCGAGTCGACGCACACTTAGTCGGTTTCCTTAGAAAATAATTTAGAAGCTTGGGTGGTGAATTAAATGACTTTTAAAAGACTCTAGCACACCGTTTTACAATATGGGTTTTTTTTTATTTCCCTGGGTTTGTGACGAGATACGGTTTCATTGTCTTCCCTTAGTTTCCGCATCCGCAATCCCATCCCCCGTCACAACTGCCCCAAAGTTATCGCCACTACGACTTTTATTCTCAACAAAACTCTAAATATTAAAAAAGATTAAAAAAATAAGAAAATAATGATTTCCATTTGAAAAGAAAAAAAAAAATATGACACAATTTATTTGATACGATACACTACAGTTACCAAACATCTAAAGAAAATTAAACTAGTTAAGAATTTATTAGTAAAACAAACCAAAGTTTATTACCTATGTAGAAGTATACTTCTACATAGGTAATAAACGTTGGTTTTCGAGAGCCCTTCCTTTTTAATGAGCCGTAATATGCAAGGGTTCCCTTTTGCTGCTGCTAAGCTTTTTAGGCTCGATGGTTGTGGTTAAACCTTTTTGTTTTATAAACCGCAAGCGAAAAGTCGATTTTTACTTTATGTTTGGCTCTTTGAAGGTCAAAGGTTATTATTATATAAGGTATCTAGTACCCATAACACAAGCTTTACTTAGTTTGGGGCTAGATGATGATGTGTCGATTCAGCATTATTTATTTATTTCGGAGAATAAAACAATTACAACTAGTATTAACATATCAGAAGGCAGAATGCCCAGAAATGCTAGCATTCTACACTGTCACGTTGATTGGCGATGCTAATTCGTTGATGAGCAACTCGTTGAGGGCTTTTCAACTTCAATGTGACCCTTAAAAAAGTTGCTGCCATAGATGGCGCCGTATGATGACACTAATTTGTCATATATCTGTGTGTTGTGCAGTGCCATCTAGTGTCTAAATACAAAGCATTTTTTTTTAAGAAAACAATGAAAAGCTCTCACAATGTGTGAACTATTTATTGAAACTTCTTAGCAACTTGTCTGTTTCCCGAGGGGTTACCGGAGACTTTACTAGCCACTAGTTGATATCTGCTTTGAAACCAACCAACTATGATTGTTGAAACATCGGTTTCGGTTTAAAAATTCTTTATTTCTCAAAGAACACACAATAGTTCACTTATATGAGAAAAACAAAACTTATTTAACTTAAAGTAAGTATTAAGTACGTAAATTTGCATTTTATCGGGTGTGCTTATGCTTGCCTGTCATCATAGTTTGCTATACATATTGTTGAAACATTGTTATGGAATCGTTTTGTTTCTTGAGTAGATTGTGTCCAGCATTCGTATAGGATAATCAACGGCGATCCCAAATAGTTGTATACAAAATTGAATAGTAAAAAAATAAATTATAATAATGCTGGACAACCACAAATCAACGTTTAGCCACAGTATACATAATGACGTACACTGTGGTTTAGCCCCAAGCAACTGATACTGATATACTTAATATACCTATTACATAGACAGATATTTTTATTATACCTAAATTACCCAGAACACCTGGAACAAGAATGTGCACATCGTACAAACATACTCGTATGTTCCGGGTATCGACCCTGCACCTAATCCGTCGCTGGCGGACTCTCGCCCACCGAGCCACAGAAGTCGACGAGTTACTAACTTTTCAATTTATGGAGACTTGTACAAATTTCATTCATATTGCGAACATGAAAATTTATTGTTAGCTTACTCGTATGTTTACATCAATGGCGTTAGTACGAGCTGTAATTAAAACAATAAAGCTAGACTAATTTAATTCAGAAACACTATTCCTCTAACATTCCATATTCCTCTTCATTATTGGCTTCTATTATACTTTTTTTTGTAGGCCATCTAAAATGGGAAATCGGGGATAAATTGATAGCGTTTATTGATAAGAAATTATGTTCTTATTTTTATTTTTTTTAATGCCAGACAATCCACACTGCATCATCTAGCCTTCTTTTGGTTTTAATGTTCAGTAGAGTCTTAAATCTTAAATTGGGTTTATCTAGACACTAGTGCACTATAATATAACGGTTTAATAAGACGCTTAATGCATATGACGCTACAAGCACAAGCGAGCGGTGCCACCGCACCGTCTGTCTTGAGGAGTTGATGACCATTCAATGTACCTAGATTGGTAATAATTTTTTTGATTATTTTTTATCTAGGTAGATTGGTAATATTTTCTTTTATATAGGTTGATATAAAAAATACATTACCACCGTCTTGAGGAGTTGATGACCAATCTACCTAGATTGGTATCAACTCCTAGATATAAAAAAAATCAAAAAAATATATTATCTTATGCCCGGCTTTGGGTTTTGGGTATTTAAAACAAAAATTGAATTTTGCATGCGAATCTCTAGCTTTTTGAAAATATGCTATAAGCCTATGTTCATCTACGAAAATTTAGGATTCGAATAGTAAAATAATTTTTCGAATCGGTCCTGTAGTTTACTTAGTTTAGTTTAGTAACAATCTTTTTATAATATTAGTATAGTATAGTACAAAATAAATATATTTACCTTTGATGTAAATAAATATATACGAGAATACAAAAAGGAACGAAGGTTTGATGGTTTTTCATTAGAAATACAGGAGGTAGGGTAGCTTGGGACAACACGGTCCCGTCGTTTTATTATTATTTTATTTGGGCCAGAGAAAGACAAATGTTTTACTTGATTAAAAACCTTCCTTGGGCTTCGAAAGAAGTTCATTCAGTAGATTAATGATTCAATGAAAGCAATGGTATCAATTCAATTAATCCCTTCAGAAACTAATGAATCAATGATAACAATAACATAATACATATACACAAAGTCGCTTCCCACTGTCTGTCTGTTCCTATCCTATGTATACTTAGATCTTAATAGTACACAACAGATTTTGGTGCGGTTTTTAATAGATAGAGTGATTCGAGAGGAAGGTTAATATGTTTAACATGCGTTAGTATCAGCATCGCACCCGTGCGAAGCCGGGCGGGTCGCTAGTGATAAAAAAGAAGCAAAAGCCTTTCGTTAGTATAGATATATAGATAGATTAGCCAGCCAGCAGGTGAGTGCTTGAATGCAGCAGCAGGCGTTCAATCTCAAATTCCACGAAAACGCAAAACCTTTTTGACTTGACTTGACTTCTTCGATATGGCAATATGTGTACAAAACCTTTTAACAAATAATCAAGCTTGTATAATACTGAAGCGTGTATAATAAGCGCCGAATTTATGTTTAATACATAAATTCAACAAGTTCGCTTATTTAATGAACGGTTAAATTAATCGTTTCCCGTTTGCTTTGAAACAAATTATAAGCAAATGTTTAATGAAAACGAAATAATTTACCTTCCTACCTCAAATTTATTACTTACGTACCTATTCATTATGTCTGAACATTCATGGATTAGAAAATTACATTTAAATGACTGAACCAAAATAGAACTACTATTAACAATTAAAACACTTAGCTAACTGCAGAATTGTGCAAACAATCTACAAGTAGCTTACAACAACAACAACAACTTTCTCTCACAACGGTCAATGAAAGTAACTATTGTAGGTGCTTAAACTAGTTTTAAACATTCAAATATTGTTATTGAAGGTACACTTATCATGATTTGAGTTTTAATATGTTTTAAAATTACTGCACAGTTTTATGCGCGATGATCATGAATTCATGAGAGAACTGACGTCACTGTGAGTTTGTTTTCATTCCCTCTGATCTACCTCTTTGTGTTTTTCTACTAACATTGGCTCTAAATAGATTTGTGTAAACTCATCATCATCATAAACCTATGTTAGTCCACTGCTGGAGATAGGCCTCCCAGAATGAGTACCATAGCACCCTGTCTTCACCATTATTCTTTAGAATTATTTGTGTAAAGTCGAGTGCTTACCCGTTCAACCCACAATGTTTCTACCCAATATTATTTTCCCCCGCTCAACCCAAAAGATATGCTCCGTTCTACCCAGTCCTCAAATCGTGGTAAATATCGCGTTATAAATTACTTTGTGTGTATGTAGTACCATGGCAATTTCGAAAAAAGTTTTATAGTAGGTTAATTATTGAGTTATGCATCAGTTTTTAGGTACCTACAGTCATGATTATAGGTAAGTAGGGAGACACAGGTTACCTACTTATAAACTAAGTGTGTACTAAGTAAGTTTTTTAAACCTGTTTCAGTTATCTCACATAATGGCTCATAGGCATGAATAAATACCACAGAAATCTTAATAATTATTATTTAAATATGTATTTAGGTTTCTGTGATACATTACAATATTAGTTGACTCGCTTGTTTAATCAAAATTAAGTTAAAAGCCATTTAAGATATATTAAATTACTATATTAAACACTGGGATTAAGGGATTAACCCCAAATGATAAATAATGCCATCATTTGCGCTCATTAGGGAAGGCCCTTAGAGTAATAAGACGGGAAGGCCTATGTCCAGCAGTGGACTATTATAGGCCGATGATGATGATGTTGATATTTAACACCGAATCTAACAGTAAAATACACTTTAATGCACACCAAAGAATAAAATATAAACAAAAGGCAGGAAAATTAGAGCGATCTCTTCCTGCCAACCTTGGACGATCGCTAAGCAGTTACGAAAAACTTAAAATACATATTAATAATAGTAATACATACAACCTTGTAAAAAACATAGAGTTCACTTTTAGTTTAAATAAGCATTTATGACAGACAAATAAACGTTTAATTAATCACTAGTGGTCGACTCTTCTCACGGGTATTCAGCAAAAAAAAAATAAAATTCTTGCGGATCCTTAACTTTTTTGAAAATATTCTATAGCCTATGTTCATCACGGATAATGTAGTATTCTAATGGTGAAAGAAATTTCCAAATCGGTCCATTAGTTACGGAGCCTATTCAATTCAAACAAACAATCAAATCTTTACTCTTTATAATATTAGTATAGATATAGATATACCTCCTAGATAAAACAAAGTCGCTTCCCGCTGTCTATCTGTCCCATAAGCTTAGATCTTTAAAACTAACCTACGGATTTTTATGCGGTTTTAAAAGATATAGCGATTTAAGAGGAAGAGTTATTTTATTATTATTATTTTTTTATTATTATTATTTATCTGTACCTGCATTAGTATCAGCTACTAAGGCGGACCTCCGCCCACCGAGCTACAGTGGTCGTCAATGACCACTGTAGCTCGGTGGGCGGAGGTCCGCCCGCGACGCAGGAGGTTGCGGGTTCGATTCCCGCCTCGGAACAAATATTTGTACGATCTGCAGATTTGTTCAGGGGTTCTGGTCGTTTTATATGTACAATAAAAAATATCCATCTATTTAATAATATTGTATTACGTATATCAGTCATGTAGTACCCATAACACAAGCTCTGCTTAGCTTGGGGCTGGATGATGCTGTGTGGATTGTCCAGCATTATTTATTTGTTTTTATTTATTTATTTATTGCACCCGTGCGAAACCGGTTGGTTCTTTAGTAAAGTACTAAAGTCACTTCATGTTCAGAATGCGGCACAAAATTAATTCAGTTTCAATTTATTCATTGATTCAGCTTGCTGGAGCAGGATGGTATTCTCACCGGCAGAAAATTGATTTATTGATTTCCTCTTGATTTCTAGTTAAATACGATGACTAAATTCAACCAGAATTGACAATAATCAGTACAATTAGTCTCTTGGTTAACATACATAAATAGTCTTTATTAAAAAGAAAATATTGCGTATCTTCAGTAGATAATTTTTTACTTGAATGGTAGGGAAAACCTTCATTAATAAAGAAAGTTAAAATTTTATAACTAAATTAGAACTATAGTATTTACAATTGAAATAATTGACCTAACTGCAGACTGTTGCAAACAAACTTCAGGTAGCTCATAGAATTAATATGATCCTGGTGATATTTTTATTATGCGCTTATTATTTCCATGACCCAGTCCGTTGAAAAGCATATGTAGGTGCTCCTTAACTTTAATTATTATTGTGTACCTAAATCAAATCAAATCAATAATTTATTTCAATACAATGCTCGATTATCCTAGAACACACACTATAATATACTTCCAAAAAAATTTGGGATTCGTCATAAAACTTCAATAATGTAACCAAACACGTGAAAAAACATCCTTATATCGCGCAAAGTTGTCCAAATAATAGTGTATGAGTGTGTGTTAAAATGTATGATTCCTGAAATTTTTATTATATACCCATGCAAAGCCTGGGCGGGGCGATAGTATATAAAAGAACGCCAAAAAAACTCATATTGTACTTCCAAGCAGTTCAGTAAAAGCCTTGTCGTTAAAATTAACGAAATTACGGACCGTCAAACAACCAGCTTGTTCGTTGGCTCTAATGAAAATTAATTACAATATCCTATTCTGAAGGCGTCGCTGATTCGGTTAAGTATTTCATCATCATCATCATAACCAGCCTATAATAGTCCACTGCTGGACATAGGCCTCCGCTAATGAGCTATAGATGGCATCATTATTTGGGGGTTAAGTAAATTAAGTAATTGCATTCCATTACATTTTCATAAAACTTGTGAGTGTTTTAACAGCAAAAGCTGCTTTTCTATTTTATGGTTTTTAAAATATAGTAGAGTTTCGCAAAAGTCGTATAAGAAGATGATGGCAATATTAGGGGACATAACGGCACATTATGACGGAAAAAAAATAAATGACGGAACGACGGTTCGTTATCGACTCTAGTTTTTATTCATTCGTTCTCACGACACTATAGAGTAGTGTACACTAGAATTATAATTAAAAATATCTTATCAGTTACAGTTTAAAGTACGATGATACAGAGAGGATTCCAAAAATTGGTCTAAGATCTTCTAAGATAAAGTTAATCTAGATAGAATAATGGCTGATTACTACTTTTACCAATGTATGATATTTAACCCTCTGCAGCTGAGGTGAAAATAATCTTAACATTCTATTGTTGTGGTGTCTTTCAGGCGTCAACTAAACTAGTGAATAAACCATTTTTTATAAGTTTATTTATAGATACCTATTCATATTATTTCTTATCGGTTTATAAACTTCCGAAATCAATAAATATCTATCGAAATAAAACAATATATTAGACATAATAGGATTAGTTTAATTGGAATCAATTTCTTATACATTAGGTAACGGACATTACAAATCCTCAAAAAAAAGATATATTTATAACATTATTTACTAAAATTAGGCAAAATATGTTTTTAAAAAACAACCGTCTAAAGCTAGAAAAAACATCAAAAAAATCGTATGATACGTTTAGGCACAAAACAGCCTCAAAGTTTACCCTTATTTTAGTTAAAATTTGCAGTCTTCGCTAATTTGAGCTGCGCATTGTAGGCATAATTGCTTTCTTACAAGCAGAGCAGCTTAACCTGGCCTGCCTTTCAAGTCTGCTGGGGCATATGCTACACAGGTTTCTTCCAGGTGACCCAGCCGGAGGAGTTTCAAGAAGGGGGAGGCAAATCCTCACCTAAAACTCTTCTCATTGTCAAACGAAGCTCTCTCGGCAGTCTGTCTTTATAGATGCGCTCCTTCTAACTGGGAAGAACCAACCTCTTGCCAGAGAGAGCAAGAAGTCTCCAAGAACTTAGTATTTCTGTGTCATCCGTATCCTTTAGCTCAGGTCTTTCCGTGTAATGGAACTTTTCGCGGTAGCTGCGCAGGTTTGGGTTGGTATTTACGACGACTGTCATACTGACATTAAATAGTTTTGACCAAAGCTCGTGTAAACCACGGAATATTAACGGTTTTGTTGGTTGCGATACGTGGATCATGTTGTGAGCAGGAGTTTAAAGTTTTGAAGCCAGTCTTCAATGTGTATGTCAATATTTCGTGACCTCCCGTTGAAACATAGCTTGACTGGCCCAGGACCCAAGTTCTCAGGATTTGGACATCTAAAAAGAAAATCAGCTTAGTAGATAGGCCAACAAATACATAAAACTGAGCTTATGTATGCGAGACACTATGAAAAGTTACCTATTTTACTGAGGTTACGAATATTGGACACTATGAAATACTAACGGTCTTTGTGAGGTTACGTCTAACAGAATCAGGTCTTATTGCTGTACTTACGTCTAAGAGACACCTTTCGCTTATATCGCCCAACCTGTAACCCGCGCGACCGATCGCGCCACACTGCCCGTTGCCGCGCACCATTCGCGGAAGGTACTGAACAAGACAGAACTATATCACGCCATATAGCTAGATGACAACAACATATCGGTTTGGCGGTGTCCAAGAGACACCATCTCAGCTGCAGAGGGTTAAGATACTTTTATAAACACGAACAACTACCTTTCGAATAGTAAGTGATTATTTTTTTAACAATTAACACCGTAATCTCCTTAAACACAGGACTACGAGCAGTTCAGGCTAAATTGTTATATTTATCTATATTTATTTATTTAGTGTATTCATGTTTGATCCATAAATTAAATTAATTTATTTGTCTATTAATGGATTTCCTTGAATTCATTTGTTTTATTTAAATTACGTTTTACATTATATTTAATTATACTATTCTAGAACACCTTGTTAGCTGATTCCAACATAAGTTTTAAATCTTGGAAGAAGGGCACTTAAAACTTTACAAGAAATGGAAACCGATAAGTGAGGAGTTCCATCGCATAAAAAATATTTTACGTAATTGAGTTTCTTTTATTGTCTCTTTTGTTGAAGTTTGGACGTTGTTATTAGTGAAAATTAGTAAAGTTCCCGTCGTCGAGCGTTTCAATAGCATTATGTTCATTTTGAGTTGTTTCTGTCCGGTTTATTCTAATTTGTCAATTTACGTTAAGGTTTGATTTGTCTTAAGGTCCCTTTTGTAGGCCCTTGTTATAAGTTTGGTAGGCGTCTCCATGCGCCTTCTAGGTACCTACTACCTTTAGTTCCAACGTTGTTCTGAAATAGGTTCAAAGATAGGTCCAAATAGATTCAAAGTTATCTAAGTTTTTAATAGTCGTCAGCATAAAAGCCAAAGTCTCATATTTTAAAATCATATTCGATGTATTTTAATAAATACAATAAATTCCGAAAACACAATAAAACTGAAATTGTTTCTGCTCCTGCAGGCATCAGTTTTTCACATTCCGACCAATTTATGTATGTGCAAGTCAAAACTGAGACCATAAACTGCGCTGCAATGCATGAAACATTGGGGCAGCTCGGACTTAGCTCTAGACAAAAAATCGCAAATCAGGATAACAAATTTCAATAACTATTTCTTTAGGTTTACAAAATAAGCACTTAGAGAAGTCAAATTTCGTACAATTAACTATTATAAAATAAGAAATAAGGTGTTATATTATCTTAACTTCAACTTTTTGTATACTCGTGAATCACTGGCGTGTTGTTTTTATAAAAATAGGTAAAACTAAAATTACCTACTTGGAAACAAAGAAAACTTTAGGTTACGTTTAATTCCTGTTCTAATAAAGTGCTATTTTCAATTATTAATTACTGTTATATCAAAAAGTGTGTCAAATTTCTTATCGGCAGCTCATGAATAAGGAAAGGTAAGTTGCTTTCAATTGTTATTTTCTGAAAGAAATTTGTATATGTACATATGTATGTATTTCAATAATAAAGTATTATGTTACACACTTTGATGGAACTCCTAAGTACGAGTATTAAATCCCGGAGGCGCTGCAATCTGTGACAGTATTTTACTTTGGCCGGTCACATCTCTTCCTGTTTTTCTTACTAAACCAGTTCCGAAATTTAGACCTTTTACTTTAAAAAGTCGCGACCCACATTTCCGTCGTTGGCCACCAATGGCACCAGCTGCGTAATATGCAACATTCGTGAATATCAGCCACAACTGTCCAAGAGCCTGTCCAACAATTCAGTGCCCAGTCAAAAAGTAAATTCGTAGAAACTCGATATCAAGATTGCACTGTTTATATAAAAAAACACTACACATTGGTATTATTGTATTGTCATTTCAAATCAGATTTTTTTTTTTTAATTTTTTTTTTAATTAATATTAATCCATGTATTGTATCATATATAAATAAAATGATATCGTTTTTGCACAACAGTTCCGTAAAATATAATATCATGTCTTGTCAAGTTGATGATGAGATTTGTAATCCCGAGGTTTATAACTGCCAGTCTCAGTGAGACGCCAGCAATGAAGACAGATGGTAATAAATATAAACATTTAAAATCTGCGCTAAATTCTGTAAATAAACCGACATTGTCATTACAGTCGCTTGCGGTGATTTGACTTTAATATTTTTCATTACGCCTTGCCCTGGTTTACGAGTATTACCAACTTTACTGCAGATAACTCGGAGAGTTTCATCTTAGCGAATTAAGAGACAGTAAAAATTAACAGGCTTTCTAGCGTCCGTTACTGTCTGACTTTAATTGTAAAACTTGTTAGTCTGCAAAAAGAGGAAGAAAATGCAGTGTTCATCAATAATTTGCATAAAGTTGAAGCTTCAACAAAAATACTATGATTCCGTAGACGTGTTCTTTTACGGTAGTCCGTTCCTTGATTTTGATATGCTTACATAATCAAAATCAACAAACAGTTTGTTTGTACACATACAGACAGATCCAAATCTGTTTTTTTATAATATCTTTTGGCGACAATTTGTTAGTAACCTAGATATATATGGTAGTTACTGGCACATACGAGTTCGTTAGCCGTTAAAATATTGGATCTATAACAAAAGTACTATGATTCCGTAGACGTGGCCTTTTACGGTAGTCCGTTCCTTGATTTTGATATGGTAACATAATCAAAATCAACAAACAGTTTGTTTGTACACATACAGACAGATCCAAATCTGTTTTTTTTTATAATATCTTTTGGCGACAATTTGTTAGTAACCTAGATATACATATATGGTAGTTACTGGCACATACGAGTTCGTTAGCCGTTAAAATATTGGATCTATAAGTCAAGCAAGCGTTAATGGGTAGATATCAGCTTTCCAATCTAGTGCTAGCCATTGCATTATTTCTATGAAACCGAAGAAGATCACGCTATTTAGGTCGACTATCCAGTGTTATGTGATTATTATGTTCTCGGATGATGCTTTTAGATATCCAATATGTCGGTACTCTTTATTGGAAATGAACCTCACTTAAGACCCAACGTAAAAGGGCTTTTGAGGGTGCGCAATAAGACTGGAGTAAGATGAAATCTTTGCACCTATTTGAATCAATACTTGAGAGGTTCATAGTTCATAGCTTGTCATAGACGATGTTCGTAATTTATGCTTATTTGTAGACAGAATACATAATCTCCTATAGCGTAGATTGCCGTCATCATCATCATCAACCCATCATCTGCTTGCCAGTCTTTCACCTGTCCGTCACTGGGCGTCCTACATTACGTTTGCCGATTGCCGAAACGATACTTAATTTACAGTAGGTAGTTAAACAATTGGACACGTAGCATGTGAACTTGAGTCACAGTGCTTGATTAGTTCACAAACTGTGTAAATCGAATACGTTTGTAGTTGGAATCAGAGGGTTTTGCATATTGACTCATTTGTGCGTACTCAGACGAATGTCAGGGATGGCACGTTATGCAAATGTTATATACTTAAATCTACTAGCTTTAAAATGAACTTTAAATTCGTAAAGCTACATAAGTACCTACATAAAATATGAGAGTGGTGCAGATACTGGAAGAGACAGCTCTTTAGCAATAAAAAAGCCAATTGTTAAATTTTTTGTGATTTGAATTTAGTTATTTGTTTTTAGGTGTGCAATAAACAATTTTCTATTCATCTAATTATAATAACTCCTTTCTATCAAACAATCCACATAAAAAGAGTTAATATATCATCAGAAACAAACAGATGTCTACCCTAAAATTATCATATATTTTTCCTACATAATTCTTCGTAATTCTTGACGACAAAGGGCACGACAGCCATTTGTTATATAAAAGTTATTTCAAGTTTTTCCTGAACTACAAAATTTATTATGTGTATTAGATTAAGTGACATTCTATGCCTATTGACTCTTTGTAAGCGATGCTGTATTAGGATTGTATATTTAATTTCTGTTTATTAATGTAATTGGTTTTAAAAAATAAATTATGGTAATTACTACTAATGATTCTTAGATATTGAAAAACATATTAAATTTTCATGTCGCAACCCTAACGCAGATACATGAGTCAGCACGTAGAATTCTGATCGCATACTCTCTTACCTGGAAGTGTTCAACGAAGAAGATGATGTCAAAATTTTCATTTTAAAAAGACTTCTATACGAACTCCGTATTGGAGTTTATGCAAAATATTTGAAGTTATTTTTCGGGAACGTTACGTTATTTTACTCTATGCTTGCTAAAAATTATTGGCGCTTTCTAAAGGGGCAAGTGCATACAGAGTTTCACGAATATAGCCACAAAAGACTAGCCTGAGGGTATAAAGGAACACAAGTTGGTATTATGCTTCAGCTCGCAACGTTGCCAACATGGGAACAGCTCTTAATTAGGCATTTTTGCTTAAATATTCTAGCATTTTCTACATGAAATACAAAATGTGTAGCATTGTTTCAGTTGAACAATAGGTTTCAGTATACGAGTGTTCTTATAATTTTGTTGCCAGATTTCGAACGAAGGAAGGTGTTTTTCAGCACTTCAAATCATTTTCGTACATACTTAATGCATCCAGATTTCCCGTTATATATTTTTGTTTTGTATATTCTGGTATCTAGAAAGTAGTTTTTAGTTATAAAAAGTAGAATATATCTTAATTTTTCTACTTTATTGCTTTGGAGCTAGATTATTGATAATCCGAAAAGAGAAATGGAGTAGGCATCAAGAAAATTAAGTTTTAAGCTACTTTTAAGGCTCTTTGCTTGTAGAAAAGCCGGGCCAGGCGGCTTGAATAAGAAAGAAAGGTATTAAAGACCGAGTGGTCTTTAGTGACCCCGACAATAACGACTCATAGAAGAAGTTTTGTGGAAGACAAGACCTATCTAGTGAGTGAAAACTGAAATTACGACTGATACCTAGAGTACCCTTCTGTAGAATTCACGTCAAATGATAAAAAAAATATAAACTCCGCTCAAAATTCTTATTATTCCACAGATCAAAGCCATAGTTATGGACAAAATGCAATGCAATCTATTTTCTGTATCCAGCACATGTGTCGCATTCTATGAGATTATTTATAATGACGTAAATTCAATTTGCCTTGATTTGTAATCGCAATTTACGGCGAGTCAAATCAATCGGATTCCAATGTGCAATTATTTATACGACAAGCTTATAAATGTGAATTTGTTTGAGTGGTTTTGTTTACCTACTCCATGCTATTTGAATAATCCTATTTACTACCTATGTACCTAATATGTTGGTACTTTAGTAAATAAACGCAGATACGATATTTTGTAACTCTATGATTCATAAATTCGAAATTGAGCATTTCTGTACCCCAATAAATTCAATACTAGTCGATTTTAATTTGTATGCAAACCACAACAGCAACAATGGCAAAATCCGTGATGTGTCAAACGATTCGCTATCTGATCACCGAAACCTTTGTCAGGCCTATGAATAACATTATGGTTTGTCGAAAATAATGAATATAAACCAACTGAAGTTACTGGGTTTCGAATAAAAAATGTTTTGTTAATGGTCCAAAGTTTTATGTGTCGGATTTGCACTTGAAGTGTCAAATTCTGAATCAATACCAGTGCGATGGTCACTTATCTCAAGCAAACATTAAAACCAAATATTATTTGCTAAAATACCGCTTTTATTTAAATTTTAACGACTTCTTTTATAGAAACCAATTTCAAACGAATTTACTCCACGCTACATAAAAGTCGACGCAGTATTAAACAACCCTGGAGTTTCTAACCTTAAACCTATTTGCGGTGTAGGTATATTCCTATTTCCTATACGGACCAGTAATCTACGAACCTACACATACACACTCGCATTCGAATAAAAATCCGGTTTTATTTTCCAAACATTTCCATTGAACCGCTACAAAACTTCAACAGAACTCTGCATGTAGCCGATCCACGCTCAGACCATTAGAAAGTTTCAGTGGTACTGCGTTTCAAATGTAACTGTTCACTGGAGAATAGACCTTACATTTTATAGCTGCTGAAATAACAGAGTTTCATGATAATGGAAAACGGACCCATAAATCTTCCACCCTTCCTGAATCACAGGTGTGGAAGTAGGTACCTATGCTCCTTCTTATGCAGCTTTTGTAGCGATGAACAAATACCGGATTTTTTATGCACATTAATAAGAACAGGTTTTGTTAATGAGTCTTCAAAACTCGGGAAATAAAACAACAAAGAGTGAGGCTCAAATGAACTTCTAAAAACTATCGGCTCTCATGCAATCTAATGTTTTAAGCTACCCAGAAATAGCCCGAGTTCTCCAGCCAGTTGGGAAAAAGGATAAAAGTTACCGAAGTTACCGAATTAACGGTAGGATTCAACCAAAGGCATTACGGGAACCAACCACTCCGTATGCAAAGCTATGCAAAACAGTTCTAATTTTGCCGAAGCCGCGCTTTCTCGTTACGTAGATTGGCAAAGTGCTTTCGTTACAAAAAATATCAAGCAACGTAAGAAATAATCCAACAAAATGATTGGATTACCACCATATTAGTACTTCCCTACTTCACCTTATCAGGTTTTTCGAGCGCGTTGCGTGGACTTGCGTGCGTGTCGGATTTTGCCAGCAAGAATTTATCAGTATATTTTCAGAGAACACACACGATGTTACGTTAGTTTTCACCGCCTTCAAGTCAAGGCTCCGTCAATAGCTAATTGTACTGAGTATTAATTTCATAACATTATAAATATCGTATTTGTCCTCTGATTATGTAATTATCTTTACCAAAGACAGTGATTCAGTTATTTTATTTATACGATATATATATAATTAAATCAAAGCAGATTATTCCTGATACTTCTATACTATACTATGTCCTGCCTTATCCACTCGAATCAAATAATAATAATCTCTAGGTAGGTCTACCTCTACCCTAAGTTTATTTTACTGAAAAAATACAATAAATCAAACTATTGGTTGTACTGACGGGACTGTCAATACCGAAGTTGGCTCAAGCGAAACCAATTACGGCGTGCAGACTCAAATAAGAGAAATACTCACTGATTTCTTTTGGATTCTGTCAGAGGGGACTCTGTTTTATTTAGGTAATAGTTTTCGAGTAAACTTGCGTTGGTTATTGGAAAACAAAATTTCATATTATTGACAAGGGACTAAATATGCCACAACGCACACACAGACGCTAAATAAAACTAAATGCGAAATGAACTAGAGCATTGTGCTAAATTGTACACTCACAGACATTTTGGAGTAAATACAGTACATCATGCATATGCATGATGTACTGTATTTTTTTTATTATTATCCTTTATGATATCATAAAGGATAATAATAAAAAAAATAGTCTTAAGAACTAATAGCAAAATGAGATAGAACTACAATTTTATGCACACGATTTGAATACAATATCTATTATCCACTCAAGCGTCCCGCTCGCGCGACCGATCGCGTGTCTAACGTTCCGCCGGCGCGGGAAACCGCTGCGCGCATTCTACGCGCTACCTCGTCTCGAAAAAACGCTTATAGCACGACAACTGCTACAGCTACAACCAAACAATAAATACAATCAGAATGCTATTGAAATTTAGAATCTAACAACACAATATACGCTTATTACTCAATTGCAAAACAATCTAGAATAAGGGCTGCAAATTTGCGATTTCTCTAAAAATACAGCTAACTAATTTTTTCATACGATTTTATTTGAAAACTACATTGTTCTTGCCCAAGATAATTACATGCTAAAAAAGTGTAGGATTTATCCTTTCGATTGATACCAAAATCTTTGGATAATTATTGCGCTTTCTACCAAAATAAATTTAAACAATCTAATCACTCGACCGAAAAATCGCGAGGTCAGCGAGGTCAAATGTGTACGACGGCCCAAGATAAATTCGTTTAATCATATTTAATTTTGTTTATTTTTATTGTCTTAGTGTGTTTATAAACTAATACTCACCTGATTTTCATATTATGAGGCATATTTTATTAGAATATCTAATAATTTCATACACCATTTAGCCAAAACACTTTCCAACAACACAATAACAATGGCCGTAATTCGACACCTCATTTCGGCGATTAAAATACCGCCGCATCATTCTCGCATCCTCTAGATTTTACGATAAACCTATAGTATGATTCCTGAGGATTGTTTTGATGTATAACACTAATACATTGGGATAGAAATCACTTAATACTTCAGTTTCAAACACAAGGAACAAGGAATGACGCCATTGATGACGCAACGCGAAAATAAACAAAAGATTTCTTTTTTTTTTCTTCTGTGAACTGGCCATGGTTTGGCTTATTGGATGCGTTATTGTGTACAGAACCATCTAGCGTCAAGTAGGAGCAGCTTTCGTGGTGTTTACATAGGCAAAAATGAAATTTTCTAGACGAAAGTCTCGTGGGCAACACTTGAGGCCTGAACGGTTGACCGGAAATATTTTTAGGCAACAGTCATGGCCGTAACGTTTGAGTGGGAATAATTGCTGAACCCATAACGTATAAATATTTCTTATCTAATTGTTGTCCTTATGCATAATTTTGTGATTAAATAATGTTAAACAGGGCGTGGCCAGTGGCAAGGCAAACATAAGATAGGTACGAAATAAAGTTGTATATTTAGATATACAAAGCGTACAACTTTATTTCGTATGGTTATTGAAATAATTATTAAAACTTATAAGCAAAAAATCATGCTTATAAGCAAAAAATCACCAGTTCTGCAGCATTTCATAACATTTTCAAAAAATATAATCTCTTGTTAATCGGCCATTATTCATATAAATCAGAGATTCGTAATTATGATACAATTATATATTATATCAGATTTCACAGAAATTTTCGAAATTTAATGAAACTTTCTCCATCCAAAAATTTATTGATTGGATTTTTATATCTATTCGGCCAGTGATAGTGCCAACACACTGCTCTTCTTCCATCATCATCATCATCAGCTTACAATAGTCCACTGCTGGACCTCTAGGCCTCCCCAAATGAGCGCCATAGATGGCATTATTCATCATTTGGGGGTTATTGCCCATAATCCCCACGCTGGGCATGCGGGTTGGGGATCGCAGTACGGTGGAGTTGTTCTGCAGAGGGCGCTGCTGTCCACCCCCCGGTGTATTTCCCTTAGTCGCCTCTTACGACACCCACAGGAAGAGTTGGGGTGGTGAAATTCTATGCCGGCACCACACGGCAGGCTGCTCTTCTTTATTTCACCTTTATGCTCTCTAAATACTTTTCCGGGCTATATTGACCATGATGTCCTCTTGGTTGTTCAGCGTCTGACGACCACCATTTTACTGTTGTGCTATGTACAGCATTTCGTTCTTCTAGTCTTTATGTTTGTAAGAAATGGTGTTACGTGTAGGTACGGTAGGTGTTACAAGTAAATTTGTAAAAGCAGCCTTACTTTATTACATTGCAGATGTAAGGTATTTGTAATATCTCATTTGAATTTAGACCTCAACCTTATTTACAAGTCATTCGAACAAACATTTTATCTGAGAAGTCTGAGATCACCAGCCACTTGAGCTAAATACAGTCACGAACAATACTTGTAAGAAGAACATTCAATGCATATTTATTTTTATAGAATAGAAAAGAACATATTATATAATATTGTTAAAATTTTACATGTCATAGTTTTTCTATTGTGAATACTACCTATTTCTTATTTAGTTTCTGATAAGTTTTTTGTTAGTAAAGATTTTTAATTTAAAGTAACAAAAAAATGTCAGTGGCTTAGCCTGATTTAGTTAAATGATCCCATTATTAAAAAAATATTATATAAATTGAATGTATCTCAGAGTGGGGTGTAGTGTGAATATGTATATATGTTTTTGTTTGTGAGCATGTATGTATGTTTATGTATGTATGTATCGAGTACACCAAATGAAACAGATTAAGTGTCATTAAGATTCAAGTTAAAATTGTTTATATAAAAAAATCTCTAGATCAATATCATTTCGTGAGATCTACATTTCATAACCGCGAAAAAACACAGTTTCCTGTTTTAGGTTGTATGTTCACCAAAAGGTAATCGGACAATTATGCAGATTCGTCGGATAACTTTGATATTTAATGTATGAAAACTTGTGTCAAAAATACAGGTGTTTAAAAATTAACCATCTGCTGGTGGTCTTAATCTGGTAATCAGTTGACTATAATTATTTACTCTTTCAACTATCTCAATTACAATTGATTTAATGTTGTAATTTGCTAGTAACTGTACACGGCCTCAACAATAGATAATGAAGCTATTGTTAGCCTGAATGGTTAAATCATGAGTAGCATATTTTTTGTAATACTGTCGGTAAAAAGCTTCTGCGTATCGTCTACCTACGGCCAACTACTTCCATCGGCGAATTGTTCGTGGCACGGTTGCTGCTCTAGCGCTATTTTCGGGTCTGGGTGTTTTCTATGTGAAAAAAATCTATACCGAGCAGCTGGATTGTAGAATCAGCCAGTTTGTTAAATGGGTAGGTGGATTGTAAAACGAACGCTGCAGCGCTGATTTGTTTTGAAACCCAATTTCATTTAACTCGCCGAGATGGCTATGACGTTTATTAATTTTGATGTGTGAATACTTTTTACAATATACTGCTCTATAAATGGACTGATTCTACGAACCTGCGCATCGCCGCGCCGTTGACGAAAACTGACATAATGGATTGTCCAGCATTATTTATTTAATATTTTGCGATTTCTTCCGGTGTCCATTGAAGCAAGAATTGACGTGGCCTAGTAGAATCTTGATTGCGACATGATGATCATCGTGATATTTGACGTTATTCTGCCTGTTATTTTATCTTGCTCTACTCTAAAATTCTAGAGTACAAATAGAAGAAACCTTACGATCTGCGACAAGTAGGGTACTATGGTACTGATTGGAACTTTGGAACTATTCCTTTTACCCAAGGACGTAGTAAAAACTGGTTTAGATAAAGAATTTCACTGCCACTAAACATTTTATGCCCCCTTATCTGCCCAGAGTGTTATATTAGGCACTCTATTATGAGATCGTATTGATCAATCTGAAATTCACTTAGATCTTGCATGTTAGTTTATTATCGCCAGTCTAAAATCGTTAATCTTTCATTGGTAGCTTTCATACGCTTGCTTCATGTTTAGCGTTCCTTTCTTATAAAATAAATAAATAAAACCGAGCCGACCGCGCCGTAACACCTGAAGAAATAAAACATTAGATTGGTGTTGTTAAGCTTTTAGGCCAAATTATGGTTTTATCGACAACATGCTTTCGTTTAACCACAAAGACACTTGCTGAAAAGTGATAATGTGGCAAACATTTATCACGAAGTTCTAGAAGATATCTTTCTCGAAAAAAAAAGATTGTATTGGTAGGAAAATGATAACAGGTTCGTTTTACACTTGTCGTTTGTAAAAAAATCATTGATTTTCGAGGAAAATCATAACTCTGATTCGGTTCGTTTCACACTTGTCGTTTGTAAGAAATTCATTGACACTACGACACTTGTCGTAGACTTCCTTCGACTTACGTCGACCCTCGCTGTGTTCGGCTCGGAAGAATATTTGTTTAGCTTTATAAAAATCTAGGCCTTTAGCCTCCATGTTTATGAATATAATACCCAAATGAGTCGATTTTCGTCTATGTTTCGCAACAGTCGAAGAGATCTAAATGAGATAGATGCTATCATTTCAATAACCTATTGTAAGAACGCAGGATGCATTTGGGTTCAACCTCGTAGGTATCAGATTTTTACGAAGGTGAATGGAGAGGCCCGACGTAAGCCAGATATTCTCCCAAGAACGAACGATCTATTGCTATTCACAGCTCCAAGGTATTTTTGGTTATAAAATAGGTTGAACAAGTCTTTTAGAAACAATTTTACTTTTGACAGTTGTTGGCTTCTTGTCTCTATCTTCCATTCATCCAATTTATATTACTTTGACGTCACCAAGGTGACCAGACCGTCTGGTGATCAGAACGATCACCAGGGTGTTAGTGTAAACAGTCTTATCATTGAAACCAGAGATTCAGTACCATGAGTAGAGCACAAAAACAATGAAAAACAAACTATTTTTGACCATGAAAAGAATCCTTGCACCGCCATAAACTCATATCAACTTTAATACACTTGCGCCCCTTGGCGATACCCTTCATGTTTACATGAAGATTTCGTAAACAGGGATTATACGATATTGAACATGCAACATCGTTGGCTAATGGGTGGTATGTGAACGTTAATCTTGAGATATGTTCCTCATTATGTCGTTGAGATAACAGGGTTGGTAATTTACCTATCTACATAAATATTGTATCAGTTGGGTAGGTTGAGAAGATATTTAGGTATAAGTATAAACCATTAGGACTTCAAGGTAGAAAAAAAATGGTTCATACTCTTTATTAATAATGCCAAGGAAATAGTTCCTCGGTTCCAACTTCACGATTATTACCTTATCTTTACACGATAATAATATTAATATGAATAGTAGGTAGAGAATATAGTCGATAGTTAGTTTTATCCCTTTTGGACCACAGGGTTACTGATACGTGTTACTTACGTGGAATCTCGTGGAACAATTCCAGTACCATTTATTAACAAAAACTTATTTAATAGTTATTAGACTACTTTATTATTATTACTTTTTAATTAGTGATTCTAGTGTGTTAGCCGTCGCACACAAATATTAAATAATATCTCAAACAAAATTAGATTTAGCAGTTTTTCTAGTCCCGCCGAAATCTTTTTATTTGGATATTGATGGTATATTCCATTTCATAAGGAAAATTACAGTTAGGTAAATAACGAAATTAGAAGTAGTATTTTAAATTAAAACAATGAAGCTAATTGCAGACTGTTGCAAACAATCTACCGGTAGCTCAACGGATCCATATCAATACCAGTCGGAAGCGTCCCCAGGACTGGCTGCATGGCCTCGCTAGATGGCAATGATGATGTGCTGCGCCAGATAATTTATTAATTAGTTTATTTATTACTATTATATAATATAAATTAAATATATTACACTATCAGTCCTTCCTAGTATTAAATATTCAAACCTACAAATTTTTATTTTGCAAGGAAATATTTTCATGATTAGCCTATGATTTATCTCATTGCTATATTAAATCAAACAATAGTTTTGAAATCAATATCTGTCATTATTGTTTATGCAGAACATTCGATGATCATCATTGATTGGCTATAATGATCGTGATTCCACAACACAATAATGATATTACTTTAGCCTGTATGGCTGATAGTGTTGCGCTGCCATTGTCTGTAATCTCATTATTACGTTTAACCGAAATTCGCAATTTTGCTTAAACATGTGTGGTTCCATGTAGCTTTTAATTCTTGTTCCAAATGGCCGCATGAAAGGGTATTACACCCATTTCAAAAAGTGTCACAATGAGGTTATATAATGATATGAAACCACGAAAATTCCATCTATATATTTTGTAATTTAGCTTTTATCTTTATCTTTATAAAATATTTTAACTATATCTACATCATACATTACAACTTTTTGCAAAAGCTATTTCAAAAATATTTTTTACTTTAATCTCTTCTTTTTTGTATGGAGGTTTTATAAAGTATTCTCTATCTATCTATCTATCTACTTTTTCTCACATAAAGTAAAATACTCTATCATTGATAGTAATTAATATTAATTTAACAAACGTAATATTTATTATCTCTTATGAAATCTTCTCAAGTAGCGTTCCAAATCTTTATTAATAATGGCAATGAAATAGTTCCTTGGTTCCAACTCCACGATTATTACCGTATCTTTACACGATAATCAGATTAATAAGAATTTATAGAATTGGTATTATTTAGTATTACTCGAGTCACGAGTGACTATAAAAAATATTTTGAACGTGAGGTCTGCATTGAGCAACATCCGCAACAACAAATAGCGAGGATCAGAGGGAGCGAAGATTCCCAAAAGTCGTCCCATTATCCGAAATATATCGAAGGAACAGGGCGAGAATCCCTTCACAAATGCCTCTGATTCTCTCAAAAGGATTATGCAGATACATTGATGGAATATTTATAAAAGTAGTGGTTTAGAATTGAAGGTTGGAACGAACATCTTGAGAATTTGCTGGATTTCAATAAAGGCAGCCAGAAACAAAAAGGAAAGTAATTCCCGCTATGGTAATGTTTCTAAATCGGTAGCTTTTGATACAGCAGTAGTTTATACTTTTCCAGTTAGGGGTTCAAGTAGGTAATAATGTACTTGTATTCGAGCTCATTATTATTATTTATATTTGTTGGACATTTAAATCTAGTTATTTGAACGAGTGCAGATGAAGACAAAATTTGAATCGTCTTTATGTAAACTTGTTGCGCTGGTCTATTTTTAAGTCTATCACCTTGAAAGTGCCCTTGAACACCTCAGTTGACAGAGTATTTTACACTTGTTGGAGTGTTGGATGCGGTTCACCTACTTTTGCTAAGTTTACGATCCATGAAACTTTATAGTCTCGTTAAGATGGTACCCATTCGTAGTTTGAATTGGTTTTAATTTCTAAATTGATAGCAATTTGGTTTCGATTCGACGAATATGCTTTATGGATGAAAGTCTTTTTAATTTATAAAAACCAAATTTAAGGATTTTTCCCCAAAAAGTTTGTTCACATCTTCTTTTCCGAATTCTGGGTTTTGATTGTAATCTGACCTAGGAGACACCTCGGAGTCGGATATAAAGATTCCTCACAAATTTTACGGGTACGGGCGTTCACAATCTCCTTTTGAGCCAATTCTAGGGCACGTTTGATCTATTCGGGCCGTGTGGTGCCGGCATAGAATTTCACCACCCCAACTCTTCCCGTGGGTGTCGTAAGAGGCGACTAAGGGAAACACAGCGGGGGGCGGGCAGCAGCGCCTTCTGCAGAACAACTACACCGAACTGCGATCCCCAACCCGCATGCCCAACGTGGGCAATATGGGCAATAACCCCCAAATAATGATGCCATCTATGGCGCTCATTAGGGGAGGCCTATGTCCAGCGGTGGACTATTATAGGCTGGTGATGTTGATGTTGATCTATTTTCCTCGTTACTTTTTCTGTCCTATCTACAGGTAGGTCCTCCTTATTGTTGCCCACAATGGGAAGCAATATGAAAATGATGGCATCCGCTTTGAAAGATTCATGAACCATATTTTACGGAGAAGCCGATGATAAAGATTGTGTCAGATACTTTATAAGTGAAAATGTTTATTGAATATCAAGAAGGATGACGTTGAATCGCAAGATACGACTTTTTTACTTTGGAAAGACGTGAAGAGAATAAATTTTGGTTGCCAAATTTTTGGCTTGTTGCAGAACCAGTATAGGAATACTAATTCTAGAAATTAGCTTTAGTGAAATTGATAACCTTATTCAGTATTGAGTACCTATGTACTTTTAGATAAGTAGGCGGTAAACCGTCACGTTCTACAAAACTTTTAATTTAATACTTACTAGACTCCGATTTTTCGGATTTCCCATGTCGTCAAGGTCTTTAGTAGGTAAACAATGAGATCACCGATAAATGCATGAGGGTACATTGTACCAACTCCGACTTTGCTTATACGAGTATAGACAGAAAAGAAAAAAATATTTACCTATATACTATATACCTACTATAACTAGTATTCGCACAAATTGGGTATCGAGATCAGAGCGAGTCAGAGCATTATAAAATGAGGCAGCATAAGAATTTTTTATTTGTTTTATATTTCATAAAATTACGAAATCAGCAAACTCTTTTTACCTTTGCTCCTCAAGCTTTTTTCCATAGGCTAGGAGAGGTGTCCAGGCCTTTGAGCTAGTACGTAGGCTTGATATTAAAAATCCAATCGAGGATGCGAAGGAAGCACATGGCAAACAAAATGATGTCCTTTATCAAGGACAAAAACCCTAAACCCGTTAGCTCTAAAGTGAACGTGCCCATTTGGCCCGTCTGCCTGCGCTCGCCGTCAGCACGATAATGTCAACGTTACAATAAATAATGATTGGAAGTTTGGACCTAATTGACGGTTTTCCATCGCTTGTGCCAATTTCAGGCACGTACGAGTTTTTATGGAGCATTAGGTGGACTATTTACGCGAGCTATATCGGTTCGTATTAATGATATGATATGGACGCTACGAGTTTATGACTGACCGTTATATTAGACTGGATGGTGAAAACAATAAAAACTCATAATGTCGTATATAAATTAAAAAAGAAATTATACTGTACATTGACACATCATCATCTAGCTCCAAGTAAAGCCGAACTTACACGGAATTTTTCCTTTGCGATCTGCGAGCGAACCAAGTTTACCCTATACATGTCCCAATCATAGATATAAATAAATAAATAAATAATGCCGGACAATCCACACAGCATCATCTAGCCCCAAGGTAAGCAGAGAATAATAATAATACAATTATTTATATTTTGAAGCCTAAAATGAATCTTTGTGCCAGTTAACAAGCAAAAGCAACTTCAGTACATTTATATAGAGACGTATTTGTCACATTTTTAGGCTATACCTCGTTTGTGTATTGTCTCTCTATTCTTCTTATGAAGTAGTCAATGGTTTTCGAAAACTCATATGCTTATGCGCTCAGCCCCTACTACGGCCGTAGTCATCACTTTAGATTCAATAACCATGCTGTTAGATTAGGAATGTAGCAACATGAGCTATGCCGCAATATCAATCAGTAGTTTAATTACAAATATGATATAACAGATAGCTGGTCTGATCACAAACACAATATTAATAATTAACTACGCATACCTAGCGTTAATATTAGAGTTTATTGGATAGTGGTATCCAATATGACGAAATCTGATGCGCGGTGGGCGAAGGTACGACTGCGACGCAGGAGGTTGCGGAATCGATTCCCGACAAATTTTGTATCTGAATCTGCAAAGTGTGTCTGGTCTTTCTATGTACCTTTATTAAAAATTCTAAGTATTAAGTGTAATACTCGTCTAGTACCCATTACATAATTTCTGCTTAACGTGGGGCTCGTAAGGTTTAAATTATGTTTTGTGGATTTTCCAACAAGCAATATTCATGTCGTATTTATCTGCTTGCATAAGTACAATTACCTCTATAATAGTAAGCAGCAGTGCTTGTTCACTTTGTCATAATAATAGTACCTACCTTTTAAGTAATACTATAAACTTATTAACGTTATATATTTCATTAACTATTTTTATTGTGTGTCTTACTAAACATTTTATAAATAGGAAGGTTTATATCTTACACGAACCCGTGCAAGTCGTGTAGTGCTGGCATAGAATTTCACCACCCCAACAAAGAGTTGGGGTGGTGAAATTCTATGCCAGCTATTCCGTCCTGACAGGTGAGATGACGATCTGCGAAAGACTGCTGGCAGATGCTGGATGCGACAAGCCGAAGACAGGGCGCTATGGTGCTCATGAGGGGAGGCCTATGTCCAGCAGTGGACTAACATAGGCTGATGATGATGATGATCTCTTTCCGTGGATGTCTTAAGAGGCGACTAAGGGAAACACACCTGGGGGCAGGCAGCAGCGCCCTTTGCAGAAGAACTCCAGCGAACAGCGATCCCCAACCCGCATGACCAGCGTGGGGATTATGGGCAATAACCCCAAATGATAATGCCATCTATGGCGCTCATTAGGGGAGGCCTATGTCAAGACTATTATAGGCTGTTGATGACTCACGCGTACGAACCAGGGGCGGGTCGCTAGTAGGTAATATGGAAATGCTTGAGCTCAGCACAAAGAAAACTCGGTGAATATACTAAAGTGGATAAGCTACGGCTTAAGCTTTTACTTTTGTAAGTTCACTGTGCCTGAACATTAATAAAGGCGAAAGGGCATTTTCTGCCTTCTTACTTTTATTTACTGTTATTCAGTGACACTTGAAATATTGCCATGTTTCAGTTAAATAGACTTTTGAAGACTGAAGTGACTTGTTTACAGACTTTAGTCGGGAGCTTGTTTCGTGTTTTTTGCGACTTTGGTAATTTTAATGTAGCTACAGCCATTTTGAAAAAAAAATATTAAAACATTTTCGCATTGAAAACCAAGTTTTATTCCGTCACCAAGCTTTTTCTGTGATGAGAAAGTAATGCTCTTGGGAAACTCATTGAATGTTTAGTACAAATTGAAAATAATGATAAAAGCATTGTGGCACGCTGGGCGAAGTTTTGCCTGCAACGCTGTAGGTTGTGGGTTCGATTCCCGCCTCGTGGTAAATGTAATGGGGGCAATTAACACCTGTCTGTGTTCTAATATTGTATTAAGCATATCTATCACTTACCGAGTAACCATAACACAAGCCCTGCTAAACTTGGGGCTAGATGATGTGTGGATTGTCCAGCTTTAAGAGTGTTATTAAGACTTTTTATATTTGTATGTGTATTAGTCTATACGGTATTTGTTGATATGAACCTTAGAATAAGTTTTTACCATCCATTACTTTTCTAATGCCGCCGGAAATAAATGATAGGTATATTATTTACTTTATTCTTTTATGTATTTTTATTATATATTTTACTCCACTCATTAAACAGTCACAGTGCTCGTCGTATATTCTCCTGCGTTCGCTATTAATTGCAAATGAGTTTCTATAGATAGTTCCTCTGCTAGTGAAGTCAAGCTAAAAGCATTTCAAGGAGATTCTGATGAATAAACATTAAGTGCCGTACAGCATACAGAACAGGTAGGTTGATTTAATTGCTTACCCATTTACGTAAATCCCAAACATACAAGACTCACATCACATCACCTGCCTGTAATAGTCCACTTCTGGACATAGGCCGCCCCTAATGAGCGCCATAGATGCCATTATTTATTATTTGGGGGTTATTGTCCAAAATCTCCATGTTGGGCATGGGGGTTGGGGATCGCAGTTCGGTGGAGTTGTTCTGCAGAGAGCACTCTGCCCGCCCCCCCGGTGTGATTCCCTTATTCGACGACTTACGACTATTTTGTTTTTAAGACTCTAACGAATTTTCTTTGTTAGTAAGGTTTTAGTCCGATATTTATTTAGCCATCATATAAAGAGTAAACGTCTTATATACCTCTATGTTACTCACGCATATATAAGAAGTAGCTAATTACCTGTTTAATATAATATAATGTTTATCAAACTGGTTACTAAAGATCGTCGATGACTAAGATGACGCCATGTGCAAACATGACTTCATTATTAATTTGAATACAGTTCATTGAACAGTTCACGGACAATAAAGGAGTTCTGTACCTACCCACTTAAGTGAAGAACAAATTTGGACAGGAACAATTTAAAATATATTGCGATCTATTTTGCAGCAATAAATTTTTAAAGCTTAGTTTCAACTTTTAATGTAGATGTCACGATTCAACGCTGGTCCACGAACAGCTTTGTCAAAGGAATAGCGTTGGTCAACTTAGCATAAACGTCTAAGCTACTTACGAAGTCATTTACTAATGCTTTTGAATCCTAGTCCTGAATAACTAAGTTCTTAAATAAGTTGCATCCAGTTTATTCATTGTTGTTTTGTACTCAAACAGGAATTCGCTTTTGAGTCGTAAATTTGTTGAAAATGGTCAGCGAACGAAGCCGCCAAAAGTGCAAGCTTACCCCAAACTTTGTCCCACAAGCTCTTGTGGTAAAACAATTCGCAACTACAGAGTTTAGCCGAGATTGTTTTCGTCTTGAATGCTGCTAAATTTAAACAATTTTAATGTTTACTTTGAGTTTCGGCACATAATTAGTGGTCTGGGAACTAAACTATGCAAATTGTTACACAATGTCGACTTAGAACATTATATAACTATTTGTCGCCGTTTGATGGATGACAAGATAATTATGGCAGAACTTTGGATGTATGTATTATAATAAACATACAAAGGTACTAACTTTGGATGTATTGTATGTATTATAATAAAAATACGGAGCTGTCAAAAGTGGACGTAAGAGCAACTATGCATGGTAATTTTGTTTCATTCTATCGCTTTGTGTCGCAACCTCCCTTTTTTATCTACTATTACGAATTTATCTGTAGGTACCTACTAATATTATAAAGAGGAAAGATTTTATTGTTTGCTTGAATTGAATAGGATCCGAAAATAATGGACCGATTTGAAAAACTCTTTCATCATTAGAATCCAAAATTTTCTCTAATGAACATAGGCTTTATATTTTTGTTAAATAGCCGTGCGAAGCCTGGGCGGATCGCTAATTATTGAATCCAATCCATCAAATCTATGTGGCCGTCAGAATTTTATTTAGAAGGCTTTCCAGCGCTATCTACTAAATGAAATTCTTGAAACATCCCGATACCGTAACGAAACGTCAGCAATTAAGCTCGCTGCTCTGCATTTCAGTGTACCGTGAACAACATTCAACGGTCAGTCTCGATTGCATCGCACACGCTCTACGAGCTTGCACGCAATGCCGGAACGACATGTTTGCGGAGCTTTCGGCAAACATCTCTGGATTATCGAGCTACAAATCAGCATGGATTTTGAACTATGGGCGTGAAACTGTTTGTTACTTTGCTTACTAACTATTAAACTGGCTTAACTTAGTAGTTAGTTAAAGTAGGTACACAAAAAAACTGAGTGCAAAGTTTTGAAAACACTGGCAGCAGTTCATGGCTTTGTCTTAGCATGTCCCTACTCAGACATACTTTGTGAGGCCCGTATTAAAACAGCTTGCTTAGTTATCTATCTATGCTTGAGAAACATTTTTATGGCAGACACAACTCAAGCATAAATCTATATCTGAGCAAGCTTTTAATACAGGTTTACAGACGATAATAATTTTACACTGGTAAAAATCCTAAGCTAGAAATATTTATCAAGAAAAAATAATGCAAGCAACTCAGGGTAAAATTAACAAAAACCGAACTATATTCCATTTTTATATGACAGGATAAAAAACATAATTCATCATTAAGTATGCAAATGGACGGTCTAAAAATTGTTTCCAACGTAAAATCCTGAATAATAGCATGGGCTAATAAAAACAGGAGTAGGTATAGCGTATTTCAGATGTTTTTAATCCATAGTTGAACATAAAGCTTTAATGGTTGTTGTGAAAGTTTGATCTTTAAGCTGCTTTATTTTGCAATTTTAAATTTTAACTGGGCTATACTGAAATTCACAGTTCAAATTCAGCCACAGATAGGTAATTTTACTTCGATTCAGCTTAATTTAGGGTCATCATTGCGTCTACTTTTTATCAGTTTTATTGACTGACTCAATTGTTTATTTGTTAATTTATCGTGCAATAAAGAATTAAGAATAGCTATTACCACGTTTGGACAGAATGGAGTACGTACCGCAAATTATCAAAAACTTCATTTGTTTAGTTCAATTTGACACCCTGAACAAGGTTAAGCTAACCAAGGTCTACCATGTCTGTCAACATGTTTATGTACCGCGGAGACGTACATCGCGTTAATGGATTTTACTAGTGCATGAGTTTTAATGGTTTTCACGCGATGCAATTGACATTTTGTCGGGCTCAGCGTCCAATGTTTATTGCTGTACGAGAATATTGTGATAAATAAATATTGATAGATAATCTACACATACAAATGGCAAACAAGATGCATGAGAGAAATCATTAGATAAGTTTGACTTATTTGATTTTTATATCAAGTAGTGTTAGGTTACAGGTTGATACAAACTAAATCGAGAGATTAGGTAAGTACATGTTAAGGTTAAATTCTAATTCATGTAAGGTATAAGAAATTTAATAATATCCCAAAAATTATCGTATTTTAAATAGATTTTTAGATATTACTCCGAGTTTGAGAGCAATATAAACAAAAACGACAGATAAGGTTCATTTAGATTTCACGCATTTTCACATAACTGAGAATACCCGCACTAAGGGCACATTGAGCTATATCGGCACAGTTCAGTTTTATTATTCAAATCGTAAGCATTAATGTGTACTTAGTACTACTAAAGTAGGTAATTACGATGACCGTACGGTCATGCTAATTTCCCATTACGAGACGGCGCGTACCGTAATCAGGCTCTCTGTAAACAACCTATTTCAGTAATCTGAGGCTATCTGGGGCCCTAATGTTTTGAATGCTTAACTTTTAAGCTTTCTCTAGGTAATTTGCTTCATTTCGTGTATTTCATAGTTTTGCGTGACCATATTTTAAAAGCCAGTTAGGCATCGTTGAGATTATTTCTTGCTTTATCTTTTCATCATCAGACCACAGAAGTCCACAGCTGGGCATATGCCTCCCCTAATGAGTGCCATAGCGCCCTGTCTTCAGCTTGTCGCATCCAGCATCTACCAGCAGTCTTTCGCGGATCGTCATCCCATCTTGCCGGAGGGCGTCCTACATAACGTTTACCGAGTCGCGGTCTGCACTCAAGAACACGTTTACCCCAGCGGTTATCGGTTCTTCGCGAACTAAGGCCGGCCCATTGCATATTCAGTTTGCTAATTTTGCTTTATCTTTTATGGGAAGGAAATTTAAAATACTTCCTACTTTTAATGACGCTGATGCGCTGATGTCACACTGATCTCATAAAGCTGCTGGTAACGATCGTGATGTAGGGTTAAATGATGACCTGCAGTTCAAACTAACACGCCAATTGTGATTAGAGATGGGTATGGCTATGAAGTAAAGTGACCACCATTTTAATAAAATGTCTATGTTCAATTTTGTTTATGAGATTATCTGTTGAAGTAAAATTGTAATATTTTTAATACAATATTGAATGACTTTAAACTAGTTAAGGCTTTCCATGTCAAGAGTAGAGCTACTTTCATCGTTGATAGCCTGCATTCATTTATCACAATCATTAATTTGCTGATGGCTTTTCCACAATGAGTGCGCCTGAGGACTCCTGAAGTTGCAAAGCTGTGGCTATTCAAGTTGATCCTATGCTAGCCGTCTCTATGGACACTGCAATACCTGTTCCCATTGCCATTACGTTAAGTAATCGGAGTGGAGGTTCCGTGACTAAGTTCTTAGTTAATGATGGTGTGTGCTATTGTTTTCACGAAGTTCACGTTTCAAGAAATTCCTGGTTGCAAGATACTTCCTTATTCCTGATGACGTAAGTGTTAAGAGGTAGTGATTAATTTATTGAAATATAATATGAAGTCATTACTAAATTATTGAAAGGATTTTAACCGATTAACAACTGGAGACGCTCAACAAAGGGAAAAAAGACAATTGCACTACAGGGGAAAGGATAATTCTCAGGTCGACGTGTGTATAGGAATCTATCAACGCAGTAAAATCAGTCATCTCCCTTAGCTTGGGGCTAGATAAAGTTCTGTGGATTGTTAAGTATTATTTAATTTTTTTAAATTTCGAACATGGCTTGTACAAACTCAACTCACTATAATTTGTCTTCTGCTCTCACCAAAGTCCGTTGTGTTTACGTGGCACTCCAATGAGTGCCAGTCAATAGATAGATTCATAGATTCATATATTTATTTGCATCAAACATGGTATACAGGTGGTATGAGAATAATACAATAATGTGCTCATGTCTGGCTAAAGTCTAGCATGCAATAATACAATACAATAAAACAATAAAAATTTTAAAATAACACAATACCAATATATAATAAATTAAAATAAAAACGAAAATCAATACCGTTATAATTTAAGATTTAAAAATTCATTTATGTCATAGAAATTCCTGTCATTTAGCCATTTAAACAATTTAATTTTAAATGAGTAATTATTTAATAGTTTAAGATCCTTTGGTATCTTATTATATATTTGTATACACATTGTCAAACAGCTTTTATTATACTTTGCTGAATGAGGTGTTTCTTTAAGAATCAACCTATTTGGATCTCTACATAATCTAGGGTTTTTGTCGCATGCTTTTTGAAATAAATGTCCGTGATTTCTTACAAAGTTCGCTACTTCATATATATAGAGCGATGGCAGAGGTAACAAGCCAAGTTCCTTAAACAAGGGTTTGCAAGACTCATCGGGCGGGATTCCACATATCGCTCTTATACATTTCTTTTGTGCTATAAACGCTCTGTTCTTATCAGTACTATTGCCCCACATTACGAGTCCATATCGAAGAGCAGACTCTATGTAAGCGTGAAAAGATGTTATTGCAGTT
The DNA here is from genome assembly GCA_963931895.1 of Eupithecia pulchellata. Lineage (NCBI taxonomy): Eukaryota > Metazoa > Arthropoda > Insecta > Lepidoptera > Geometridae > Eupithecia > Eupithecia pulchellata. The sequence goes on along the minus strand of OZ007528.1, from coordinate 5,229,551 downwards.
TTTACATTTGTCACATTTTTTATTTGACTTAGAGCGTACACAAATTTATTTATCTTTTTATTAACTGTATCTATATGTAATTTCCAGTCCAAATTTTCATCAATAATTAAACCTAAAAACTTTATATGTGAGACTTCATCTATCTTTGCTATATTAAGATTGAAATTATATTTTACATGTTTTGATTTATTAAATTGTATATATTTCGATTTGTCAAGATTTATTTTAAGATTATTCATGTCAAGCCACTCTATTATTTCATCTATTGTATTATTAATTTCAATTTCATGGTCATTAATGCTAAACATTTTTTTATCGGAAGTCACAATTACTGAAATGTCGTCAGCAAATAAGATGCACCTATGGTTTGTCACGTCAACTATTTCATTAATATACAGTAAGAACAATCAATCAATCAATACTCGCACTCACCTCACAAGAATTGAATATTATGTGCATTATCTAAGAAAAAGTGTGTCTCCAAGCTTTCTACAGTAAGGTTGGATTAGAATATTGGTAGGTTCTATTGTAAAATATGTTTTGAGAGAAAGTATAAATACCTGTACATCTATTTGCATTACGGTACAAACATTGCACAGCAAAAGCTCTTTACCTCAAAGCACGAACATCATGTTAACATTTTGCAACTGTTGTACGGTAAAGGAAACTTATGAATTCATCCGTAGTCCTTTGGGTTAGAGTTCAGTTTACCGTGTGATATTGGTATGAATGAAAATATGGGATACGTAAAACAACTTCGACTATGTAAGCAGAAGTTTGGAATAAGTTGTGGCTGGCAGAAGGTACACTTATCATGAGATTTTGTGTTTAAGTATATTTAAATTTTCACTAATAACGTGTGTAGTTCAGAATAACTAAAAATAATTGATACCTATCTAAATCAATTTGAGGTATTTATTTTACTTTAAGATACTAATAATAAATAGTATAAACCAACGTCAAGATATAACCCAAGTCAAAGTGACTTGTATACTACGAACATTTTATCTATAAAATTATACTGTCTATTAAACGTTGTCGAACTAATAAGAAAAATGTTACTAGGTAATTGCTTTTTGAATTAAATTGTATTTTTATTTTCTGTTTCCTGTGAAATATTTCTCATACATAATATACAAGTAAAGATATAGAATAGATTATAAGAAAACTTTTTTAGATAATCTGCTTTTTGTAGATCAGTAAAATCATAAACAACAAATTAAATCAAAGCAAAGTCGATTTATAATACTGTAAGAGAGTCTACTGAACAGACATAAGCCAGATGTAGGTAAAGGTACTGGCTACGGACAATCAATCTTCTGTTAAAATTATGTATGATGTCATGAGCTATTTACAAAGAGCAAGCTCGAGGCCTTGTGGGGTCCACCCACGCCCTGATGAATATTTTTATGAAAAACTGAAAGAAAACGGATATTACTTATTATAAGATCCAAATACAGTATATGTATATACACTATCATACACTATAATATGAGGAGGCTAGGTCTTAAACCTATCAGTTGAGCCTGTAGTTTGTTTGCAACGGTTTGCAGTTAGCTCATTAGTTTCAATTGTAAATACTAGTTCTGATTTAGTTTTCAATTATAACTTTTCTTGTTAATAAAGGTCTTATTTCTTGAAAAATAAAAAAAAATAACCTATTTTCATAATAATTAACAGATGAAAATTTAAATATTCATCCTAAGCAACCAACAACTAAACCTACTAATAATAGAAAAGCGGAAGTTTTACAAAAGACAGCCCTAAAGTGACAGATTAAAGCTGCCTAATTTTTTACGTAGATAAACTTGTAATAGGATTACTTAGGGACTTAGGATTATTTTTCTTTGTAATTTTTTTACCATCAACAAGTCATGATGTTGCCATGTCTCTCTGGCCATTTCTTTGTCAAGGTCTTCTGTCTGGGAATGTGAGAATGTAAAAAAAATTCGTAAAAAAACGCTGCCGTGATCTAGATACTGTATTTGTACAGCCATTGTTTCTTAAATGAAGCCACTATTTCATTCCAATTTAGTTCCCAGAGCAATGACTCGATCGGATTAGAAGTGAATTTTGAGTAACAACGCCAGTTGGCGAATGGCCAGCTAAATCAAACAATACAAAGAACACTGTGAATTATTCTGAATCAAACCAACGAATCAAAAAAAGAAACAGATTTATATAACTAAGTTCTAGTTCGGGTCGCTTTGGATAACTATATCGTTAATCTAATAAACTAAACTATCTTATCTAATAGATATACTTAGCTTGTTAAATACTAAAACATAGGAGACTGAAGACTTGACAGAGCAAATTTTGAATACCACTTTGTTAGTCGTGTAAACAAAAAACAAACAAGTTTTGCTAATCATCTAATTGGGTGTAGCGGTGTTTCGCACCAAACTAGCTAATTGATTTCATAGGCACGTAGTGTATGATGTCAAAGCCTTGTATATAAGGATGAATAACTATAATATAGTACTATACTTAGATAATTAAATTCCCTTAGCATAATGCGCTTTCAACATTCGGAATTATTCACGAGTCGGACCACATCTGATTTAGTTTCCTTTCAGAGGACCCAAAAACCTTTCTTTTACACGGAAAATCTTTTAACCGAAAGGATTTCAAATTGAGGGTGTATTATGTATCTAACTATAAAAGGAATCCCGAGGGTTCTAAAAAGGTTTGGGTTATTGCGGAAGTATTTTAATCTTTATAATTATTCCGGATAGTACAATCCGGAATCTTATTGCTATTTTAAATATATGAGAATGAAGAAAATTCTTGTGATAGTTGAAAATAAATAACAGATGTATTTTGTAGCGTAAAAATAACTACTTATACGATAAAATTACAGAAGCTCTTTTTCTGCCGTGCACACGAACTCTATTTTCCATTTATCCAGGAAAACTACTGCATTTATAATTTATATTATTCACTCAACATCTTCTAAAAAAACATCCATGCGAAATTATTTATACCTTGCCCTCTGCTCGTACAGAATGAAGCCAAGGTCACAATTTTGCTTGCCCCTCACGTCGGCGTTTAAAATCTTTAGTCAATGCCTAACAAAAGCCATGTTAGATCCACAGATGAAAATGGATTTGCTTAAACACTTTATCATCGTCTACCTAAAAATAACTCTCTGTCCATAGTTCTTTTGCTTTTACTAACTCTATAAAACATCATCTTGGTCGCGTTTTGGCTCTATGTATAATAAAAAATATCTATCTACGTAATAATATTGTATTATGTATATCATTCATCTTGTACCTATCCATAACACAAGCTCTGCTTAGCTTGGGGCTAGATGATGATGTGTGGATTATCCGACCTTATTTATTTATTTTTATTTATAATTGTTTTAGAAGATTATTCCTGCCAATCTCTCTGTGCCGATGCCCACGCAAACAAATAGTATATTTTCGTTTTTTTTTCTTATAATTCTTTAGATTCGGTAATGAATGACTCAGCTGATAAAATTTTGAACTGTATTCTCTTATGCGATACAATAGACAGAGGTGTTTATATGAACCTCCGATAATTCTGGCTTCTATCTTTAATGCTCTTTCGTAGTTTCCATAGATAACAACTGTTGGCCCTGTCGAGCATTGGCTCTTAATAACATTAGATGGTAAATGTTAAGAGGTTAAAGAACTGTGTATAGGTACCTAGTTAATGTAATGGAGACTAAAACATATCTTACGCTTGCGTAGGTCTACTTACACCTATTGTGTAGCGTCTGTGATCTTAAGCTGGAATAGTTTTTCTACCAAAAATTGCACTCCACCTTTTATCATTTAGACCCAAACAAAAGTCTTTCATGCAATTCTTAGTCTATTTAAACGAATATTATCAAGAGGAATTAATGTTCTGTTTGAATTGTAGGCTCCGAAACTACGTATTTGAGAAATTATTTCACCATTTGAATCCTACATCATCCATGATGAACATGATATAGAATATTTTCAAACAAGTTGGAGATCCGGGGTTAGAAAACTGCAACATGTGGTTTAAAATTTCAAATATGTAGTTAAAATTCTGGAATAACCAGTGCGAAGCCGGGGCGGATTGCTAGTTTCGAATAGAGTTTAGAATAGAAAACCAAAATAATATAATATAAAATAAAAACAAATAAAATGTCACCTAACTTTCATATACCACATCAAGTTCGAGCGAAAATGCATTTTGTTCTCACTATTTAGACCTTAACAAAGATCTTCCAGTTAATTCTTAGACTCTAATAAAAACAAAACGGATTTGTACAGATTTCAGATTTCAATAACTTTATTTCTTTAGGTTTACAAAATAAGCACTTGGACAAGTTAAACCTAATACAGTAAATTATTATTAAATAAGGAATAAGGTGTTCTTGATTTGCTCTTCACATAATTTTTTTGTTCACAAGTGGAAGCAGTCAAAGAGAAATCACTAGTAGGTACATTCATATTTAACATATAGTCTAATACATAATACATGTTTGTTTTGCCTATTTAACTTTGAGTAATTTAACAATGTCATGTACAAAAAAAAAAAAACATTTTACTCTCAGTATTTACCTACAAAAAGGTCTTCCAGTAAATTCTTAGACTTTAATAAAACCAAAATGGATAAGTCATTCATACCACATAAAATTCAAGCGAAACCATTCCATGCCACGTTTTAACCGTATACGTACGCTCAGTTACCCTGCGGCGACCACAACCCTCCGGCACGGGCCCTGAAAGTGTTCTCTTGTTCCTTCTTCCCGCTGCTTTGCTTCATTTTACTTTACAAACTGGTACTATTTTTAGAAGCTTTTGGATTCTGCTATTTTTAGTTCGAAAAGTCTTGAAGTCAGTGGAAAATAGATTTAGGCTTTTGTTGGAAACTTTTGATAAACAGAAATTATGCGTACCTACTAACCGGCAATAACCTACAAGCAATTAATTTATAGTTAACTAAACTATAATTTTTAAATTGCTTTTTATTTTAAATTGCGTAGGAACCTCTTACGCATAATTTATAATTTCTGGTTACTTATAGGTATCATTTATACAATAAATATTAGTTATTTAAGAAAATGCTAGATATTTGCTTGCTCACAAATTGTTTTAACTGAAAATGAAGACTCTGGGAATAAGCCCCTAAATTTAAAAAATGATACTGAGTAATAAAAATTACTTAGGTACATACAATATTTGCACACCTGCTTGACCCGCAAGCACTTCGACATTTAAGATGACTCGACGGATGACTTTCCCATAGAAACGTAATACCAAAATGATGTGTAATTTGGGCTACTTCCCGTTAATAGGTACTTAGTAATAGTACTTCAATGGTAATTTGAGAATATTTTCATCATGGTCTGCTATTAATTGTATTAGAATAGTATTTATCTAGGTTCCTGCCACAAGCTTATTTGAAAATACTTACTTATCATAAGAAAACGTGTCTTCTTTGAAAAAATCCGATTTGGTATAATTTCATTTCAGTAAAGTATTTTGAAAAAATAAATTATAAATTATAAAAAACTAGGTAAATACAATTTTAATACAAATATAGCAGATCATGGTGAAAATATGTTCAAAGTACAAATCATTTAGGTAATACGTTTCTTTATGTATTTGGGAAATTCATCCGTATCGCCGGAGCCTTAAGATTCTTGACATATTGTAATGTAATCATTGTATTATGCAAAAAAAATTTGTCAGAGTGGGAAATATCGTAGCCTCCAAATCATCAATGTCATGGATGTTATATGTATTTGATATTGGTTCTTATAACACAGCTTTTAGAACAGAATAACTATATAGTACTAAGTTAGATTACAATATACAGATGAGATAGGTAGATTATTAGTACAGTAATTTTAAAGGCGTCGTAGAAGTAAAGAAGGTCAAGGGTAAATATTTACCTACGATTAGAGTAAATCTAATCTTAATCATGTTGGTCATAATCATAAGTAAATGTGTCACCACGTTATCAAAGGCAAACAAAAACCATGTTTCTATGTCATGTCATGTAATATGAAGTCATTTGGCGTTTGGGACATAGGTATACATAGATACATATCTATAAACGACAAACGTCTTTCATAACTTCATATTTAATTGAGCGAAATGCGATACATAGCAAATTTATTTATTTATCAACAACTAAAGGACCCAAAACTGCAAAACTTTTTTCCTTATAGCCATCATCATCATCATCATCATCATCATCACCAGCCTATAATAGTCCACTGCTGGACATAGGCCTCCCCTAATGAGCGCCATAGATGGCATCATTATTTGGGGGTTATTGCCCATAATCCCCACGCTGGGCATGCGGGTTGGGGATCGCAGTTCGGTGGAGTTGTTCTGCAGAAGGCGCTGCTGCCCGTCCCCCGGTGTGTTTCCCTTAGTCGCCTCTTACGACACCCACGGGAAGAGTTGGGGTGGTGAAATTCTATGCCGGCACCACACGGCCTACATATAGCCATAGCCTAAAGCTAAGTTTTCATCAGCATTTTTTAAATGCAGACCTTGTTTCCAAATGGCGCACGTATTTTTAACATGACTTTTCGATAACTCTGGTTAAAGACTTAGTAGGTATAGTAGCCCTGTAAAAGAATTCACCCCGTATGTAATAGGTGGGTACCAGTGTACCAAACCGAATTTCAATTGCATTGCTATTTCAACATCATTACATTACTCATTGGTATAGATGCAAGTTAATACATTTTGACCTCTGATCTTTACATTACTTTGATTGATATAACAGGATCAAAGTCAAAAGTATGCTTGGGTGAGTCAGAATAAATAATTATGTAGATAAGTGAGAATAATAGTATGTCATTTGACACTATTATTGGACAGAATACTTACATCTCGATGAAATCATCAAAATCGAAGACCTAACAAGAATTCATAATTCACTAATAACTTAGTATTCTATGTAATAATAATATGAATGTATATCAATGACAGAAATAAAATGATATAATTATTGATGAAGTTATAATATAACTTTATATTACGTTATATTAACTGTTATATTACGAAATGTAATTGTGTATTTTAATTGATAACACCGACCCGCGGCTTCGCATGGGTATAATGCTGATGACACATGCGTTAGTTTGTAATACAGATAAACTTTTCTCTTAAATATCTGTATCTATTAAAAAATACAGCATCAAAATCTGTTGCGTAGTTTAAAAGATCTCAGTATATATGGAGAGACAGGCAAAATGGGAAGCGACTCTGTTTTATGCTTGTTAGTGACATCACTAAATAGTATAAATTAAATTATATTATAAAACATTTTACATAGTATAATTTAATTTTGTATCATCATCATCATCAGCCTATAATACACAGCTGGACATAGGCCTCCCCTAATGAGCGCCATATGTAGATGGCAATATCAATTTTGTATAATAATATTATATGTTAGTGTTGATTTGGATAAAGTATTAGGTATGTCTGGAAAATAAATCATTTATACCTAAGGACTTACGTCACAAACCAGAAATTTTACGAAGACTCACACATTTTCCTCAAATTTCACGTCATCACCGGTTCGATATCAGATAAGAACGGATGAACTAAACCTTTACATAAGCTGTTTTGGTGCTGTTTATCATAAGCTTAGTGACTCATCGTCTTTTTTCAAGTTCAACTACATTTTAAGTATATGTAGTAGCGCGACTTTTCATATAAAGTTTTATGTTAGGCGCTTTTTCCGTATTTCGTTGACAAACGCGAAAGGGTAGGGATTTATTTGATAATGATAACCATAGTTTGTATATCATAGAATCACTGTACCCTTTTCAGTTAGTAAAGCTCATTAGATAAATTTCAAACGCTATAAACTTCTTAATTGTTAACTCAGTTGTGTAGCATGCCGATACCTAATTTTTTTATATTTATCCATGGCCGTAAAAAATATAATCATCTCGGAATGAGAGAAATGCTTTTGAAGTCAAATGTGAGGATTTTTTAAAGGAATATCTATTAATCTTTTTTTTCTTCTTGATCTACAATCAACTCAGATGAAAATACATAAAAGAAAAGAAAACAAGGAAAATGGTTCCAATAAGTACGTGTATAAGCCATAGCCGCTGCGGTATTTACGTAACGCATTATTAAATAAACTGTAACAGACGTAACTTCAAAACGAGTTTTCCCTTTATTACTTACAGGACAAACACTAACTATAATTTTGTATCGAAAGCAAAAACGGATACATAAATTAATAAATAATGTTGGACAATCGAAACTCCATCATATCATATAGCCCCAAACTAAGCAGATCTTGCTAATAGAATGTATTTACTTAATATATATTTATTTTACTCTTTCTACTATCTACATTTAAAATTCCTAGAACACATGGAACTAATATTTGCAGGTCGTACAAACATTTGTCCCAAGGTAGACTGATTATCGAACCTACAGTTAAAATCACGAATACTTTGAGTTAGCGTATTTCGGAATGTCTAGTTCTGAGATGCAAAATTTTTCACAACATTTTTCACTTCTTTCATTAGTGGACAAAAAATATAAGTGAAGAGAAAACAATAACAACAGATTTTTTTTTATCATCATAAGTTTATTTTATGTATGTTAGTTTAAGGTATATATTTTATATGGGCCGTAGTTTTTAAGTATTTTCCATCCTGTACTAGACTAATGTTGCCTGAAATAAATGAGTTAGAGTTATTATAAACTGTATGAAATTTGACTTGTCTAAGTGCCTATTTTGTAAGTCTAAAGAAATAACGTATATTGAATCTGAATTTGAATCGACGTAGACTTGGCTGTCCTGCGTATCACTGGATTGATTGACAAAATGGATTTCTTGAGAACGGTCAATAAATTTGGACATTGATCACGTAAGGTAAGAACGAACAACCGGCTGTCAGCATCTGTAGTAGAAAAGTAGTAAGTCCAATCAACAAGCAAAAAAAAAAAAAATAACAAAAATAAAAATAAAAGAAAGAGTAACAAACATTCATCTCATCTTTCATCTCTACATCTATCCCTACTTTCAAACTTTTGCAGTTATAACATTAGTAGGATTAAAGACAGAAGTATTTTATTGGTAAAGTACAATTACTTAAAACTATCTAAAAAAAAATCTCTAAAACGGTATGTAAGATACACTTTTGGCATTTACTGTACTAAGTGCAAAAGTGCAAATAATAATAATAATACAATTAATAGAATCGGGGGCGTCAACCACAGGTGCGTCGACCACTGGGGGCCTAAGCCACGAACCCAATAATAAACTAATCGATCTATGGTATGTCTAATCAACCCACATCAGTGATTCAGCGGGAAATGCGATGGCGCAGCGTCTGTATTGTAATCAACTGGGAAATTCCAATGAAGCTCCAAAGGAAGTTGTTAGTGGCCAAAACAGAGCACCATAACATATGTCGACCTAACTACTTCCCACGTTTAGCCATGAGGCAAATTAAGAACTCACGTTTAGCCTCTATAGAATCTGAGAAACTATCTTAGCCAAACTGATGATTTGAGATTTTAACAAACCACTTGAATTTGTTTGAATTGTTGGAAAACTATTTGAAATGAAAAAATCTCTTCAAAGCTTCAATCGATGCACGTTTAATACTTTCATGACCCAAGTTACCATCTGCCGGCCATTGGTGAGGCACTTGACGCAGCTCTCGTCTTCGTCGCACCGCCAAGGCAGGGCAGTGAATATGTTGAGTCGGCTCAAAACTTTAATCAACTGGTTCCATAATGAAATATTCTTTTTAACTTATATTTGAGGATAATCTTTAGCCATCGATATACTAGACGCTAATTTCTATAACCCCTTGATGAGTAAGATAAGGTTATCTAGAAGTAGGAAAGCCCCCTAGTAAGAAGTATTAAAAAGTTGCACGTCATTCCTCAATAAAATAGGACACGCAGTATGGTTTTCCGTTACACGGACCATTCTCTGTCTGTGACGTGGTTAAGTATTTAGCAAAAAGAACTTATTTTTTATTGAGTGATTAAAGCTGGTTTTAAAGATAATCCGGAGACGCGTAAACGTATATTTTATTTATAAGGGACACCCTTAAAGCTTTTTGTTAACCGAATCAAAATAAAACCCCTAGAACCCTTAGATTGTTTAGAAAAGTAAGTCTTAGGCCTATGGAACTTGAATATAATGTCAGCAAATATATTTTTGTTACATACGTAGAAGAAGTAAAAGCTCTTCGTGTTCTAAAAGTATTTATGGTAAATATATTAGATCCTTATAACTTACTCATAGCACAAACTCTGTTCACTTTTATTTTGGAATGTATATTTAGAATTATATTTAGAAAGATGAGCAAATACAGTAGGTAATTAATAAATTTTCTGAACTATATACAAATGATTTCAACAAATCGATTTGTCATTTCCGGAGGAACTAGTAAAATCATTTGGTTCTTATCGATTAAGGTGTGTCCAAAGTCAACTTACCTATTACGTGAGCAATAGGTACTGTATGCTAACATAAATATTAGATGTCTGGTTGCCCAAGCGCAGTCAATTCATTGCCACGGCCGCGTGCCGTACTTGTTTTTTTTCTCACATTAGTTACGAACGAACTGTGGTGGCGAACGGACGTTCGATCTTACAACAAGTGATCTAATTGTGTTGAGTCGATTTAAAATTACTGAACTATTGTGAATTAAGTTTCTTGAGGACAAAATCAAAGCCACGGAAGTGTACAACAGTTTAAAAAGGTATGCAAAGTTTGAACTGTTTTAGGTTGCGGAAAGGTCGCCAATTTATTTCGGTTGTCTCTTCTTGTGTTACCACTGCGTAGGATATCCAGTTTTTTTTAACAAGACCGCCTTTTTTAAATTAATGCCCACGTGCCCACTTTAAGTGCTACCTATTTTCTTTTTAGTTTGACTTACCAAGTAACCGTTATTTGCAAACATGTCATGCAAACTTTTCTCTTCCAACACGGAACAGAAGATGAGAAATGTCTTCATGAGAAATGTCTGAGCAAGTTTTTAATGATCTTTTACCTGTTTTGCACAAAAACCTGTTTTTTCCATCATACTTTAATACTAATTACGAATCTGGCTAAGTAGTAGAAATCGAACACGATTTTTTATTGTAACTATTAATATACCTAAGCAGTTTTTTGTGATACTGTAAGTCAATAGAAAAAGTGTTAAAATCCTCATGTGGTTATCAAGGACGTCATTCAAGATGAAACCAATAGTTGTATGATTATGAATAATTAAATTGTTTACAACCGGCTATTCTTGTCTGTTGACTTTAATCAAGGTATAGCTCATACCAGATTCTACTCAGGTATTCTGTAGTATTTATCTCTGGTCAAGGATAACGAATCGGTACAAAAATTCCTATTTTTTTGTTGTATGTTAAAAACAAAATAGTCATGGCCAATACTTATCTCGCAAAGGCACAAATAAATGATGTAGGTAAAATTTTTAACTAAATTTGTCATTAATAACTCGAATTTCAACTAACTGCGTAGGTCTAGATCAGTTCCTTATTACGTGATAAAACCAAATAAAGCTAATTGTCAATTTGTGTTTTCCAGATGAATAAATTCATACTGATTCTCGGAATGCTGGCATGTTTGGTAACCGTCCAAGCGAGGCATTTCGCTGACACAAGTGCCGAGGAATCTTCAGAAGATCAATTAGAACAAATCAGACCAAAAGAACGTCTACCCCGCCATAGAAGAAGGAGATGGCAATCCAACTATGGATACGACTACTCGCCACCGAGTTTCTACCCTCCTAATAACTATTATCCCGATAGAAGAAACGACAGAGATCAAGAACTTATTCAAAATATCTACAGACTGCTTGAAGATATCAACGCCTATATCCGAAGAACGCCGCCTCCTCCGCCACCGCCTCAACCCATTTACATACCCTACCCAGTATCTTTTCCAACTAGAATCACCTGTAGGGTTAATAAGCCCCAAAACACTACAAACACAAAAATTCCGGACGTCAATAATAGAGGACATACAGCTATGGAAGACACTAACCAGAATTGGGGATTTGTGATGGCAGAGGAAGAATATGAGGATGAAAACGATGGAGCTAGACCGATTTCATTTGAACCCCTCGTTCCTAAGCAGCTTTTGAAGAGACCAGCTCCCAAAGTTGAGCACGGCAGCATACATGTAAGTTCTCACCTACTTATCATTTTATTATATCTGGAATACCTACAATTTTCATATTCCTTATTCAAAAGAACTAAACACAATTGTATCAATAAAAAATATGCAGATTTAGGATACTGAAGCATCGCATATTTTCCGGAATGAACTGAGTGAAAGCTTTCCGTGTAATCATCCGTTCTATGATTTTAATGATGCACACAGTTATTTTTTACACTTTCTGATTTTGCACTCATATTCTACCACATCTCCAATAGCTACATAACCATTCACCGATTTGAAATGATTATTTCAATGGATGTCCATGAAATTATAAATTTTTATTAGGTATCTAATTTATTGTTTCTTTTTAATTCCAGCTAACGACCATTGCACCTAAATTCGCACCAGCACCACAAGCTTTCAGTCAATCATCATCGTCATCAAGCATCCCTGGGATGTGCAACGCAGCGATTCTGTCTTGCTGTGGGTTTTCTGGTGATAAAGTTCAGCAGAGGCAATGCTTCGCCAACATAGGATGTCTTTCAACCTACGCTGACGGTAGTGGCTGTACTTCGGAGTCTATTCAGAGATCGTTGGACTCCTTTAAATTTGCTTATTCCCCAGCTGCGCAGTGATAAGCAACGATTTGTGCCCCTATCAGTATTTTTCAAATAAAATAATAAGCTTTTTTGGCAAGCCAAGAATATTCATTGTTATCTATCAAGGAAGCTGGAATATTATTTTATAGAAATTGTCTCTTTTTCCTATTTTAGAAATAGAAAAAAGAGATATCTGATGAAGTTTTTTAATAATACATGCATTTTATTGTTTTATGAATTCCATGTTGTAGTAGATATTGTGTAACATTAGTTATTTCATACTAACGAGAATTCACAAAGTTTCTTGTTGCTTTGAGCCTTGTTATTTATATATTTTTTGCTGTATTATGTACGTTTTAAGTACAATCGATGCCATATTTTTTAAGTTCCTATAACTCTTGAACTTATTATCTGGTTGATCAATGTAAAATAATTGTAAACAATGTGTTTCCTAGTCTTAAAATAATCTTAATAAAATACTAGAATTAATTATGTCGTAAATAAACATTAACTATAAACTTGTTTGAAATCTTTCTTTACAACGTCGACTTAACTGATTACCTAGGTACTTTATGTACTAAACCTACCTTTGTAAATGTTGGAAAATGTAGTTATAGACTGAGAAATATAATCGAACAATTCTTTTATTAATATCATTGTAGTTATTGGTAACAAATTTAAAATGAAGATGAAGTGCCAAGTGCCGATTCAGTTTACACATGTCATGTTGAAGGCAAGGTCGTAGAAATTCCGTTCACAATGTTTGTCCTAGATAGATAACGTGATGATGAACCGATGAGTCAAACAAGGGATAATGTTCTAATAATTACCTTGCTTACCAACACAGTGAGTTGGAAGACAAGAATAATAAAAATAGATACTTAAATGAATAGGTAGTTTTAACCGAATAGGTTCTGTCAAGGGGATTGTTAGTTTGTAAAAAGCTTATCCAAAAATTTGTAACCCTTGGTTGAACATGGTTACAAGGCGATATACTATTGCTAAGTGCAGTAGAATCTGAATCTGAGCTCAAGCTCAAGTTCAATCAGCACTAAGCGTTAGTGCATAAGTTTGAAACCGAGATTCGCATGTTATAAGGAAGCAATGAAACCATTATTATTACTACCATACAATTTCCTAGGCTCATCACTAAGAACGAGGACAAACTAGTCCTTTACAATTGAAATGATGTCACGAGTACAGCAGTCATCACTTTATTTATCCAATAGAATGATTAAAAAGATGTTACTATATGTTTGAACGTTTGCAAATTATGACTCACTATTTATATGTATTCACAATAGTGGCAAATGGTCTAACAAATGGGTCAGTAGTTGCACAAATATCAGAGACCTTACAGTACTTTTGGACATGTTGCAAAATACAAATTCCTGGTTTGCAACGTTCCTATCTAGCTATATTAAAGATTTTGAGGGCCATCATGCTTATAAGTAGGGTCAAGGCTGACTGATCGCATTTAAACAAAAGCCGTCATGGTGGGGAGAACCTATGAAAAGAATAAGCTTGTATTATAATGCTTAACAGCAGTATCCTAATATGGATTAGGATACTGGCTGTTAAGTATTAATAAAAAACACGCAGACAGCCATCTGTGTGTGTGTATTTTTTTTTAGTACCTGTTCGATTACTCCGTCATTTATAGACCGATAGATGCCTAATTCTGAAAAACTTATGACTTAAATAAGTTATAACCTAAAGGTAAAAGAAATGACCGATTGGGATAATATTTTCCTATTGTGTAGAGAATGAACGTAAAGTGGTCCGATTGTATTCCCGAGAAATGTCACACTGAAAATATGAAGGAAACTGAAATCAGTAACTATTTAGTTTTATCAAGGCAATCAAGTTTTACTGAAATACACGAAGTTTTTCTTCTGATATGGGCGCACTCACTTATTTCTCTATACTGCCATATTTTGTACATTGCTTAACATTATTATAGGGTTAATTCGTGAAGATTAATAATTCTTCCTTAATTGATTGATCCTGTAAAGCATTTATCGCTAGTAAGTAAATTCTAAACGGCCTACGGCTTTCTTGTACAGGACAGCCATTTTAAGTTTTGTTAGTCGTTTCAACTCACGTTGTGAACCTTAATCCGACCTTGAGATGTCGTAAAATCTCAACTTAGGATTCTTTTATAGAAACCTAAAAGGTAACTATAATCCTTCTGTACCTATTTTATTTCCTTTTGACATTAGAATTAAATTAAAACAAACAAATACCACTAAAGAGCATAACGTGACATTTATATTTGACATTTGAAGGTCTAATTTTTTGTTATCCTTTTCCAAAGTTAAAATTTGAAAGTAAAGATACTCGTAGAAATACATTTTTTTGGGTACAAACATGAACATACAGGTTTGACAAGAACTAATAATAGTGATGAGTAGGTACATGTAGGTAAATTTACGTCTTACTAATGATACATCATGTCTATGTATTAAACACAACCACCTACTAGCAGAGAGTACGTAGATTGGATATTGAAAATTAAATATAATGCTAGGAAAGCAGCTATATTTTTTTCATTACCCTTATTAGGAAAGTAAGTCTGAAGTTACCTGAGGAGCGGGTTAAAATTGATACTTTTCAACCCAGGAAGGAAGGAATCGTTTTTAACTAAAAGCTATCACATTTCTGTTGATTCATGATAATGGCTGAATGTGAAAAATAATGGTTGATGCGGCAATTTTCGGCTTCACTTGAATTCGCGTACTGTAGAGTTTTGTTTGTATTACAATGAGAATCAGAATCAGATTCAGATTCAGATATGGATTTAACGCCTGCTTTCATAAAAGAAGAGGCTAAAGCAGTAGTTGAAAACCTGTTACCTCCTTGTTTTTGTAATGAAAAGCACAGTGTTTACTTCGGGTGAAAGAAACTTATTTAGTCCCTCGAACTATTGGCGGCATACCCTGTCTCGGGACTAAATTAGTTACTTCACAATAATGTAGGTATAGTATTATTGTATGGTAGGTAAAACCTAAGTATTGTAAGTACCTTACTATCATAAACATATAAATTGTAAGTGTAGTATATTATGTGATATCTACTGAATATGTTGCTTAATTGGTGTCTCAGTGTCTACAACACAGCATCACTTCGTGTTAAGGTTTTAATAACCAGCAATCAATATTTGTCCAATTAACGAAGTTCCGTTTTTGTTCCATCATAAAATTGCTTTTGTCAATTGTTTTTTTCTGTCATTGTGTGCTAATCCTATAATGATGTTTAAGCCTTAATTAATTAAACCTTAGGTGATTATGATAGGTTTCCTGTTAGCATTAAGGTTTAAAATCCTCTTGACATCATTGGCTCCTTCAAAAACTGGTAGGTTAACCTGTTGTTAGCTAGTTGATGGCATGCTCTGTAAGGGATTAAATAATGAGGGCTATAAGGGCTTAATTTGGGTGACCAATGAGGAAATGTAGCATGAAAAATCATAATTATATAATGTAACATATGACAGTATAATAAAGGGCGGATAGCGAGATCCTAAATAGATTTAAAAATTATGAATTTTACATAAACACACATACATACATGTTGGCTTTCATTATTAAATTTTTGATATGGACCTCGAACTTTTTTGAAAATATGCTACAACTTATATTAGGCATAATATAGGATTCTAATAGTGAAGAATTTTTCAAATCGATCCAGTAGTCTCGGAGCTTTAGCAATCCCAACCAACAATCAATTCTTTTTATAATATTAGATAAATTAACAATACAAAATTTAAATGAGTAGTATAATTCTTGTTCTTTTATATTAATTTTACTTAATTAACATTTTGAAGGGTACCATTTGTGCCTTACCAAGATAGTAACGAGATATTAGTGTGCCTTGTTGTAACTTTACCTGTTCACATAATAGATAATTTTTTCATTGGTGGTATAAATAAATAGTTAGGAAGTCCCAAACCTTGATTGGTTCCGATACTGCTGTTTAATGAATGGAGGAAATGCCGTAAAGTCTGGCTACAGACGTAACTGACATGCTGTTCGTAGTAGCGTTTCTTAGAAGTGACGACCGCAAAAATATCCATAACAAGGATAGTAGGTATTATGTCTACAACAAAAACCCAAAGTTCAACAACTGGCACACCCACTTATAATTAGGACAAATGCAACGTAAACTATATAATTGACGTCACAATTTGTGAAGTAGATTACAGTTTATGTATATACTGGGTTATAGGTAGATGATCACTAACCTCTTAAAGACGACTTGGGTAGATCAAGACGAACTACTTTGATTCTATGATTTTTTTAATTTCCAGTTCTGATTTTAGCTCTATGTAGCCGGTCACAGATTCAAGCCATGATACCAACGCAGCATAAGCCGGTAATAGATTAAGACAATTCGATACATGACGAGGCACGCGGTGGCGCTTGTGGGTTGGTATCTAGCATACATAGAATGAGGGAGCGTTTAGCGTTACTGAAACAGGTTGTATTGTATTACGTTTGGCAAAAGTCATAACAACAAAAGTCTTGATTTAAAGCCACCAAGTCCATTTACCAAGTCGCTTTATAAGGTTCTCGACCACGTATAACCCTGTATACGTAGACAGTATTCTAAAAGGTATGAATTGAGATAAAAAACCTTAATACAATTTCGATCCTAAGAATATGAGAATCATTGAATGAACAGGATATCACGAAGTCGACACCTTTTAACAGCTTATGTAGGTACCAAGTTTGCTACCAAAGTACTTCTACATAATAATCGTGCAGCTTATTAAAAGCTACGCGGACAGATACATCGCAGCAAAATACTAAAAGAAACTTTAATAGGATGATCTTAAGCGAAGTATATCGTTTTAAAATTATGTTACACAAATAAATATTTTCTAATTCTGTCAAGTCGGTGAACAATAAAATTAATGAGAAAACTTTCTTAACAAAGATAAATAAATAAAATAACGCAACAAAATTAGAACTAGTATTTACAACTGAAACAATTGAGCTCAGTGGCAAACAATTTACAGGTAGCTCAACTGGTCCATATCAATACATATACCAGTCGGAAGCGTCCCGATGATGCT
Organism: Eupithecia pulchellata; assembly: GCA_963931895.1. Taxonomy (NCBI): domain Eukaryota; kingdom Metazoa; phylum Arthropoda; class Insecta; order Lepidoptera; family Geometridae; genus Eupithecia; species Eupithecia pulchellata. The sequence continues at coordinate 5,211,749 of OZ007528.1, read as the reverse complement.
GGCGCTGCATTTGCTCGCTGTATGGCAATGCTGATGCGCAGTGCCAGACATTCACCAGCTCTCGGGTCACACGTCGCTTCGAAAAGATGCTTAGATATTTTTTTTAAAACCCGAAGAGCGAACCTCGTTACCCCACGGATCTAGGGTCTGGACTCCAATCTGAGCAAATGCTGAAGCGGACAATGGTCTGGACAGACTGTTGAGTGCATGATATTAGATAGAGATATTGATGGCGCAAGACCAGTTAGTGATCTTTGGGGGAAGCCTTTGTCCAGTTGAGGACGTCTTTCAGCTTAATTTATTTATTGGCTTAATTTTTATTGGCTCTATTTATTCAATCAAACCCACATGCTTATCTGCCATCTTTTCTTGTCGAATAGGTTCGTAGAAGGTTTATGAAAAATAAAAGCATTTGATACACGTGAGTGCCGGGTAATTTACTAGAACGTCACTCTAAATCCGGCATCGACAGTTTATCCTTTTGCTAAAAGGTCACCCATTTAATGAAGTGGAGTGAGCTCTAGTACAAAACTACGACAACACAGATGCAAATATCTTGTTTATTTTGTAATTTCTAGCATGATTAGAGCGTTATTGCTTGGTTATTCTACACTCGTATATTTCTTTTCCTTTTTTGTTCTGTGATATAAATAATTCAAAACCTAGCTTAGCAGGAAATTAAATGTGGTAATGATAATGGACGTGAAGATCAATAAATAGCATTTAAAATCAAGCTCCCGCTAAACGAAGCGTAAGAACAAAGCAAGCTAGACTTAATGCTAACATAGGCTTGTGAGCTTAACCTTGAAAGATAAAACAACAGCGGCTTGACATTTTTAAGTTAATGAGTTTTACTAAACTAAAATAGTTATCAGTTTTTAGTTGAAGTAGCCGGAGAAGCTCATTGTGGCACGTGATCCTTTGATACCCAAAGGGATGATCCTAATCTATAAAGTATAAAATAGTTATGAAATGTTTATAGCAATTTGGTTCTAACATTGAATCGTGGGTAGACCCCCACAACGTGGACCGATGATGTGATAAAGGCCGCAGGAAAACGGTGTGTGTCCTCAGGTCGTTGTTGTGATCTTTGGCGGAGGCCTTTGTCCAGCTGTTGACGTCATCAACTCTGTATACTCAACTCTGTATACGCTTCCATTCACTTTTAATTAGAATAAATAAAAAATAAAAAGGAATTATTTCGGACAAAGATAGGTTCTATGTATCTTACGAGATAATCTTTACGAGTGCTTGTAACTTATAAACACTTTAAACATATTCATCACCATCACCAGCCTATAATAGTCCACTGCTGGACGTAGGCCTCCCCTAATGAGCGCCATAGATGGCATCATTATTTGGGGGTTATTGCCCATAATCCCCACGCTGGGCATGCGGGTTGGGGATCGCAGTTCGGTGTAGTTGTTCTGCAGAAGGCGCTGCTGCCCGCCCCCCGCTGTGTTTCCCTTATTCGCCTCTTGCGACACCCACGGGAAGAGTTGGGGTGGTGAAATTCTATGCCGGCACCACACGGCGGCTTTAAACATATTATATAATTATATGAAATAAATTAAAAGAATAATAATGCTAATAATAGGCACTATGTAGTTAAAGACAAAAGCCGAGGATAATCAATCAATGAAATAGGTTCTTTCATTGATCATCAGAAGGTGATCTTAGGAAGACCATCGATCTTTTAGCTGGCAAACAAATAGACTTCCCATGTCAATACTCTGACAGAACACTTTTGCAAACACCTTTGTGCAGAGGCATAAAGCATTTCCAAGGATGCTATTGCGACTGTCCCGCTTCAGAGACGCAGTTTTTTTGCGCATAGCCGCATGGAGTCCTTCTGTGCGATGCTGTGCAAACATTCCTGACGCATCGAGGCAAACCCAGCATCATCTGAGATATATTGCGCTCGTAGGGAGACCATCTATTGGTATGCCAGACAAATAGACTTCCCGAGTAAATACTCTGACAGAACACTTTTGCAAACACTTTCCGTCTTGCGTCCATGAATTCGTGCGCGTGATCATACGCTTTATAATTGGATGTTCGTTTGCAGCTGCCTACTCAATAGATTGGCACTTTATTAATATACGTATATACTTTTCTCAAATCTTTAGAAGTTGCTTGCTAGAAAATATATGGCGTGTTGGATGTTTATTATTGGAGCTATTTCATTACATTTGTTGTAAGAACCTGTTCATCCGGGTAAACAGTTTTAGCAAGCATAATAACAATGAGCTTGTCGGTTGAGAACACGCAGCAATCTAGGCGTAAATTAAGAAAAAAAAATTGTGGAAATATTTTACGGTGTTCAAAAACAGCCAAGGTGCTTTGTCCATAATTCATGAATAACATAAACTGTATTGGTCAGTAATTTTCTATTAAAGTGTTTGCTGCTGTGAAATCGACATCATCAATACCGACCTAAACGGTTTCAAGGGATTTTATTTGTCCCATTCATTGAGGTATCAAAATTGCTAATTTGGTAGGTATATTGATTGGTCAGCCATTTTCTATCACTGCTACATTTCCGGAGCTCAACGGTTCTCGAAACCTTGTCCTAATCTGTCCCATTCATTCGATCAAGGCATCCATATAGCTAAATTCAATAATGTATAGGTACCTAAACCATTTACCTCGAATGGATGATACTGCCTACATTCCCGCATCTGGTTCTTTCCCGATTGTTCCGCTATCATGTGGGAGTCGTAATTGAAGACGCAGATTGCGACCCATTCCTATAGCCAGTAATAACCCTATCAATTTTCCGCCGAGCCCTTCATCGGCGTCCTTATTACGACAGAATTAGAACAACCACTCGAGATGCCGTTATGGGGTTCCTCTCTCTCATAGATAGGAGTTATTAAAAAGAATTACTGACGTACTTTTAATATTAATGATATTAATATTACTCAGAAACATATTCGTAATAAGGGTTTGTATTGTACTGTTTTTATCCGAATAATTCGTTCTTGGATAATCGCCAAAAAACTGTCAGTATAAAAAAATATTACAGTAGAATTTTAATTTAAGTTATATAAATGTTAAATTGTTATTGATTTAGTTTTGATTATAGGTTTCAGGTGATTTGATCATAGGTTTTAAATTAACTTAGGGTCTGCCTACCAAGCATAATAATAATGGTATGAATTATGCTAAGAATTATTCCTAGTTTATATTGCTATAGTTATTGTAATTTGCCAAATAACAAAATAGTCATAGTAAAGGGTATGTAAGAATTATATCCTTTACTACTTTGTTGGTTTTATACAAAACCTAGGTAGGTGTCATATGATAATGTTTACAATAATATTATACTGCACCAACCTACATATTAAATTATACCTCTCATAAACACCCCATGGCGAAACAGACAGATCAAGGGCAAATATTTGAGGTTATAGAAATCGATGAACATATAAATGAATCTTTAGGTTCTTTTTAAAGTGGCCAAGCCTTTATTAACAAATAAATTACAATGATCTAACTAAATAAAAAAAAACCACTAGTATTTACAATTGAGCTAACTGCAGACTGTTTTATCTTTAGGTTCTTGTTTTTATCTTTAACCACGTTGTTAAAATCCACAAATAAACTTGAACAAATGGACTAAAATTTTATTACATCGGAGCCAGTAACAAATTGGTCAAGCTACTACGCAGCGTTTGAACTGGACGGTTTGCTCCATACCACAATGGGCTTATGTTAATGACCCTGATGTTGTAGGCGAGCTAAAAGTTTTTTTTCACTAACAAGGTCTAGTGACTCATTTTCCAAAACGGTAATGATGTCCAAACTTGTTTTACAGAGAAAGTTTTGGCAAACCGTGAAAGGATCGTGCGTGTCACCAACTCTTTCCAAACCTGCTGCCGAAACTCGTTAAGAGTTATAGTTAGGGATTTATATTTAGGGCTGTCTCTTGTTTCTGATATCTGTGGCTGTCTCTAAGGGAACTCCACTTAACTACGTGCTTAGAACAAGTCTTCAAACATTTTCAATATAATACCGAGGCATTAATTGTTTACAATAAATATTCTTTATGTTGTTTCATGTTTATGTTTAGGTACCTAGATGGCCATAAAAGAAGTTTACGGGCATAAATCGCAGTTAGATTTTTGGACGACAATATTGTGCTTAATTCAATTTGTTATGGAAAAGAGAAATAATACGAAGCATTGGTTTACGTGAATATTTGTGAGAGGCAAAACTTGTAGACAAAATCTAGCTACAAATTATTAACTATCTATAGTTTAACAAAAAAAAAATCAGCAACAAAATTACCGCTATACTTGAAAAGATCTAGGTTGTTGTTGTCAGAAAAATATGAAAGACTTACGAACCTCTCTGGCATCGTTTTTTTCTCTGATGACTGCTACCTTTGAGACCACTTGAAGAATGGCTCTGGTCTGTCGCCATTTTTCATCCTAAGCACAAGCAATGAGCTTTCTTTTAGCTTTCGCTAATTACAAACAATTTTTTATTACAAAAAACATTAGAACAAAAGCTAGAAACCGTATTTCGGCACTAACCTTTGAGTATGTGCCGACTAAAAGATTGGAAAATACGGTGTATTAATAAACTTAGCGCTCCGCCCCGGTTTCGCACGGGTATTTATCAAAAAATTTAAGGGTTAAAATTTTTCATAATCGTTACATTTTGTTGTTTTAGGGAACTTTTTTTTTTTAATATTTTCTTGATCATCAGGGATAATATAGGAGTCTTATGGTGAATTTTCAAATCGGTCCAGTAGTTTCAACGTTTATTCAATTCAAACGAACAATCCAATGTCTCCTCTTGATGATAATAGTATACGCCCATATGGAGCTGAAGAAATTGAATTGATACAAATTTACTCCAACAATTAGTTTGACTCGGCGTGTAGATTTTCATACAATACCATTCAATCTATTTTAAAATGCGATTCATAAGACAGCTACCAACCAGTTCTTCTAACATGATAGTCAACATGGCTAAAGGACAATGTGGACGATGTAGCGTCCAAAAGAGATGACCAAGACAATCTAACCTACTGCCTTTCATAACGAGAAGGTTATTGCTCTGCCAACATAAAAAATATAAACATTAGCATAGCTGACTCCACCGATAGATAAACTTGAACCACATGAAAGTAGCAACTAACGGTGTTGCTTGTGGTAATATAAAGTACTGTAAAGTGTACCTTATTGCTACGGCATTAGAACTGGGTGTTGGTGAAGAATAGTCCTCCTGAGTGGTTCAGAACCATCAGAGGCAGTACGTATAAACAACTTTAGTAGCGTTTGGACCGTCAGTCGAGAATCTCCATCAAGCGCGGATGTTTCGAATCAATCAAATGTAGGTGCAACAATGAAAAATAAAACGTGATCCAGTTAACAATAGGATTCAAGTTATATCGTGGATTTTGTGTGATATTGTGGTGGAATAATTTTGGCAGTCAAGGTAAGGATCTTGCAATTGCGGAAACAAATTTAATAGTGTAAAAAGTAATTTGATTTATGCAATAAATATACTAATTATACGTCGTTAACATGACATGTTGTCGTTGTTATGGACAAGGAATCCAGAATAAAATAGTTGTTTTGGAAATTTAATTTAAGGTAAACAATCAGGCCTAGATATAATACAAAATTATACCCATCTCTTTAACACACCGAGAATAAGGGCAAGTATTTGAGATCATACAAACATTTTCTCGATTTGAGAACTGGACACTAAAGATTTTTCTTATAGCTCTTAAAAGTCCTCGCACAAGGGGTAATCAAATAGAATAGAAGAAATTAAATAATATACCAATCTTATTTGATTACACAAAAGTGTACAAATTTCTGTTCTAAGCGGAACACCGAACATACAATCTGGTTAAATCATGACCTCTTCTCGTATAATTACTACATTGTGTTAGGCAACTCATAGAGAACGAAAATAGTCGAGGTATAACTATGCATTGTCTTTTCTGAATCACACCAATATATTATATGTGCGAAGCGAACGTTTGGATGTTAGTATCCTCTTTCGCCAAAATTAATATACAGACCGGGAAACGGGTAGCTCTAGGCGTGAAATATAACACAGGCTACTTTACATCTTAAAAATCAGTTCTCGTGGAATAGAAAAAGCCCTTTAAAGTTTCCATAGAAAAAATCAAACGAAGCGGCAGGCAAGAACTAGTATAAATAAATAGACTACCAGAGGGCCAATTTACTCAACAATAGCTAAGCTCTCATTAACAATGATGCCTTAAAGTGTACGCACGGGTAAGATTATTGTAAAAACGCTTGGTAGGTCTAAATATTCATTAGCAGCAGTGATTACAGCATTTACAGCATAATTAAGCATTTGAATAAAATTTATTTATTTACCTGATGTGATGTTGAGACATTCAATATTTCGTTGCAATGTTTAACGTTCCGTTGCTAGATCATTATGGCATACATTAGGCAGTTTAGGCACTTATAATATTCTCGTAATACTAGTAATGTGTAGGTAAGTTTACATGTAATTTCAAAATAGTTTTTATTCCAAAACAAACAAACGTAATGACAAAAATCTCCTTTCTGTTATAACTGACAGGTGTACATTTTTGGTCTGATTAAATAATTTGCTATGAATGTAATAAGAAACAGCCAATTAGTCCGGTTCGTTTTAATAATCGGAAAAACCATTAAAACTGGCATTGACGAAACCAAGCGCTCAATAAACGTTTGTACCGTTTACTTTATTGATAGGATATTACTCTTCCTCTTTCACCACCCTCAAGTAAAGTATCGAGTACCCTAACCGCCACATAAAGTCACGAGTAACTTCATGTGCGAATTTCACGACGTTCAAGTAGCACTAATCATAAGATTAACTGACCCGTAAGTTACTTGGCACGACATCTGCCAATTAACGTATTTACTTTACGGTTAAGTCGTTTTTTTCGTTGTCATTTTGTGTACATCGGAAAACAAGGCTAAATTTTTTGAATTGTATTATTAAAAATGGATTCATTTGACTTGATTGATCATCAACTGGATGAATAAGAACATTCTACAACGCAACAAGTATCAAGGATTCGTGTATTTAAATTCCGTGTTGGTTATTTTTCGAACCTAGACGGAACTGATTTTTTTGCTAGATTTCGTCTATCGAAATATTTAGTAAATCAAGTGCATAACTTAGTACCTAAAACATAAAATATTTTTGAGTCAACTCATCGAAAAGTGTATTTTTTGGCACACTGCTGCTGTAAAGAAAACAATAGTAAAGTTTGCACTCCTATCTCTTATAATTTTCTCCATCGAATATATCGGCAACAAATAAAATCACACGCTTTCCAAATTAACACGGTACCCGTACGTAAGAACTTACAAAACAAAAACAAACAGCAAAAAGCAGTGATTTGACAACTGCCATAACCTTTGATGAGTGACATTGACATATTATTGAATGAACGTAACTTACGTTTTCCTACCTCATTCACTTAACCAGTACGTAGTTACTTGAAGCTGTATTAACGTTGGTGAAATTGACAAAAGATACTCGACACTTTTACTTGCCAATTAACGTTAACTAGGAAGTAACAAATCAACGCTTTACTTGAAGATGGTGAACGAGGCCCTTAGTCACCTTGTATTAGTACTCGTATTAAATAGTAGATAATGCACCGAGTGTGTAAAGCAGTGTCTTAACATAGGAGTGTAAAATAGCTCCCGACCCGAACGAAGCCTGGTAGTTACTAGAATAAGCATAAAAAATAGATTTATACACGAAAGACAGCTTTATAGGAGAAAATTCTATCATATTCATATTTTCGGCGAGTAAATACATAATCGTAAGTTTCAAAAACAGTTTCGCGGCAATCTTTTTTTATTTACGCCCTAAGGACGGAGGTTACATTGAATTTTGAAGAAAATCTCATTGTACGGTTCTCCTTCGTAAAATTTTCACTCAATTTTTGATGTTCCAAATTCAACCTCGTTACCCAAGGTATATATGTAGGCTATAATCGTCACTTGTTTTTGGGTCGGGCTACATTACCTATACAATTGCGTTTATAGATACGATTGTAGATACAGATGGTCAGGAGTTAGATGCAATAATTCAGATGGATTGGTAGATAGGTACAACTAAACGGCTAAGGCACGATTTAGCAATTTGATCAACCGCAATCGTGGGAAAAGTATTTTATTTTGTTGTTGTTAAAAACCTTTGTAAGAACATTCAACGATTGCAGTTCGACCGATGCTCGAGAGGTTATAGTGATATGAGTGATATACGAGATAAATCGATAGGATCCAAAGGTTAAAACCTAATTAGAATGCAGCGGATCTTTACGATAGAGAACTATATAAATAACATAGATCAGGTTAACTAGTACAAAACTGGTTTACTATAGCTCAGGTCTGGAATATCTCTACTTTCTCAGTAAACTAGATTTATGGGTTAACGTTATTGAATATCGATACCTAAGTATAAATTATGAGTCAAGTATCTGTTTGTAGTTATAAAACTACATAATATCAAATATAAAAGTTTATAAGTAAGACAAGTACCTATAATACGGTAGGTTGTGTATTGTCACAACAGATTCAAATTAATTTGATTATCAGTGTTTTACTAGAAAATATTCCGAATTAATCGCTTCATTTTAATTTGATAAAGCGTTTTAGGAAATATCGGCCAATTAATTAAATTTATTTTCTTTTACGAGGAAAATTTGAGCGGCCTTTCATCATTCGATCGCCCAATTTTACACTCCATTGGGTATTCACCTAATGAAGAAAGTCTAAGGAACAGTTGAAATTGAGTTGAATTTTGTTGGACAAATCACAATAATTATTTATAGGGACGCGATTCAACAATGAGATGTAAAAAAATAACCAGTAGCAAACTGCTTTTATAAATGCCAGTAAAAATGTTTATAAAATTAAATTTTGAGTTGACGTTTGTCCAAATAAGCAACAAATAATCTAAACGATTCTCTAGTCGCCAAAATTGTTGAGGTATTTGTAGCCCTTTAGTCTATCACTACCACCATAAATTCAAAACCCCTATACCGCTTCGTAGTCTCGTCAAGTTTGAATTTGGTCACAACGTCGTAAGTCTAGTCATAACGTATTTTCCTGAATCTCTGATTCTTAAAATCCAAACAGTATGTTAGTTTAGTTATGTGCCTATTCAAATTTCAAGTTAACATTGAGCACTTAGCGTGTCTAAAGATAAACCATAATGCTTGCTTAGAATACAAAAATGTGTGCACCTCACAAAGTCAAAATCTGGTAAGCAATTTAGGAACCTAAATGCAAAAACCGAAGACGCCTTCACCATTTTAATACGTCTGGTGCGTCACAACAACCTGAGTACATTGATCTCAACATGAAGCCTGATTCAAACATTTGACTGTTCGTATTCGTCATTGTAACCTTTTATTCTTGTAGGTATAGCAGTTCTCGACAAGTATAGACCAATAACTTATTTGCTAGTAACGAGTGATGTTTTTCAAACTCTTTTTCTCTAACTCAATCAATATCATACTATTCTCCTTGTTTGAATCTAGCTAATGATGTTTAATAATTGTTGTGTCAACACACCCCAAAAGAACTTGTATGTGTGTGTGTGTATGTGTGTATGGATATTTAAAGAGTGACTTCATGATCATCAAATTCAGGTTGTAATATTTGTACATCGCTCGAGGCATCAGAGGTGCTAAAATTAGGTTAGCTAAATAATTCAAGTCTAGCAAAAAATTGATTTTAATTGATAATGACATGTATGTATGTTATAGGTCTTCAAGATCGGTTTGTCGTATAGCAATGATCCTTGGATATTGCTTGGTTTAATTCAACAGGCATTTTTAACAGTGTTACTTACTGAGAGATTTAATGCGGAAATTACTCAAACTGATGTTTGAGTAACGTGAAGATGAGGGTTTTCAGTGTATATATTGTGTTCATCATTCATATTAAATTTATTTTCTTTTTCTTGATCGACGGTCAGTTAGTTAGATTTTCTTGAATATTTGACTAATGATTTTGACAAGTGAACGTTATCGTCTATTGCGAAGGCTAAGTTAATTACCATCGATAGGCATTGTGGATTCACAAAGGCGGTTGCGTCAAAACGTGTCAACTCACAAAAATACCAAAATATTCTGCAATGGGGTTAAAATGTCACGGTTTCGTCATTCTCAATGATTTGTGTGCTCAAGACAAGCATTTACATTAGGTACCACAATATTGATAGAACAGGTACGGTGTCTTTACAATGATTAAATTGGCTATACAAACATATGGTTATTCAATTTTCCTCAGTATAAATCTAACGAAACTTTGACACAATCAAAATCAAAGCATGGGAATTTAAAGTCTCAAATAAAAACTGAGATTTTATAGCCATTAACCGCATTGTTCCACCAGCTTTATTATTCAACGCCGCAAAAACTGGCAAAATGTTGCAAGGCATCTCAATATTTTGCCATAATAATAGTAATTACAGCTCTAGAGGAACCATTCAATGCAACCTATTGTTAAAATCCAAGGTTGAACACGAATGCTCATCAAGACAAAATGATTTAAATTTTGAAGAGGAAGAATGTAACAACTAATATCTAGGCTAGCCTTACTGGTAAACAACGCTTGCAAAAAAAAAAATTGCGCAGGGAAAATAAATTTAACTACTGACAAGAATACACACATAAATTTTTGGACTATGTCACGGTCATATATACTAAGGTTGGTTATAGATTATCGTATATTGTGTTTACCTATACTGGTAAAAATTTATTAACAGACAAAATTACAATTTAACCCAAATTTTAACTAGTAAACAAAGTAGGTACTGGTAGCTCAACTGATCAGTATCAATACCAGTCGGAAGCATCTCCAGACACTGCTGGCTGCAGTGTCTCGTTGTAGGGCAATGTTGATTTGCTGTGCCAGATACTGACCGGCTCTCGGATCAAAAGTCGCTTCGACCTGAAACTCACTTAATTTAGCTATACTGTGTGTCCGAATAGAGTCAGTATAGAGCAAAAACTATTTCTTTTTAACCAACCCACAAAAGCCTAGAGAAAACCGATTATATATATATAAGTATTTTGTAGAATGCAATTATAACTAGCAGTTACAGGTCATACAAGCACAATAAAGAGCCACCGCCCAAGGAAGTTACTTTTAACCTTGAACCTGCGTGTACTATTATCGCCTACATGTAAAACAGAGTAGAAAAACATACTTGGGAAGTTGATGCTAAATATATTAACCTTAACCTGTTCTGTGAGCTCATTGTTTCATCGCGTCATCACCATCACACGATATGGTAATGTTCCATTAGTGATAATTAATAGGTATAGTTATGATTCAACCGATAATGGTAGGGTGTTAAACATGCACGTTTCTTAACGCATAACAAAACGTTTTTTCTTTATTTCAGATGTTACGCTGCCATTTATCTATTGCTGGCATGCTGATGCTTCTAATATCCGTACACGCCGCACCAAGTGACCAATCAAAAGTAGAAAAACCAATCCTTAAAGAGAGTGAACAAATCAACGATCTAAAAATACCAATAGAATATATCGAAGAACCAAAACTAGATTCAATACAACCAGACGAAGAGAACAAAATTCAAGAAAGCTCTACTCAAAACTTAAGACAGAAGAGGTTTTACAATTTTTATGGATATGGTGTCCCTCCAATAAATCCGGTTATATACCCTACATACAATAAACGAGATCAATCTGCCGAAACCGGTGTTTATGGCTTTGTAGATGACCCACTGGAACAGATACAAAAAAGACTACAGGACATAGCAAGTTTTGTGCGGCAGCCGATTCCACCTCCGCCGCCTCCATCTCACTTCCCATTCTTCTTCCCAGTTATATATATTCCTCAGTTTGGATGCGATTGCAACTCTGGTAATGGAAACATACCATCTCCTACAGAAACTCCAGTAAAACCTGACCCTCAAACGCCAAAGCCTGGTACTAACACGACCGTGGACGAACGCTTCCCGCAACTAGATGACGAGAGACAAAACTGGGGGATAACAACAAATGAAACTGATACTGAATATGACGAAAACGAATTTGCTAGGCCTATATCTTTCGACCCTATCCCACCTAGTCGGCCTACTATGAGACCAGCTCCTCCTGTTGACCATGGGAGCAGTCAGGGTAACTCTGAATCACAACAAACGACAACAACCACTGTGAGACCACGAAATACTACTAGAAGACCACCTCTAAGTGATAATACGTCTCCTGGTTCAAACCGGCCAGTTCCATACCCACCAAACATTGCTCCTCAAGTGCCTAGGAACGAACAGCCTACTACGTGTGACGGAGCAATACTTAGCTGTTGTCACCAACAACAGGTCACCTATGACTGTTTTGTACTTCAAGGATGCCCAGACACGACACCCTATGGAAACCCTTGCGATAGTTATGTGATTTTACAAGTAATTGACAAATTCCGGAAATTTTACGGAGTCAGAAACGGATAATAACTAACTATTCAATACTAGCACGGAGTTGCCTAAGTCTAAAACTAATGTGATTTTCGTTTTTCAATCTTCTATTTGTATTAATGAACTTGATGAACTAACGACAGCTTCAGTATTTCCGATTATTGTTATACAATGTGTATTTTCGAACCTTGATCAAACGAAATGTTCGAAAATACACATTGTATACTATAATACATATACACCAAGATATTATTAAATTTACGCGATCTGAACACAGTCACAGTTATTAGTGATATTGTTAAGGGTGTTTATCGCGTTTATTTATCTATTTTTCCCGACGTTCCAACAAAGTTACACACTGTAGTGGTCACGGGATGATGGAGTTCTAGAGCTACCGCCACTGCAACGTGCGACGACAACCCTCTACCAATGCAGCAGAATGCTTGGCAAAACCTGGGGGATCTCACCAAAAATAACCATGTGGCTCTACACTGCTATAATTAGACCAACAATAACCTACGGAGCGATAGTCTGGTGGACTAGAACGGAACTAGGCACCGTGATATCGAAACTACAGCGGTTCCAAAGAATGGCCTGCTCAGCCATAACAGGCTGCATGAGAACCACTCCCGGCGCTGCCCTAGATCATTCTAGACCTAGCACCATTAGACCTTTACATACAACAGGAGGCTACAATGTCGGCCCTAAGACTACAAAACATGGGTCTCTGTGGAATCACAAGCAGCCCACATGCCCAGATCATAGACAGGGCTATAAACTACGAAACCCTAATATCTGCCCCATGTGATAGAATACCTAGTAAACAAATGCTAAACAAGCACTACCGAATACAACTATACGAGCATCTGAAAGATGAATCTGGTATACGTGAAGTCAGAATCTATACAGATGGCTCTAAAACGGATACAGGCACAGGCGCTGGGGTCCACTCATTGGACCTAAACATTAACATAATCAGTAACACTAGGAAGGCACAGCTCTATATTTCAATGCGAATGTGTAGCAATAACACAGGCTGCCACAGCTATACAAAAGAGAGGATTAAATGACCAATGTGTACGAATGCCATCTAGCATTAGAAAGGATATCAACAAATAACAAGATTACCCTTCAATGGATAAAAGGACATAGCGGATCGCTAGGAAACGACGCTGCTGATGAACTGGCACGGCGAGGATCGGAAACAACCACAGAAGGTCCACTTCCTTTCCTTCCCTTGCCATTTTCATTACTCCAAACATGGATCAGGCTCAAAACTAGAATGATGCACAACGAACGATGGACACGCCTACCTGAGTGTAGACAAACTAGAGAGGCGCTCCCATCAATATCAAAGAAGCTAACTAAACGCTTAATGAACCTTAATCGACTGGACCTACGTACTCTGGTAGGAACACTAACAGGGCATTGCCCACTGAACAAACACCTATTCACCATCGGAGCAACAGACAGTCCTCTCTGCAGAGGATGCCTCAGCAACGACGAAACAGCTGCCCACGTAGTCCTGGAATGCGTAGGAGTATCAGCACAACGAATAGAAATCCTCAACTTGCCGAGGTCACTCCGTGAAGCCTGTGAAGACCCCAGGAAGATTCTGCGCTTCTGGACGGAGTTAGGCTGGCTCTGCTAGCACCCACATCACGCATAATGGACCGAACTGAGTCCAAATGCGGAAACAGGAGTACCCATACCTTAAATCTTAAACCTTAAGCTACCGCCATTGCGAAACGTTCAGTATTATTTGAAAAAGGTGATAAATACAGGGAAAAGTTTATAAAACGCGATAAATACCCGTTAAAATAGTGCTAAATATATATTATATGTGTATAAATGAAGCAGCTGGCTGTAGGATATTATGAATTGTAGATACAACAAGAAACATGTTGTATTTTCCTAATAGATTAGACTCGCTTTTTCTGTAAAATTGTGCTAGATGAATGAGCGATCGCTCATCTTCAGTATTTCCGTTTATTTTTGTCCTTATTTATGTAGATTGCCAATGGTATACCAACAATGCAAGTCATACAGACGTAGGATACTAAGTTTATAATTAGGTATAGCTCTAGTTTTTGATATAAGAGATTCGAATCGCTTTCTCAGTAAAATTATAATTGTATTGTAGGAATTCCAAATGTTCATACATCACAGTAAAATCGTAGTATAAAAAATATTTTCAATATAAATTAGGTTTAGTTATGCAACGAAAAATAATACTGCATTTTGTCTTAAAATAATTTTATTTATTATCATGTTCGAAACATGTTATATACCTAGGTACTCAATAAACATAAATGTTCCTAAATAGCATTGACTTGTGTTTGCATTATTTAAACATACCTGTCTATTTAATCAATGACAGATTTCATAAATTAGGTTGCATTTTGGAAGAAATGACAGTAGGACTCTGAGTAGTTGTAGTGAGGAAAACGTACCATTATCTGAGAGGTTATTTAAAACATGGAATTTACCAGCAATAAATATCATAACACCTAAAAACAAGTATTACCCCTTTTAGCAATCAATATCAGGAATCATACGCGTCACAACGAAAACAATCTTACAACATCATGTTTCCCAGAGTGCTGAGAGGAAAATGATTGTAAAGTGTAAATATAGCTTTATAAACGTATCGGAACCAGATGTTAAGTAACTTTTGAACGAAGAGGACGTCTGGTAGTGAACAAAAGTAAAAGATTTTGTGAATAAATAAATTACACCGGCAACCGAATTGTACAAGGTCAACATTGAAGAAGCTATTCGGAACCTATTAAGTCTGAAGTAAGTAACTTAATTTGTTTTTTTTATTAAATATGTAGTTAGTACACCTGTTTACTTTTTTTACCATTTATTATTATAATGAGTTAGATAAGAAAACTATAGATACTCTATCTTTGTTGTCTTTCAACAACTTATAAGTTATATACTACAGCAGTTGATTTATCAAAGATATAAAATATAAATTTTTGTTTGTTTCACCTCAGTCAAATATTTGAACCCAGATTATTAGTTAACAAAAGTTGTAATTCATAATTTATTCATTTAATGCATGAAGCATAAATGTGTCAAAAACCAACGTGATATTGTCCCTAAGTATAACACGTTGTTGTTATTTTTGTAACAAAATACATGATACCGGTCGTGTCATGCGATGCGACCAATGTCCTCAATGGGAAAACCCACTCGCTAGAGAAACCTGCATACTGTGTTGTAGTAGAGACTGACGCAGTGACTCACGTGTTGGGACGCATGTAGCTTATTCAAGCAGAAAGATTGCAAAAGTTAAAGGTCACACTCATACAACTCTTAAAGTTCACGACCATAATATCAATGACATTACTGTAAAAGAAAATCACCAGAGATAAGAAAGGTAAAACGTTACGATCAAATTGAATATTTAATTGCAGATATGGCGGTACCAGTGATTATATTAATGGGATTACTGATTGCCTCGGCTATCAGCGCTCCTCAAGCCAATAAAAACTCTGACGTCATCGCGTTGAGTAGTCCTGCAAACATGTCGTACGAAGAGTTGGAATATATTCTAAGGTCAAAGAGGGGTGAATCCAGCGTCCCGCCAAAAACGCTGTCACCATGTGCCAGAGCCATCCTGGGATGCTGCAGAAATAAAGTCATGAATGGAGACTGTTCAGAGTCATTGAACTGTGGAGCGTTTTTCTTCGATGATAATCCTTGTGAAGAGAAATTTGTGATCGACGCACTTAATGCAGCGAAAAGCTTTTATAAACAGCTCAATGAGATAAAGTAGGGTAGAGTTTAAGACTGCGTATATAGTTATAATAGTTAAGCTAGCAGCAAATTGATCCAAACAATCTATAGTTAGCTCAACTGCTTCCATTATTCCAATTTTAAATAGTAATTTCAATATGTTTATATTATTTTCTTTGATTACAAAGATGGTAATAATTTTATGCGACTGATTTCATAAATGAAGATTTTTTTGTACAATCGTCGCTATGCTCTTTAAGCAATGATATGGGTGAAATGTCTGTAATTTAAATCTGAGTAAATGCCATAACATACAGTTTAGGGTTAGTGAGTAAATACCAGCGATGTTTGGCGGTCCGCCAATACCACAGGCAACAAGTCTACACTCAAATCTCACGAGATACGAGAATGATAAAATTAATATTTCGTTATGCTCGATTAAACATTCAAAGAATATACTCGTATCCAAATAATCTTAGGATTCGTTTTTTGCATTGTAAAACCAACTTTTCTTCGATTTCTTCCTATCATATGGTTTTAAAATGTTTGAATATATTTTATAAACTTGATGTAAGGTATCAAAAAAATATTAAAAATATTACAAGAGCAAATACAAGTACTTAGATCGCAAAAGTAGGTACTGTTGTAACAGACCAAAATTAAAACAACCAACTCAACTTAATTTGTCTTTATTATTCTGGTTATCTGATCTTTATTCAATTAATTCGGCCCAAACAGGTTTAAACTATTTGCAAATTTTACCTTCAATTACTTAACTATTAATCTTGAATCTTAATGCCAGCATTGTTAGAACTAGTAAGTGTAACTTAATAAGTTATCTAGTACCCATAACACTGCCATGCTTCGGGCTTAGATTAATTAAGTGAAAATGTTTATTATTTATTATATTGTATTTACGAGCCAGCGTTTGGGTGATAAAAATTTTCTTAATTTTTGAATGGTACAGTAAAATTTTTATTTTTGTTTTGGGCTTTTTTAGATCACACAAGTTGGTAACTTTGTCAAGGTCAAAAATTGTGAAATTTTACAGATTGTAGTAAGATTTTAAAACGGTATTATTTTACAAAAAGGCTCTAAATCACGATCAGGAAATTGTGCGCTATCACTGAATTATATTTATAATTATGTAGATAAATAGATTATGATTTTAATGGTCTATTAATAGACAGAAAGTGCAAACAAAAGCCACACTAAAGGTACAAATAAAAAGAACCTGATAAACTGCATCGTAAGCTTTGCAATCACGTATCTTGCTGAGACCGGTTGTGATCCATCATTGGTGACGTGCCGTCGATCTTGCCTGTAGTCTGACCGGTAAATCTTCCCGGCATCTAACTCCTATGGCTAGATAATGGTTAAGCCAACCAATAGGTTTAATGTAAGTTTAATATTATAATGCTGTAGTTTTATGTATAATTAGACTTATTATCTTGCTTAAGTTTAATAACTTACACGTTTTGTTTTGTTTTTCACATAAGTGCCTTCCTGGGCAGTGGGCAGTGGGCTTCGTAGAATTCCTAATTGGTACAAATATATCGAAAGTCTTTATTCGATTAATATTTTTTTCCTATTTCGTACCATTACTAATTCGTACAAAGTATTATTTTGTGCAATATCAGATAGATACTGCCATTGGTTAATACCAGGTATCCAAATGTATGTACCTATGTATAATTACATAGGTACATACATTTGGATACCTTCGTTAATATCATACTGGTCGTGTCATGCGATGCTACCCATGCCCTCAATGGGAAAAACCACTCACTAGAGAAACCTGCACATTGTGTGCAATAAAACTCATGTTGCAACACTATGCTGTTTGGTGATTTCTTCACTTATTCCGGTGATCCTGTGTGAACAACTAAATACTACTGCCAAAATATAATGAAAATCAAAATGATGCAAAAGCAATTATGAAAATAACCTGTCATTTAAGGGATTTTGGCAATAGTTGTTTTAAAATGATAATTCCAATCCAGTGCACCGAAGTAACTGAATTCTGCAATAACAAGCAGTCTCAGTCAAAGTGATTTTGAGAGTTCCAATCTGCATCAGATGAACCCTCCTTCATACCATACATTTTTATTCACTTATTCCATTTTCAGAGGACTGTTATTTTGCTTTCAAAATTTACTTCAACTTTTTAATTGGCTATGAAATATTTTGCATAACGCTTGTGATGTTCCAAGTTTATTTATTGTAACTGCAATTTTAAATTTAAATTTTTACTGCGACTAATTTACTTGCCTGTAAAATTCATAGTACCAGTGATTTCAGAGAGACACAATTTTATATTGAATATTCGTTATATTTACCTACTGTAGTCAGATTTTTATATAGAAGGGTTTGTAACTAAAACATCTGGTCGATGACAAGCGTTTTCGATCCAGATTCATGAATTATGAAAATTCTCATCAATCAATCTACTGGACAGTTTGGTGAACACATTTTGTATCGCTTTTAGCAAAATTCGCATTTTCATTGGCGAATTTGTTAAGCTTTAGCTTATACTTAGTGATGTATAGAGTGGTATAAGAATTTTAATAAAACCTATTTAAATGAAATAACTTAAATCACATTATCTTTTTATAAATCTTGACCTTTTTGATACACACACAATTTGATCAATTTGTAAAAGAAATTCATTATTCAAAATGATGTTTGTTTTACAGATAAATCCAATATAAAAAAGTAAGCTAAGAAAAAGTTTTAATGACACCTGGGTTGGGTACAAATCACATTTGCAGCATCTGCATTCCAAAATCTTGCTCTCGAAGATCGTACTTACATATTATGAGTTCATTAAGTACAGGATTTTTTTGCCGTGTGGTGCCGGCATAGAGTTTCACCACCCCAACTCTTCCCGTGGGTGTCGTAAGAGGCGACTAAGGGAAACACACCGGGGGGCGGGCAGTAGCGCCTTCTGCAGAACAACTACACCGAACTGCGATCCCCAACCCGCATGCCCAGCGTGGGGATTATGGGCAATAACCCCCACATAATGATGCCATCTATGGCGCTCATTAGGGGAGGCCTATGACCAGCAGTGGACTATTATAGGCTGGTCATGATGATGATGATGATGAAGTACAGGATATAATAGAACCACCCTGCAAGAGGGTCCATTTGTGAAAAAAAATAATGCAATCAGTTACTTGCTTCACCAGCAACTTTTTGAATTAATTCTACTCACTAATGAAATGAAACAGCAAACCCTTGTTAACTGGCATAATTAAACTAAGTTAGGTAAACTATAATTGAATTTAAATTAAGTCAGATTATGCAAAGCTGGTTCTGAGGTGAATAATATTAAATTAAACCTATAATCGAATTTTCAAAATGTAATGTCATTAATAATATAAACTAATTTAAAAAAAATTATGTCATACTATTTGTGGAAGGTCAGATGTTTGTTACTACTTCGTTACATATCTCTTCACGGAAAAACTACTGGGCAAATCGTGGTGAAATTTTGCCTAGGACTCTAAACCTAGAACTACAATTGAAAGTAACCTTCACCTCCTTCAACCCGAAATAAAAATTCAACCAATTCCAATTCCAGTATTAATAGTTTTCATCTTAAAATAAGTGATTCTTATCGTCATTCTTATGATCTATCTCCGTATTTTGCTATCAACCAGAGGAGCCAGACCTAAAAGTTTAAACAATTTGTGTTTTATGAACTTCATCATCATCAGCCCATATATGTCCACTGCTGAACATAGGCCTGTTTTATGAACTTAACTTCTACATATTAAAAACGTTAGATTTGTCCCTCGCCACGTAAAATTTTAACTGTCTATAGGTTAGGAAATAGGTGTGAGTGCCTACTAATTCACAATAAGTAGGTAATTTTGTGGTAGATAATATTTATTGCTATTTGCTGAGGCAATAATATCACTAACCCCATGAATTAAAGCGCCGATACATCACCATCCAAGCGGGTAATAAAAAGGAGCTTTCGCGAAGAAATGTTATGTTTCCATTACGGGAGCTTTGAGAGCAATTCCTGCTAATTTACTGCTGGAAGCATCATGTATTAACACCGAAACACTGGCTCTCAACTTTATACCATATATGCATATGGCATAGGATACAAAACGATCTGCAAATTCTACCTATAGCCATTGTAGCTTGTTGGGTTTCCACAATGATGAAGGTAAGAACATTTTCAGTTTCAGCAATTAACTAAAAGTAATTAATGTGAACTGTGTCGTTTGGGAGCTTTCCTTTCGGTTATTGGGTTTCGGCACGTGGTTTAATTTGGGGCCGGTTAGTAAGCAGCACGGAAACGTCCTTTGCTGAAAACATCGATTGACGGCGAGATTGAACTGGAGTGACTAATAGCCTGGTACGATCATACGTAGGTACTTCTGGTTTTGCTGAAAGTTTCTATCAAATATCTGTCTCTCTCTGCCAATAAGATTTGCTGAAAGATAAGTCTTTGTAGGCTCTTGTTAAGCTCGTATTTGCCATTATTTTTCTATGTAAATGTTTTACTTGTGTATTTTATCATAAGGCAAAGAATTAAGAATTAGGAACATTCCTTTATTTACGTAGCTGTATTATCGCAGATTTATATCTTCTATTTCCGGATAAAAAAAATCATTCTAAGGTATACAATTTATCTCAATTACCTTCCTAAATTATAGGAACATCTATTGAGTGGTTTTCTGTATAATTAAACAAAGAGCTCCAAACCTTATGGTTATCAGTGCAAAAAATCACAGAAGATATAAACTTTTTCTTACACTGAATTTTTTATTCTTACCTCCGTTTTTGATCTCTAATTTTCACCCTGTTACTTGCTGCAATAATGCATTTATTTATTTATTTTATTTATTTATTCATTCACAAATCAGATAACAATCCAATTACTTACATTAAACTTAGTTATTTACAATTCTGATCTAGATTGAGATCAATTATGTGAACACAGAGAAAAACAATAGTGTTGCATGCATTAAATTAATTTTGTGGATTTGTTCATGTTTTTGGTGACCTTACTGTTACCTTGTTGGTTAGTGCTTATCTATGTACCTACAGAGGAGCATAACAGGGTTATTTAAAATTCCCGTGTTATCTACATTAGAAATATCGTTAGGGCGTTGATGCTGGCGCATTAATGAGAGTCGTGATCTACCCTCGTTGCAGCCTTATCTACCTTTGCTGTACAAAACTGGATATCTAAAGAAGATAGCAGATCATCCATCATCAGGATGGATCCGGTTCGAGGATTTTTACGTTGATTTCGATCACAGCAATTGCATTTTAAGCAAAAATGGAAACTTACGCTTGTTGTTACAATTTTCTTATTTTTCCAGGGATATATGGACATATGTAAATATAATTATAATTATTTGAAAGGATATCAGATTAACCATCAGATGAAGATCAATGACCTATATAGTTAGTGCCAATTAGTCGACGTAAGGCATAGTTTAAAAATTTGTAGTAATTTTTATACCTAGATTTGTATGTTCGTTAACAAGCCTTAAAACCCAAGCTCATGTAAACCAAGTTAAATTCTCATTTGCCAGGCTACAATAAATCATGTGCAAACTTAACGAAGCTTACGTTTTAAGAATTCATAGTTTATGAATTTTCACACAAACTTTGCAGATCCGGATTAAAGCTACACATTTGCATATTCTCGCTGCTTGCTTGCGGCTTAATGATACTGCAACGTTTTAAAGCACGAATACTAATGATCTACCATCCTGCTCATCTTGAAAGCAGACATGGGATAAGGCTCATATAAATAGCAGTATGGGGTATGACAATCACTAACTGTAAGAGTTTCCGTAGAAATGGTACTCCAATACCGTTTTCGCAACTGGTTTATCGATTGGATTCAGGTTTACATGAGAGTTTTATACAGAACAACAACGGTCACGAATCACACTTAGGACTTTAGGGAAAATAGGTATCAGGTTTACATGAGGGTTTAATGTGGAACAACAAACATCACGCACCTATAGGCAAATTACATACTTATTGTACACTTCCTAAAAATCTTAATACAGAGCAGAGAAAAAATGTATATATAATATAAACCTGTTAATGGAGCAACCTCAAAATTACCTATTCTCATTTAAAGTACTCCTACTGAACTCTCGATACAAATAACTTGATGTCACTCTTCAGCTAATTTTATATTTACAAGCAAAAATACTAAATATTGTTCATTATCTTATGACAAATCTAACTATAATATTGTCCAAAAACCAGCCACCGATCTTTAACACAAAACAGAAATATCAAAAGATAATCAAATAATCTTTTGGATCAGTCGATCATTCCGGCAAAGCTTCCATTGGACGTCAAATAATTCGTTATTTGACATCTACAAACTTCGAGCCAATAGTGACTGTCAATTCTAAAACATTCGAATATAATCCAATTTAAACTTTCTGAGCTAACTCCAACAGGAACCGACTAACTAGATCGAAATGTTTGTGTTCCTTTGAGAACATCGAAAGGGTAGGTACCTACATAACAGAGTAATTGGGCTGATAACATATTGTAACACTGAAAATTAATCTTATACCAGAGAATTATTTAATCTATACTAATGATATAACAGGATATTTCATTGTTAGTTTGGATTGAATATGCTCCAAAACTACTGGGCCTTTTTGAAAAAATATTTAACCGTTAGAATTTTATATTATACCTGGTGAATATTTTGAAAATAGTTAGGGTTCCATATGAAAACTTTAATTATGTAACTCATAAGTGTATGTAAAAATGTAGAAATTTAGCAATATTTGGTAAATACCCGTGCGAAGCCGGGACCAACCAGATAGTAATGTATGTTTACTGTATATTGGCTGAGTTTTTTTCGGTACAGCAAATTACTTTTTTATTCTAGAATTAGGTCTAGAATTAGACTTTAAATTGGTACTGCAAAGTATAAGTTTAATCTTATTTTATTTTATTGAGGTAGACCACAAAGATAAGTAGTTTTCGGTAATGATTTCAATCAGTAATTTTCGATCTTGACTTTTGCGTATTCACATCTTTATAAACGTAAAATCATTTATCACATAAAACACCCAATCATTGATTATAAATGACGGAACTTAAACAAAACTGATCTTTGTGTATTAATAACTAGTCTCTGTTTAAGCTTCTTCATAATATAAACTGCTTTACATAATACTAGTATATGTATAAAGCAGTTAAAACTTATAAAAGAAGTATTAGCGGGATAGAATTTATCGCTTTCATTTTTGCTTAGCTTCAAACTTTGAAAAATTTCCAAGTATTCTCCGTTGCTGGACTAGAAATATTTTTAGGGAAAGTTTTAAGTACTTTAGCAAGTTTGCTAAGCTTAAGTGCTTTGCTAAGTTTAAGTGAGTTAATTACAAGATTTCGAAGTAAATCTTGAAATTCCACGCTGTACGCCAATTTCTCTTATAGCTAGAAGTATGCTATAATTGGAATTTTTGTTTGCCAAGCTTTATTGTGTTCGAAGAGCAAACAAAATAAGTATATTTATTTGTTAGTTTTGTAGCAATCGAACTATTTTCACAAAAGCTTCGCAGTTCTCGTACGACAGTCAAAGCGTAAGCAACTCCAAACAACTCGTGCGTACATATTACTCAATATTATAAGTTCAAAGTGTATTTTCTTAGAAGTGATACATATGTGTGTAAAGCCCTTGAAATAGGCTTTAATAATTCGGAACTATACCACAAACCCATTTATAGACCAGGGAACAGTAAGCAAAAACATTTCTGTTAATACCTATTGCATTGTGCGGCGACCTGCGACAACTCGCAAAGTTCTCGCGGTAACAGTGATTCATCTTATCGCTACCCTCCACCGGCCAATACCAGCGGTAATCGAAAAAGCGTCTACTACAGTCGACTCGTAACGTAACGTACACCAACAATTGCTATAACTTTTTTCTAAGTTTCTGCTTACTATATTTTCTATCATAAATCATGGAGAAACATAAGTGTGGAGGCTGTAAGGCTGTCATAAGTGATAAAAGATTTATGAGTTGCACTGCCTGCACTCAGAAATATGATCTACAATGCGCAAATCTTTCTCCAAAGCGATACAGAGGTTTAAATGAGGAGAGTAAGCAGAAATGGAAATGTCAAGAGTGCAAAAGTAAACAGCCTAAAGTTGACAACTCAAACACGCCGGTCCGCCCTAGCTCTGGCCCACCAGTACCTTTGAACCCTATAACTGTTGATGAGTTGGTGGGTGATGATCACTTAGTAACTGACAGTAATGTCACAATACGGAAGAAAGCATTATCATCATCATCCGCCTGTACCAACTACTTAACCGAGGAAAAAATGAAAGAAATGCTGAAAGCAGAAAGGCAAGAGACAAGGCTGGTTGTAGAATCTGGTGTCAATGGACTATCAGAACAGATTGATGCAGTAAAAATTCAATGCCATGGTTATCAGGAGTCGTTGTCGTTCGTGAGTAAGCAATATGATGAATTGCGCAAAGAGCTTGAGGACATGAAAAAACAGTTTGCTGTTACTACCGCTGAATTAAAAAGTGTAAAGGACGAAAACAAGGCCCTCAAAGAGACCATGCACCAGCAATCTATCAGAATTAAAGCCCTAGAGGAAGAAACCTCGAAACAGCAACAATGGTCTAGAATGCAGAATATTGAGGTGATAGGGATTCCTGAACAAAAAGAAGAAGTCACGTCTGCAGTTATCCAGAACCTAATCCACCACATCGGTGTCCCCATCGAGCCGTCGGACGTTGAATTTGCTCACCGTGTGCAACCGCGGCACTCCACCAGCTGTAACCGCACATCACGCCCTATTGTTGTCCGTCTTAGGCAACGAGTTCTAAAGGACCGCATCGTGGCCGCAGCTCGCAAGCACCGTAGCCTTAATGCTAAGGAGTTGGGGCTGGGAGGGGAGACAAACCGCGTTTTCATTAATGAGCACCTCACAAAAGAAAACAAAATGCTACTTAGCTCATGTAAACAGAAAGCTAAAGAGGCTAATTATAAATTTGTGTGGACAAAAAACTGTCGCATTTATGTTCGACGGAACGAGAACTCTCCGCCCTTTCCGATATCGTCACGTGCCGACATGGTAAAGATTGTTTAGCTTTTAAGGTTTTTATGATTAAGCCAGCATTGAGACACACAATGAGTCATTTAATGATTTTTATTTGTTTAAATATGTATGTAATTTCTACACTTTCACGTCTTACTGGATATAGTCACACACTAAATATATACACTTCAAATATTCACAAACACACAATTTCACCTCAAAAACAGTTTCCCATAACTCTCTTAACTTTTAATAACTCTGTTACGTATAAAATTAAAACTCTAACAACTATAATAGTGCATAAATTTTTGAAATCTATTTTAAAAGTTATCTCTTTTATAAGTTTAAAGTATAAGTTCTGTTACTCTGTTTGTTTTTATAATGGATAACACGGGTAAAAAACTAAAGCTCTTTTATCAAAATGTAAGGGGCTTACGAACTAAACTTGACAAATTTTATAAGAATATTTTACTATGTGAATCTGACATTGTTATGATAACAGAATCTTGGCTTCATGATGGAATCTTTGACGCGGAACTCTGTAATAGTAAGTATGTTGTATTTCGCAGTGACCGCCGATCTCTTGGTGGTGGAGTAATGGTTTTATGTCGACCAGAACTCCAAGCGCGCGTTAGACCCGAATGGGAGAGTAGCGATCCGGAATGTATTTGGGTTTCTATACCAGCTAAAACTATAGGTTCTACTAATGACATTCACATAGCATTAACATATATACCGCCGGATTCACTGCGTCCACCTAGAATACAATCGCTAACTAAAATAATATCACAGGCGCGTGATTGCCATCCTAGTGATCATTTTATTGTTGCAGGTGATTTTAATCTTCCCTGTATAGACTGGTCCACTGGTGATCCTAAAATTCTTAAAAAAGGTTCGATAGAAATACAAAATGCGGCGTCAGAACTCTTGGTTTATTTTAATTTCATTGGTCTTTCTCAATATAATACATTTAAGAATGCCAGTAACAATACTCTTGACTTGATATTTTCCGATTTTACTATTGATACTAAAAAATCTAGTTTTGTGCTAGTCCGAGAAGACAAAGCCCATACAGTTTTGTCTATGACTGCAACAGATATATTAGTACCACCGATTAAGCCTGTAACTAGATTTAAATACCAATTTAAAAATGCTAACTTTACTGATATAAATAACTCATTCTTAGAACATGACTGGTCATTTATTAATACAGAATCTAACTTTGAAGAAGCTATTAAGAAATTCTACACCGTAATTAACAATGTTATCGATATTTTTGTACCAAGGGTGCGCTGTGGTGGAACTTATACATACCCTGTATGGTACAGTAGAGCACTAATAAATGTAATTAAAGAAAAAAGTAAAGTACATGCAATTTGGAAAAAGTTTAACAATCCCTACGACTATGCTGAGTTCTCAGAACTGCGGAAAAGACAGAAAATACTACAAGAAGAATGCCATAAATCATACATAAATTTTGCCCAAGATAAGATAAAATCAAACCCTAAAACTTTTTGGAGCTACATAAAATCAAAACGCAAAAATGCTACAGACTACCCACAACAAATGACCTACGGTGATTCCTTTTTCAGTAACCCCAGCGACATATGTAAAGCGTTCAATGATTTTTTCAAAGCAAATTTTAGATTACCTGACCCTCGTAATAATAGGCTATGCATCGATGATAACTCGCACTCAAATTTAATAAATAGTATAACAACAACGCCAAACGACGTCTACAAACTTATTTGTACTTTAGACATAAACAAAGGTAAAGGCAACGATAATTTGCCCCCTATACTATTTGTAAATTGTGCGAAAACCCTAGCTGTCCCTATCGCCCTACTTTTCAATAGATGTTTTAATGATGGTTTGTTTCCGAATACTTGGAAACAAGCTCATGTCGTACCCATTCATAAAAAAGGTATAAAAACAGCGATAGAAAACTATAGGCCTATATCTATACTTAACGTTCTCAGTAAGTTAATAGAAAGAGTTGTTCATACGCACATTTACCCGGTTGTATCATCAACAATACCTACTGAGCAGCATGGATTTATGAAAGGACGTTCTACTGTTACTAACTTGGGTGTTTTTACTGATTTCGTTGCTACAAATATGGACGGTGGTTCGCAAGTAGATGTGGTCTACACAGATTTTGAGAAAGCTTTTGATCGTGTAGACCACATTATACTGCTACGCAAGCTCTTCTCGCTGGGCATTCGGGGTAATTTGCTGAGATGGTTTGAGTCATATTTGTCGAAACGTTCTCAGGCTGTAGTTGTAGGAGGCTTTCGATCTAATTATATAGAAATAACCTCTGGAGTACCACAGGGCTCTATTTTAGGCCCACTCCTATATGCCTGTTACTTATATGATATAAATAGTTGTTTTAAGTATGCTAGATACCTAATGTATGCTGACGATACAAAAATGTTTATGAAAATTAAAAGCTATTCGGATTGTTTGAAGCTTCAAGATGACCTTGGTAGGCTTGAGGAATATTATAAATTAAATTGTATCGATGTAAACGTCAGTAAGTGCTGCTTTGTCTCTTTCACACGTAAGAGAAACCCCGTTAAACATGTATATCAAGTATGCGGAGTAAATATCACTAATACTCAACAAGTTCGTGATTTAGGAATATTACTAGATGTAAAACTAACATTCTCAGATCATTTTGAATCAATTGTTAATAAAGCATATAAAAGCTTAGGATTTGTATTACGAGCGAGCAAACCTTTTTCAGATATTTCTTGCATAAAACTACTCTATTTTTCGTTTGTCAGAAGTATCCTTGAATACTGCAGTACAATCTGGAACCCCCACTATATAACGTATATTAGTAATATAGAGACAATTCAGTATAAGTTTCTTAAACATTTAAATTATAGACAATTTTATATCCCCCAGGACTATAAAGACTCATGTAGTTATCACAATCTTTCAAGTCTTGAAAATCGTCGTACACTCCTGGATATGGCTTTCCTACACGGCATATGTAACGGGCACGTTGATTGCCCTGAACTCCTCAGTAAGATATTATATATTAATGCCCCTATTACCCGCACAAGACACACAAAATTATTTGCCGTTTCACGCACATCCACAAACTATGCACAAAACTCATTAGTTAACAGAATTCATAGAACTTATAATAAGAGATTTGAATCAACTGACATATTTTGTACAAGCAGGAGAGTTTTTAAAAATGATATTTTAAAATTATTAGAGGACACTGCGTAGAAGTTCTTACATTGTTTCTTTGCCATCTATTTATTTATTTATTTATTATTTATTTTATTTTTTACCGTTTTCATTCACTTAACGATACTTTTATCTATTCAAAATATATTGTATTTACCTATTTAGTTTCTATTATACTTGTATTTCTTATTTTCAAAGGTTGCCGGATCGCTTCTAAGCGATAAGGCCGCATATTGTACTTGTCTTATATAATTTGTTATTATCTCTCTCTGGTGTACAACAAAGTATTTTGTATTGTTTTGCTTATTACTGTAAGATTTATGATTTATTTATATGTTTACCTTGTAATTTAGTACCTACTTGTGTGTAAAATTTGCTTTTTGACTGTCTGTTTAAAATAATCCACCTATAGAATGTAAATCCGTTATTGGTTTTAAGAAGAACATGTATATTAAGTTTATATAGAATAAGGACTGTGGATTTTGTTTCATTAATAAAATAAAAATAAAAATAAAAAAGCTGAAATAAGTTAATGATTTCAATCAGTAATTTTCGATCTTGACTTTTGCGTATTCACATCTTTATAAACGTAATTTTTTTTTCTTCGGATTATAAATGACGAAACTTAAACAAAACTGATCTTTATGTATTAATAACTAGTCTCTGTTTAAGCTTCTACATAATATAAACTGCTTTACATAATACTAGTATAGATAGATAGATAATTATATTATTTGGTTCATAAACATACAGCGTACAAACAAACTTAGAAAATAAAGTAAACTAATAGAATAAATAAGTATATGTATAAAGTAGTTAAAACTTATAAAAGAAGTATTAGCGGGATAGAATTTATCGCTTTCATTTTTGCTTAGCTTCAAACTTTGAAAAATTTCCAAGTATTCTCCGTTGCTGGACTAGAAATATTTTTAGGGAAAGTTTTAAGTACTTTAGCAAGTTTGCTAAGCGTTTAAGTGAGTTAATTACAAGATTTCGAAGTAAATCTTGAAATTCCGCGCTGTACGCCAATTTCTCTTATAGCTATGCTATAATTGGAATTTTTGTTTGCCAAGCTTTATTGTGTTCGAAGAGCAAACAAATAAATATATTTATTTGTTAGTTTTGAAGCAATCGAACTATTTTCACAGCAGCTGTAATAAGTTTGCTTTCAGCTTGGAAAATATTTTTTAATTACATTGGTAAGTAATGGATGTAGTGGTCCAATTTTGTAACTGGAATTTACCAACTTTATTTTCACAGCTATCAATAGAGCTATTTGATCTACATTCACTTTTTCAAAGGAAGTTTTTTTGTTTCAAAATGAATCCTCTTTACCTTTATCTCTTTTTACTCTTTATCTCTCTTTATTTGAGGACTATTAAATCAGATATAACATAAAGCTACCGTATTTATATAGATTCAACTGGGAAGAACGTAGATCCGCAGACTTAATAAATGTGCGAACATGTTGAAGATTAATTCGCCGCATCTCGGCTGTCGTGAGCGCTCGAGACATCATTTTTCGACGACAGGATTATGTAGGTACGAGTTAGGTACTAGTGATACGTTCGTAAGTTATTATTCACAGTGCCGGTCGGATCACGATTTTACTTAAATAAGGTACCCACTCTAAAACAGTCACGATTTACTAATGCCGAATTAAACATATCTCAAAATTAACATCTGACATAAATCAATGTCTTCGAAGAATATTTCTTCGTTTAAAAAATGCTTCAAACATAACGTAAAAAGTGAATAAGAACAAAAAAGTAACATAAGAATACTCGAAAAATGTCCACCGCCTAACAAGGGGATATTGTCAATTGTTCGGAAATTAAAATTCAGCGCGAAATTCAGCAAGCCTCATTTTGCTGTGCGAATTTTAAGTCAATTCCCATCAGCAACGAATACAATCTTGAAAAACCTTAAATCAATTCGTCAGCAACGCCATGAAGACACGCAATAACAACTCCCTCTGGGAGCCTTAAATCTAGTATTATTGACAGAGCAGCCCCTGAGAAGAGCTTCTGAGACATCTGCGTGGCATTTACTCATCGATTTACTTCAGACAGGGAGATAAATTGCTTAAATTTGAAGGTTGGTGATTTATGTGCCGATTGAAATGTTTCGAGCAATGCACCTCAGTTAGCGCTAGACACATTATAAACTCTAAAATAAATAAAGAAATAACGCTTGACAAAGAAAAGACACGGTGCTATGACGCTCATATAAAATATGTAGAATAGAATAGTATATATATATATATATATTTAGGAGGCT
Source organism: Eupithecia pulchellata (assembly GCA_963931895.1). NCBI lineage: Eukaryota > Metazoa > Arthropoda > Insecta > Lepidoptera > Geometridae > Eupithecia > Eupithecia pulchellata. The sequence goes on along the minus strand of OZ007528.1, from coordinate 5,180,988 downwards.
TACAATATGTTTAGCAATATTGCACCATTAAACTACAGTAGGTTTGTGTTGGTGCTCACATTCATCTCTAATATAAAATGATTACCGACTTTAGTTCAATACAACCAAAATACATTGCGTGGATCATTTCGTTTGATCTACGAGACAGTAGATATGAACTTTATATCACACATTCCAATAATACGACAATAAAGTGTACCATGATGTTATTTTAAAATCGATATTTAACAGTAAGCGGTTAAAAATATTTTTCTATCATACTATAATTATAGTTTAGTGTCAACTACCAAAATAATAATAATGAGTTGTCTATTTTTAAACATACGCGATCTGCATACATAATTATTAGTACTATTATAACAGGTATTTATCGCGTTTGTTTACCTATTTTTTGTTTTTACTTAATTTTTTCCCAAAATAAAAGCGTTAAATAACGCGATAAATACCCGTTAATATAGTACTAATAAATTAATGTTTAAATTAATGTTTGACAGCATCGCGAAACTACACCATTCTATGCTCCTGTATTTTAATGGTACAGTCCGCGTCACATATGTACATATAAGTATCTCAATGTTGGGAATTTCAGACTTTGAGTTTTATGGAAGGGCGGTTTCATCCTGAGCGGCTGATAAAATTTTGCTTGTGAAAATTTGGGAATTAGAAGTAGTCGAAAATATTTTATAGACAAGGGGGATACTTAATTCTGACGCGCACTGTACACATGAACCAATTATTAACTATTATACAATTATTGACTAAGCATTAGAGTGACTTTTTGTTATTATTATTGTGACATGTCCCTAACAACGTTTAATCGTGTTTAGTTTTTAAAATTATTATGTTTGACGTCTTGGAATATAGCTCTGTAAGTGAAATTGAATTGAATAAATAAACAAAATAGATAGAGCGATGCTTGAGGAAGGTCTATAATGTATAATATGCATTAGCATCGCACCCGTGCGAGGGCTCTTGTGTAGGTATATTACGATGGAGACAAAATAACTTACATCGACTGTACCCGGTACGGTCAGCACCAACTACTGGTGTTGCAGAATTACCTACTATGGGTAGCGCATTGAAGTATATTATTACACCTTACTGGGGTAGCGTACTTTTATTCGCTCTGCAGCTTCTAGTGACAGTATTTTAGCAGAATAAATTAGTAGTTATTATCTTTAGCTTTTTCTATGGCTTTCATTAATGAGTTAAGGTATCATAAATAAATTCTGGTTCTACGTCAATTAGAATTTATTGGCCTGGGGAACGATGACCTTATCTTGTGTTATTTTCCTGGTTGTTATTTCATGAACTACGGGCATCAAGATATCCTTAATATTATATTGTTCTTTCAAAAGAGCAAGGAATATTTTACGTGTATTTATAAGACGAAGTTTGGATATTTAAAAATAATATCTGTGTTGTATGAAAGTTGTTTGAATATGCCGATGATGGATAATCCACACAATATGATCCAGCCAAAGATAAGCAGAGCTTGTGTTATAGACTGATGTACGTAATACAATACATAACATAGATATCATGTAATTGCCATCTTATAATTGTAGATCTTAAAACGACCAAGACCCGTAAATTGTAGTGATGATTTTCCTAAATTCCTTGACAATATAAATTCAACTAATTTATCGTTGGGACGCAATGCTCGTTCAAATTAGAGAGGAATTAGGACTTTAATTACCTGACCCTCTCCTTGACTCAAAGGTCGTTTGAACTCCGGCAAAATAAATGAGTCTATAGGTACCTACTACAGTACCTTTAAACATTGCAGCAGCAACATGGCAGCCTTAGGTAACCAATTAACTAATCTTTAATTTTGATTCTTATCTTAGAAACAGATTTTCCAAATAGCAACTTAAAAGAACTAGAATCTAGATTCAGATTGAGGTTCTGGTTTCATTTTACCACCTTAGTAAACCTTAGATTTTCATAACCTTATATTTTAAAAGAAAGCTTTGTTTACAAAGTCATGCTTCTAGCGGAGTTCCTCTTATTTTGTATTCCTGACGCAGTTAACCTACAAAAGTTATCTCCGGAAACACCTAACTTCAACGTCACCTGAGCAGCGAACACGTTTTAGTGCAAATCTCTTTGACAAGTTCTGTATCAATCTGAGTTTCTGCTGAGTCAGACACGCCAGGATAAATGGGTTCATTACGGGCAAGGCCGTCTCGATTGTCACTCTATCCGAAATCTGTAAAGTTTCAGATAAAGGCGAGATAATTGGAAATGAAAAAGGTATACGAACGAACATGACTCGATTAGAGTGAGAGTAAAAAATATAGATAGTCGGTTTCTTATTTGTATTTTTCTACCAAGCGATTTAGGTAGTACGTACCTTTGTGTACGTGTGCTGAAATTTCATTACTGTATTATATTTATTCGCTGCTTTTCCGTCCATTTTTTCCCGCATAACCACAGTTATATTATTATTATGGACACGTTATTATACCAGAAATTCCGCGGGTATATACTCCGTCCTTGATCTGTTTGGTATCTTTAAGCATCTTGATTTCACAAAAGGCAACATTCAGACACGCATTTTATCATTTAACTACAAAAATTCAAACCTAAAAACACATAACACAGACAGTTTTCCTTTTATTATTGAGCAAACGACTCGACGAACGCGAAAACAGCTGCTTTTTTATGACTTCATTTTCAACGCTGCTTCTTTTGTCACGAAAATATTTCATTCTTTACAAAACATTAAGATAAATATTAATTCTATGAGTGCAAGGAGTGGTTGGAGAGTTACTAATGAAATAAGAAAAGTTCATATTCTTAATGAATAATTATATGACATCGCACTTTCAAGGCCTCACTCATTGCCAAGCTTTGGTAGGCGGTGGTCGTTCTTGTTACTGCTCAGGTTAGATGTATTTTTATGAAAAAGCAGTGGTTTCCATTAAAGTTCATATTATTTTGGGCTTGATGACTTATTGACGATGATGGTGACAGAATTTGGCCATGGCAGTCAGCACTAAGGTTCACTAGCTATCTTCGCAGGAAATAATAAGGTGCACAAGTGTGTGCCCAAACACAGGCTCATTCGACGATAGAAAGTTGAATAAAGCACGTATTGCCTTGTAACCTCCCTGCAAATAGACCTTATCTACCCTTTTCAAGCCGTGACAGACGAACGTGACTACGAAGCGCAGCCAAATAAATATGAAATACCTGACCTGGCTAGTTTAGATTCAGTATCTAGTTTTGTATATTAATTTACCGATAAAATAAACAAAGTATTTACTTTCCTCATACAAAAGACAAAGAAATAACACATTTATAAGGTAAACAAGGATCATCCTTGATACTGAAGGAGCAAATATGGATAAATAAAAACCTGGTACTGATACTGATATAGCCGTTTCTGAAATAGCTATTCGAACCGAGCGATACTTACGAAAATGATAATTTTCTTCCACCATTAAACAACAATCATAAAATTTTACTTCTTATTCTGCAGCACTGCTACATCACTGTAAAAATCTTACAATAGAGAAGAGGTCTCCTAAGATGGGTTCTGCGTAACCCTTATTCAACGGCTGGGGTATAAATGATGCTATTGGAAAACGATGAAAATGTGTGGAAAATGATCGAATAGGCAAATGATGAAATGGTATCACAGCAATTCAGGTTGCTCTACTAGTCCTTTTTGTTTTCCCTGCCATTTTTATTTTATTTTATTCAAGAGATCTACTCCAATAAAATGAACTTTGGGACATTTTTTGTGAATTTCCTCTTAATGGTTCGGGGCGTCTTAATTTTCATCTATACATATAATAAAAATCTAACGGAACCCTGTCTGTACATGGAAGATATTTTAGAAAAAATAGTATAGGGACCTTTATTAACGCTAATAGGACCCAAAACAATGATTTTTAGAATTTTTGTCTGTTTGTCTGTTTATCTGTTTGTCTGTTTGTCTGTTTATCTGTTTGTCTGTGCGTTTGTGCGCGCTAATCTCAGAAACGGCTTATCCGATTTAGATGGGGTTTTCAAAAATATGTTATGGTAAGCTTCAATTAACATTTAGTGTTTGTTTCAAGTAAATCGGTTCATAAATAAAAAAGTTATCTATATCTATCTATCTATACTTATAATAAAACTGTAACAGGACCAATTCTGTACATTGAAGATATTTTGAATTTTTTTATTGGAGAGCAGTCTATTATCGATACTGAAGACAATACTGTATTTTTTTTCATTCATGTCTGCCTGTCTGTCTGTCTGTCTGTTTCTTAAACGCGCATCACGCCGAAACTGCTTGATGTATTCGAATGAAACTTGGTGCGATTTGAGTTCATACTACGAGGAAGGATATAGGATACTTTTTATCCTGGAATTCAGTGAGGTTCCCCTGGGAGAGGGGATGAAAGCAAAATTATTTATACTTGCATTACGCCGAAACTGCTGGATGCATTCGAATCAAACTTGGCGTGATTTGAGGTCATTCTACAAGGAAGAACATAGGATACATTTTATCCTGAAATTCAGTAAGGTTCCCTTGGGAGAGGGGATGAAAGCAAAATTCTTTAACCTAGCATCATGCCGAAACTACTGAATGCATTCGATTGAAACTTGGCACAATCTGAGTCCATACTATAGGGGAGGACATATAATATATTTTATCCTGGAACTCAGTAAGGTTCCCGTGGGAGAGTAAAAGTAAACTTCCTTGACCGCGCATCACACCGAAACCGCTTAGGTACGTATTCGAATGAAGCTTGACACGATTTGAGTTCATGCTACGAGTGCGGACATACATTTAATCATACATATTATTGTATTTTATGTTTTATATAGGTTTTATTTTTACCGAGGGTCCGGTTAGACTAAATCCTGACCTTCACACTTGCGCTTCGGCTAGGAGTCCAAAGAGTTAATAGACAGGATTTTTTTCTCGATGGCGTGACATTTTGCCTTTTTCTTTTTCTCCACGACAACGAGTCAAAGTGACAATCTATTTTCTGTTTTTTGATCAATGAAGACATAAAAACTGGCAGAAATCCTTCTGTTATATAATTTGTTAATTAATTAATTTGTGTTGTAAACTATTCTATATTAATTGTAAAATATTCTCCCAAAAACGTTACTGAAGGGCATAATGGTTGAATATGTGTTGTGCATATTATCCTACAGGTAAGTACCGCTCTATGATGTATTTATTTTCTTTAATTTTGCACCCTACTTCGCCTGAATAGCTACCTAAAAGGTAGAACTTATTACTTAGGTACTACCTATTAACTTTTCAGGCGAAGTAAAATGTAAGTATGATCCATTCAATCTTCATAAACATGTTCAAATGTTACTTAAAATCCTTAGATCAAAGAAACTACAGTTGCACTGAGAGATATATGCAAAGTGTAGGTACCAACAATTTTAAGCATAAGTCGTCGAACATTTAGCACTTAAATCCTTACTTTTCGATAACTGTCACGGTTCCACGGGGTTCCACGCTTCTCCCTTAGTAGATCTAAAAAACTAAGCTTTATATTATGATGGTTTAAAATTAGACACTTGAAGCGAGTCCCTGGTCATTTGTAGTTTCTTTCATCGAAGGAAACCTCATTCTGTCCTGTCTCTATTTGAACGGAACCACGAAAAAGAAACTAAACTAATCATGTTTTTATTTTTTGCAGTAAAATATGTAATGGACACTGACACTGGGTGATGTGTCCAAAAGTCCTGTAAGGTCTAAAGGAAATATTGATTTAGATTTTTGGGTGTTCTACAAGTAAGTTCTTAATCTATGATCTATTTTCAAGGAGAACATTTAGATCAAAAAATACTTATGATATTGCGTGCGCTGCTCTCACCGCACCGACTTATGAGACGCAGCTCTCCATCTTTATCTGTAGATTTCCGCTGCTGGAAGAATACTCAAACGTATCGTGTGATTATGTGACGATACCAGAGGCATAATGATGTGATTAGTTCAGTAGAAAAGGGGCCCCAGTCGAACGTCTCGAAACCAAAACCGTAAATAAGAGCAAGTAAATATTTTTTCCATAACGCATTTACTGCCCTGTTTCATTAACTGCCCCGTTACACCGCACCGGGGCAGGAGGAAAACGTCTGCGGCTTTGAAAGTTAAAGTTAAGAAGGCTCATGGGGGCTTAAAAAAGTCAAGTCAAGCAAAGAAAGCTTAGAGCAGACTATCTATAAAAAATAGGTACATTTCTTTCCAATTATGCTTTTTAACATCTTTCGCTCCCCAGCAAGACAGGAGAGAAGACGGCGGCGGCGGCTGCCAGTGATGTCGCGCGGTGCCTGAGGGCGAACTACTCATCTGACGTGTCCAAATTCTAATGCTATTGTCACATGCGCGCGTTCAACTCGACATTCAACGTGCACATTCACATTCCCGAGCGTGTAAACGGTACGCCCGAGCCCGTAAACGCGCCTGTGAACGTGAATGCCACGAACCGGGGGCGAGTGGCGGTTTTTTGGCAAAGTTCAAAGGATGCGCGGGCGCCCGGTGACTGTTTACACGCGCGCGGCGCGCGGCGCGCGGGCTCTCAGTCTCTCTCGCGCTTTCGTGACTTTCTGTGAACTTTTATCATCCACCACCTTCTGCTTTGCAGTCTTTTTCTCCGTCGTTCACCATTTTGTTTCTTTTTCCAATAAAAATAAGTTAAGCCAAAGGATATGGCAGCAACAACACCGAGATCCTCGCTGCCCGCCATGCTGGCACTGACTGACACGACGGCCGTGCGTGTGAACAGCTTGAATTTTCGCCGGCCTGGGACGGGCTGCATGCCGCGCAGCCCGCCAGGCAGCCCGCCGGGCTGCACGGCGTGCATGTGAACATAGCATTAACTATACTGTCCAGTCCACCCGGTCATCAAATGCTTTATGTATTATCTTTCTGTCATTGATTGCTTTTTCTATTTTATTGTTTGTTATTTGTGTTGTTAAGCTGGTTTGAATTATTAAATGTTTTGTAAAATTTTATTTAAAATTACTACCTATTTTTTTATTTGTTTATTACTACTTTGCGATAATATATAAAAATCAAGCGTAATTTCCAAACAAATCAAGTATGACTGTATCCTAAAAATCACGAGTACTATGGTAGGTATGTTTTTTCAATAAGTTATATTTTCAAATTATAACAGCATTTAAAAACATTAAATTGTTTTTACATTTCTTCTATTATAAGTCGTGTACAGAATGATGATGAAGATAACTGCGGCACAGTATAGGTACTGTCCCACGTAGATCAATATTTGATTTAGATTTTTATTCCTATCCTATCCATAGTTCTTTTATAAAATTTTGCTATTTATCTAAATATATTTATGTAAATACATTAAAAGTGTAACAAGACAAATACAGCACATTGAAGTTTTGTTTTTTATTTAATAGTAGAAAAACTGTAACTGAAACAAATGTATGGCAATCGCGGACGAAGTCGCGGGTACAGCTAGTTCAATAATAACTTTTGTAATTAACTGTTAACAGATGGATACTAAAACGGCTTACTAGGTTTTTATGACTTATAGCTAAATACTAAGTTATAATAATGTTTATTGTTGGGGCTCATATTTATAAAAGCGTAAAACTCTTGGCCATTAAAAATCTATAAACATTTATGGATTTGTACTGAAAATCCTGAAAGTTTTTCATTTTTCTACTTGCTGTTTAAGGGATATAGATGACCGTTTTACCCCAAAGCAATCAACATTGATTCTGATTTTTACTGTTCATTGTTCCGAAAAATTAAATAGGGAATGAGTGGAAGCGAACCAGAAGCTCAATTGTTATCTACCGAAATAAGCACAGAGCTTGTAAAAAGTCGTATAAAAATATGAAATCTTATCATAGAACGATTTTGTCTTTTTTTCGATGTCGTAAAAAAATTTAAGAGTGGTCGTTGTTACGATAAACATATGTTCGTGCATATGCGATGCGTTATGCATTGCACGACCACAAATTTGTATACACATATGGTAAGAAAGTATACTCCCAGAATGCAGTCACGTTCTAGGAGTATAAGTACACTCCTACGTACGTACATACGTAAGTACGTACCACAATGGATCTGATACACTGCGTCAGAAAGAGTAGTAATAACGTCCGACCGTATAAAGAGAGGACCACGGTACATCTCGTCTTGCCTTGCATTATGATCTGGAATTCTGTTCATATTTCCACAGTTGTCTTCAATTTTTCGTAGTTATGAACGAATGAAGGATCTTTAGAATTAGGTACTTACATTTCTGCGAATCGGTCTTATGAGGCGACTTCTTGTCACCGCGAACCATGGCTGCGGGGCGGTGGTGGGGGGGCGCACGTGCGCGCGGGCCCTGATACTATCGGCCGCGCGCGGCTCCACTCGCCGTCGGCTGGACCGAGTTCTCAGGGTTGTGCCAGATTCCTGAAAAACATAATTATATGTAAATTATTTTCAAATTATAACTATTATTTTCAAATAACAACTACTTTACATACTAAAATTCATTATATGTATGAAGAATTACTACACACAATATCTTCAGTCGATATTCATCATCATCATCAGCCCATATCAGTCCACTGCTGGACATAGGCCTCCCCTAATGAGCACCATAGCTCCTTGTCTTCAGCTTCTCGCATCCAGCATTTGCTAGCAGTCTTTTGCAAATCTTCATCCCACCTGGCAGGAGGGCGTCCTACACTGCGCTTATCGAGTCGCGGTCTCCACTCAAGAACACGTTTATCCCTGCGGTTCTTCGGGAAATATGGCCGGCCCACTGCCGCTTCAGTTTGCTAGTTCTTTGAGCTATATCGATGACTTTAGTTCTCTGTTGGATGTATTCATTTACCATCCTATCCTTCAGTGAAACTCCGAGCATAGCTCTTTCAGTCGAAATTATATTTTGTATATTCAGCACCACATATTTTTAACAGCTAAGATAACTGCTAAATATAATTTAATTAAATATATTGTTTCTCTTTCATTCATCATGTTGACATTCAACCAGTTGTTAGAATAAAAACTATTTGACAGTGTTTGATAAACCTAATATTGGTAACCTAATACTCACTTATTACGATAAGTACTTCCTACTTCCTAGTTCTGAATAATTAATTCTAGACATTCTTCAGTAACCGCTGAACATTCTAAAAATATAAAAAATATATAACAAACTCAAGGCCATCAAACAATAAACAACCTTCCATTAGTGTATTTTTAAACTATTCATATTGCAACTTTGCACTCGCAAAGTTAAAACTGTGGTTTTAACTAAGCACCTACTGACGTTCCTGGCTGAAAATATTATATATTAATAATTTTATCTCGGACTAAATTTATCCATCATTTGAATTAAAAAGTTTGGGATCCGTATGAAAACTTCAATAACGTAACCTAAAGTAAATTCATCAATAAACTTTGTAAAAGTGTTCAACCATCTTTTATTGAAAAATCTATTTCAAATTAAAGGAAAACCATATTTTTAAATTTCTAGTCAGTGATGCCAATTTAGTATCTTTTTTTATTTTTATTCGTAAAGTTAAATAGGTTAAAAAGGTATAAGTTAAAAAGGTTAGCATAATTTGGTATATAGTATGGTTTCATTAAATCTTTGAAGTGCCATAAACAAAAAGCATTCCATTTCCTGCTTCAGCCTGACTTAGTAATCCAATTTTCCAACAAACTCTTTGAAATTTGGCCTTTGAAGCTGACTTGCTGACTGCCGATTTCATTACCCTTTCCGTTTTTGAGCTACAAATTATTCGGGAGTTTTTACCGGATCATAAGTTTTAGGAAATGTTGTTTAGAAGATTAACAGACTTTCCTGGTACTTTCTTCAAGGGTTGTTTGGTTTAATGTCATCTTACCTAATGATTTTAACATTATGCAACATTTAACAACGTTATACTTACAAAATTTCATAAATAAAGTAAATTCTTGAAATATTTTTCTAAAAATAATTCAATGTTCAACGGCTAGGCTTTTTACTCCTAAAAATCACGTACTCGAGTAAAGCAAAGCCAGGACAGAGCTTTGGGAACGTTCCAAATGATCTCTTTTGTACACAAACGGATTCTATAATTGAGTTAATTAATATTGTTAAGCTCTGCGCATCTATACGTCGCTGTATTCGTAAACGGATAAAATTGTGCGGTTTGTTTTAGGAAAGGTTTACAAAATTCCTTTATTTTGGACGTACGGTTTTAAATGACGATGCGGTAATGGATGAGTGTAACATACCTTTATAACCACAGACCTCTATCTTTAACCTACGGAACATAATATCTAGGACATGTGGTAGGAACTAGAAAATTATAATGAGGACGAACACTCATTAATGCATTGTTTCTTATCAAAATTACAATTACTTAACGAGCCTAATTAACTTGCAAAACTGTAATCTGCCGTCTCGTTCTTGTCAAGGCGCGATAGCACTGCAAATTTCAAATACATCCGAAGAACTAAAGTTATCGACATAGCTTAAAGGATTAGCAAACAACAATGACCAAGGGCCGGCCATATTTTGCGAAGAACCGACAACCGTGGGGTAAGCGTGTTCTTGAGTTGAGGCCGCGGCTCGGAAAACGTAATCTAGGACGCCCTCCGACAAGATGAGACTAGCTGAAGACAGGGTGTTATTGGGCTACTTAGGGGATGCCTATGTCCAGCTGTGGACGAACATGGACTGATGGTGTTGATGATGATAGTACTAATAGCACTGTCTTATCAGAGATATTCGCGCTTCAGGTCAGATATAAGAATGATCTACAAAACCACAGTTTTTTTCAACAATATTGAGCCTTGTTCCAGGTGAATACTGCCGCCATACGTTCTAAATCACTTTGATCGGCTATCCGGAACGCTAATGAGGTCTCGCGCGCGGATGCCCCTCACAGCTCAGCGACCAGAGTGTAATGTATCAGACCACTCTAATGTATCAGATAAATCAAAGGGTGACAGCAATTGTCTTTTTGTGATACTTAGTTTTTATGGTATAAAATATGAGCACGCAAAAAAATTCTAACAATTTTCCGTACGATTATCCTTATCAATGATCGAATAACTATTCGGACTGCAGGATGTAGTTATTATAATTTCAATGGACGTTAACGTTTTTATTAATTACTGGTAAGTTAATTAACCCACAAACAACTGGCTGCAAATGTGAACGACATAAGTGGCCATAGTAGCTTTTTCAATACAAGTCAAAGAGCCATGCATCGCTGATATAATGTAACTTATAATTTAAGTTAAGCATGTTTTTAACCGTCTTACAAACAATGTAGGTTCTATATTTAGGCTGTATATAATGTTTTTCGATTTTACGATCAATTATGGACCGATTTTGATGATTCTTCCGTTATTTTATAACAAGGATCCCGAGCCAATCCGATAAATCTCCAAGAATTTGTTAAACAAAATTCCAAAAACATTTACACACCCTATTTTTATGCATGTCTTTTTTCTTCTAATGTTTATGTACCTACTTTATTTAGTTACCTATAGAACCTTGTTTGTATGTCTTTCTTAGTTGGTAAAAATAAATATTTTCCTTCATCGACCCGCTCCAGCTTCAGACGGGTGCAATGCTAATACCAAAACATTCCTTTTGAATCACTCAACCTATAAACAAAATCGCATCAAAATCCGTTGCGTAGTTTTAAAGACCTTATCATACATAGGGTCAGACCGGGATATGGATGGGACAGACAGATCGGAAAGCGACTTTGTACCTTGCAGGTATAATAATATTCATAATAAGAAATTAGAAGTCAGTTCTTAGTTAAAGTATATAACTTTTCCATAAAAAGAAAGCAAATCAATATATTTCCATTGGTTTTCTCATCTTCAAATATGTACAGTTTTCAGATAAGCCTATCTACCTATAGATGTATACATATTATGTTGTACTTTGGTTTGGAAGATTGAGTCCGTAAAAAGAGAAAATTCTCCACCCAATACGTATTTACTACTTTTATAGTATCTATCCAACAAGCCAATATGCAGTTCCAGTAAAACCCACCTACTTAAGCAAATAGAACACTGTAAATAATGCCTATTTAGCACGATTCTACGAGGGAGCCTCAAGAATTCCTATTCAGGAGGATTTTCATCTCACGTTTCAGGATGGACGATGCAATAAAGGGTTGTCGGTGGCGTGGAGGAATTGAATGAATACTATGGATTTAAGGGGTAGTGACCAAAAAAATCATAGCACCAATAATATCTTATTATGGAGATAATCGCACTAACTTTAAAATAACTTTAAATTCGAATTCAATGAAAACGAGTAAATTTAAAAGGTTTATTATTTATGTATATAATAAATGAATAAGAGTATAGTGTGATAAAATCACCTTTTGAGTGGTTACGGGATGTTCATTTTTTAAAAGTATATTTTGGGATAACCTAGTTCTTTTATTATATTAGAAAGAAAATACATTTATTTTAACCCATTTCAAAAACAAAAAGTATATGTACAAAATAAATAAGATTTACACAGGCTTAAAAAAATTAAAGCATGCAGGTTCAGATACCCTATAATTAAAAAAACACTAGGTCTTTCCGAATCTTGGTTCCCCAAATGTTGTAAAATATAAAATAATCTTTAATATGTCAAGAAATCGTGAAAGTTTAATAAGTTTTATTTGACATTTTTTTTAAAGAAACTCTAAGCTAGTTTTAGTGTCTCTGGGTTGGTCTTCAGTAAATAAATAAACAAATATCGACTAAGTTACGAATCCTCGTATAAGACAATAAATTCTAATCAAGACCAAGCTCGCCACAAAGGGTTCAATGTCACTATTTTGCCTACTCAAAACGCAGGGACATAAAGTCGTATCAAACTCTAATCTCGAGGGACAATCCTTCCGTTGGAGAAGCTCAAAGATGATGGCTAGGCATTTTACGAAAGAATTTTTGCAGTTTTTTTTGAGTTTTGCTACTTTTAAGAAAGTATGCAAGGCGATTCATCGTAAAGTATGACGGAAAAACAGAAACTAAAAAAAATATTTATAAAATTTTACATTATGTGTGTTTAAGTGTAAAATAAAAAAAGTAAGATGAAGAACAAAAGAACAAAGATCTAGATTATACAGGCAAATATAGGTACGAAGTATAATGTAGAAAAAACTAAACTGCGAAAACAGTTAAAGGTTATATTAACCTCATCAGACAAAAATGTCGATTTCATCAATCGAAACATTAATATTATGTCAATATTTTACATATATATATTTATGTATAATTAGAAACAAATCTGCAAGCATTTCTTCAATGCCATCATAGTTTTTAATCCAATTTAGAAAAACCACATTTCTTTTGACTAGATCATTTTACTCGTAGTGAAAATGATCTAGCCATCTCTATTCTTTACAGCAAAACCGACGCTGCCGACGTTAATCCCTACGACCTCCCTTTGATGGATTGATCGCACGAATACAACGGACCAATTCTACCACGTACTACCAACTCTACTAACGTATGTAAATAGTTTGTCCATTGGGTAGAGATGTACACGTACGCCACAATTGAATGCGCTTTTATAGTAACTGTCCCGATTCAGTCGTCCGGAACACAGCAATTTAGAGCGAGCTACTGGGCCTTTTTCTGATTTTATGAACAACAGTTTGTGAAATAACAGATAAATAGAAAAAAAGGTGGATAATCTGGTTAGAGGCCTTTACCCAGCAGTGAATATAGAAAATATATAATAAGTAAGTAGTATATAAATAGTAATATAGAATTTCACCACCCCAACTCATCCCGTGGGTGTCGTAAGAGGCGACTAAGGGAAACACACCGGGGGGCGGGCAGCAGCGCCCTCTGCAGAACTACTCCACTAAACTGCGATCCCCAACCCGCATGCCCAGCGTGGGGATTATGGGCAATTACCCCCAATGATAAGAACCGCCACAAAATGGCCCCCAGTTCCCGGCCGCCTCGCTATTCCTGGCCATGGTAGCGGCCACGGTAACGGCGGGGCAGGGGGTGCTAGGAATCTCCGGGCTACATTAGGCTACCACACCCCACACACACTGACCCTGGCAACGTTTAACGGACGCACTCTGAGGCTTGATCACCATCTAGCGCAGTTGGAAGTGGAGCTAGAGAACATTAAATGGCATGTTCTAGGGTTATGTGAAGTCCGTAGAGAGGGGGAGGACACTGTAACCTTAGACTCGGGCCATCTTCTCTACTTTCGCGAGGGTGATAAAACATCCCAGGGTGGCGTAGGTTTCCTCGTCAATAAGGCCCTCTCTAACAACGTCGAAGAAATCTCCAGTGTGTCGACCAGGGTAGCGTACCTGATCCTTCGGCTGTCTAAGCGCTACAGCTTGAAGGTCATTCAGGTCTACGCACCGACCTCGGCACACTCGGATGATGAAGTGGAGGATATGTACGAAGACATATCCAAAGCCTTACATCACACCACCAAGGCTCACTTCAACGTTGTTATGGGGGACTTTAACGGCAAGGTGGGAACCCAGACTGGCAACGAATCCCGAATAGGCCCGCATGGTTTTGGTGTTCGAAATCACAGGGGACAAATGCTCGTGAACTTCCTCGAGAAAGAGGGGCTGTTCTTAATGAACTCTTTCTTTAAGAAACAGCCCCAAAGGAAGTGGACATGGCGGAGTCCCGATTCTGTGACAAAAAATGAGATCGACTTCATCATGACGGATAGCAAGCATATATTCAGAGATGTCTCAGTGATCAACAGGTTCAATACCGGATCTGATCACCGACTCCTTCGAGGCTCTCTGAATATAAATTTGAAGCTTGAAAGAAACCGTCTGATGAAGTCCACGCTCCGACCGAACCCAATCCAAATCATGGCGGGCACCGAGAAGTTTCAGCAGCTTCTCGGGGATAGATTCGCTGCCTTGGAACCCACTGATGACGCTGACGAGACCCTACACAATCTGGTAGAAACGCTGAGGGACGAGGGCATCAAGTTTTACAAAAAGCAGCGTACTGGTAAGAAGTCCAAACTCTCGGATGAGACTCTTGGGCTGATGACAAAAAGACGGGAAACCACCCAAGCGACTTCGTCAGAGAGGTCAGACCTGAACAAGCGAATTGCGAAGATGGTACGACGCGACCTTCGGAGCTCCAATACACGCCTCATCGAAGAGGCGATAGAGCGAAACCGAGGGTCCAAAGTATTCACTCAGCAGCTTGGAAGGAGCCACCTGACGAAGCTTTCAACGCACGACGGAAGGACCGTATTGTCGAAGCCGGAGATATCGGCCGAGATAGAGGACTTTTATGGCCGTTTATACGCTGCACATGCTCCCCGTTCCCAACGAGACGACCACGATTCTAGAGCCACCTTGATACGCCACTATACCGACGAACTGCCAGACATCAGTCAAGACGAGATCGTAGCTCTGAGGCAGCTTAAAAATGGAAAAGCCCCCGGTGAGGACGGAATAACATCAGAGCTTTTGAAAGCTGGAGGATACCCTGTTATACAGGGGTTACAGAGCCTCTTCAACGCCGTCCTTCACAGTGGGAGAACTCCAAAGGCGTGGAGTGGGAGTTTGGTGGTGCTCTTTTTTAAGAAGGGAGATAAAACCCTTCTTAAAAATTATAGACCCATCTCGCTCCTAAGTCACGTCTATAAGCTTTTCTCACGAGTTATATCGAACCGTCTCGCCAGGAGACTCGACGAGTTTCAGCCACCGGAGCAGGCTGGGTTTCGCGGAGGATATGGTACCATAGACCACATTCACACAGTGAGGCAGATTATACAGAAGTCCGAAGAGTATAATCAGCCCCTGTGTCTGGCTTTTGTGGACTATGAGAAGGCCTTTGACTCCGTTGAAACCTGGGCTGTTCTACAATCCTTACAGCGATGCCAAGTAGACTATCGTTATATCGAGGTGCTGAGATGTCTCTACGAAGCCGCTACGATGAGTGTCCGAGTACAGGACCAGCAGACTAAACCGATCCAACTGCGCAGAGGAGTGAGGCAGGGGGATGTCATATCCCCGAAACTGTTCACGAGCGCGTTGGAAGATATGTTTAAGACGCTGGACTGGAAAGACAAGGGCATCAACATAAACGGCGACTACATCTCACACCTGCGATTCGCTGATGACATAGTCTTAATGGCGGAGTCGCTAGAGGAGCTGAACCGGATGCTGGACAGTCTAGCTTCAGCCTCCCGATGTATCGGTCTTGGCATGAATTTGGATAAAACCAAAGTCATGATCAATGCCCACATTGATCCAAGACCGGTGATCGTACATGGCCACCTTCTCGAAATTGTTTCTGAGTACACTTACCTCGGGCAGATTTTGCAGTTGGGTAAAAACAATTTCGAGAAGGAAGCCAAGAGGAGGATCCAGCTAGGCTGGGCAGCGTTCGGAAAATTACGTCGAGTCTTCTCGTCATCCATACCGCAATGTTTGAAAACGAAAGTTTTTAATCAGTGCGTCCTACCAGTCATGACCTACGGAGCTGAGACGTGGACACTCACGATAGGGTTGGTCCACCAGTTCAAAGTCGCTCAGCGCGCTATGGAAAGAGCTATGCTCGGAGTTTCTCTGAAGGATAGGATTCGTAACCAATTCATCCGACAGAGAACTAAAGTCATCGACATAGCTCAGAGAATTAGCCAACTGAAGTGGCAGTGGGCCGGCCATATTTCGCGAAGAACCGATAACCGCTGGGGTAAACGTGTTCTTGAGTGGAGACCGCGACTCGGTAAACGTAGTGTAGGACGCCCTCCGGCCAGGTGGGATGACGACCTGCGAAAGACTGCTGGCAGATGCTGGATGCGACAAGCCGAAGACAGGGCGCTATGGCGCTCATTAGGGGAGGCCTATGTCCACAGTGGACTAACATAGGCTGATGATGACCCAGCAGTGGGGGAAGTTGGCTTACGGATTTTGATGAGGAACCAGAAAGCTGTCCAATCGGCTCATATTTTGTCAACTCAGCCAAATAGCCCATTGGTTGATATTGTGGTGATTGTATACTACTTGATGTAGATAGATACGTCTTCTTATGTCGATAGATACATACGTCTTCAGCTAACTAGGTAATTAAACTCTACTCGTACCGAAAAGTGTCAAAATGATAAATACTTATACGAGGCTATTTATTACAACCAAAGCCATTTTAAACCAGCTGAAGCATGGGTTGTTTTTCTCAGGGTGTAAATTACAACATTGAGTTGGGTATGGTTTTACCCATCTCTAGCCTTGGTTTAGTTGGGTTTTATGATTTATTACAACGATGACAATATATGATTACATAACAAGGACGATTTAAATGAATATAAAACACCAAGGTCGAAGAAAATGATAATAACGTTCTGAAATTGAAAGAATGATATTTTCACTTATACAAAAGAGACCCTAAACATTCATTCTAAGCAGATTGAAAAAAAACTGGAAGCTATGACGCAATCTTAAGGTCCTATACAACTTGAATGTCTTATAATCAGCTCACTCCCTTAGCTGAGGGCTCAGAGCCAAATTAAATTTGTGAGGGGTCCCCATCCCCTCGGTCTCAAGAATTCTGACACCTCAGAGTGCCGACAAAATATTTATTAGCCGTTTAAGAGATTCTGGCCGTAATCGGAAGCTTACGAATAAATTTTGTTACCTTGCGGTGCTGATAGGAATTAGCTTTCGCACTCTAAACATCTAAATTAGGAATTAAGGATTTAGAACCATTTTAAAACATTATTCACGGGTAATTGTCACGGATTGGCCCAAGGTAAACATTTTTGAATTTTTTAATGACACGGAAAAAGAACGTAATTTACTGCAGATTGAAATTAATTTTCTGTACGTATGTCTATTTTGGCATTTGAGAAAATACAAAATATAGGGCTTAACATCAATACTCTTCAGTACGGGCATGGCCTCTACCAAAATCCATAGTTTTCTTTTAGTGAATTGTTTTAAAAACACACATGCTGAAAAACTATTTGGAAGAGTTGGAAGACGGTTCGTTAAAACTTTTGCCAAACAGAATAAAATTCGTAAATTGAAACGAAGATCGTTATATACATTAAGGTATCTAACCACGTTAAGCCGCAAGTCGTAAAATCCCAGCTCCTGGCTCTAACAGGTAGGAGCTTATTTTAATGATCACTTTAGCAATTGCTTCTGCAGGGTCAGTGGGCACCGACCTGAATAATATAACGTTGCGGTGGCCCAACTTGGCAACTCATTAGTTTGCGGGCAACGTTCGCACCCCCGAGATATAACGACTCTTCGACTAGCTAGAGGCGGGATCCGATGTGACAGAAAAATCCACAAAGAATTCCTACATTTGTGAAACACAGACAGAGGGAATATTTAATCTATACTAATATTATAAAGAGGAAAGATTTGATTGTTTGTTTGTTTGTTTGAATTGAATAGGCTCCGAAACTACTGGACCAATTTGATAAGTTCTTTCACCATTAGAATCCTAAATTTTCCGTGATGAACATAGGCTATTATTTTCAAAAAAGTTAGGGATCCGCATGAAAAATTCAATAATTGAACCGTGTACATTCAAACTCTTTTTCTATTATGGCGTGTCATTATAGAAAAAGAGGTTGAATATATAGCGCACGGTGCTTGCTTTTTCTCTACGGCCAGTGTTAGTTATGGAGTGTCGAGTCAATGTCTAAAACCCCAATGCTGTTAAAAAAAAGTAAGGGATCCGTATGAAAACTGTGAAACCCATCGTGTTAGTGTGTATAATTTCTGAAATTTTTGTTTAATACCCGTGCGAAGCCGGGGCGGACCGCTAGTGTAGATATAAATTGGTACCGAATTCATAGGAAACTATTGCTTCTCTTAGTATATGGCTAGAAAATATATTTGGAAAGAAAATCACATCTGTCTAATTGCCCACGAAATCGTTAGATACTCAGGTTAAAACAATTCGATTTGCATTTCCCAAAACTCAAACAAATAACATTTCCATAAATCACGTTATGCTACAAATCCATATCTCTCGATCCGTCACAAAAACGCTCGAGGCGTAAATACAGATTGAACGTAAATACAATGCACAATCAACGGTAAAACTTTGTTCGGGAAGTGCTGGTTTATCTACTTTGCCGGGCATTTGTGATTGTTGGCGACCGTGCCTATGCACAAACGCTTCTATTAGGCTGGTTCCACACGAAAACACCGCGAACCACCAAGCCAAGTTGAATCTCAAAATTAGCGATATAGATATAGAGCGATGTAGTTATAGAGATGTCTAATTTATGATTAACAAATGACGTCTTAAATAAATTATTTAGAGTACTAGAAACCAGACCTGCATTTTGTTAATGAAATTATTGAAAACGCCAATAGTCCCAACAAAAAACAAATAAAAGCTTAGTAGGTTGGTAGTTTCGTTAACATACCACTTCAATACAAACAAAGTGCATTACAAACCACGAACTGCTTTCGTCTTACACGAACAGCAACAAATTAGTCAAAATACTCTCAGTTGTGTTAAATAAACCAACGTAGAGAAGGATTGCAAAAGACTTTTGATAAAAGATTCATTCGATAGCATGGATCGGCCTTAAAACGGGACGTTTTTGACGTCATCTCTGAATACCTGAAGCAGTGAATACTGAAGTTTCTTGAAATTGTGCCAAGCGTACCGTAGGCAACCATAGATGTCTGGATAAGTTAGCTTTATGACAATGATACTGTCTGCCTAGCTTCGTGAATACTCTTTGCATTACCTTGCGAAATGGAAGTACAGGTGGCTGCATTTTAGTGCCTTGTCATACCGAGTGCTTATTGCCAGACTGAACGCGGTCTAGAGAGCTACTAACTCCAGTGTTTAATTGTTGATGCAGCTGCAGCTGACTGTACAATATTCTACGACACGAACGAAGAACTTTTTTATTTAGCATTCAAATTTGAATATGATTTTCTCAGTCAAAAGGGTACCTACTTTTGGCTGCACTATTCATTGTTTATAACAAATAAATAATGCTGGACAATCCACTATAGTCCTAAGCTAAGCTGAGCTTGTGTTATGGGTACTAGAATACTGATATACATAAAACAGTATACATAGATAGATATTCTTTACTATATATTTATTGAAAACGACCAGAACATCCGGAACAAGTATCTACAGATCGTATAAACACGTGTCCCGTGGCGAGAATCTAACCCGCAACCATATTATGTATACCTTAACCCCCCTTATAGCTGATAGTCTGCTAATTTAAAACCTTCTATATCGCACTCTGACTTCTGACTTCGTCTATTGACATAAATCAGAGCGAAAAATATCTCCACTAAGTAACTGTTTTAAGTTAGCAGGCCATTATGAATGAGACCAAAGCTTTCACAACAGCGAAACATAGCAGATTGGACAGTTAAGTAAATATTTGACGTTTTTCCGAAGTTTTTATGAGTTTTTATTATACGTCAAGGTTAATTATTTTTCAGAGAACGTAGTACCTCTAAGCACATCAAGTGATGTTAGTTAAAATTATGTATGTAACTTCTAACTAATCGGTACATCAATTTGTCAAAAAGCAATTTTTGGAATTTTTTGTATGACCGATTCCGAATGAAGCAATTTACTGCACCATTTCCCGGTTTCAATAAACCAAGTCCTGACTTCGCGCTTCTGTTCAAAGATTCTGTAACTCGGAATTGCAAGATCTCTGTGACCTCGATCGAAGTTATTCTGAATCCATTGTTTTCTACTATTATCGATTCTCTTTCACACGCTTGTATTACATTGCAATGGGTTGCAAAGAAGAGGTTGTTACGATTACGACACGATGGCGATAGGTGGAGCAATTTTAAAAGACGCTTAGAATGATTTTACTTTTTGCTTTAAATTAATAACTGATCTGATTATCCACTGTGCGATAAACCTCAGAATTCCGTTATTCTGCAAGGTTCCTAAACTCTAATCCTATTTCCCTGCTATTTTGATAGAAACAGATACGCGTGTTTTTTCCTAATCTAAGGATAGGTCTGAAGGAAAAAAATTATAACTTATTACAATATTTATTTAAATAACAGACAACTTTAAGTAAAATATAGGAAAGTGTGTGACTATGTTCTGTGACGATTGGGTGGTCTAGCTCTTTGCAGCTACTCAGAATAAGGTCGCCGGACAAAAACAGTCAAAAGGTAGGTACAGTCCAACCCAATTTTGCTTTATAGCGACAGTTACACTAAACCACGTAACTGCGAAGGTGAAAGCTTCTGCAAACAATTAGGCCCGGAATAGTACTCGAGGCCCTTCCGACCAAATAAGTCTTGACGTCGGCGAAATGGGATCCGTCACTCTAGTCTAGGCAACGTTGTTCTATACGGGCACGTTCATATGGTACTAATATAACTTCAGGGTTTTTAAATTAAAAATAGCTACTCACTAGCTTCCTACTTTCGTACATCAACAAAAATGCTGTTAAGATATCAGCGTATACCTACCTACTTCAAAAGCTTTTTCTTTTCGTAAAAAATGCGAAAAAGATAGTCCCGCAGTAGCTATCTTTTTTAAACACAATCTTACTTGTCGATTTGAAATCCCTTAGTCAATAAATATAGTAGGAAAAATAGAGTAAATTGATCAGCATGTTCGCTCGGTAGAGTTATCTCTAGGGTAGACTAGAAAACATTTCTATCCGCTCATTCTTTCGAACGCTATGTTCGTGATTGAAGAAAACTTTATACTCTCTAAACTAAAAAGTAATTTTTTACGTCTATTATCATACATAGATGAAAAAATAAAACAAAAGCTTTGATTATAGCTATTTTCCTTTTTTCATACTGCAGTTTTTGTTTGTTCTGATTTAATGGAAAAACTTCCACGGCATATTTTGATTCTCTAACACCAAATTTTGTTTTTCGTCTCGGTCGATTGGTGTACACCAAAATAATATGTAGTAGCAATTTGGATAAAATTAAACGAAGTGAAACAACCTATTTTGGACACTTAAAATACCACAGGCCACAGATAAAGTTTTACACCGATAGATACCCATGATTCACTTATTTTTCCCGAAGGTAGGCAACATGATAAATACCTATGAACAATAAAGCCTCAGAAATCTCAAATAAAAAGAAAAATAATGTGAGCTATCTATTATGTTACTAAAAGTACCTAAATACTGTTTCGTGTTCCCTAAAGCTAGACTAGTGTGAGTCATGTACACATTTTCATTAGTACTCCCACTAGACAGGGCTTAAGTATGAGATGTGACTGGAGTTAATGGTACTACGTGTCCTAGACTGTAGTTTAGGAAAGCTGACTTTGTAGGTCACAGAAAATCTTAGTCTTTCTGCTCCTTTGTGGTCTCATGGGATGGTCTCCAGGGTAACTGATGAAATAGGGGCGTTGGGCTTATATGACTTAGGAGAAAGCTGTTGAACGCAACACAGTTTGTTTTGCCACTACCTAAAGATAGACAAAACCATTTCTGTGTTCGGTTCTTTGTTCCATGTTACCAGTAAGTTTTTGATGAGCCGACCATCATCATTTCAGACCACATAATTTAAATTAACAGCTGATCATGTGCCTCCCTCGAACGACACCAAATATAACGGTCATTAACTACCACAATCCATCACCAACCATCAGTCTCAATCAGTCAAATTAAACAAAGCTCTGATTTTACTTTAACGTTGAGTATCGAGATAGTAGTATGCGGACATGGAACTATACAAATCCCATGAAATAAACTATTTCACGATGATGTCTCGATACTATCATCAAACCGAACTCGACTCTGAGTAAGTGGTTCTGACCGTATGACTATCCCTCCACCACGGCACCGCAAAGCTGTGCTATAAGCTAGTCTCACAAATCCGGGTTTAACCACGACCCGAGTCGATTGCTTCCTAATCCACGACATAGAAAGAGTCCTAACAACTTTTCTATCATGTCTCCAAGCACTTGGCGTTATCTCTTGGGCTCTTTTGTTGTGCGCCCATTGGGTTCGATATCGGCGTAGCACAGGCGTTTGTGGCTACCCAACATGTCCCTGTTTGATAATAATATAGCATAAACGGTTTGGTACTTACATATTCTACCTTATTTTGTAAGCTTCTTTTAGAGCTGGGTCTGTTTTTAAATGTCTGGTACGATTTACCCGAGTGCTGAAGGAGGATTGCTTTTTGTATCTATGTGTGTATGTCTATTGATTGGACAAATACATTTTAGATGCCTATAGGGCAACGAGTACTTATTGGCTTTAAAGTTGGAATAGTTTTTATCGTATTTTCATGGTTTTTTTTATGTTTTTGCGTTAAAAATTCGTGGACTGTTTTATTATATTGGATTTTATTATTAAATTAAGCGTTGTCTGTTTTCTAACTATCGATCTTATAAATTGTTAGGAAGAAGGAAATTATTAGAAACTGAATCGTGTAGAAAATAAAAATACGAACAAGAAAATGAACTATTCAACACCGCTCGATGGCAGCCGCAATTACCAAGTTTTATTACTTCTTAATAGGAAAACAACTCAGTGGGGAAGACGCACTAAGTACTTGGTATAATACCGACTACCTATCTAGAAACTTATCCGCCTATGCTCTTACTAGGTAATAATTTTCTAATAACTCTGTTCTCACCATTTAAAATATTTCTCTGCAAAGAATCTAATAGAAGCAATGAAACAAATCACAGAATATGACCAATTATATCAAAATATGGCTAATAAAGTTGAAATTTGTTGGGAAAATTATAATTTGCTCCATTTATTTGGAGGGCGCATTACGAAAATGTTTATTTGTTTTTTGCATTATTATATAATAATAATGACGAGAATTTGATTCATTATCTAAACTTGTAATGTTTAAACTATTGAATTTTCCAATGATATCCAAAGCTCGCACTCGTTTTATATGTGTAATAATAAAATATCTATCTATGTAGGTAATATTATACTATTATGTACATATCAGTCATGTAGTACACAAGATCTGCTTAGCTTGGGCCTAGGTGATGCTGTGTAAATTGTCCAATATCATTTATTTATTCTATTTCAAAAAAAGATTATAAATAAAATATTATTCGTTTCAGAGAAATCTTTATAACATTGAGAAAAAAAATTTGGCAATTTTTCAAGAAATAGTTTGTTATCTTCGATTGACATTATGTCAGAGGAAAAAAAAGAAAACTTCTACTACGAGTATTAAAAGATTAAAAGATTACTTCCAACTGTTTTCAGTTGACAGATTTTCTTATACAGAGGGTGTCTTAATAAAGAGAAAATTTCCATTGTTTTATTACCTAGAACATACTAAATTAAGAAGAAATATTTACCATAAAAAAACTGCCCACATTGGCAGCTTGCTGCAGTTGCTTTAGTATACTTAAAGTGGAAAAGGTGCGATATGGCAGTAGGAGTTACGGCTTAAGAATTACATGCAGAACTGTATTTGCATGGAAATTTATTATCTGTGACCTAGATTTCCAACGGTAGTCGCAAAAACATTGTGTTTGTAGGGACATGCGTAACAAATGACTCTGCTGCCCCAGGTAAGTTTATATTATAGGACATTGCGATGTGTACATGATACGTCAATGTCATTTAATTGTTTTTGTATTGTTTTTTGAGTTTCCTAAATAACCAATTGGCCAACATTTGATAGTTACAGTACCTGCGTTAAATTAACAATTTTGTGGTTTATTTTCACGCGAACCCTAGTCTTTTTGTAAGTGACTTCTATCTACTAGTCAAGGTCCTGTAAAAATCGGTCCAGCCGCTTCGGATATTAACTCAGACAGTTTTTTAATTTGGTGTCTAATTTTTGTATTGCAAGTATTTTGAAGAAAGCTTTTATTGACTAAAAAAACACACACAATCTCATTCATTTGCAGATTCGTTATTTTATTAACAATTTTTTCTTTATCTAGAATTTTCCCGTCCAGCAGTGAATGTCAGGTTGATGATGATCAAAAGCGGTTTATCACACTCTGAAATTTATTAAAGCTCATGCCTGATCTCTTTTACGAGGCGAACCTTATTTCTCGGCTCTCCGTTTTATGTTTCATAAAGCATTAAAATGTTGCGAAATATTTTTACATCGTTTTATGTAGGTAGAGGTTGTAAGGGTCGAGACGAGTGGCCCGTCATTTTACAGACTCCGAAAAACATGTTGCGTTGGTACATAATTTCCCTTTTTTTGGCTGTAACTAATTTCTAGAGCTTAGCTAAATAGCTTATCCTGTTGATACCATGTCTTCTACTAGAGTGAAAAGTATCCTAGGATAGGCAGGCGTACGGCATTACCACTCGTGCTTAGCGGTTCTCATCTATTCATCATTATTCTATCTTAAACTCGTATCAGGTAAGATTGTGTTCAGACACTTAAGTCGAATCAATAAAAGACAAAATCAAATTATATACTGCTAAGCTGCTTACTATGCCAGCTTTTCTTTGATAAATAGAGGACAGTGTTTACGATATCTGTCGTAGTAGTATAGTCAAATCTATCTAGACTTTGATTCAAATATTTAAAATATTCTGTTCTCTATTCTAGTATTTTCTTTAATTTATTAGTTTAAAAAGTTTCTGTTCTTCTCTAGCTTTGACTACATCGTTTTTTACCTCTGCATCTGTTATTTATCTAACCACTCTTCATCTATGTAACTACCTACCACTTATCAATTAGCTCGCTCGCAATTAGATCGCTAATAGCGATAAGACTGCCCTTTATAATTCCTTTAGCATGTCTGTTTGTAATGTTTTCTTTCTAATAAATAAATATAAAAAAATATAAATAGTGTGGTATGATAAAGTATTTTCTATCTATCATCCGCAGTTATCTAAAATCTAAAAAAATCAAGTTTTCTATTCAAATTCCGCCACGAAAAACCCTATAACCCTATAACCCTTCAAGCATAATTTCATTGGGCTAACCCTTAGCTCCCCAACATTTTATTGGAATATCGCTATGAAATATCGTTGACACAAAAGACATTCCAGTGGCGTTCGACATTGCGGGCCGTGACCGCCTTTGTTCATCCAGAGCTTGCCAACCTGTTGTGCTGATGTTATCTCTAGTGTTCTTGGGCAAAGATGCTGTTTGTCAAGGGAATTTAGCTTTCCGAGAGATCAATACCGGTGCCGGTAAAAATGTTACTTCATGCAAATTTATCAGGGTTCGTAGGACTTTTGAGACTTTGTTCTCATCTCATCTCTACAAAAGGCACCTAATAAAATGCAAGATTTGTATCAGAAGTTTCATGAATAACTTTACGTGCATCTGTAGCAGGATATCCTTTTTTGTTGTGTAGAGGTATTTTACCTCTTTTATTGTAGGTACATATTACGCATGGCAGAACATTTTAAAAATATGCTCAAGAACTTTGAACTTTGAACGCCGCTGATTCCAGCGGATAGTTGCCAGTTCAAGTTGTTAGGAATGCATAATTAAAAAAAATCTTTGACCATTAGAATCCTACATTATCCCTGATGACCATCATCATCATCAGTCTATAATTAGTCCACAGCTGGACATAGGCCTGGTGACCATAGAATATTTAGCAAAAAGAGTTTCGTGTTAAAACTTCGATAAAGAAACCAAACGTTACCCACGTTGGATATATTATTTAAAAAACTTATAATTTTTATAATTTTTGTTTAATACCCGTGCCAAACCGGGGGAACCGCTAGTAGACATTATAAAATAATTAAAATAACTAGATACAACAAACTAAGGATATCCTGCTACATGCACGTACAGTACAGTTGCATGTAAAGATATTCATTAAAATCTTGATAGAAATTAGTATCTTTTTTAAAGATTATGAGGTGAGAATAGAGGTATAATGCGATACTAATGTGATAAGTTATAGGGACGAGTAAACCCTTGATGCTTGAAGTAACATTTTGACCAGCACCGGTATTGATCCCTCAGGCGGAAGCGCAAAGTTCTGGGCACGGTAATCACACCGACGAAGTATGTATTCAAATATGGTCCTAAACGTGTTATGGTCCTAAACGCGTTATCTATAGATACATTTTACAGTGACAAAATACCGCTTTAGCTTTTAATGAGCTTCAACAAATATCCCGCGAGCTGTTTGCCATCTTATGCTGCCATATTTAAATGTTACGAGTAAAGTCACTAGTCGTTCTAGCGGTGCGGCCCTGATTTACAACAATCTAACAGCATCTTTATGTCAATGGCAAGAAGGTTTAAATTAGGTGTTTTAATGTGCGCAGTTTAGTTTCAAACATAACCAGAAAATCGAACCCACGACACGAGGCATAAAACCTTGCCCAAACTACCTACCTGATTTATCTGATTATCTCGAGGTCTATTTTGAAAAACTACCAAAGAAGACTCAAAACGAAAGTCGCTAAAGTCAGACGAACTGTCCTTTTAATTTCTGTTTTCGAAATGCAAGAGGTTCTATAAAAAGAAGTTGAATTTGAAGTTTAAAACTCACACTCTGACACCGATACTACCAGAGTCGTAGCAAAAAGCAAGCGTAATTACCTAATAAAAGTTGAAATTGACCTTACTATGAAAATGATTCTAACATTTGTTTCTTGGGGATCCCAAACGAAAAGTTTTAGCTAGTGATATGCCCGAAGCAACTTGGTGGTAAGGTTGTGCGTGCTCATGCAATCGACGCGATTCGTTAACTTCGTTACTTTTTCAAAGTTGACCTTCTGATACTATCGGCTGGTGGAACGTATCCACACACCAATTCAGATGCACATCATGCATCACATTCACTAGATAACTACAACAAAATAAAAGCTAAAATGGCATGTCTATCATAATGAACATAACTTTACGAATACTTGTTATTTTAATATTTAGATTTTTTGTATTCGTTTTTTAAACTTTTTAAAAAACGAAACAATAAATGTTACCTTTCATCATCATATCAGTCCAAAAACCGCCATTGCCGGACGTAGACCTCCACCACACAACGCAACGACACTAAAATGCTATGAATGAAAGAGGAAAGAAAATAATTTAATTTACCTATATCCATGCACAACTCAAAAACTAAAAACTTATTAATCCCAGGCTAGCTACTTTATTATGCATAGCAAAAGTTTTAGGCAAATGTGGCCTACGCTCAGCATTGTGCTCGCTAGATTCTGGTGTCTTCTCAGCGCTAGTAAAAGCTATCAAATAGAACGTTCCGCAATATTTTTCCCATTCCATCAGTTTCAATTCCTAGAAGAAGCCACTGGTTTCTGAAACACAGTTTTTAAAATAGTTCAGGAGCCTATGGACTTATTATTATCTGCCACACTAGATAGGACACAAAATAAAAAAAAAATACTTTTATCTCTACAGTTGCCCATCTCTGTAGCGAGTGTGCACGGAACAGATTAAGATCGTTCCACCGTAACGTATAACTATGCCGATCTCGTTAATGATATTGCAGCAACATCTAAGTTTGAACCAGATTCAGAGCCTGGCATAATTACTGAACTGACGAAGTCTGAGCATGTCAAAGGTGGGCGTTCGTTCATGTGTTTAGCAAGGGGTGATTACAAACATGATTTTTAGATCCTTATGGTCTTGGCTTTCTGGAATTTCAATCCCATATACTCGAAGTTTGCAGAGTGGTCCATTGGAAATGTACTAGGTTTGTAAATATGGATGTATATTCCACAGAGAAAAAATAAAGAAGTCAGTAAAAAGGACATTGCGCATATTTGACCTTTTACACTTTAAATATAAGTTCCTTTATTTAGGTAATTGATTTGTATATAAGTACTGTGGATTGATACTGGGGATTATGGGTAATAAACCTCCACATGATAAATAAAGCCATCTATGGCCTTCATTAGGGGAGGCCTATGTCCAGTAGTGGACTGATATAGGCTGACGATGACGATGACTGTAGATAAACAATGGGATTGGAAATCAAAATCAAATATTTTTTCTATGTACGCGGGACAGCATTCTGTGCCGTTGATATTTTCATATCCCTTAATTATTACCAACTACCATACATATCTCCCTACCAAAGGCACATACTTATTAACCAACCAAAGTGTTCTGAATAATGCACATCGTATTTGCACAAACCGTGATAATATTCCCCACATATCTATGTATCTGTAGAGACTACAACGAGGCCTCAGCAGCCAGCATCTCTGGGACGCTTCCTACTGCTCTAGATTGTTAGCAACAGTCTACATTTAGCTCAATTTTTTCAAATGTATATGTTCTTAAATGGTTCTGTTATTTAATTGTAATTTTCTATGATACTACCATATACTAATGCTGGTACGCAGTCAAATTATCGTAGGGGGTCCTGATATTCTGTAGAACCCCAGAAGTTATTACTGGGGTCATAAAACCAGTAAAATGTTTGCCGTAGGCACGGCTGTTTGTAGAAAAACACAGGGACAAATCAAATAATAATCTATGAATATCAAGTCCTAAAACTTAGACAACAGACATAAAGAATAAGTAAAAATTAAAACAGCTTAGTTATTTTAGTTAGAGGCATGTTTAAAGCCAGAACAAAAGATTTTCTGGAACATTTTGCACTTTTATACACAATAACTAGGTAGGTACATATACCAGAGTCATGCATAGAGAATTTTCTTCATCAAAAGCTACGAAATTGGCTGTCGCCCTTCAAACTTCCGTTTTCATGAACATGAGCGCGATAAATTATGCTCTTTACGCCAAAAAGCTGAGCTAAAACCGCTTCAGGTCTGAATCAACACCTGCTTGGATTCTGTTGAGTTGAGCTCTCTGTAATAAACGCATACTTTGTCTACTAGTCTAATGACCATGAGAAAACCTAGGTATAGTCATCCTAAAAACTGATGGTTCCTATATCAATATTAAGCTACGAACGTCTCCCCTTGAAAGGTCTAAACTTCTCTCATACAAAAGATATACTAATCAAAATATTATTTTACTGCAAGAGCTATGTCCCTACGTACATTTTTAAAGGCTAGATAAAATACAAAGTCGTACTATATTTTCTGGAAAACATTAAGTACAAAGATAAACGTAATAAAATTCTCACTCACCTATCATTATACCCGGCAAACGACTTCGGAAATCCGCGCACCAATAAAAAGTTTATGCGATCGCGAAAATAAAATAAAATGCTCCTGAAATTCAGCGATTGAACAACTTTACTATAAAATAACCTTAAAAATCGAGACTAGCCTGTGACATAAAGAGCAAAGGAATAAGGTAAGCCCATAAGGGAAGAAGTTCGCACGTTGGGGATCCCGGAGCGACTGACTGTTATCCGGGTACAACTTTCCCGAATCCAGATTTTCCAACATCGGGAAAATGTGTCCGCCGAGATCTGCGTGAAAGCCTTCTTACTTATCCCAACGCCATCTATGAGCAGTACTTAGAACGAGTTTACCAGCTAGTAAACCACAAGGTATAAACAGGTTGAGTCCCGCCCTCTGCCGCATTTCAATGAAACTATTTCATCGTTACGTTAGAGGCTTTCTAGTTGACTAAATAGTTCCAAAAATTGTCACAAGAAAGAAACTGTCGTGTGTGAGCAGGAAAACATTAATTCACAAATATTACTTACCAATGAACTTTAACTCTTAGAATATGATAGTAGCTCTGTCTTTAAGGCCTTTTGTTTTACTTCTAGGTAGACACGTTAGTTACATTATAGTACGTTAGGTAGACAGATTTGGATATTAATTGATACGGAGAGATGTCTGGAGGAAAAACTCAATTTGCATCCGGGCATCTAGTGGCGTGTGAATTCAGTTCACGATTTATTGTAATATTGATCAACACCAAAATTCAAAAATGATTTCTGATGCCTGAGATGTTACGTGAACATTATTATGTTGTTATGTATGAGTATGGATGGACTTAAAAATTTTGTACCTATTCTCTAATTATTACAACAAAGTTTGAATCATAGACCTTATCGCCAACCATGACGTGATTAATCTTTTGACGACCTCTGCGGCGCGGTGGGTGAAGGTTCCGCCTGAGCCGCTGAAGGTTGCTAGTTCAACTCCCGCTTCGGGACAAATGTTTACAGTCTGTAGATATTTTTTCAGGGGATGATTAACCTAGAGGCATCGACCACGATAAAAGAAAATCCCTTTGGATTTCTACATGATTTTTTTTAAACCAGTTCAGTAGTTTCGGATCTTATTCAATTCAAACAATCAAATCTTTCCTCTTTATAGTATAGAAAAGCACGCACAATGCCGCGAGCAGAAGCTAGTGCGTCATTAAGTGGTGAGGATGTACGTACATCATAATTTCCGCCGATCACAAAACAATGAGCGGGAAAGAAAGGAAATGGCCACATAAACTGCCATAAATAACTGAACGAGAAAGAAGTGAGCAGATTTTTGGGATGGAGTTATTGAAGTTAAATGTAGTTAGTTTGAGCTTCGGAATCTAGGGACCTTATATAATAAGAATTTAAATGTGTATTTATTTAGAACTTTACGTCTATTTTTACAGGTTTTGACCTACTCGTAATTCAATAGTGAGCATAATTATTGTAATAATCACACTCACTATAATTCAATTAGGTACAATTAACAAAAAATAATTCCGTACAATAAAATAAAACCTTGCAAATATGTATTTTAAATAAGAAAGTAATTCTGTCTGTTTGTCTGTCCGTCTTTCATGCTTAAACTACTGAACCGATTTTAATGAAATTTGTCACAGATGTTGTCCTGGCCGAGAGGCAAAACATAGAATGCTTTTTATCTTGGTATCTTGTGGTTATTAATTGTAATAATTCAAGAGGTTATTGGGAGTCGCCTCGTGGACAGTGGAATAAGTCAATGTTCGCCGCTGCCAGAAGTGTTTATCTATCGCTGTGAGCCAAATAAACATGTATGTCTTTCATTTTAAGGTATGATCACGTAGTCTGTTTTCTATCTGATGTCCCACTGTTCAACACTTTTTCAGGCTTGATATGGAGTAGTATATAAAGGTAACGAAGATCATAAATAAGAAGTAACACGGTTGACTAACCTAGTAATGAATACTGAATCGACTACAAGCTGTATTTAATTTTAATTTATCTAGAAACGATATGTTTACTTTACATTGCTGTGTCCGCCTGTAACTAGCGTATATACGAACCTACTTCAATAAGTATAACTAAAAGATGCTTTAAGTATGTATGTTCCTTTCTTAATAAAATAAACTAATAAAGACATTTTGAACAGCAATGTGAAGAAAGAAAATTTGTCAAATAGTTTTAGTATGTATAAAATTGTATTAGTTTTTTAAGCTACAAATAAAGTTCTTATTCTATTCTATTCAAATTATATATGCACTAGTATACCAAATCTTATACTAAGATATGGTAACACATCTTTATGATATTAATGCAGCGACTTTCTTTTACAAAAAATGTTTTTTTATTATAGCCCATAGACCTCTTTAACCACGATCTCACCGTCCTGGTGGAAAGTGAAGATGTGGCCGAGGGCGTATCATGAAGGTCTAGTCTAGACGGTACCTCACTCTATTCTTGAAGAGATTTAGATTGTAATAAGCCAGAAAAACAAAAGCAGGTAGCGAGTTCCACTCTTTTGCGGTAAGAATGATGAAGTTGTAGAAAAATTGCCCAAGTAGGGATGGCATTGCGCCGTGCGCCTGTTTGTCCTAGAGTGGAAAGGGGGTGGTTGGATCAGGTCATGTAGTTCCTGTGAGAATTCACTGAAATGCATCATATACAATAGCGTAAGTAACCTTGCCTATTTGAGGCTTTGGACTTTAGTCACATACAGTGGTTACGTAATATAATTATAAGCCAAGACGCAAACAAATTGATATTTGGTTAACCAAACTCATGAACAATGTTCTCTTATCTACTACACCATTCCGTATCGTCGTGTCAACATCATCATCACCAGCCTATAATAGTCCACAGCTGGACATAGGCCTCCCCTAATGAGCGCCATAGATGGCATCATTATTTGGGGGTTATTGCCCATAATCCCCACGCTGGGCATGCGGGTTGGGGATCGCAGTTCGGTGTAGTTGTTCTGCAGAAGGCGCTGCTGCCCGCCCCCCGCTGTGTTTCCCTTAGTCGCCTCTTACGACACCCACGGGAAGAGTTGGGATGGTGAAATTCTATGCCGGCACCACACGGCATCGTCGTGTGAATGCCCAGAAAGAAGCCTAGACTGTATCATTACATTAATAATTACAATATTTGTTGTTGAAAATATTCCCAACCTCAAATCTCTGCCAGAATTCTCCGGAATTTTGATTGAGCTGTGGAAATGGTATTCCGCATATTTGCAGTGGTGTTATGTATTTTAGTTACGCAGCGATAATAAATTATGAAAACCTGAGTTTCAACCTAAAAATATAGCTAGAAGCGCAGAATAATCAATGTATTGAGTAATACCACTTAGACTGGAACAGAGATATTTGGCTACAAAATTCGAACAAGTGAACTAAAATGGGCTGATGCCCATGTTAGTCCACAGCTGGACATAGACCTCTCCTAATGAGCGCCATAGCGCCCTGTCTTCAGCTGTTCGCAGATCTCCATCCCACCTGGCCGGAGCGTCCTACGCTATGTTTGCCGAGGCGCGGTCTCCAGCAGTTGTTGGATGATAAAGATACAGATTTTTATTTGCCAAAGACATGCTAAGTAAGGTTACAGGTAATACATTTAGTGGATCGTGAGTCGATTTGTGAATATGCTTGACCGTATGTCCACAGATAACATGTATGTCGCTATGCAAAATATGTATCTCTAACATGATTGAACTAAAGTTTGTCATTGAAAAAATTTACATTATTATAGTTGTGATTATAGTAACATTTCCAATTAACAACATTTTAACTTCTCTCTAAAGAGTACTCCACTTAGCTCTTCCAACTGATTTGGTATCTTATTCAATCTTTTAGGGGCCACCTTATGAACACTTTTTCGCGTTAATGCTTTGTTAGCTTGATGTGTTTGTAGTCTTTTGCTGCCTCGTCTGTTTCTATACACATTGTCAGTTTAAGGCAGTGTGAGTGCAGCTGCTGTCTTCACGGGTGTTTTGACGATAAAATATTGTTTACTATCTGGGTGCCCGCGGTTTCACCCACTTAACTCCAAATCCCGTGGAATTTTCAGGATAAAAAGTAGCATATATATGTATATTGCAGGTAATAAACTATCACTACAGCTAGCACTAGCGTATACAGCGTCTTATTACTCTAAGGTATACCTACAGTCTCATCAAAATCCGGCAATTCCCGATCTCACCGGAAAACAGGTAAATTAATACAAGAAATACTTTATATTAATGTGTTCAGATCGTGTGTGTTCGGATTGTGGACTCAGACAAAACAAAACGTCGGCGTTTCTCCCATAATATAATTTCTTTTACCCACAGCAAAATTATCTTTTTTCTATGATTTCAAGGTCAGTTTCAAAACCCTTTTTGTCTCGCTTTTTTTCTATACAGTATTCAATCTTTAATATCTCAGCAACTGCTGCAGCTATTAACTTGAAATTTTAAATAATAATACATTTCGTGCCTCTGTACAGATGAAATAAAAAACTAAACAAATGTAAATGAATTTCGGATTTTCAAAGCGACTAAATTTTTAAAGAGACCAACAAAAACCAAAGTTTATATCAAATGAAAGGTAGGTACATCCCGAAACAGTTTTCTAAATTTTGGTAAGTAATACACTTTTCGAAATATTTTTAAAAGGTCAAAAAATTACAAATGCCCTATTTCAGAAGTATGCAATCGATCCATCTTAATGTATTTGTAGATGTGGATCTGTATTTTACAGGAGAAATATAGAGAAGTCCTTATGTAGAACACTTTTTGAAAAATAGTCATTAAACTAGTTATTGGGCTATTTCATTCAGTGAGTTATCAAATCATATGTATTGATTTAATAAGAGATTTTTTTAAATTGTAAGTTGTTTACTTTTTGCAATACATTGAAAAGAGTCGAAACATTTATCAGTACCTACTCAGTCCCTAATCTCCGAAGTAACTGGTACCAATATTGTATAGTATTGGCTATACAATAATGTATTGTGTACATAATCGACAAAAGTTCAAAACCCTTGGCGCGCGAGTTACACTTGCAATTGACATCTTGTTTTTATTAGAGCCATGTTTTAATCCTCGGTGAGTCCGAATGGTTTCTCAATAGTGGAGATTTGCGGTGAAATTTTTTCATCCAGTCTAAGGCCTACATCATTTCTAAGATTTCATCTGTAACTATAACGAACCCCACTTACACTGAAGTAATCTCTCCTAAAGGAAATGAAACGTTGGTGTTCATCCAACCAGCTGTTAAGTCGCTTAAATCCATCATGAATTAGTTAAACTACGATACCTAGTTTTTATAGCAAAACCTATGTAGTGAAGCCTAAAGAAAAGATTTCAACGCGCTCAAGAAAATACAATCACATGGATGTGTGAATGTTTGTTCCCATTCACCAAAAACTGTGTCGAATTCCGACGGTTCACCGGCCGCCTGCAAGGGGACACCGCCGTGCACCGTCGACAGATGACACCCTGATGCGTCACACGTCGCCGTAACTACGCCGTACTACCATGTAGTT
Source organism: Eupithecia pulchellata (assembly GCA_963931895.1). Taxonomy (NCBI): domain Eukaryota; kingdom Metazoa; phylum Arthropoda; class Insecta; order Lepidoptera; family Geometridae; genus Eupithecia; species Eupithecia pulchellata. The sequence goes on along the minus strand of OZ007528.1, from coordinate 5,145,506 downwards.
ATTAAGTCTTTATAATTGTATGTAAGTTAGTCGGTAAGGTATTTGTTGAAATGGGCCCTAGAATAAGTTTTTTACCATCCTTAACTGTACTTATGTTGCCTGAAAAAAGTTATTTGTTATTATTATATGAATTTTGAATTTCTTGGGCTAAAATTTGCATAACACAACCAAATAACACTGTTCTAAACCTGGATTTCAATAGATTCAGAATCAGATAATGGGCAATATTAAGGTCGAATATTTAGTAAATATCTTCAAATATTTAAATACTTAGATTTAAGTAAATTTTTTGTCGAATATTTAGCTCCTTGCAGCGATCCTACCTGAGACCTCAGTATGGGCTGTACTACATAGTTTTACGATACGATATGATTTGTCCATCACCAATCAAGGTTTAGAATTTCAGTAGATACAAACGAGATGTAGCCTAAAAATGCGACAAATACATATCATAGCCTATTCATATGCGTATGCATGGTTCTTATAAAAAGTCAGGCTCGAAAACTTAGATCGTAACATTATCTTAGCCCGAACTAAAGACTAAGAACAGTCTGCAGTTAGCTCATATTATTCAATTTTAGCATACTAGTTTTAATTGGTTTCTACTATTTGACTGTAATTTTCTTTGATAATAAAGAGATTTTATCAGAACCTATCAAATAGCATTTTGATGAAAATATATTGCAAAGGACATCATCTTTTTTGGTCCAAATATGAAAGTGCCGGCCAATAAAAAAATATGCTGTATTCCGTTAGAACTTGTCCCCCTGAGTATTTATTTTTATGACACCAAAGCTGTAGGGTCATTGTCCTTGGTTTTATTGGAGTTCAAAAATTCAACATCTTCATACATTTTCAGTGAATTTAATAAAGAAAAACAAATGATTTGTTCTACCATATTTTTATTTTGAACATCGTTTAGTGAGATACATTAGTTCTTGACCTATTTTGGACATGTTGATCTTGTTTTGTGTTTTTGAGGATTATAAATAAAACTATAGGGTATATGTGCCCGAGCTGCAAGCAGCTCGGGGGGAGTGCTTCGCCTTAGGCGGCCTTATCGCATTGGAGTTTTAACTTTTCATAACCTAAAACGTCTTTGATTTGATGGAAATCGATATCCATGTGTAAAACCTGCGATAGTAAACTGTCAGCCATCTTAGATTTGAAAATGGACATCTTTTTCGTAATCTACTTGTTTGATTTAGTCGAAAACGATACCCATTTAAATGGGTGTTGGGTCACACAGCAAGGCTCTCTTCGCTCGCCTTGCAGTGTGACAGTTGTCGAATTGCGGTTCGCTTCGCTCAATCCGGCCCTCCTCATGGGGAGTCGTGGGGATCACAGCACGGCTCACTTCGCTCGCCGTGCTGTTCCCCGTAGTCGCATTGCAGCTTGCTTCGCTCGCCGCAATGCTCCCCGTCTGCTGGAAGAGAGGGGTCACAGCACGGCTCGCTTCGCTCCCCTTAGTTGCATTGCAGCTCGCTTCGCTCGCCGCAATGCTCCATCCGCTTGCTGGGAGTGCGGGTTCGTGGGGGTCACAGCACGGCTCGCTTCGCTCGCCGTGCTTTTCCCCTTAGTCGCATTGCAGCTCGCTTCGCTCGCCGTAATGCTTCCCGCCTGCTGGAAGAGGATGGTCGTGGGAGGTCACAGCACGGCTCGCTTCGCTCGCCGTTGTTGCGGTGAGCGAAGCCAACCGCAGTTCACAACTGCGGTTGGCTTCGCTACACAAAACAAGATCAACATGTCCAAAATAGGTCAAGAACCAATGTATCTCACTAAACGATGTTCAAAATAAAAATATGGTAGAACAAATCATTTGTTTTTCTTTATTAAATTCACTGAAAATGTATGAAGATGTTGAATTTTTGAACTCCAATAAAACCAAGGACAATGACCCTACAGCTTTGGTGTCATAATAATAAATACTCAGGGGGACAAGTTCTAACGGAATACAGCATATTTTTTTATTGGCCGGCACTTTCATATTTGGACCAAAAATGTATGAAATCCCGATGATGTCCTTTCTGGCTTCTATTATTATGTTTGAATAATCTTACTTGGTACAATATTTATTTGACCCTGATTAAACCTACGTAGTTACTACAAGTTACAGGTCAATAAAAAGCACAAGGCGTTTTTCCATTTGAAGCGTAAAGGGAACACAACCATCTGTACCCACTTAATCTTCCCTAATGTCTGAAGGGACCTTTTAATACGACTTAAAGGTAAAATATTGATGGGTTTCAGTTATTCTTAAACTGTTTTTATCGAAGAATTTCCTCATGTTATAAAATATTAAAATTTTTGATTTATATTTTATTAAAATACTTAAAATACATTGTTATTGTTGGCTTTTTGTCACTACAGATGTCAATCGGAAAATCAAATTTATACATTTAACTCGAGAGATGGTCAGTATCTGGCGCAGCGCATCAGCATTGCCATACAGCGAGGCAATGCAGCCAGCATCTTGGGTACACTTCCAACTGGCATTTATATGGATCAGTTGAGCTATCTGTAGTTTGTTTGCATCAGACTGCAGTTAGCTCAATTGTTTCAAAAGTAAATACTAGTTCTAATTTAGTTATATTTGTAATTTTCTTTGTTTATAAAACTATTTAAAAAACTTATTTTTATTTAACACTAGCGGTCCGCCCCGGCTTCGCACGGGTATTAAACAAAAATTTCAGAAATTATACACACTAACACGATGGGTTTCACAGTTTTCATACGGATCCCTTACTTTTTCAACAGCATTGGGATTTTTGACATTGACTTGCACTCCATAACTGACATTGGCCGTAGAGAAAAAGCAAGCACCTTGCGCTATTGTATATTCAACCTCTTTTTCTATTCTGATGTGCCATAATAGAAAAGGAGGTTGAATATACAGCACACGGTTCAATTATTGAAGTTTTCATGCGGATCCCTAACATTTTTGAAAATATTAAATAGCCTATGTTCATCACGGAAAATTTAGGATTCTTATGGTGAAAGAATTTTTCAAATCGGTCCAGTAGTTTCGGAGCCTATTCAATTCAAACAAACAAACAAACAAACAAACAAACAAACAAACATACAAACAAACAATCAAATCTTGCCTCTTTATAATATTAGGTCCTTACATATGAAATTGGCGTCTTGTATGGGAGGAACAAAAAGTCGAATATTTTTTAATATAATATATTTAATTAATCAAAGTATGAACCATTATTTTCTATGCACTTTTGCCATCTTATAGGTAGTTCATTGATCCCTTTACTAAAAAAACCAGTCGGACGGGAATCAATAAAATCTTTGAAGGCAATTTGGACTGCCCCATCGGAGTTGAATTTTTTCCCTTGCAAGAAGTTATCCAAATTTCGAAAAAAATGGTAATCTGTTGGAGCAAGGTCCGGGGAGTACGGAGGATGTCTTAGACTTTCCAATTGAAGCTCTTCTAATTTAGTAGCCGTCTGTTGCGCAGTGTGTGGTCTAGCGTTGTCGTGAAGCAGCAGTGGCGTGGAGCGATTGACCAGCCTAGGTTGTTTAGCCGCTAGCTTTTCCATCATGGTTTGCAATTGCTGACAATAGACATCAGCCGTAATAGTCTGGCCAGATTTGAGAAAACTGTAATGAACAATACCGGCACTAGTCCACCAAACGCTTACAAGTAACTTTTTTGGGGTTAATTTTCGCTTGGGGCAGGATTTGGCTGGCTGGCCAGGATCCAACCATTGCGCTGAGCGCTTCCGATTATCGTAAAGAACCCATTTTTCATCACATGTAATGATTCGGTTTAAAATACCTTCATTATTGTGCCGGTTTAGTAATGTAACGCAGCAGTCGACGCGCGTTTGCCGGTTTGCTTCAGTCAATTCGTGAGGTACCCACCTTTCAAGCTTTTTAATCTTCCCAATTTGCTTCAAGTGAATTAAAACAGTTTTATCACTAACACCGCAGCCTGCAGCTAACTCGGACGTGGTTTGCGATGGATCCGCTTCCAAAGAGGAGAAATTTGTGATTAAAGTGGCCAGTACGAAAAACGCCAATTTCATATGTAAGGACCTAATATTAGTATAGATTTTAACACTATATAAATCCGTGCAGAATGTTAGAAGTAAATATACATAATATGTAAGTAACGTATGAAATAATATTATCACAACTTGAAAATTCTATAAAAGCCGCGTTATCCTTCCCAAAATCCCAAATTATTTCGTAGCGCTACGTAGGGTGCTACGCCCGTAGAGGGTACCTACGGGAAGTAAAACACCCTCTACGCTTGCTCCGTCCCTCGTAGGTCTGTCATGGTCTATGAAGCGTCGTCACTTGTCTATATCTATAACATACTATATACTAATATTATAAAGAGGAAAGATTTGATTGCTTTTTTAATTGATTAGGCTCCGAAACTACTGCACCTATTTGAAAAATTCTTGCACTAGCAATCCTAAATTTTCTGTGATGAATATAGGATATAGAATATTTTCAATAAAAGTTGGGGTCCGCATGAAAAAATCTATTTTCGTTAAATACTCATGCGAAGCCGAGGTGGTCCGCTAGTCATGCATTCGATGACAAAAAAATATATCTACGCAGTATCTTATGTATGATACTATTGAATGCGCAATTATGAAAAGTTTAGACTATGACTTAGTAGTGGCACAGTATAACATAATGTCCACTACGTGTTCACAAGGGCTGATGATTATGATGATATAATTTATCAGAATTGGTAACTGTGAGATTGTGATGATGTCCTCTTATTACTAATCAGGCTTACAATTCACACCGTAATTTGAATTTGCATTCACTGGCTGAAATCAAAATGCCCTCGATTACATACAAAATTAAATATTCCCACTTGTTATCACAAAACTAAAAGGTTTGTATATCGATGAATGTTGCTCGACGAATCGTGTGAGTTTGGCTTACGTATAACATTCCTCATCTCCATACCAAGCGTCCATATTCTATTGACAAAAACAATAATGGACCCGGCAGAGGCGCCTGCGCTGCTACTACAGCGCGGCGCTCGTGTTGGCCAAGGTCGACGCGCGCACGACACTGCCATGGGGGCTTGTACGATACTCTGCGAAAAGAATTTAAGCCAATTATAAAATGAGCGAAGGCGAGGCGAGGTGTGATGAGTGCGGGCGAGATAGCGGCGGCAGCGGTCACAGCGCCCCCGCCCGCAACCCGCGACCGGCAAGCGCGGTAGCGGGCAGCGGCGCGCCATCCGCTCGAGCGGAGCGCCTACGCCCGCTCGCGGCACTGACGACACGACGTACTTCAGTGTACGTGCGACCGCTCGCCCCCGAGGACGGATTGCCGCTACGCGACGCGCCAACATCACTTTATTACGCAGTTATCGCCAACCGCGTGGACTCTGCGAACTCGCTCGCACTACCCTCCCTCTCAATTCTGAAGTGCCAGTGCCTGAGAAAACTTACTCGGACCTCTCACAGACCTTGTGATAACTGTTATCAGTGTGGAAAAGTTGAAAAGTGTCAGAACTCGGAACGCCGGCGAAATTTACGCAGCGGCGAAAATCATCGGGACATTCGACGACAGTGACGATCTTAGACGATAAGATACATTATTTCGGGGCAGTTTGAGCCACGTTACAAGGTTATCGCGTCTATAGCCCGCTAGTGATGAATTGGAAAATCGGCGCGTAGTCGCTCACGTGGTCCGCGCCCCGCCCCCGCCTCGCCCGCGCTTATATTTAGCGAAAATCGCCTCTCGGGAGCGGCCCGACGGCTGACGCTCTCTCACACATAGCTGTTTATGAACGTTAACGAGACGCCACATGTTATTGGCTTCGAATAACAGAGCAGATAAGGAGAAGACAGATAACCTCTGCGGACCGCGGTCCGTTCCGACAGTTCTGGAAATAGAAAGAAATCTGTGAATTATAGAAAAGAGAACGTTTTCGTTGTGTGATGCCAGCGGCCGGTAACGGTACGCGCCGGTGAGCGTCCAGTGGCACCTTGGGAAACATTCCACTGAGGAGAGTCGACATGTCTATCCAGGGTGGCGGGTACGCGAGCCCCTGGTCCTCGCAGGGCGGACTGCAGGAGCTGGAAGGCGCCATGGGCGAGCTGGAGCCGCTCAACGAGATGGCAGAGGTCGGCTTCGAGCCTCAGACGCGCCAGCGCTCCAACACGTGGCCGCTGCCGAGGCCCGACAACTACGTCGAACCCGGCGATGACGGAAGCGGTTCCAAGAAAAACTCCAACCAAAACTTGAGCGGTAAAAACTTATCCACCAATAACTTATATTTTATTGCAACTTGTTCACGGATATCCAACAGACATAATTAATATGTGACAGATACGACGCACTTGCGATGTCACGACTGTAACAATATGTAGATCTCGTCCCTCAATGATCTGACATGCAAAAATATTCTCAGTCGTAACACGACACACCTAAGCAATAAAAACAAACAACTCCAGCCACACATATCCGCCTACTACACATTTCATGAATAGATCCGTTCGAAGCACTATCAAACAAAAACAACGCTAAATTGTTTACGTCAACACAATTGCTTGTAGCAAGTGGTTGGTGTTGTGTTAATTATACCGAACATACGATTGGCTAAAAATAAATTCTCAAACAATCTCAAACAAATAAAAATAGCGGCTGACCGTCCGGTAGACCGCCATCGCCAGCCGTAAGAAAATATTTTAGCTGGATACATCAGAATCATTTAACAACCTATAAATATAATAATATAATCTAAAACGTCACACTGTTATGTGACGACTTAGATAACAAATAAATTGTCATATGTTTTTAAAGGATAGCTTCTCTTGTACAGTAAAACAATAAACATAATGTAAACAAACAATACATATCTATACGGAGCAAAGAATTGTGAATGATCTCTATGAAGGCGAAACTGTTCTAATCTTTTTGTGATAAGTAATTAGAATTGCCCTTATATCAAACCCTGCAGCGTAGGGATTGTGACTAACCTTACGAGGGAATATCAAACCCAAAAAAGTGCTTATCAGGGGAGTATAGCACTGGACATGTACTGGTCCTGTGCTATACTCCTCCCGCTATAGAGGTAGATAAAGTAGGCTAAACAGAATGACGACGGTATTTTTTTCTGATAATCATTCAAGTACCAATTTACCTAGTACAAAATAAACTTGCTTGCTGCTTAAATGTTTAAATATGGATATTGTGTAAATGTTAGTGATTTTCCTATGCATTCATAACTTTATGGTTTTCTTATCAGAAAATAACGCCTTCTGCAATTTGGAGATACATTTTATCTTCAAAGAAGATAAGTAGGTAAGCTGGATTTAGCCCAACTAGTTATTTTATTTGCAGCTTTCCTTAAAATTACGACAATTATACTTTTACCAGACACTTCCTCTCTTGGGCTTTTTTATTATAGTGCGCAAGTCCTCACAGGGTGATTTCTAAGAAATTAAGTCCAAAGGAATTCTCTTACTAAGACTTCCTTGAAATATTTTACTTTTACGTCTTTTGGCCTCGTGGCGCCATTGGCAGCGCATCCCATAATTATGGAGGGTTGTGGGTCCGTCAAAGTCGCAAATGTTTAGGATATAAAACACTTCCTTTCTTTATATATTTTTAACTGCGGCTTTCAGAAACAATTTTTCCATTTTACAGCATTACTGACAAATAAATAATTCTATCTAAATAGATAGAATCATCATCTCCTCTGCCTATTGCAAGGACCAGTGATAAGTGGTTACCTGGATTCTTTAAACATAAATAAATACTTCTTCATGAAGTATTTATTTTCATCATAATGACTGCCTAGAGCGCTGCCGTTCCTACTTCTTAAGAAATAGGGATGATAAACTCACGTAGTAAAATTAAGATGAGATTACACGCAAGCTCTGTCCATCCAACTATCTAAATCTCAATATCAGCCATGTAAGCGGAGCTTGTGTCATAAATGCACTAAAAGACTGTTATAATAAAAACTAAATATTTTTTTGTATTGAAAATGAACAAACAAATTATGTATGAACCTTTAAAACCTAACGCATACCTTTACCTAATACTAACAGTATTCATTACTGATGCAGAGAAAGTGTTCCAAAACTAACGAATAAATCTATTCTTGAACTGCAATAAAGTTTCGAGTCATCATAAACATCCCCAGTAAGGATATACTGCTGATCGTCGATGCAGATCGAGAACTTTCAAATCAAGGACAGACTATCAATACCAAATGAAAGACCACAATATCTAACTAAGAGTCTTCTTTCCCAGGTGCCCCTCCACTTCCGCAAGCCGTAGGCGCAAAGAAGAACTCCTCACGCCGCAATGCTTGGGGCAACCTCTCTTATGCTGATCTCATAACCCAGGCCATCACCTCTGCGCAGGACAACCGGCTCACCCTGTCGCAGATCTACGAGTGGATGGTCCAGAATGTGCCATATTTTAAGGATAAAGGGGACAGCAACTCTTCTGCTGGGTGGAAGGTAAGTTACTACTTTAATAAGCAACTCTTCTGCTGGGTGGAAGGTAAGTTAGTACTTTAATGTTAGTGCTATACTTGCTGATTCCGACTACTATTTCGCTTACGTGGATATCCATCCATCCACTATGCGATGCTTAAGCATCGCTTAAAGTGGATTAAGCGTGGCTTGTAGCATTAAGGAGAAAATTAGCAGTACTTTTTATAAAATTTGACCTCTTGCTTGAGAAATACATATAGAATTAGTTGTGGTACATATTTAATTTAAGTACTCGTTTAAGTAAGTGGTTTCCAAAAATGTTTTATTAACGGTTTGTTAGTGAACATTAAAACCCCGACAACACTTTGACGCAGGATTATTTAGTTTTGCGTCAAAAACTCTTATCACATTTCGAATAGCACATGCTAATAAACAAGTTCTACAGGGAAAATACCGATGTGTAAATTGCTGCGATTAATTCTAAGAAAGCCGCTCGATTTTGGCTGAACTGCGCAGTGGCACACGCTATCTCTGCCAGTGTTAGGATCCAATCGAAATTCATCTTATCGCATTCATTCTGTTACGTAAGCTAACCGACACACACGCGAATGACTTCAAGGCGCATTTCGTACGAATATTTAAAGTTTCAATGGTCACATGACGTCGACACGCCTTGCTGCGCGATAACCCATTCAATAAAGATAAATGTAAGATTATAATTACCTACCTATCTAATATTATTTAAACAGGTATCAAAGAACTACGTAGAATTCACATTGTGGTGACCTTCACGTACCCATGGCATTGATTAATGCTCACGCACACGATGCTAGTTCAAACAGAGCACGTGTAACTGCAATTTGAAATTCAAACATCCATGAAATAAAGTCGAAAGTAGAACGAACCGTCCGGGTGTCAGAGTTGAGAATGAACAACGCCAATTAGCAAATTAAAGAAGCACGTCACATTCTTGTGTGATTACAATAAACTTACACGAAAGAGATGGACGATGTGAGATGCGAATTGGTGAATGAATCGTAAAACTGGCATAGTCGTTCCAAATTTGATCCAAACTTTATCCGGCAATTTGCTAATTTGAATCTAAAAGCCAAACAGGCAGAGTTTAATTTAATATTGATTATAAAACATCAAAAGTAAATTATAAAGTTCTAGAGAAAAGTAGCGGCTCATAATTTGAAAGCGGTTTTAGAATTGCGCATTCCATACTTTTACGCTTGACTAAAATAACTTTTCCGTTGCTAAACTGAGCCGCTTGAGATTCAAGCGGTACCAGATCAAACTACATATGAATATAAATATTTTCTAGTTCATGAACAATAAAATAAGTTAAGAACTTGTTTATTTTTAAACTTTCTTCTGACTGCTCACACTCATTTTTCTGTAATATATTTAATAAGTAAGACATCATTTCACATTTTTTATAATTTTAGCAGGATTGATTTCATTTCTTAAATTTTGACCCCTAAAGAATAAAATACTTAGATTATCATAAGAATAGCAAGTCTTGATTTGTTCGGTGCCTATAGTTCCTTCTTTTTTCCATTATTACTTTTTATAAATTCATCTAACGTAATGCATTATGGATGCCAGTCAGGGCGCCCCCGTCGTCGGCGACAACTCACGACCAATTTGAACTTTATATCTATGTAAAGCTAAAATATTTTGCCATTTTTAACTTTCGCTTTGGCAAAATCCGTAAATTACATAAAAAATAGGTTCCTGATCGTCAAATCGCACTAATATTATTAATATATTTGGATGTTTTTATAATATTAGATGATGTTGTTATCAGGTCACGCCAAGCAAATTGAACGGACCGGGCTTTATTTTTATATGCGGGTAGTTCAAAGCCTGGAATATAACATAGGCTAACATACTTTTTATCCCACAAATCAGTTCCGTAAGGTAGAAATTTCGGAAGCGTTTGAAGCTTCGAACCTGGAAAATTGTTTCATTCACGTGCGTTCAACAAAAAAGAGGCTCGCCCTAATATTTCAGTGCCTATTAAAAGTTAGCTTTTAGGTATAAGGTACCTCAATACAATTAAAAACTAGCAAGACAATTCCAGACATTCATGGAATAATAAAAAAACTACGGACTTTGTCATCCAATGCGTAAATTATTAGAAATTAATTCATTCAATTTCATTGATATGTCATAATTTTCTATTCAACCCTAGAGAATTACTTGTGTCTTGAGTAGGTACTTATAAATACGTAAATAAGTTATAATTTGTGTCTATTACTTTATATTCAATTTCTTTGTCTCAAAGTTATGGCAAACTTGGCTGCTCAGTCAGAAGCCACATAAAATTTTGAACTTTGCATTTTTTGAAGAATAACCTTGGAAAACAAATTCAAAACTCAAATTTAGATTGACATTCTATTCATCAGTATCAAAACGGGGAATTTAAATAGGTTTTCGGTGAATATTCTGCGTCGATGTTGGCAATGTGAATAGTAAGCGAATTCTACCGTTATGCGCACCGTTAGCTATGCACATCCTTGTGAGACAAGAGGACATAAAATACTGCTAACTTCTTCCCTTGTCTTCTTTTGTGCCGCTGCACTAGGAGGTTCTCAGGCAAGTCTTGTATGAGATGATAATCCAGACACTGATATCCTCCACTTTGTTAGGGTGATCAAAGTGGACTGATGACTGGCCGACAAGCCCTACCGTAAGTATGGTAGGGTTACTGTACTGGCCGACAAGCCCTACCGTAAGTATGGTAGGGTTACTGTACTTACGGTTGGACTGGTCGACCAGTACAGAGTCGCTCAGCGTGCGAAAGAGCTACTGAGTTTCTTAAAGGAAATGGTTCGTTACAAATATATCCAACAAAGAACTAAAGTACGCGTTTTGGATGCTGCTGTTGATGCTGAGCAAAGCTTTCTTCTTTCGCCAAATGTCAACCACAACAACACCAGCCTATAATAGTCCACTGCTGATCATAGGCCACCCCTAATGAGCGCCATAGATATCATTTGAGGGTCATTGCCCATAATCCTCACGCTGGGCTGGGCTGTTCGATGGATTTCTTCTGCAGAGAGCGCTGGTGCTCACCCCCCGGTGTGTTTCCCTTGGTCGCCTGTTAAGACACACACGTCATCGAATAATTCTAAATCGAAAATGAATGGTTTAATCCATAATTATAGACAGAATAGTGCTAAAGGAATTATAAATTTATTAAGATAACTTGTAACTAGGTATTCTTATAAGAAAGAACGGTGTAATATAATAGAAAACCTAGACAAATAATGATTTAATCCTTTATCATGTGAACATTATTTTATCCGAGATCATAAGGTTTATGTAGATAAATAAATGATAGAAACATAATGGTAAATGCAGTTCCTGTGTATAAGATGGTGTTACGTACGTAATACTGTTTTCCATTCAAATAACTCATCTCAACTGACTTAAAAAGGTGGAGGTTCTATGTTGTGTTTTACTACACCTCAATGTTTCCGTATATTTCTTTCCGAGTGATTATATATTACTTTTCCCAAAAAAATAAAAAAATAGGGAAAATATAACGGGGTTTTAAGTCGCTTCTTAGCTTTTCAAAACAATCGAATTGTTTTTATTATCAAATTAACCATTTTATTGCTAGTGTTTACATTTGTATCTATTTAATAAAAATCTAAGTCTTCACCATAGGGCAAAGTGCCCAGAATACTGGCAGCATTGCCACATTTGCCACGTTGGATGGCGATGCTAACTCGTTAACCGAAATAAAAAAATCTACTCTATAATAACTAAAATGGTTAGGTTGGTAGGTACCTATTATTTATAATAATGCGTAACGGGCATTAACTGTTCATAGGAAACTTTATTAGATGTGTTATATTTAAAACCTTTATTTCAGGAAAATTGCGTTTCCTTATGTAGGTAATTCATTTATAACATAAAGTCTAAATGAAACTGTGGTGGTTGCTGTGTCATTTTACAAAATTTTTTATATAAATATATAAGTTAAGTTTTTAGTAAAAATACAATAAGTAGGTACTCTTTATTAGGAACAGAAAAAGTTGAAAACCTATGTCCCTTTGTGCTAATTGGAACTCTAATTTGGTGTGATAGAGTACACCAGCTGAGCGAAACAATCCACAAAATTTCGTAAGCAGAAATAGAAGCAGCTTTTAGAGAGTACTTTTTTTAGCACATTAAGTTTTAGCTTTCAGTCAAAGAATATATCGGCACCGAAATGAGTCTTATTACATCCGGCTACAATATTCAGAAGAGGAGTATGATTTCTCATACCTCTGACTACCAGGGCCATATTCACGTATTTAGATGAAAAAGACAATCATTGCACTAATACCCTGCACTGCACCTCAGTAGGCCAAGCACGGGGATTGTTCTCTAGGGTAGAATAGACAATAATGACATGGCATCGCCATACCTACATTGCGTACATTATTGAAGTTGAAGAAATTAATTTCAAATAATTTACGCATTCGATGACAAAGTGACGTCATTTTTGTATAATCTACCTTAGACAAGAAAGCCTGTGCTTGCCCTACAGTACCACCTAGTGTTTTATAAAAAAGACAAAATCAAAAAGTTTGAATACGAACTTCTGACGGGACAGTAAATCTGATACCATAAGTACCTACATCAACAATACTGAGATGTCTTTACCAATGACATTTGTGATAACTGTGGCACTGACACATTTCTGCTTTTATAATATTGTTATGATTTGATTGAAACTGGGTATTTACCTACTAGTGAGTATATGTATACCTACCCAATCTTATAATATACTAGCGGTCCACCCCGGCTTCGCACGGGTATTTAACAAAAATTGAATTTTTCATTCGGGAAAAATTTAGGATTCTAGTGTTGTGAGGATCTTTCAAATCCGTTCAGTAGTTTCGGAGCCTATTTAATTCAAACAAACAATCAAAACTTTTCTTTTTATAATATTAGTATAGACATAATCATGTCTTAAACAAAGTCAGGAAATAATAAAGTTATCAAGTGATAACACGTCCCATTAATTTATGTTTGATAATAGAGAAGTTTCCTACATTCTTGGGTAATGCCGTTCACATCAATGCATTTGAATATAAAAATATTTTCGTCGGTTATGTTTTCATTTGAATCCAACCATTCGGCGGACTGGAAATAAGTACTTCTTCGTATCTTATCGTAGTCTTAGCAACGCGTGACGTGGGCGATAATGCCCTTACCGTGATTTGTTTTATCTCCGTACACTTGTCTACTTTATCTACATTGCTGTTTTTGTATGGGTGATCCGTTTGGTGGTAGTGGAAGCCAAGCAATGTAGCTCGTGTAAGAAAATTATGCCGCGGTCCATAAAAAGGCCACGATTTTAGTAAGTGCGACCACTCAATGACTAGCAACTGGCCTTGATAGCGCATTTTTAAACATTATTACATTTAAATTCAATTGGGAATTCATTGAAATAAGTAAAGTTTGTTTACATATTTTTACTTTCTACCTATGATAATTTTTCAAACGTTCTAACGTGCAACGTAGAACACAAACCACTCTGAAATTGAGCATGATCAAATTAATTTATTTAAAAATATCACAATAACTATAAATACTACCTACAAACCTTATCATTAAAAATGTTTTCTAAACCACAATTTGGTACATGATGTCCCTTTGACACCAAATCAGAACCCACACAAAAGCAATAAATCAAACAGAAAAACTCGTAAATAAAATATCGCTCCACCTGAAAACTCATAACGAGTTTAGTTTTAACCTTGGCAATAAATTTCCCGATACAAATTAGTTCGACTTTCGATAAAGGCATGAAGACGGGCCGGCTGCAATAGAACTTGCACACCACCTTTCCCTGATTGATTTATACGTCTTGTTTGTCACAGAGCCGATTTATTTGAATTCCTGCCAGGGCCTCGGGCAGCCAACGGATTAATATTGAACAGACCCCAGCGATATATCCCCGACTTTGGGCAATAATTCAATATTTCATCCTTCGGGCGGGGACCTACGCTGCGAATTAACATACAAACGTCAATCGTTTCATGAATAAAAAATGTATTGGATTTAGTGAAATGAGTCGCGCGAGGAGCGCTGATGCCCGCTATGCCTATTGGGGTAAAATAAAATGTTCAGATCGCTCGGCTCAGGCTGGATGGCACTATTCTCTATTTGATGGGGGCACGCAATTTTGATTGGGTTAGTTTATTTGCTTAGGAATCATTTTCTCTTTCCCATAATATTTAGATTTGTAACTAAGTAATTCTACGTAAGGCAATCGTAATAACTCGGATCTGTAGGGCAAGCACGGGCTTTCTTGTCTAAGGTAGAACAGAGAAAAATTACGTCACTTAGTCATCGAATGCGTAAATTATTTGAAATTAATTTCTTCAACTTCAATATTGTACGCAATGTATGGCGATGCGATGCCATTATTGTCTAGCCTACCCTAGAGAACAATCCCCGTGCTTGGCCTACTGATTAGAATTTCGCTTAGTACGTTACGAGATTTATATTTTAGGAGAGGTTTCAAATAGTTCCATTAGGTACCAACTTCCTAGCATTCAATTAACTTTATAACCTCTTTACGTCTCGACAACCTAATGTTTTCTAAAAATTTGAAGTGAAAGTATTGCAATTATTATTGCCTGAGCAGCCCAATTCCAAGTGCTGTAATAAACAACTGCGATAGGAAAAATTCCACTGCGATCGAATACTAGCGTAACCGGTTTCTAATTTATCCCATCACGGGCTTTGTACGCTAGAGTTGCCATAATAATAAATGCGATTAGGCATACAAATTCTAAAAATACTAAATTTTACATAATAGTTACAAGCAAAATTATTGTAATTATGTTACTGTAGCCGAAAATATCATCAAGTAGTACGCGTTTTTGCAAAACTTCATTAATAGCAACCAAATCGCAATTAGTGTAAAGGTGCAAAAAATCTTAGTTACTACTCATTTAGGTAACCGTATTTTATGTTTGAAAATTGTTAATGAGTTTAAAAAAAATCATAGCACCAATTAACGGCCTTCATTGGCCATATAAATAATGTAATATTTTTATTTTATATTCTGCTAGGTACTTGTTTCTTAATAATATATACTTTCAATTAGTTTTGATTTAAAATAATTATAATTAGTGTAGTGTAGGAACTACTTCCAGTATTATTCTGATTTTACAAAGGGGGCAAAGTGCATCAGTAATCTTTCTGTACCGCCAATCCGAACTCTTCGAACCCTGATGATTTCAAAAACGAATATCTACTCATTAGACAATGAGCCAAACCGTCTAATGGCAGGGTCACAACCTCTATTAATGAAGTATAATGAAGTATTACCAAGATGAACAGGATAAGTCACATCCGAATAAATATCTGACTGATCTAAGCCCCTTGCAATGTAAGTAGCTAAGATAAATAAATAATGATTAGCGACTGATACACATAAAACAAGATATTTTTACTATTAGTGAAATTTATCAACCATTGAAACTATTGGCTTGAAATTTACAGAGAAAACTAAACAAACAAAAATATTGAATACGTATTTAAGGATTTTTCAAAATAATCCTGGAAAAGGGAAATGGGATAAAAACTGTTATTCAAGTTTGAGATTCGTATACATAGAAAACTAGAACACCTGAATATCTACAGATCGTACAAATATTTGTTCTGAGGGGTGAACCGAACCCGTAACCTCTTGCAGGGGGACTTTCGCCGACTGCGCCACAGAGGTCGTCAATATTTTGGTTTTTGACGGAGGCATTATGACGTCGTTCTACCAATACGATGAGAATTAAAATTTGGTGACCAATGCAGTAGTCAGATTTTAACATGCAAGATTTTAATTCTCTTTAGAAGCGAAACCACTAATAGAACTGATTGAAGTTCAATAATTATCATAGCCGGTTGCTCCGCGCTATGTTTATGCAAATTACGTTTCTATAGAACATTTAGAGTTTAAATAATTACATATTTAATTTATTTGACGCTTGCGGCTTTAGGCAGGTTTAGTTAGGGCAGTTATTAACACGTTAATCGTATGTTAGCGAATCCGTTTCGAAAGGTTTCAGATTTCATCAATAAGATCTTGAAATAAGAAATCAATGATTGATATCGCGACATGGTATAAAACAAAGTCGCTTCCCGCCTTCGCAACGAATTCTTATGCGATTTTATTTAATAGATAGAGTGATTCAAGAGGAGAGCATTCGTACCAGCATCTTGATGACGATAGCGGATAAGCTGGATGGGCCGCTAAACAAACCCAGCACTGCTAAATTTGTAAATTGTCATTTTTCAATCACCAAGACAAACTAACTTAAATTTTATGACAATTGCTGATTACTATTTATATGGATTTGTGATTATCTAGAAATAATGACTATTATTATTATTATTGCAACGGTGCGAGCCAGTTTACTACAAATTAGGGAGATGATGATCCTCCATATAATAATATGTACATATAATACTAGAATATACAGCCTAGTATCAGTCTAAACCGCACAGAAATATTCATGTTAAGTTTGCCTTTATGAATAAGTTTTTTACAAAAGGTAGTTCAGTCTGAAACCGATATAATATATATACTCTAAATTGACGTGAGTTAATATTCAAGGATACCCGACGGCGCCTAAAGATGTAAAATCATAGAACCAAGGTTTATTTAAATTGTGTCAATTTAAATTTTAAGACGTAAGTGAATGTGTTGTCTTAATTCAACTCAGCTCACCTCTGCTCAAAGTTATTTTTATTCTGCGTACATAGTAGGTATACTTACCAACGCAAAATAAAAATAACTTCAAACTAATTTATAAGATTCAATGAAGTACCCTCATTTAGAAAATTTGCCATGCATGACGGACACATTAAGAAGTTTTATGATTATTGACAAAGAAAATAACAGTAAAATAACAGTAACAAAAAAAGAACTAAATTATTTACAGTTGGAACAATTGAGGTAACTGCAGACTGTTGCAAACAATCTACAGAACTTAACTGATCCATACCGATATCAGTAGTAAGCGTTCCTAAGACACTGGATTGCCTCGCTGTATGGCAATGCTGATGCGCTGCGCCAGGATACTCTCCAGTTCCCAGATCACGCTCGCTTCGACAAGAAGCTCAGATGCTAGGCGGTATTTTACGGACCTGTCTACCTGCATATTCGAGATCATCGGCCGAATCTGCCGCCGCACCAGCCCTCACGGATCCCCTCGGACGATGGGAAGGCGTACGTTTGTCGACGAGTGTCATACCGTCGGGTCTCTTACCATCGTCAAGCAGAAGACTATTTGGTTCTAGGATAGCTTATAAGTTAGCTACGAGTATGACAAAGGCCCGCTGTTGGATGATGTCATTGTCTCCGCAAGAAATCCGATCGGCAGCCCTAATACACAATAATTCGAATAATTATTAAGAAATAGAATCAATTAAGGTTTTTGTAAACTCACTTACATCTGTTATAAAGTTATATACTATATAGAATTTAGTTATACATATAGAATTTAATCATTGAAAGCAAGAATATTATTTATTGAACTTTTAATCTTATTATTGCAATCGGGATAGTAACAGTTAAATAAAAAATATGTACGAAATTAAATAAAAATAAAATATAATAGCTATATACGAAAACTCAATCCAAAATCACACGTGGATCCCAAAATATCTTAATTCCGCCTTGCTAAATATTAGAAGCGCGTTGATTTAGCGTTTAATTTTAGCACTGCATGATCGACCGCAATCAATCTTGATTATAAAAGCAATTATTGTTCACATTAATACGATTCTTAAGTCTGGAGCGAATGCCCTAAATTGGTTCCGCGTGACTTAAATCTTGATTCGGTTTAGTGTTTGTCGGATTTCATCAAATACGTATAAAAAACGATCTCAACGTTATTTAATTATGCTGGATATTTTCAAGCACATTCCTAAATAAAAGATGACATTAACTGCGTAAGGTTAAATTTTTATTTTAATAGTTATTTTACTTATAACCCAAATCAGTACAAAATTACCCTAAAACAATTACAAACCAAGTCGTACATTTAATTAAATGTACCATTTAGTGTTCGGAGGTCTTCCTAGTCGATGTAAATAAAAATATAACGCACATTCAAACATGGTTAGATTTGTTGTTTTTTTTGTATACCACCAAAGTTAACAAGCATGCAGCCCGCCTAATTTGATACGGTTAACGCATCCTATGGACGCTTGCAACATCAGGGACTTTCACGCGTATTGCCGACTTAAGTATCTTAGAAGACTCCATAAAAAGTCCATGTTGTAGTCATGAGGGAAAACATCGGCTGAGAGATCATTCCACATTCTGACTGTTCCTGGGAGGAAGGAAGATTTTGGGTAAAGATTCGAGAAAGATGCAGTTACCACCATTTGCCTATAGTATACCGACATGGTAACAAGTACCTTTGTATCGAGCCTTTCGAGGTCACATCGTACAGGTAGCGAATCACCTACTCCAGTGAAAGTTGATCGATGGACCGTGACCATTTTATGTGAAGCCTCCGCGGGTACGTGTTCAATTTTCACTCGAAAAAATTCGTAGCGAAAACTCGCGTGACGAGCTTATCTTTTCTTCTTGAGTTTTTTAGTATATGACATATAGATATTCGCACATAGTCCTTAAAAAATTACGCTACATACAACGGTAGAGTTTCTGTAATAATCCTCTATTAGTCCTTATCCATAGATTATAGATAAGATCTTAATTTTTTCATATAATAATGTATACGAGTATGATCCTTTAATCGACACTATCTTTACAATACTATCAGTGGGTACCTAATTGGCAATCCTTATCTTTATAATCCCACAATCTTTATCATTATTTGTGAACTCCTAATAGTGAAAGGCTAAAATTTAACGTAGATATCGAGTGGTATTTTCCAAGTCTTATGACTTTACATAATGCTATCAAACCACTTCTTTAAGATTCTCAAGATGATTTAAAAGGTGTTACTTGCATAGGCAATGCTGACAACACTAAGCCGAGATGTGGTTAGACACGTTTGTGTTGAAACAGATGCCTTTTATACGGAAACAGATAATGATACAAAAATGTTATTTTGCACATATTTTCTAGATTTAAAATAGATTCAGACGCCGATAGTTAATAATGTAATTGTATTTTATGTAGGTATTCAATTGATTAACTAGTACTCAACAGGATTAGCCTCAAGATTTACTGCGTCATGTTTTCCAGTGCATAATTTGATATGTTATGTCAATCGTTAACATTGTTGTTTGATAGAGGTACATTGATACAAACAGCACAAATATTGTTCGCAAATAGTCGCTTTTGCGCATTTAAACTTATCTTCATTACGCAATATTACGTTTAGCCATTTACGTAGTGTTTGACCATGAAACAAAGTCATATTTTGATTTGCAAGGCTAACCTACCAATTGTTTTAAAATATGTTATCTGTTAAATTACAGTATCTACTCGGGCCTCTAGTAGAGCCGGTGGTCTTCCCATCAAATGTATTTTGGCCTCTTCAATACCTCAGTTATATGCGGTCAAATTACACTCGAAAATATCAATAAACGGCTTAGCTTATACTCTGCTATGATTAGCTAATTATGTAAACTAAACGTTTTGGTCAAAGCCAAATACGAGCTTACTAAAATTTGCTATGATATCTAAATTTTATACACCCGTTATCGCAATTTAAATCACTTCTGCGAATTTGCCATTGACAATCCAAGCAGCATGGTCGTGTTTACGTTGTGGCTGGTTCATGTTTACAAACAGTAAATTGTACACTGACATAACGATGCAGGCGTCACACACCGTCAGAGCGCGTCACCGCCCGCCGCGCCTTCGGCCACTTCTATTGCGTCTTAGTAATTGGAAAAATGCGATACTCTATCTATTATTGCTCGAATCGACCCAAATTCTTTCGACAGTTTCAGAAAAGATAAAAACTAAATGATATGAGCAAAAACAACCTTATTGTCATCATTCTAAAGCGTGGATCTGCAGCTATTCTGAGAGATTTACATAGTTTACATTTATACCTAAAACTATAGTAAATTATTTTTAAAGCTAGCTTTTAGTCTTTTGTATGTATTTGCGTTAGGCTCTTAATTTTAATAAAGATACGAATACATAAACAGTTTAAATCATAGTATATGCCAGAACCAGTAGGTAACTGTCGATTACATAAGATACTTTTTAAAATTATTTGTAAATTTTCAGAACTTTGGAGTTTAAACCCAATAGAATAAATCCATATCCCGTCATAGGTATTGTGAACTTTAAGTAAATTTGAATATTCGGAATGTCGCATATTCTAGAACCGTTGGTATTCATCTTCAAGATAGTTAATAGTTAGGCTACTTATAATACCGTCATTTGCGTTCAAAGATTTTTGACACCCAAGGATTTCTTATGATAAACAAGAATAAATCTCAAATTTTAATTTCGTAGCATTAAAATAAATCGGCCATGTTTCCGTCTAAATTGTGGAAACCACAATCATTAGCTGGAGCTCACAATGACGTGTGGTTCTGGCAAGGTGACCCAATGAATTTTATTACTGATGCTCCCCACCGCTGTCGTTTCTTTAATATTAAATTTATTGCTATTTGTTCCAATAAACTATAGAATTTGCTTATGATAAAAATGCAATGGAAATCTTGCATTAGGCAAGCACAAGCTCTGCTTTGATTGGGCCTAGATGTATTCTTAAGCATCATTATTATACAGTTATATTTTTCACCAAACTTTTGTTTCTTCAGATTTCATATTTTTCGATTCTCATAGTTAAATTACTTATCTTTTAAAATCACATAGGATCATACTATATATTTCATCTAGGTGTGAATCTATATCTGTATGATCCGTATAGCTGGTAATTTTAGCCATTAATTAGTTGGGTTGCTCCGTATCTACCCGACATCTGTCAGAATGATACGGAGCAGCAAGGTTAAGTACCTTACTTTGTGCGTGGTCAGCGAGCGACCTTCACGCGAATTTATTTTTACGATAGCCCTAGTATTCGATGCTGACGAACTGTCGAATTTTTGTGGGTGCAGAGAAGAAACAGAAATGTAACATATAATTAAAAAACTACCAACATTGCGTTAAGTAAATTATACGTTAGCGAACTGAAAAATGCCAGCACTCTTATGACATTTTGCTTTAAACGTCGCATAAAACACGTAGTGCCTATAGAGATATAATCTTGAACCTGTTATAACTATATTTAATTTTATAAGTTTTTGAAAAGCAGGCGGCCTTGTATGGTGCCTTTAGTGACGCGAGCGCTACGTTTATACTACCTTACCTTACAAATTTCATACAGCCATAGATTTTAATCAACCATAGAGAAATAGTGCTAAATAGATTATTTTTTTAACTTTTTTAATACGATTGCCTTTATTAATCCACTTTGGCGCCAATAATTATGCGTCTAGTCGAGAATGTGATACAATATTATTGAACGAACCGAACCACGTGTAAGATGTAAGCGTGCATATGTAATTTGAACTGAACTTCAAAACATTTGAGTCCTTGAATAGATTTCATCTCACAAAACATTTCCACTGGTGCAAAGTCGCATATTAGTAACATTATTACATAGGTACCATATTAACTACGCAGTTGGTGCTAAAACGTACATTTTTATACTTAGTTTATACGGAACCACTTGGATAGATAAAGAATCTGATGTCCAGAACAATCGTCCAAACAACAATTTCGTTCAGTACGATCGTACTCAAGGACAAAGTTTTCAAATTCATATGGTTCTATACATTTTTAATTTCAAATTTAAACCCAGATCTTCTACCAACCGAGTTTGCTATTGATTGCTATCAGGAAGTGTGAATTGAATCAACTCAAGTAAAATTAATCGCGTCAATAATATTAAATGAGAAGTAATAGTTCCCTGCTGGTGCCAAGGGACAATCTTCAATTGGATCTCAATGATCTTTTAATCATAATAGTTCCGCATTACTTGAGTGTCTATTCCTTAACTCGCTTGATACTTAAAACATTATTAAAAATAACGTGACCATATTTCTCACCTTTGCTTACCAGTCCTGTTCTCTAACTTTTACATCAAATTCTGTGACAGTTTAAACTTTTAAATTAATGAATACTTTTCTTTTCATATGAATAAGTCTGTAAACGTTTTAACCTTGATGACAAACATGCAGTAAGTGGATACCTTTGTTCCAGATTTAAAGTTTTAAATTACGTACGCAAATTGCCTTGATTTATGTAAAAAAAACAGCAAGCGCATAAAGTAATTTCAAAAAATGTTAACAGCCATTGCAAATTCCGATCCTTGCAACTGGTTGATTGCATCTTAAACAATGCAACAAGATCTACGTAATTCATAAAGCATCTTGGTTAGTAATAACTAAACAAGTTCCTACATTCTGACGACCAGGTAGCCCATGAGATTAGGTCTTTAAAGTTTGTTGCATGTACCATAAACTACAACATTTTACTGACATTGCTCTTCTATTGAACCGTTTGACATTTGTAGCTGCAATAACCTTGCAGCAAACAAGCCTTGTATACTGAACTGGTTTTAATAGTTTTATCGACCTCCTGGGGCCGTGAAAGTTTAATGTAAAATCTGGTTGTGCTTCCGAAGATCAAGAGTCTAAGATTGATTGATCTTCCACCTTCAATTGACCCTATGTCGCCGTACCCTTGCATTGTAAGACGCCCGGTTTGCGACCTATATGTCATCGTTCGTTCACCGTAAATACATTGTGAGTAGTGCAGATGCGGTTATCGGTTCATTTTCTCGTTTTGCTCTTTATAAAGAGCTAGCTGACGCACTTGCAAGGAGAGGTCATTGAACTGCACAGTTAGTGGAGATCGGTGCGCGCACGCCGACTTGACTCGATTGCAACCTTGAGCCCAGATCGCAAGTTCCATTAATGTAGTTCTTTCGGATTTTTTAATATTTTTATTGCATTTTTGCTAACAATATCTCATATCAGTTTACCTTTAGGATTCTGTGTGAAATATGCTTCAGATGTTACGCTTAGTTTACTGGACTTTTTCAGTTTTTCTTACGTTTCTTTGAAGAATTTCTTCATTAAGCTCTGTTTTATTCTGGGAGTTCTAAGAATACTTATGAAATAAACAATTAATTAAACAAAAAAATACCTATTCTATTTATATAACATTGACTCTTCAATTTTTCCCAAGACTGCTATATAACTTTATACCATATAATAAAGACCAAACACTACCCTTACCTCTAGAGAATTGGCACACACACGCACAATAATGATGTAATGTTTACATGATACACACATACTAACTTCATTTTATCGGAGACACGTGTACGACGTACCTACTTACCAGCAGGATCGTCCTGACTTTGCACGAGTATTAACACGAGACTTAAGTCCATTATACATCCCTACTTACTTATTAGATATATTAGATTCCGGTTAATTATTATTATTATAAATAACTCAACTACTTACGGCCTACTTTTTCAAAGATTTTTAAACGCATAGGTAGGTACATGACCTGCGGCTACGTTTCTTTGAAAGCTTCAAAAGATTCAATGCATCTATCACTAGTAGTTCAAATGTTTTCTATTCAATTGTTTTCTATTCAAATGTTTTCTATTCAATAAAAAAAAAACAAATGACTGATTAATTATGAACTCTTAATCTAATAAAGAATTAAGTCCACGGAGTTCTTTTTACAAAAAAAAAAACGAATTCACTTCAAATTGGTTTTAGAACTCCTCAACCTATAAACTTATTTTAGACTGACGTATAATTCTCTTTTACTGGTTTGCTACCAGTAAATGCGACAGGTGATATCGAGGTTAGTTTCCTACACATGATGGTAACTCTTGTTTAGCTATGACCGGATGGTTGATACTAACTATTAATAATTCTGCGAACACTTGCTCCCGCGAACCTCCACGTGGACGCAACAAGTAAGGTATCGATCTACGCATGCGCTAGTACTTTTCCGCTATTAATCTTTGAAAACTGTTTATTGCGCCTTAACTAGCTCGAAACTACGCGCTTTTTTTGAACATTCTTTACTTTTCTTTATTTCACTTTCCATCACGTACAAACTTTCATAGCCTAACTAAAGGTTTAAATGGATAAATAAAATAAGTAAATAATCGAGCTTTTCAAGCTCATTGTACGTTAGGGTTTAAAAGCAAAGTCATAAGTTTCAACATACATTTTTTTATACTTAGTACTTATACCTGCAGCAACTATATAAATATGTAATAAAAATATAGTTTTTACTGTGAAAAAATTAGCATCGGCACAGTTCGTAAAGGGAATCCTCGTTCTAAGGTCAATCAGAGTTTTGTATATAACGTACATTTATAATATAGAGGCAGACGTGGCATTTAAAATTTATCTATTATCTATTTATCTATCTATTATAATATCAATTTGCATATTTTAATAAGTATATAAGAATTGTAACATACTCGTAAGATACTCGTGAATGTGATTTGAAAAAAAATCAATTGCATTGCATTAAAAACAGTAAATTACACAAGCAGGATTATAACACAGAAAAAAATATATTAACAGTTAGATGCCCGTCGTAAATATTGTGAAAATTTCCAAACATTTCTTTTCAATAAGCACCAACTGTGAGATTTAGGGATTAGATGGAGCCACCTTAAACGGTAGTCATGGCAACCGCTTCACAGGAAGGCGTTCTAATGGAGCATAAAGGACTGGTAGAGCATTTCGTTTTCTAAGACGCTTATATTAGTACCTAAGGTATATTAGGTAGGTATGCTTATATTAGGTAGGTATGTAGTTCAATTGCCTACAATAGATTATATTTTTATAGAATAGGTACCTAGGTATACAATAACGTTACTCATTTAAATGGGTGGGGTTCAACTAAGCATAAAACACTGTTCAATGCATATCTAAAAACAAAATATGCAAAGGAACAAACGGCCAGCCAGACAAAACACGTAATAGCTGATCAATTGAACTTCTGTGAAGTTCGATCATTATTATTTGAGTCAATTCATTCGAAAATTATAGTATATTAACAAGGTAGTTTCCTTAGTTTACAGGCAACTTTTGCACATTTTTAGAGATTTCACTCGATTAAAACATCGAGTTGCGTCGATATCTTTCCCTACTCGCGCCTGTCACTAGCGCGTACGCTCATTCTTTTAGAGTATTATAAACAAAGCTTCCTATCTATTGGGCCTCAAACAAGTACTTGACTATGTTTAAATAGGGTGGGTTGGGTTCCTATAATTTTCGAATGAATTGACTCAAATAATAATGATCGAACTTCACAGAAGTTCAATTGATCAGCTATTATTTTTCGTCAATTCATTCTTCAAATTATAGTATATTAACAAGGTAGATGTTCAGAGAAGGAAGGTTTGTTTCCTTAATCTGACAATTCTGGTTTTTAATTATTAAAAGCCATTAATTTTGTTGTAATAAACAATTGTGTTTATTAAAAAAGTGCTTTAGGCAGGTAAATCACATTTAGAATAATTAACAAACTTGAAACCATATGAGGTAAATAATTATTATAAAAACTTAAAGTATATCCTTCATATAACAAAATTTGATTCTAACTTAAGAACATTATAACTAAAACAGTATGCTTATACTAACGAATTTGATGGAAGTAAGACTCCTCTAGCAAATTCACTTTCGTTATTCAAAATGGGTCGGTTGTAAAAGCGGGCGAAGGCAGTGGACGCGGGTGTCCAGCCCGCCGTCTTACGGATCGTATCAATGCTGACGCCAGCGAGGCTGGCGGCCGAGCTGGCCGCGTGCCGCGTGCTGTGCGCACTGAACCTGGCCGTGTCCACGCCGCTCGCTGACAACACCTGCTTTATCCAGCGACTGATGGTCTGTGCTGTAGCGCTTCTATGTGGCGGTCTTGTGGTCAACAGAAGGTTACCCGCGTTCGTGGTTCTCAATTTTTGCGTAACAAAAATATAATCTTTGAGAACTGAAGCGGGACAAATATTTATGCTATCCCGAAACCAGGGTAAAAATAATATCGGTTGGTCTCGACCGGGAGCTGTGGTCTTAATGTTGTCCGTGATGGCTATCTTAATACCCTCTGATATAATTGTTATATTTTCCAGTTTTATCAGGGAAAAAGTTTGAACTCTATGCGCGGTACATAGCGCTAGCAAAATAACTAACTTCTTTGTAATTTTTTCAGTACTTAATTCAATATTTGGGTACCAATCAGATATATAGTTAAGAACTATTTGAGGGTCCCAAGTGGACGTATATTTAGGACGGTTGGGTTTGATTTTGTAGGCACCTTTAAGAAGCCTTCTAATGCGATCATCAGAACCGATCTGATTACCTAAAAAAAATGACAATGCGGAACGGTGACTATTAAGAGAGCCATACGAGCATCCATTATTGAATTGTTCCGTCAAGAAGTTTAAGACGAATGTAATTGAGTCATTGAAAACGTTACTATTATTGTCCATACAAAACCGCCACCAAAGCTTCAAAGTGACGCCATACTGCTTCAGCGTGGTGTCTGCGAGCGAGGCGAGCATCAGGTCTAAAGCCGCCGGCGGCGAGTTGCGCCGCGCGAGCGCCAAGCGCAGAGCCGCGCGGCACCCAGGGTAAGGTTCGCATGGAGAGGGTGGCACTCCCTGAAATGTGATTGTAACAAACACTTACTAGGGTTGAAAAAGTGTATCTTAGACACTCGTAAATTGTCTAACAGGGGGTACCAAGCCTGCGATGGCCAGTGTGGGAATATGAATATTCCAGTCGCTTTGTCGTCAATTATTTTCCGTAAGCATTTCAAAATTAATGAAAATGGTGGAAATGCGTAAAAGTACCTACCATTCCATGTGATGGTAAAAGCATCTACGACAAAAGCATCAGGATCAGGTTTCCATGAGACGAAAATTTTACACTTGGCATTGCTACGTGAGGCGAATAGATCGATTTCGGGGTAACCAAAGAGTTGTACTACTGTTTGGAAAGCTGTATCAGATAATTCCCATTCAGTATCAGGGTTTACGATTCTAGAATCTAAATCCGCACAGTTTTCTTTCGTACTAACGTAAGAGGCCCATATCCAAATATTTCTCATCTCGCACCATTGCCAAATGTGTCTCGTTAAAGTACTTAGGTGTGGGAACTGGATCCCTCCCATTCTATTCACATAGCTTATTGCTGTGGTGTTATCGACTCTTAGCAATATTGAGCAGTTTGATTCAGTTTTGAAAAAACTTTTTAATCCTAAAAAGACTGCTAATAACTCTAGATAGTTGATGTGGTGTTCTTTTTCAGATGCCTTCCATGTACCGTTGGCTCTTTTGGTGTCGCAAACAGCACCCCAACCTGTTCGAGAAGCGTCAGTAAAAATCTCGTGCTTATACTGAACTTTTTGAAAGCATTGGAATGAACTATGAATGTTAGCTTGCCACCAATTCAAATCATCTAAAATCTCCGCAGTGAGTTTTATTTTGGCGTCGTAATTGTGGTTATTTTCTTGTAAAGCTAAAAATTTATGTCTTTCTAAAATTTTTGTGTACAAAAGCCCGTACCTAACGGCTGGGCATGCTGAGACAAGAACACCTATCAGCTTAGCAAAATCACGAATAGTACATTTCGGTAAACGTGAGTACTTTCGCACTAAATGTGCGATATTATGGCATTTATCTGTAGGCAAAGATAAGGTAAGATCACTAGTGTTATACATAAAACCTAAAAACTTTGTAAATTTTTTAGGTTGTAGTGAACTTTTTTCATAGTTAACCACGAATCCTAAACACTTCAACAATTGTAACGTAGAATGGACATTATCTGCGCACTCTTCGATACTGTCACCTATGCACAGGATATCGTCAAGATAAATAACAGACTTGTGGCCTTGTTTGCGCAAATAGGTTATAACCTCTTTCATAATTTTAGTAAAAACTCTAGGCGCTACTGACAATCCATACGGTAAAGACACAAATTCAAGTAAATTATTTTCGAATTCAAATCTCAGGTACTTCCTATCAGCAGGATTTATAGGTATAAGAAGGAAAGCTTCTTTTAGGTCAATACTGGCTAAAAACCCATCACGTGAGATGAGTTTAGTAGCCGTCCTATAATCCTCCATCTTGAAGTGAGTATTTAAAATAAACTTATTTAGTGGCTTTAAATTCAGTATGAACCTTTTTGTGCCGTTATGTTTAGGAGCCAGGAATATTTTTGAAATATATTGGTCATGACATGGAGTACAAGGGCTAACAGCGCCTAGATTAATTAGTTTTTTAATAGCTGTATGCATCTCACGACTATCTTCGCGGGTAAACGTGGAACAAGGTATTACGGGCTGTGAAACTTGTTCAGTAAATTGAATAGAATACCCAATTTGTATCCACGTCAAAACTACACTATTACTTGTAATATTAAGCCAACAGCTAAAATGGCAAGTAAGTCGACCAGCGTGTACCTGCGTTATTGCTGCGTGTTGGCACGGGGCTTGGACTGGTTGAAGTTCTTCGATGTCGGCGTCGGCGCGTGGCTCGACGTTGCATTCATCAGATAGGGCCGCCGCGGCGCAGGCGCGTGCCTCTTTTGGCCTCCCCGCCCCCCCCTGAAGGACGAGAAACGAGGAGGGCCCGTCCAGTTTCCCTGGTGGGCAGGACGATTGACTGATGACTGTGGAATGGGAGCTGTAGGCTTCTGGTTTACCCGCTTACGGATTTCTTGGCCTTGTTTTTCGATAGCCTTACTAGCTTTTATTTTGTCGGCAAGGGAACTGCCGAAAAGCGTCTCGTCTCTCTCTGCATCTTGTATCATGTGCAGAAAATTCTTTTCCAAGCTAGGGGTAATTAGCTTTCTTCTATCACTCGAAAATGAGAAGTGTAGGTCTGTTAGGAGGCGACATCCATCGCTGAGCGATTTGAGTGCACAGACCTTGTCGTCAGATCTTAGTAAAACATCCATAGCTCGGTTTACTGCAGATGTACCGGCGCCCAGTGCCATTTGAAAACTTTCAAGTTTTTTGTCACGCCCTCTCACAATGTCGGAAGTCGCGGCTAAGATCTCTGCATTGAGCTTCGGTGCTTGTAAAAATTTACAATTGGACGGAACCAAGTACTTCTTCATAAGGTCCGACTTTTCTTCCCTTGGAAGTCCTTTCCTTAATAAAGGGAGCCATAGGGTGGCCAGACTGTCATGGATGGGCTCACCATATTCAGGTGTATCTGAGGTAGAAGCACCCAGTGCTGATAACAGTTCAGGGTCTAGGCATGGTTCAGACGGGATCTCAGACGAGGACGCGGCGGGCGCCAGTCCGGCGTTGTGCGGCAGCGGCGCCTCCGTCAAAGACGGCTGCGGTGGCACCTCCTCTAAGGCAGGTGACGGCGATCGGATTTGCCTTGGTTCCTCGTTAAACGTGGCATTTACCGTTTCTTCCATGATTGTATCTAAAATTAGAATAATCATGTTACTGTAATTTAATTTCTATAATTGTGCCGAATAATGAGGGTACTTGGATAAGATATTGTCTCGCGGACAATAATTTCAGATAAACGTGTAAGACCATTGGAATTCACGTATTTTCTGCTTTATAATATCACAAGAAGCTCGCAGCTAAATGTGTTATCGCAATTGACTCGCAGTCAATCCCGATTTTACCCAAAGAAATATTTTTTGTTTACACAAACATACCTGCCAGATTTTCTTCGTCTGACGACTGTATAAGACATTGTACACGTCGTCGTTTCTTCTGTTTTTCTTCCAATTTCCTTATTTTTCGTTGATAGTGCAATATTTTATCCTCTGCACTGCGTTTTAACATTTTTGGTAAAAGCGCGTGCGATCGTTGCCTTGCACAAAAAAGGAATGAGCGTACGCGCTAGTGACAGGCGCGAGTAGGGAAAGATATCGACGCAACTCGATGTTTTAATCGAGTGAAATCTCTAAAAATGTGCAAAAGTTGCCTGTAAACTAAGGAAACTACCTTGTTAATATACTATAATTTGAAGAATGAATTGACGAAAAATAATAAAACCTACTTATTTGTTGATTTACCTATGTTTTATACGTATTGTGAGATTTAAAACCTCCGGTCGAATTTTTCAGAAGCAACTCCCGTTTTTTCTTACACATTTTTCTGCGCAATATTTGATTCTTTAGTTAAATGGGAGTATTTTCAACGAATAAGTTTAATACCACCTGATGTTTCTTTTTATTTTCATGTTAAAATAAATAAATATTTTAATGTTTTTAATGTAATCGAAAATATTAATAATTTTCATGGCAATGCGGGTTGGGGATCGCAGTATGACAATATTAATGACCAATCTATTCTCTACGATAATTCCTTTAGTGCAATTTCTTACACAGGTATTTTGCATTTCTCTATACTAAAGCAAGACGTTGAAGTTTTTTTATAAGGCTGCCAACAATATTCCTCGACTAAACATAAACAATGCAAAGACAAGAGTGAAAATAGTTATAATAGAATAATTGATTTACCTAAAATATAAATAAGAAACAAATAAAAAAATGCATGTAATTATAAACAGGGAATAAATATAAATAGGTAGCAAGTTAGAAGTCCTCTAAATCAATCCTTGATTGTATCGTTTTTACTCGATTTTGACCAATGTTGATGTAGGCATCGCGTGAGACAACAATCACGACAAAATTATCGATATGTATCGCACCTACGTAAATACACCATCCAGTGATCATGATTGGCCACTAATGTTGACAAGATATACATTTGATTTATTATAAACGAAGGTCCTTTTTCCGTCAAACTTATTTCATTATTTAGGAAAAACATTTTATTGTAAATGAAACTTCTCACTTTGGTTTATTTTAGTTTTTAATTTATGTTTGTTATTTTATTATATTTTTTATTATTATTTTCGAAAATAGTGTTTACTTATAATATTGTGTATACATAGCCATTTCCTTTTGATAAGAATATTGTATACTTACTGTTTGTGCCGTTATAGGCTCTAAATCAACATAAAATAAAAAATAGTCAGAAATATGTTTTTCAAATATTTTACGAAAATACACGCACACACATATTTCTTACGGATTATGTACCTACCTGAACTTAGGTCCTACTGCCAAAAATAATATTATTTAGTACCTTGTATAGAATGACTGTGTAACAATCGTAATTTATAAACCATATAGGTACCCAACCTTTCTATTAAAAGATCTGGCACGTGTTGGACCCAGTTATGAATTGTAGGATTTTTCCACCCCGGTCCAGATTCCCGAGCGGGCCCGTGGGACCATTGACACCTGTCAGATAACATTAAATTTGATGCCTTGGTTTTGGTGGATAGGTGTAATAGACCTAAAGATCAAAAGTTGTTAAAACAGAAGTAGGTATCTTTAGATGCTTAGAATAACTAAACTTCTTACGTCTTATTACTCTAAGTTTAGATGTTTCAGCACAAAAAGCAACTCATTTAGCGGCAGACCATTTCCAATAGGTAAGTACCTAGGTATAAGTAGGTACATACCTACTATCTATAAAGATAACGCACTTCAATTTGCCCTTAATAACAATTGTACAAACGCTAGAAATGACTTGTCTATTACAACTATGCAACGTGTTACGTGGACCTGTTCCAATGAAGGTCAAATTCTTTAACACTAGGTGCTTACATATTTAAATTTCAAGACAAGTGTATGCAACTGACGTTGTAGGTTATGTTGGTAAGCTATTGAATTTTAAAATCAGAATAATAGCCCGCATTAGATTGGCTGCCTGTCAACTTGACATTACATGACAGCTAAATTCACGTAGCATTCCGTAGAGCACAGAGCGGCAACGTCGCATTTAGCGGAGAAGCGCGGGGCGAAGATAACTAGCAACAAGCGCCGAGTCCACGTGCTCAGCGGCCTTGCCACTGCTGTAGAAGCTACGCGCCTTTTTTAGTGGACATAAAACATCGAGTGATCTGATCACTGATCATTTTAGAGTCAGTGTCAGTTCACGGAATCTACCTTGATTTTTTTGACGGTCAAATTAAACGTAGACATGCACTGAAATGAATCATGTTACTTAATATAGTCATCCCATCATCTGGTGCCTTTTCTTGTAACTAAAAAAATTTGGTATGTAGTACCTACGTGTAAAATAGCATAAAAGTCGCTTTTCTGGCTTAAGTGCAAAAAAGGGATTTGAGTGCATGATTATTGACTTATATTATACAGTCATGTATAGGTAAAATCAAACGCATTTTGTGGGCATTCAAGTAACAAATTTTAACAGGCAATATATCCCGCCTATATGCGATAACACTCATTACATCATCAGGGAAATAGGGCGAGTAATACCATCGAGTTCCCTCGCGGACCGAAGGTCATAGACTAATGATTTCCGCATGGAATCCTATCTACATATAATTTATATTGTGTGGCTACTGTTGTTCTGTAAGCGTATTGTCTACTGGATTCGCAAGATATCAATTTGTATGAAATAAAAGTACTTGAATACTGTAGGTTCAGTCCACACTAAGTAGGTAGGTAATGTGTGGAATTGTTTTCAATCTTCGTGAATTAATAAATCAAAATCCATTGTAAACGACGTTACTATAAGATTTCAAATCTAAAACATAATGTTCGTCAGACGTGGATTTACCGATAAAAGGGTTGAGATTTTTAGATACTCGTAGGTGCTAAGTTTTGCAGCGGGAAACAAATGTTTGCACGAACTGCAGATAGTGGTTTCTGGTGTTCTGGTTGTTTTTTTATGTATAATAAAAAGAGCTATCTATCTAATCTTTATAATATGATATATAAACTGATAAGATAACCTATGTAATATACTATAATAAATATCTAGTATATCAGTAATATATAGGTACTAGACCTATAATACAAACTCACCTTTGCTTGGAGCTAGCTAGATGAAGCGATGTGGATCGTAGGTACATCAGTATTTTAAGAAAAAATACTTAAAAGTTCAAATATATTTATTTACAAGAAACATTCTATATGTACCTAGGTAGGTACTTATATTATAAGGAGGAAAGATTTCATTGTTTGTTTGAAGGGAATAGGATACGAAACTACTGAACCGATTTCAAAAAATATTTAACTATTAGAATTATCCCTGATGAACATAGGCTATAGAATATTTTCAAAAAGTTAGGGATTATGAAAACTTCAATAATGTAACCCAACATGTAAGTGTGTGTAAAAACTTTTGAAATTCTATTAAATACCAGTGCGAAGCCGGGATAGACCGATAGTATACAATAAATCTAAAATAAACAGGAAAACTGACAAAATCGAACTCCACTCATCATGCTGTGAGTAGATAATACCACAGTATACATATCACTGTGCTAATACCGTAGCGCTCGTCTTCCATAGAGGCCGTTCGCAATCGGGCCCCACTGAATGATAAAGTAACGATTAGATATCACTTATCTTAAAATATCGTATGATTTCTTTTTTAAATGCCACTTTAGGTGTATCTATCTAATGACCGATAAAATAAAACAAATTTTACCTCTAATTGAAATGTGATGTTAACGAGGATTTTCTTTTAGTTTAGGATGACCACACCCTGTGGTAATGATACCACAGGAACGGTCAGCATAATAAAGAGCTTTGAATTATCAATATTGTTCTAAGCAGGCTCAGAAAGCGAAACTATGTGAAAGTCAACTTATATAGATAGAAAATTATTTATTACACTTAACATACAATTTATAAAGAAAATAAAAATTATAAATGTGACAGTTGGCGGTCTTATCGCTCAAGATCAATCCCGACGGCTCAACCGTGGAATGATAGGATTGTTGGATTGAACATGGGTTGTGTGTTTAACTTATACAATTTACAAAATTCAAATACATAATCTATAAATACAAGTCTACATTTTATAAAACGAAATAAGGGTGGGGTCATTGCCAGCAGGATAAATTGTATTCTATACCTATAAAAATAAACAAAGCAAAGACATAAAAAAGTAGTAGAAGAAGAAACTGCAAAAACCACATCAAAGTCAACATTTTGAATATTGCTAAAGTTTATTTTTGTTGGCACATCGTAGAAACTGGAATGCATTGTCAATAAATTGCAGGAGAAAAACCTATACTCAATAAGGTGTCTCTTCAAATGCGTTTGGGACAAGTTTTATGCATAACTTGGAAACGTCTGCGACCGATAGTTGGCAACTGGCCAACAGCAGGGAGTGATTGAAATTGAATTTTGAAAAATGATTATTGAATTCAAAATTCATTTGTATTTGTACAAATGAATTTTGAATTCATTAGCGTCATGAATGATATATTGATAATTTAAAATTTGTATCAAATGTTATTGTACGAGTTTGCTTTTGTCAGTTTTTTAGTTTAAGGTATATTTTTATATCTGATCTTACAAAATAATTATTTTTATAAACTTTATTTTTTAAATGATACTCTATTTTAAAAAGTAACGAATCTAGCTCCTTGCTGTCATTCAGACCACGTATAAAGAATGACTTCTGTGTACCCTTGAATACCAAAATAAGGATTATTATAAATAAGGATAATAATACTAATTGAAATTTTCTTTTTCAGGTAAGACCAAAGATGAAAGTAATCGAGCGTAAGTTACTACGTACCTAATTAGCACAAACAGGGACAAATTACTGGAATTAAAAGTGATCGTTCTGCGTTGAAGATCTCTTGATATTTTTTGTGGAATAAAACTAACCGGCAAGTAATTTGCCGCGAATCGTAAACCACTTTATATGAACCCATGATAAAAACGATTTTGACTCAACTGTGAAAGTATTGAATTTTAGGCCTAAATCTATCCATAGAGATATTCTCAAATGTCTAAAAAATACCATCGAGGTTATTTGTTTCATTAGTTCATAGAAATGGTTAACGATTTGCGGCACATTACTTTATCGCTAGTTTTATACAGTTTAGAACGCAGAAAAAACCAAAATCTATAATATATTTTGAATTTCTCGAAAACAATCAACCTTAGGTAATAATAATAGAGTTAATATTAGTAAATGACATTATAAAAACAGTCGAGTTCTGAATTCTCGAACATCGATTAAACTTTTTTAAAAAATACCATGTAAAACTATTTATTTACCCTACGACACTTTCTAGATACTAAGCTCCATGTAAATAATACAACATAAAATAACTGACACTTAGTAAAGATAACGGCATTTCCATTGCATTTTAAGCCTTCAGCTGGTTGAATACAGTCGAAAACTGTTTCTAAATAACATCGAGTACCACCGTGTGAACACAGTGTACATATAGATATGTATACTGTGGTGTGAAGTGACAGGTGATCCGAGATGTATATTAATGGAATAGTACAACTGATATAAGAGATAAGACACTCGTTATCGCGCCTACTGTAAAATCGTTCGAGAATGTTAAGTCGTAAAGTTGTAATACACTTGAATGAGGTTGAAGTGATTAATGGAATACTCTTTACTCTACTTCTAGGAATACTTCTAGGGTATATCTGCTACTAGAAGCAGTTCAAAACTTTGATATATCAAGTTTATATAAAATTTTATGTAATTTTTAGTATGAATATTTAGGAACATTTATGGCTTTGATATATTGTCAGATCTTTACTTAGCGTACATGAAATGAGGGCCAGTCACATATTTCCACATATATTGGCTAAAAAACAACTTAGGTATTATTCAACAAACGATGTAAGGTATACACATAAAAAGATAAATTTACTAAATATTAAATAAAATTTAGAAAAAGGTCATTTAGATTTAGTTAAAATCTTTACACGATTAACACATAATGTAGCTAATAGGCTAATTAGAACATTAATCCTCAGATTAACGTTGGTTGAGCCGATGTCGCCGATGTCCAAAATAACCTGTATATTTAACATGCGATTATTTTAGTAACTTTGATAAGTTTTATCAAAGTTACCTACATGATTACATGCTACTACATTTCTAGATACACAATAAATACAATATATTATTTTGTATTTTAGACAAATAAAATTACAGTGTTCTAACGTTGAATATTGTTGAAATGATCTAAGTTTTTATTTAAATTAGTATTTACAACAATTGAGCTAACTGCAGACTGTTGCGAACAAACTACAGGTAGCTCAACTGATACATGTATTATAGTAGCATACAACTAATGTAATATCTTGCTCTGAGAATCCATGACGCGCCCGTAAACTGAGGACAGGAAATTTCAGATAATTGTACTATAATATTAGGTCCTTACATATGAAATTGGCGTTTTGTATGGGAGGAACAAAAAGTCGAATATTTTTTAATATAATATATTTAATTAATCAAAGTATGAACCATTATTTTCTATGCACTTTTGCCATCTTATAGGTAGTTCATTGATCCCTTTACTAAAAAAACCAGTCGGACGGGAATCAATAAAATCTTTGAAGGCGATTTGGACTGCCCCATCGGAGTTGAATTTTTTCCCTTGCAAGAAGTTATCCAAATTTCGAAAAAAATGGTAATCTGTTGGAGCAAGGTCCGGGGAGTACGGAGGATGTCTTAGACTTTCCAATTGAAGCTCTTCTAATTTAGTAGCCGTCTGTTGCGCAGTGTGTGGTCTAGCGTTGTCGTGAAGCAGCAGTGGCGTGGAGCGATTGACCAGCCTAGGTTGTTTAACCGCTAGCTTTTCCATCATGGTTTGCAATTGCTGACAATAGACATCAGCCGTAATAGTCTGGCCAGATTTGAGAAAACTGTAATGAACAATACCGGCACTAGTCCACCAAACGCTTACAAGTAACTTTTTTGGGGTTAATTTTCGCTTGGGGCAGGATTTGGCTGGCTGGCCAGGATCCAACCATTGCGCTGAGCGCTTCCGATTATCGTAAAGAACCCATTTTTCATCACAGGTAATGATTCGGTTTAAAATACCTTCATTATTGTGCCGGTTTAGTAATGTAACGCAGCAGTCGACGCGCGTTTGCCGGTTTGCTTCAGTCAATTCGTGAGGTACCCACCTTTCAAGCTTTTTAATCTTCCCAATTTGCTTCAAGTGAATTAAAACAGTTTTATCACTAACACCGCAGCCTGCAGCTAACTCGGACGTGGTTTGCGATGGATCCGCTTCCAAAGAGGAGAAATTTGTGATTAAAGTGGCCAGTACGAAAAACGCCAATTTCATATGTAAGGACCTAATATTAATATTTTATTTAATTTTAATAAAGATCGTTTGACGTACATTGGTCATGCAGGTAGGTAGCATTAGTAAGGAAAATATTAGCGTGATGAATCGTCCCCAATGTAAATATAACATAATGTAGGTATTGATATGTTTCCTTATAACTTAAGTGCGGTATTTCAGACAGAAACATATGTAGCCCTGATACACTGAATTTAATATAACCATAAATTTTTCAACACTACAAAAATATTTCGTTAATTATAAATAATGGTGTGTGCCTGTCCAACATTATTTATTTATTTAATGTTGTAATAACCTTTCCAGTCATCCGATACAGTACCTACAGAGTAAAGATAGGTATTTAGTAAATAAATAATTGGACAATTGACACACCATCATCAAGCCAAAATCCTTGCATTTAGCCCCGAGTTAAGCAGAGCTTGTGTTGTCTTATACATAGATGATGATAGATGACTGATATACTGAATGCAATATACTATCCTGAAATTAATTTCTTCAACTTTAACAATGTACGCAATGTATGGCGATGCGATGTCATTATTGTCTATTCTACCCTAGAGAACAATGCCCGTGCTTGGCCTACAGAACATCCTCAACAACTGTCTACAGCTCGTACATACATTTTTGCTGAGGCGGGAATAAAACCAGTAACTTCCTACGTCACAGGCGGAGCTTCGCCCACCGCGCCACAGAGGTCGTTGTCACGCAATTCCTGGCTGTCTCAGGTCATATTAGATCTTAATTCAAAAAAACTAAAGATTTTGTTCCTCAAAATAAAGGTACAATGAAATTTTCTCAGATTCCTTGACCATGTAGGTATGGTTTGATTAGTGTTATTAAAAAAAATTGTTTATTCAGACAACTTTAGTCTATTTTGTTAGTAGCTAAACTTAGTTGTAGGTGCGTTAGTACTTAATATTAAATATGTTATTGGTAGTTAAAATTAAATACTGCGTGAATACACTACACTCATTGTTAAACTAATGCTGAAGATAAACTAAGTCGCATGTACTAAATTATCTTGTGATTTTCCGACCGTCATTTGGCAAATGTAATATTAATTTTTTTCTTCTAAAGACGATAATAAAGAAGAAAGAAAGACAATAATTTTATTTTTAACTTCCCACAACTTTAGGTAACAATTTTTCAGTAAGTAGTACTGAAAAATTATTACGACAGTTATCAATAAATAGGCACGGAGAATACCACCTACAGCCTAAAACAGATAGATACATTAGATTAGAGATACTCGTTTATGATTTTAGTTAAAAATTGGGATGGGGAGCTGGCCCATAATAAATGCTACATGCACTGGTAAACAGTTTACTCACAATACCGTTCTTATGACGGTTTCCAAACGCGAGAAAATTGTGCGTCTGAAAATATAATAATTTTTATGATTTTACAACTCCTCTTAACATTATCATATTCCTACCCTTTATTCCACGATATGAAACTATTGAAGGTAAATCCGATCTATAAAGTGTTTATATAAGGGTATTCAGCCCTTATATAAACACGTCATATGATGAAATGAAATAAAACAAGCTGTGTAAGGTATTAACAAAGTTCATTTTCCATTTGAATAGCCCATAATGTACAATTAATTCTAGAATATGACATCGTGCAAATGCCCGCCTCGGCTTCTTACGGCAGCACGGATCTGAGTGTTTCAATTTTGAATTACTCTACCGCATAGATCCGATCAAACATTATCATTTTGAGCGATAGCCTCTCAGATAAAATAAAAAGTTTTGTTTGAGGATGGCCTGTGTTATGTTTATGACACAAACTCAGTTTTCGAAAAAGTAGGGAACGTATAAAATCCACAACGAACGGTGAATTTTACTTGTGGAGGTTTTTGAAGTTGCAGGTCTATGCAAATATACTTCAATCGACTATAAGAAACGATTTCATATTCCACTATCGCACAGCTTATTTTACATCATTGAGTTATTAATAATTGAGAGATTGAACTTAAAAGCAAAACTTAAATTTAAAAGCGATTATCTGTAGATGATGTTAAATTATTAAATACTAGCGGTCCGTCCCGGCTTCACACTGGTATTTAACAAACATTGAATTATTCAAACTTTTATGAAAATATTCTATAGCTTATGTTCATCACGGGAAATTGAAGGATTCTAATGATGAGAGAATTTTTCAAATCGGTCCAGTAGTTTCGGAGCCTATTCAATTCAAACAAATTAGTTTTAGTATAGAAATTGTCTGAAACTCATCAGGTTCCTGTAAAAAGCTGCATTTAACCGGCAAAACGTCAAAAACTGAGGCAGTTTAATTTTAGCACTCAGGAAGGCAGCACTAAATCCTCCTGGAAAAAACCCAGCGAGAATATGTGGAACGTGCATCCACTAAACGCATTAGTCGAATTAGTCCAGTGAGGCATAGCAAAAAATTCAATTTGCTTTCAACGTTGTGCAACCATCATGAAAAAAGCACCGATTAAAAATTATATTCCATTTTTCCGGAAGAACCGGGAATAATAGGATGCGAAATCCGATTAGACTGCGCCTTATAGGGAATCGCTAATAAGCTGCAAGTACCTACTACGTTGAAAAAATCGTAGGAATTAGGGAAAATAAATTGATATAGGGTCAAGATATTTTAGACAACAAATCCGTTAAATTATTGACGTTCCTACCTTCATTAGAATCACAGAGGTACTTAGATAAAAGTCTGAAACTTTTCGAGTTAAAGTTATAGTAAAAAGATCAGAGTTAAGAAGGCTAGATCAAAATATACTTTCAGTTGTACATAAAAGGCTTGATAAGGCCCCTAGTTTTGTGGTAGCGTAACTAAAGAATCGCGGAAATCAAGCCGTTAGAATATTTCAAGGTTTTCAATGGACTATCAAGGGCTCAAACTGGTTTTGGGATTAAATTACTAAGCATAACCATTAAAAATGCAGAAATATAATTGGCTCTAGGAAGACGTATTTTTTACCATCATTTATCACACCGAATTCAGATTTCCTTGAGCATATACAAAGTGAAGCCTCATTTACAATTTTTTTTTTCTATTTTTGGATCACGCTTACGGAATAGACTTACTTTGCATATTCTCAATGCCTTTTTGTCTTTAACATGATATTCGGTTACCTATCTAAAATCTCAAGTGTTTTTTCCCGTTGACGGTAGGTAATATGACATTGGCAGGTTGATTTAAAATTCAACACTACAAATATACGTCTTATAGATTACAAAGGTCAACGGTTAAATCATCCTCAATAATTACCCGTTGATAGCGTTATCATATCAGCTAACCTACAAAGACTGTAGGTATTGAAACAGCTCATGGAGTAATTAATATATTAACTTTATAGTTTACTTATTTTATAGTTTATGTATTCCTTATATTATTAGTCATAGATTTGTTAAAAATAATGCATATTGAGGACACATTGCAGTCACTAATATTATAAATGCAGATTATTTTTTGCCTACATACACAGTATGTTATATGTATGTATATTCTAATTAATTACTGAACGAAATGGGCTGAGATTTTGCATAGATCAAGGTCTATTATATGGATTAGAGTGGTAGAGGACTGGACAAAATGGCGTAACAGAGAGGAGGCATATCCTCGACCACGTTGTCAGTGCTCACAGGTTGAATACATACGTATAGAAGCTGTATAGTAACAATCAGGTTTTTTACTTTTATCCCATAATCAGTTCCCATAAGATAGACAAATCATACCTTTTAATGTTTCGAAAGAAACAACCCGAAGCTACAAGCTAAGTAAAACAGTTAAGAGCGTGACACAATAATATTTCAGTACAAAGAGGTGCTCAATACCCTTTTATACTTCTTATATGTTTATATAACTATTATCTCCAAAAAATAAAAACCAAGCAACTTGCTTACAAATATTATATTCAATTACTATGTTAGGTTGATCGAAAATACCAATGAAAAATTT
Source organism: Eupithecia pulchellata (assembly GCA_963931895.1). NCBI lineage: Eukaryota > Metazoa > Arthropoda > Insecta > Lepidoptera > Geometridae > Eupithecia > Eupithecia pulchellata. The sequence continues at coordinate 5,103,955 of OZ007528.1, read as the reverse complement.
ATATAAGCGAGAGAAGTTAAAGAAAATTAAATTATGGAAACCAACAAAACTCCTTGTGAAACTCCTCATACAAATTTATTGCAAAACTTAATCAAATCAAATACCGAGTTGGATTTCAAATATATCAAGGAAAATCTAGCACCTTTCTTACATATAGTAATAACATTATGCAAACCGCCATTAAAGAGGAGCCCTTGATGTTCTAAGGATTTTTACAATCGCTCCGAGATCTAAACCGACTGTGAACTGCGATGTATTTATCACTCGAACGTTTACGTCTCATGAATGTGCTCACGATATTTATGATGATTTCTCGTCGTATTTCATGTATTTGCCTAAGTGATAACTGCATTACGTGCTGCAGAAACGAGTTACCTTGGACGAATACGTATATGTTTTGAGTGAAAATAAATAAACTCAATAGAACCACATAGGTAATCTTTCTTATCTTGTCTTAACTACCAACAAAAACTATATAGGTAATACCATATACATAAGTTACATAAACACTTGCACGTTTTTGGGTTTATGTAGTAAGTACCTAGTAATGTCCCCGGACCGGTATTACCAAAGTATATCAGTTATAAAATAGGTACCCATAACACAAGCTCTGCTTAGCTTCAGGCTAGACAATTCTGTGTGAATAGCCAGCATTATTATTGTTTATGGCTATTTGTTAATACCACATTTTGATTTAATTACGTTTAAATTTGACGTATATCTACGATTTTGTCTGGCAAATCACATATTAAATCTAAACCAGTTTAATATGCGAGAAAAAATCTGTCAGGTGTTTTTCAAAATTTGCCGCTTATTTTAATATTGTACACCTTCCATGACTATGAAAACTAATATATATTTCTCAAAATTATTGGATTGTCCCGATCCCTGAAAAATGCACCCTGTATAAAGCCATCCGATAATGTTAATGAATTGACGTACGACGATATAGATTGCATCTTCAAATAATGATAGTTTGAGGGCCATCAATAATAATTATCGAAGTGTTGGTTTAATGTGATTAATTTATTAAGGGTGAGTAGAGTGAAGAAACTGTTTGTAAATAACTGATTTAATTTCGAATCGGTTATACTCGCAGGTCAGAACGTTAGTTATGACGTCGTTGTTTAGCCATGAAATGGAAACAAAAATAGCATAGACTAAGCACCTAGAATGTATAAAACCTTGCGCATGTGACTGGCCGGCGCCCGCGCATCGTTTAGTGCAATGTCACCCCAACCTTGACGTTTTAGGTACATCCTCAGTTCACTGACCTAATGTTTGCAGATAACCAACTAAAGACCTTATGCGCCCAAAAGATTGATTAAACAGGTAGGGCTATGGTTATAGATAACAGAAGCATGGTATACTTATCTCTGTATATATATGAATTTGAGAGCATGTACGAATTCTAGAAATCAAGGATAACTAGACACAATAAATTTTGTACCTTATCATGCTACTATAAAGTGTCATGTTCATTGACTACCTTAGATGTTCTCGTTCAAGAACATAAATACAGGATACTCCATTATTTTCATATTGACTTTCTCTGTTTCTCCAAACGAAACTTCATAACTTCATAATAGGTCTTCTAGGGGCTAGAATACTTATAAAAGTTAGAATATGGTTCAAGTCTAGCTATATTCTATTTGTTTTTATCGGAATTTAAACATAGCAGTGATCTTTTCCCAAACTCTTCTCTCAATCTCGAAACAAAATGCCCTACTAAGTATCAAATGACTTTTTGGCGTATTAAATGTCTTTGTGGCGTGATTAAAACACATCTAAAGCCGTCAGGCTCCTAAATCTCCATCCTAAATTGTGCTGTATGACTTAAAACGTTAGGAAGATTATGGTCTGCTCGTATTTTTAGCACAAGGAATGCTCTTCTACGATGTTTATGAGGCAGCATCGCCTGAAGAGTCAAGGCCGTTTGTTTTAAACCATTCACCATCTGTTGCTAACCACTGCATCTAGAGCTACATATATATTATATAAAGAAATGGCTTTTATGATCGTCGTTACGTGACACTAAGTATATGAAAAGAGATTTTGTAGTTCAACGTTAAAAAACGTTGATGTTGCCAATGTCTATCAGATTTGTTCGATTAATTAATTAGCAGATATTTAAGTTCTGATATATTTATTTTCAGATTAATTTGAAAAGATCACCAAAAATAGATTTTTTTTTCTTTTGAAAATATCTGGCAGGATCTTTCATCGCTACTAAATTTGACGACTCAAAATGATTACTAGGTAGGTGTATTCTTTGTAGTTAGCATTAATTTTAAAGGTAACCTCACAGTTGAAATTGTTATTTGAACATCTGATTTAAGTTTAACAACCTTTTATCCTTTAGTTGGATTCAGCTTATTGAAACGTACATTGACTCTTAAGTAAATGGATTTGTTAGAAATTTGATAAGGCTTTTAACCTTTCGCATTTAAAAAGGTTCCGAAACCTTTAAAAAGTACCTGCTTGTATAGCTTATCTTTTATGACTAGTTCAAGCCTGTCAGATCATACAAAGGTAAAACATAAAAAAAAATACAGAAATTAAATTCCTTCGACAAAGTTTTCTTTTTTTAACGGAGTAAAACCAAGACAACTACAATTAAATAACCAAATTAGAACTAATATTTATAATCGATACAATTGAGCTAACTGCAAAAAAAAAATTATTAATAATATCTATTCCTCAATCACCTACGATTAATCAAAAATCCTACACATAATCATCGAGTCATGGAGCGAAAGGAGATGAGCTCTGAATTAACAATAATCAATAGTTTCATAAACATTTGATTCAGGGCCCAAATGATATTTATTTGTGTCACATAAAAAACCACCTTTGAATTCACTCAGCACACTCAACGAGCTCTATCATTTAATAGAGCCGAGGGCCGTTTTAAAATACCGATTTAAAAGCCGACATTAGAAGCATTTATTGAAAGGTTCGATTACTGGATAATTTCCACAATTAACATGAAGGCATGGTTACGAATGAATCGCGATGCAATATTCACTGCGCGAACCATCGACCGGCCCCCATTTGCATGTACAGCACAGTTTCCATTGCAAGGTTAGTATTTTTCAACAATATACATATTTATCTAAAAGAAAGAGATACAACTTTTAAAATAATTTAAATCAATTTGGGTGTTCTACAAACGTCTCGTTGATGAAGATCTCTTCTCAATTGAGATTAGTTTCGAAGCAAAGCCCCTAGTAATGAACTAACTATTAAAAGTAGGGAAAACTACAAATACCTAGTTTTAGAATTAGACCTGGCATCTTTAAGAATGTGTTCGTGATGATAGACCGAACCTGCAGTTTAAGCAGTGTCAGTATATCATCAATAACTGTATTATGATTCGTTATTGGTTGGTTTTACGACCTTGCCCTTGACGTGAACTATTTAGCTCATTTCCTAGCTACACTACTAATGTCATGCAATAGGTTATAATGGATACGCTATAAATGTTAAAGTCAAGAGCTGTCAAGTTCACATGGCACGAAAATATACTAATTTGGCAGAAGAAAAACATCATTTTTAGCTGTGTTGAATAAGCAATGTAAAATTATTAAGTTTTTATCATTTGGATTGACCCCAATTTGATACTAATACATTGGGTGTGGTGGAGATAATGTTTTTGTTTTCAGTAGTAGTATATATACGTACCTGTTCTAAGTTTTTTGTTATTTGTAATTTCTTGTATTGCTTGATTATCCTCTATTATTAATTTTTTGTGAAATTTGATGTCAAAGAATGTGTTATGGACATTTCATCTGAAATTGATTCATAATTATCATTATACGGCGTTCATTAAAACCAAAATCTATTAAAAGATGAAACGAAAAAAACAGGATCTCGTTCAACGCAGTCTTAGATTTAACTTTGGGTACGCATTTAGAACTTTTCATGTAAAATTTAAGAGTGCGCATTAAAATCAATGACGCAAGAATATGCAAACTTGCCGCGTCTATAAAAATATCAACTATCCGGATCCAAGACATACCGCATCCACTTACGAGTATTTTTAGTTACAGTATCATTACAAAGTATGCAAATAGTGTAGGTACCATAGAATAACTTAAAGTAAAGTACCTACCTCAGTAGCGCGGAAATCTTGTAGCAATATTAATGAGTGTTAGTACCTAGATAACCACACTTTGAATCATTCTTTGATAAACGTCATCCTCATCATTGTATCATTTGAACTATTACAACTGCAGCCATGGGTAAAGGTCTGCCGACACAGGAGTTTGCGGGTTCGGTTCCCGCCAAATGTGTGCACGATCTGCATATTTGTTCCGTGTGTTCTTGTCGATTTCTAAGTATAAAAAAATAAATATCTGAGTAATTAATACTGTATGAAGATCTGTCATCTACCATAAATAGCACAAGCTCTACTGGGGCTAGACAATGCTGTTTGGATTGTCCAGCTTTGTTTATTATTTATTATTTATATGCCTGAAATAAACCCAGCCAGTCAATATTATTTTACAGTTCATCAGAATGTTGCCACTCTCTGCATATCGCTCCCTTGAAAGACGTGTCCAGATACTAACTACTAATGATCTAAATTTCATCGGACTTTCACTATCGTTTAGTATATGCAATTATTAATCTTGTTGATCACAGGATGATCACTTGATCTGTACTTATTTTTTTATCATCGGAATAAACTGAAGGGTTTGCAGTTGCATCATTATTAACCAGTTACGAAGAAGGGTCAATGCTTCGTATCCGGTATCTGCAGAACTGACCCCACACAATACCGTCAATGCCGAATATCATTGGACACTTATTTGGTAATGTTGGTATAATACGAGGTGCTGCGTTACACTTCGAAGGAAAAGAATAGGTTGTGGCTCTCGAATGACACGGGATCAATTTCGAAATATGTGGATTATGATCACTGGGTTCAACAGGTGTTATTTTTTTATCACTCTTATAATAGAGCTTATAATGGTCGTGTGTAGATCGTGTTAATCTCCATATTTGCGAATGATTGTCATTCAGATAGGCAATCTATATAAATAAATAAGCAATGCAATCCATAGCATCTTCTAGCCCGAGCTAAGCAGAGCTTTTATTATATGCAATAGATAATACCTAACTGATAAACTTCGTGCATTATAACTACACTATAAATATTTTTATTATAGGTATACATAGAAGACAACCAGAACACCGTGAACAAATTTATGCAGATCGTACGAACACTTGTTCCGAGGCGGGAATTAAATTCATTAATAACTAAAATTTAGGAAATAGCTTTCTTCATCTTTATGATATGGCAACGGCCATTCTAGTGGCAACATTTCTAAGCAGTTAGTTCCTATTTTAGAAGTACCTTCAAAATACATACCACCAAATGTAAATTATGTAAAATATTTAATGCGATAAATTTTGGTTTCTGATGAATTCTGTAGGTACGGAAGCATGCAGATATGATGTTTTTCTCCTTTTAACAATGCCAATAAACTCCTCTAATTTAAGTTTGCTCATATCAACGATTCAACTTTTATATGGGTACCTAAATGACAGTCGAATAAAATCGGGAACATAAAAATTTACACGGAACAAGAATAAAACCATGTATGGATTGCGAGTAGAATAAAAGACGAGCTATATTTTAAAAGATCCAACTTGTTATGATCAGACAGATATCGCGATCTCGGAGCGTGATCGTGCAAACTCTAAAAATGTGTAAGAGTAGGTACAATAAAACTTGAACACATTAAGAATCTTAATCTAAACTTCAGCGAAGTTAACAAAAAACCCGACGAACTTTTACGTATGTTCCTCGCATGATATTGATAGTAGGTACAGATTTACGCCGAAGCACGCTTACCTTTGCTAAGTACGGATCGCATTTAGCGTTCCTTTTTAAACTTTAGTCAGTTTCTTTTTGCAGTTTGTCGAAAGTTTCCCTTCCTGTAACATTTTACCGGCGAGCAGTTTCTGCGCAGCGATCACATCGAGTTAATAAGTTCCAGTTCCGATGGCTCTGGCGTTTTAAACTTTTAGGATATGAGATAACAAGCTAAGAAAGGGAGACGCCGATTTGGCTAAGTCCACTTTAAAATCCGGGGGATTACGTTGTTTCCTAACGTGAATTGGAATATCGCCTCTCGCTTGGAAAAAGTTTTGCAACATATTAGTGCGGGATCAGAATTTGGAAGGACTTCGTTTGAGTATAATGGTTTTTGCTTTTCTTTTGGAATATTCGTGAAGATAACTTAGTTTTTCGGTGAAATGATTAGGTACTCACAAGGTAGAAACCGTATAATATTGAATTAGCTTTTTATAGTGCTCATTATATCATACGAAATGTAAATTATACATACCGATATAGATTGGTAAAATACAGTTTGGCTGCATACAGTGTGTTAAGTTAGTTTTAAGTACTATTTTGGAATTTGATAAGGCGAGTTTATGAGTAGGTATCTCCTCCCAACCCTTAAAATTAAGTTAAATTACTAGAAGCATTCTTAGAATGGTTATTGACTTAAATAACAAGGACTTCACTGAGTAAAGTGACGCCCTTGGCCTGATTTTTGCTATCAATTATTGTACCCAAGCGGAGTGCTGAAATTAAAATTGTTTTATTTTATTCTACTGACTCCTGGATTTGGACAAACCATTATAATTAATCAAGAAGAATATTTTTTTTATCTTCCTTAATCAAATAATTAATAATGTCATCTATGGCGCTCATTAGGGGAGGCCTATGTCCAGTAGTGGACTATTATAGGCTGGTGATGATGATGATGACGATGAATCAAATAATTAGTTATCTTTTAAGGGATAATTCTTTATCAACAAAGAAAATTACAATCGAATAACAGAACCAAAGTAATTCCTACTTTGTAGTACTTACAAATATAACAATTGAGCTAACTGTAGACTATTTACTAGTTCTGCTGTAATTGACGTCCCCAAATTGAGTCATTGTTAAAATAATATTCCTAAATATTCCCTTTGAACCATCCGAAAATACTAGGATCCCATTTTATATACCTAACATAAATCAGTAAACCCATAGTAAACCCATCTCCATTCAATATTTCAGCATCGTTGAAAGAGTACCTAGTCGAAAGTTCAGTGGAAAATTCCGTAGAAACTTTCACCAAGCGACGACGGCCGCCAACCGTTGACGCGAGCGGAATGAACCAAATACCTACAGCGATTGAGATACAGAGCAAATTTACCATTTACAAAGATATCGTAGTCCATCCCTCTCATACACCTTGCGATCAACAAGGACGAAGCTAAGCGGAATCTGCGAAACCAGAACACGAAGTTATCCATTACCATTAGACCGTGATACCCGTATCGTCAATTCAATTAAACAAATTACAGGGTCTTAGTAATTTCGTGTCGTGACAGAGCTTCTTGATAATATAGGTAAAAAAAGGATAACGATTTATAAATATTGTAGATATGTACCCGTTTCAATTTATATCCAGTGTCAAATGTTCCAAAACGTGCATGTAAAAAGCCAGTTAACTTAATTTATTCAAAGATCGATGACAAAGTTTTCCCCGACGGACCCACTTACGGAAGTTATTTCCTAAAGCCGACGGCGCCACAACGCCACTAACCAACGTAGTTTTTTCACTGAAATTACCCTGTACCTAATAGTTTTCACCTATTACCGTCCAACGGAAATTTATCTTCTACTCTTGATTTATCTGCGAACGCACCGGATTAACTACCCCTAACTTGGCGATAGTTAAGACTACTATCTCTGGTGTTTCAGGGCAAAAGCTCTTTCCTTTTATCTAAATTGGTCCGCTACCAATAAAGATCCGTCGACTGGTGTCGTAAAGCATTCGCCCCATACGCTTCATTATGGGGCAAACTTTCAGATATGATGGAACCATTTTATTGTCCACCGATGTCGCGAGATCTTTATCCGTAATGGGATTCTCTATCAGACGCAGGTTTTTAGATTTAAAATGTCGACTAACTTGCGAACTGGTTCCAACATTTTCTGCTCTGCATAAACTTTCAGAATGTTCCACGGAAGTCAGGCGTTTTTTAACTTTGGAAATGTGTTAACTTTTTATGGTACCTTAACCCAATTGTTTTGCGAATTTGAATTTCAAAGTTGTTAAAACTAACCTTATAAATCAAAGAAATAAACGCATTTCCAGTTTCAAACATTTAACGGCCTAAAATCGTTACTGTCTGTTGCTGTAAAAGGATTGTAATTGTAACAAAGGAGCATAAATCAATCCCTAATTGAATTTGTCATAAAAATTGAAAGTTTCGTCGCTCCCAGGGCCGCACTTTCGGAAATAGTTTTAATCCATTCTCTTTTGAAGGGAACTTCTAATTTATTGTGAGTGCTAAGTTTGAGACGACGACTATTCGGGTTTAGATACAAAACTTCTTCCACGCTGATGTAATCGCCCTATTTAATCCAATGCGCTTAGAAACGCTGGAAAAGTTTTCATTTATGGAATTTTCGGTAGTTGTTCACTATCAACCCAAATACAAAGTTTTGCATACCATTTTTATAGTTAAGTTTTTATTTCAGTTTACGTTACACTTCTATTTAGATTTTATATCTACTATCGATTGTAATAATTGTTTTATTTTTTGCAATAAAATCTCAAATAGGAAAAGCACTTGAAAACACTTTTACGTTTGTTTTCTATCTGACACCATAAAAATTTACCATAAAACCACAAAAATGTAATTTACGGCCTAACACTTCTTAATTCGGTGTTACGACCGAAAAAACAATAATTCAGTGATAAAATATAGCAAATTGTACTATGAATTTGCGTACAAGGTAAGCAAGTATGGCAACCGTAAAAGTTTCGTAGTAATGCCGTTTTACGTATTTCGCCCCAATTACCAGTTGAAAGAGTGCCAGCCTCAATAAATCAGGGGACAGGATTCCCTCCATACATATTTCTGTGACATTGTAACTTTGCTACACTTTTATACGACAGAACTATGTCAATCTAACTTTTAAGATTATCACTTCCGTGCTCGCCTATCTCTACCTGCTTGTTTATAGGGCTGGACGAAGGTAATAAAATGAAACTGTTACGATATATCAACCAAATAGGAAGCTCTTTCTTGGGACACTCCTTCTAAGTTATGATTTTGGAATGTTGATGATAGATAAAGTAAACGTACGACTTTATTACTACTTTATCATTACTATAATGATAACGGTAAACAATAGCACCGAAACCTTCAAGGTTGTTGAAATCCAGAATCTTGATGTCTTCTAGTTCAGTATTAGAAATGTTTCTAGCGATGTCAATGACAAACACATTTTCTTACCGACACACTTCGGAAATATGATTTTCCACTCGATAAACATTGGAAATGACGTGTGCTCACAAAAGTAAGAATAACGTAACATAACAAATTATAATAAATTCACGAAGTATACACACCCTCGCGATTTATAATCACTAGAGATGTCTTTCGTTTTCGACAGCCCTATAGTAAGGATTGTGTTCCAGTGTGGAGAGGTAAGTCTAGGTGTATGGTACGCGACTCTTTGTCACTCACATATTTTTTATAGGATATAATTAGAATAAATATTTAGACGAGCGCATATTAAAGGAGCAGTTAGATACAAATTCTTTTTATGATGATGCAGAAAGCCAATTCAACCATAACTTTATTCTGTAAATACGAGTATAATTTTATTTCGTTAAATTCATAATTTTGACAAAAGTAGGTACGTTTTACATTGTACTGTATCTTCGATTTTAATTCCCCACTTTGAAAAACAATATCTGGCTCAATATTTTCGCTAAAAGAACGATCTGCCTAAACATTTCGCTACATATAGCTGGCAGTGGCCGCCCGCCCTAGCAGTGGCGTCTGCATGGCGCGTGCTCCCCACGCTCCCACGAAAAAAGTTGCAAGTTGCCGGGCGCCGTCGAACATTCAAATTTATCGATTGTACTCATTACAACATTCCTCAAAACTTACCCACTCACCAACTTAGCCCTTTAAGGATGTCTATCACCACATTACTTTTTATTCGCAAGGCAGTTTTTTTCATATTATTGTCTGTTAAAGTTTAAGTGCTCGGCGGCTAACTTTCGATGTTCTCGTGATTTACGAGAAGCAGTTTGGAAGTGTTTTATAGGGCATAAACGTTACTTTGCTACTTGTCGGATTGAAGGTTGCCTGTTACGATCGCCATCACTGGGTCACTGTTTTATTGAGTGCCATTGACTCTAATTCCATATTCTCTTGCAAATACATTGGCACTTGCGTCTCGAGTTTTATGAGCAGTAACTGAATGTAAGGCAGTTCTGTGTTGCCGTTATTTTGGTCTTTCCTTATTTCTACTGATTATTTTCTGCACTAGAATAATTAGCTGATTCTTTGCGGTGGAGTGAGTTTTTTAATACGTTGTCTATAAATAAGTTTACTAAGGCATCAATTGTTACACTTTTGTTAGGACACGCTACGTTTAAGATCGGTCGAACAAAAATTAAGTATGAACTGCGATGAAAGTGGATGAAAGCCTACACCGTTCTCCCATTATTTACAAACAAATAAATTACTACGTGTACTCGAGCACAGTTTTATGAAGTAGACTCTCTTCGAACTTCATGATAAGAGCCATTCACATAAGGAACCTTTAGCTTCCACTATCGCCTTTCAACACGTGCACTCGCTTCATAGTAAAGCCTGAAATAACTTTTTTCATTGACCTCGTACTCGATTGACCTAATTCCAAATGTCAGCTACGCACGCTCAACGAAAAGTAATAGTGATAAGTAGTGAGTCTGCATGGGAATGAATTATTTTGGTTTGTTCAAAAAAATATTAGAGTAATAAAAGATTAATGTTTCAAAAATACAACAGATTTTTTTAATAATACTACTTATTGAATTAGGTGACAACTCTGTGTCTAGTTAAACCTCATAGTTAACATCAGATATAGTCACTCTTTAACCGAATTGTTAATTTATTACGTGAATAAATAATTCTAATTTTTGTTTTCTATTTTGCGATTCTAAAGATATTTTTTCTAAAGATATTTTTTTAAGATTTTGATATGCCTTGACAAATTATAGTAATTGTGTTGTGTATAGTAGTCCTAGATTAGTCCTATTAATTTGATTTGACACAGCCTTTCCCTATTTCTCCAAAAAGTTTCCCCCAAAACCTTTCAGCAAACACATCACATCTGAACCCTTTCACCAGAAGCCTCGTACTAACAGTGTTAAGTGGAGTTATGGCGATATATCCAAGGAGGTGAATAGTTCCCCCTCCCAATGGATCGGGGAAGTGGGGAGTGGGGGCAATGATCCATTAATCTGGCAGAAGCCCATGTGGCGCCGTCGTCGTACCTGGGAAGGCGCGACGGGCAGACGCCTACCTAACGACAATCTACATTCAACATGTGCGAATATGTATAAAGCTTTTGGAGTTCGGAGTCGTAGGAGTTTTTAAAGTTTTTTGAATAATGGAAGATATTATCTTGACTTATTTGTAAGAAATTGTAATAAGAAGCTAGAATTCAATGAATAAATAATGCTGGATAATTGACACAACATCCTCTAGTCCCAAGCTAAGCAGAGCTACGGGTACTAAATAACTGATATACTAACTACACATAGATATTTTTTAGTACACAAAGAAACACTCAGGACAATGCAACATCTGCAGATCATACAACATTGGTCCCGAGGCGAAAATCGTACCCACAACTTTCTGCGTCATAGGCGAACCTTAGCCCGCTGCACCACAGAAGTTGTATTCGCTAGAATAGTGTTAAAAAATACAGACAGAGTACTAACTGTGAGCTTTTAAACCTAATTATTTGAATAAAATTAATAAACATCAAACCAAAATAATTTGTAGTTCGTGACAATTTTAAAATGTGGGTAGAAGTAGATGTTATCCATTTTCAGTAAGGCAGCAGTTTTACAACACAACCCTGGAGCTCTACTTTGTCTTATTTATTAGGTTAGCAATATTTTCGCGGATGCAATTGTACCCGAAATAGAAAACCTTTTAATATCTCGATTTATTTTATCTAGGATACCACCGACATAAAAGTTATACCAAGTTCATTGTAGATCTCCCTGCTCCACTTTGTTACGATACGGGCTACTGTCGCTACACCGGATATAATTCCGGATAAGATTTTCCGCCTATTTATTGCTATGAAAGTAGAGATAAAGAGACAGCCAATGAATGATCCAAAGTCTGGTGGGCTGATGGAATCTGTATGAACGGGTAGGTTTATATTTAAAAATAGAAAATAGAATAAGTGACTTAATTATAAATAATTTGGGATTTACCGAAAAATTCAATACAGAATGGACTTACTTATACTCATTGCGTATTTTGAAATGGTTACAATTATACAAAGAGCCAAGGCATAATGAAATTCTAGAGTTTCACCTATTTATCCAAAGAAAATCGTCTTTCTCCGTAGCAGTATAGAATAAACGACAGTTAGTAAGCAGCACCGGCGAAACGGTATGATAATTGTGGCAATTCTCTCGGCAATTCACTAAGTGGAATATTTTACTTATCCTCCTGGCGTTCCGCAAGGCACGACCATCAGCTTTTATATATTGAGATGTATCAGCCACATTCATAACGAGAAACACCTCGTTTGTAATGCTCATGTCAATGACAATGATCTATCTCATGTTTAACCAGACAAACTAAAAGTGGTAGGTAAAGATATTTGTCAAGAGCACGAATTTCACGGAGTAAGAAACTCAAAAGATTTGAATTCTCTTGCATTGTGCATGAACGGAAACCGTGGCGTCGCCTCGCCAATCGTCCTCATATTTCAATCGCAAAATTGACACATTGCTCTAACACTAAACTTTCGCGCGAAAACTTCCTTCCATATTTGGTTAAGGTATTCTCCCGAAACAGATATCTGGATCTTGACGAGTGGAAAGTTTTATTCTGAGATATGATAGGTCATGCTCTAAGCGGTGTGGAAGTTTTCACATAAATTGGCGGTCATTCGACGTGAATATGCTGACTGTGGGGTAACAAATATGCCAACTTGGGCTGTTATAATAGCGATATGTAAGTTCTGTGATACTTCGCCATTAAGTTTATGGAAACGATGGTCGAGATTACATCACACTTCTGAAAGCTTTATATGATTCTTATCTTCGTAGGTAGAAAGCGAGGATTCTGGGTTCTATTAATCAGGTTCTGGCAGCATGGGGGTTTAAATTCGAATGAAAAATCGGAGGGAATCTGTCAAAGCCTAATTTCCGTTTAATTAGCAGGAGATTACGTCGACGGCCGAGCGACAATGACGTGTTGAAATGATTAATTTGTGCAGACGCATGGCGATACCCGCCGCGTTCCCGGCGAGCGCCTTACGAACCAGACGATTAATCTTTCTCTTTGCACCATTGTACCGCGATCCCGGTATTTTTTCTGTCTTACAATACCATTAAGAAACTGCCACCGCTAGTTGGTACCTCTCCCATCGTTAGGCCCATTGAAGGATTGAAAAGGTGTTTGCGTTCCGCCGGAAAATAGGTCTTCCCCTCGGTTTTTACGCGGGATCACTTAGGCTTCGATAGTTATTATAAGGTAGGTACGTCGAAATGTTTTAATCTTCCTTCGTCATTCACTCACAATGGATCTGGTGGCGAATTTCATAGTCATGCCTTGTTCATTCCGTTGAATGATGTACTCTTTATGCAAGTCTGCTTTGAAATAGGGTTGCATTGTAAATTTTTCATAATGAAAATTCAATTTGAATATTCAAGTCAATGCAGCATACCTTAGGTAAGGTCATGAAAATCTACATTTAGAACTGAATACCAGCCAAGTGTTCCGCGTTCGAGCTTTTGCGACAATAAATTCTTATTTAATGATCACTAATATAGACATTAGCCAAGTCACAAAATGCAATGCGTGATTAAATTGCATCAGAAGTTAAGTATTCAAAACTCTTTCATTAAACTTTGTAAAAGTTGTTTTATTTTCACGTAACTTATGTAATTTTGGTACAACTGGATTTATTTTACCTTGATTTGGCCTAGACCTATTTAAACTTAGCCGTGTGGTGCCGGCATAGAATTTCACCACCCCAACTCTTCCCGTGGGTGTCGTCGTAAGAGGCGACTAAGGGAAACACACCGGGGGGCGGGCAGCAGCGCCTTCTGCAGAACAACTACACCGAACTGCGATCCCAACCCGCATGCCCAGCGTGGGGATTATGGGCAATAACCCTCAAATAATGATGCCATCTATGGCGCTCATTCGGGGAGGCCTATGTCCAGCAGTGGACTATTATAGGCTGGTGATTATGGTGATGATGTTGCTATTTTAAACTTTGGATACTTTTGTAGAAGAAGGACTAGTACTCTGAGTTTCATCAACAGTTTGATTGTGTTCTCAAGGTAATTATTGATCATGTTTATGAATAACCACAGGCATATCGAATTACCATCTCTAAAATTATAAGGACATCAAATAAGAAAAGTTCAAGGGAATATGACCCTTATAATATTACGACCGCGATCTCAAAGAGAAGGTTATCATGTCTATACCTTATCGTAATTAAGCAAATTAGTTTCAATTTCCCTTGGACATGTTTAATCAATGTTTGTAAATAGGTAGCTAAGTAACGATATGGTATGACCGTCCAAAGATGATCTTGAAAGGTCTGGTCAAGTACTATGAAGGAATTTATAGGTACAGTCCGCGACACATATAAGTACTTTATCTTAATGTATGTGGGACACAATAGTTGTTATTGTTGGGAATTTCAGACTTTGAGTATTATTGGTAGGCGATTCGATCCTGAGCGGCGCGGCGGCGTGATAAATTTTTGCATGTCAAAATTTGTGAGAAGTTACAAGGAAATTTAAAGTAGTCGAAAGTATTTTGTAGACAAGGGAGATACTTCATTCTGACGCGCACTGTACATAGATAAGATGTTTTTATAAATATGTACTACTCTACCGCCTACAGGACCCGGAGACAGCATTATAAGTAACCTAAACAATATTTTATGAATCTTTTATATCTCATTATAAGTAATCAGTTTATGATAAATAAGAGCTTTGAACTGAATTTCTTCATAAACGGCACACTTAAACATGTATGAAAATGTCGATTAAATAACAGATACAAATTCCTATCAAGTAGTCAAAATTACTATCAATTGAAACAAAAGTGGTCACTGCAGACTATTGCGAACAATCCACAGGTATCTAGTGGTATTTTCTGAATAGTTATTTAAGATAAAAATCCAGCTTAAGTCTGGAATGGTCGCTAGGTTAATAAAAAAAATTACCTACAACCTAACTAAATAAATTTCTTGTCAGGTTTACCCTTGGAGGCTTTTTTAACAACGATGGATTGGTGAGAGGCACTTAAAAATAAGATGGTTGCATGGATTAAGGAAGCGTCTGCCCATGATTTTTTTAAAGATATTTCGGGATTAAATGCTGATAATGTACCTAAGCAGAGCTCTGCCCTCGCACTAGGTCTCTTTATAGGCAGTGTGGCGAGGTTGAAGTGATTAGCATTAGACTCTTTTGGATTTTTATAAAAGTATTTCTTGGTAGCATACGATTAAACGCAATCTGAAAACAATGCTGAAAATACAGTTGTATTAGCCACTATCAACGCACATTTGGCACGAATACTTTTGCACGTATTTTGCGTACACTTTACACCTCACAAGGACATTAGCCGGAACATTAACGTGATTTATACGGAACCCAGATATAAATCCAAAGATCCGCAAGAAACACGACTGCCGAATCTCTCTTCTTTGTTTTATCGACGAATTCAGACTGTGCCACATTTTATTCTCCCCACAATATAAATACGTGGTGGTTGCCAACCTCCGCCAACTTTGGGGACTAAAAAGACAAGATAAATTTAATTTAATAAAAATTTACACGTAAAAAGGTTTTTTTAATCTACTGGGTATGGCAAGTGATTGTTGGTGAATTAGGTATCTGCCTACCACTGTGAATTATTCAATGTGGCTCATTTATTGGTGAAAGGTTGATTATTCAATTCTTAAAACAATGTCTCTGATTTCAAGCAGAAGTTTTAGAATCAAATTAAATTCACAGGGATAACATAATTTGTAGCTTCTCGTAAACTTTCTTACCTATATAATTATGATAACATTTGTTATAAGTTTTTAGTTGATTTGATGTTTGTTATACTCATAAACTTTTTATAAGATAATAAAATATAGCATAAAATTATAACGTATGTCTGCTCGCGGTTTTTTTAAAGCTGTCACCTCTATTCCGTCAGAATAACGTCTTCATATCTTTTATGTTTTTAATTAATATTAATTGAGAACTTAAAAATAAAGTAACATTTTGCTTTAACTTTACTTATTACCCTTCAGATAGACCTATTGATAAATCTCAATTCCTCACTTCGTTGTAATTCTTCCCGAGTCAGGTGAGCACGACAAATGATTCGTAATGACGTATTCAAATCAGGCCGACCTCGCACAATCGAATTACGAAAATTCCAATGTTTTATTAAGTTAAACTTTGCTTCGGCAGCTTTAAGTGAATTTGTTGTTACTTAGTTATCGGCGGCGGCGAAAAGTCATCCTGCTAACGTTTCGGTAACTTGAATAATTTAATTTGTCACTAGTGGTTGACACGTCTCCGAATTTTCTTCCGAATTTCACGGGGCCGTCACGTTTGCCTTCCCTCCCCAACACCCCCTCCCACTGTGTAATCGTGGTCCTCTAATTTGAATTATTTATCTGATTTAACACTTCGCCGCTCTTCGAAAACGTTTTCAATTTGAAACTGGATTGAATCCGCAATTTCTTAATCGCGAGTTTCAGTTTGATTGATCAGTTGACTTGATTTTATTATTAGTACGTTTAGTTTATTTTGCTTCAAAGTGATAAAGCTACATAAATTTAGTGAATAAACTTTCTGAAAGTGTTACATATTGGGTCAATGTTTCAATGCACTCGCTTTAATTTAATGATTTGTATCTTTGCAATGAAATGTAAAGTCATTTCAGGTAATTAGAGCTAGCTCTAATAATCAAACATGATGTAGATCTCTACATCATGTTTGATATTATTATCAGTAAAAATAAAACTATCAGAAAAGTAGGCCTAGATACGAAAATAAAGTACTTATCACTAGCTAAAAAAGACCTAATAGAAATGATGAAACAAATTACCTACATAAGAATTCTCTTCTGATTGGGCAGTAGACCAAAATAACTTGATGTTCAGTCGCCACTGTACAAAAGGATATGAGGTGACTCGTTATTACGTATCTGAATAGAGTTCCAAGGTTCGGCAAGAGCCGTAATTTCATTCATCTAATAACCACTGAGTTTTTATATGCGCATAATTTCTCTGGAGCACTCGTGTAGTGTAGAACTCCCGAAGAGAACACGTTCCTGAGGTTTATCAGTAAACTAGATTGAACCTAATATTTAGGAGTATAAAGTTGCTTTTGATTTAAGAAATTTTAATTGGGATAGGGTCAGAGATGCTTAACATGAACTAGTTGCTTAAATTATTTATTATATTCGATATTTTCATTGATTATAAGAATGAACACGCAGTTGTATAACTTGCTACTGTTATTATTTTGTGCCTGAGTTCTAAAATGGGTCACCGATTTAAAACCAAGTCTTATTAAAGAAACAAAACATCTCCAAAATCTGTATCACAAGACGCACATTAAAATTCATTGTATAGGTCCATCATGTGTATTGAGTGTGTCACCCTAAGAGAATAATCGCACTGAATAATTCAACGATCCATAGGTTCTGTCTTCTTATACCGTCTCGGCATCTCGGCCGATTTTATGGCAAACCTAAATTCCTAGTAGTTTTCGATTTTATCTATACTAATATTATAAAGAGAAAAATTTGATTGTTTGTTTGGATTGAATAGGCTCCGATAACTACTGGACCAATATGCTCTTCTTTAGAATCCTACATTATCCCTAATGAATATAGGCTATAGAATATTTTCTAAAATATTAGGGATCCGTATGAAAACTTCAATATTGTAACCCAACGTGTATTATGTGTGTGTAATTACTTATAATTATTGATTTTTTTGTTAAATACCCGTGCGAAGCCAGGGCGGACTGCTAGTTATTCAGAATAGACAAACAATATATATTTCAAGAGTCATTAGTTATTTTTTGACTCGAGGCTAGATAGCTACAACGAATTATAACTAGATCAATAAATATATAGAATAATGACAAAGGAACACTTATTATAAAATTGTGGAAAAAGCTGTAAAATTTTCCGACCGGTTTCGATCACTGCCCTTGAAAGGAAATCTGCGTGCAAATGTAAATTTGTAACACCCTCATTATGGTTTCGGAATGATATAACATCAGAATTTATGAATCGGAAACATTCGCATATACATAATATTCCTGT